>JAMWYP010000050.1:0-1200000 GCA_025563575.1 Acacia pycnantha | reverse complement strand
ATAATTATCTTTGAATTTTCCTTTGTTCATGCTTAAGTAATTAGCCAATAATTACTTAATTAATTCCTTAATATTTGTTGCTAATTTTATTAATTATAATAGCTCATTACCTCACAACTTTTGTATTGACATTAGTATTCTATGTCTCATGAATTATATTAGTATTTACGGGGGCATTTTGGTCATTACAATACTTTTTGTTTATCCTTCTCTAATTTTTCCAAGGTTATATTTTATCAAATTACCAAAATTAGAGATAATATACTCTCCTAATTTTAATAATTATTTTACTGTCTTTTAGGATTTTCCACAATTTTCCTAAGTTATTTATGTCCCATAAGGGCATTTTCGTCATTTGGCACTTTGACACTAAAATTCTCTAATTTCCTTCAGAATTCAACTTAGCAACATAGAATATATTAACACAAGTCTTGAGATCATAATTTCACCTATCAGAAATAACCAATTTATTTATCAAAATATAATATTTCAGATAAATAAATATGCGGGTATTACAGGGAGTATCCCTTAACATATACGGGCGAACACTTGAAAAATCAACTTGTAGTAGAATGCTATTATGGAGAATAGTTAGGAAAACTCTTCCTACCTCTTCCCCATTTCTTAAACAACGAGATTTACCTAATTAATATGGAGGTAAGGGCGGAATTAGGGGGGCTAGGGGTGGCCCCCACCCCCCCTAAAATTATAGAATTTGATTTAAAATTTTATGAAATTATGTTTTATCCTCAAAAAAATTAAATATTTTCAATTTAATCTCTATCAAAAAGTCTCATGGAGAGACTAAAATGAAAATATTGAAATATTTATGAGACTAAAGCCTAATTTCATAAAATTTTGGGTCAAATTATATAATTTTTGCCTCCTAATTCCAAATACTAACTCTACTGAATTCTATTCTGTAATTTTCGCTTTCCCTAATTTCAAATCTTGATTCCGCCCCTGTATGGAGGTGTGCACTTTCTGTCATGTGGATGATGAAACTTCAACACATCTGTTATTTTCATGTCCATTTGAGCGAAAATTTATTTCATCACAAAAATCTAAAAGAAATGGCATTGTTTACATGGAAATAAACAATAATATGGTTGCTGTCAAATAATTTGAAGTCACATATTCAAATTTTGAATTCACTTGTAAGAGTAAAAAGGCTGCAAAAATGAATGCATTACATAATTTTTGGATATATAAAAAAAAAGATAACTTTTAGGGAAAAAAATAGAGTAAAAAGTGTGATTTTAAAAATTAAAGCAAAATTTTCCCTTTTTTTTGTTCTTTTATTCATATTGAAACATTCCGAAACATACCTTTTAATATATTTTTATCAAAGCCTAATTGACTTTTTTTAATAAAAAATTTACCTAAATATAAATTAGATTACATTTCTTTTAGTTGCTTAACGCAACTTCCATTTACAGATCTTCGGAATAAGTCATCGGTGATTGCATTTGTTTTTTAAATTTTTGTTTTTTAAAACAAAAGTCAAAATGTCAACGTAAGAGAGCGAGATAATGATCACGTGAGCAATTAACGTCAGAGTTTGATGTGATGTGATCCGGTGGGATCTATTTTTCCCGCAAAGCACTAGAACCAATTCCCTAAAATTTTCACTTTCCCTTTTTACATTTTACATTTCTTGCTCCTTCGGTTTCTTCCCTGATTTTGAAATTTGCAAGGTTCTTTGGGTATCTGAATTAGTTAATAGTTAAGGTTGTCGGTCAAGGGTTATTAGATCATATTAGAATCTGTTCTGTTATAAGAACAAAATATCTAGTTCTAGGTGGACTAAAATATTGATATAAGATCAAGTAGTTTTCTCCCAAATATCCATAAATGAGATACCTTTGAGAATGGATCTCTGTGCACACACAGTGGCAGACCCACGCTTCCGCAGATGACCACAAGTGCAGACATGAATCTTGAGTTTTTTTTTTTTTTGTTGGTGCTGTGCAAACCCTATTCCCTTCTTTGACAGCACACAACTCTTAGGAACAATATAGATCAGAAATTAGCACCTTCTCTTGCTCCAGGATGATGGAAATCAAATAGGTTAGGAAGACTTAGAGAACCTAGCAATAATTTTGTCCTGTTTTGTGTTAGTGTTGGTTCATTTTCATTCAATTCTATTTTAAAATTTAGAGAACCTAGCACACAACTCGTGTATTTAAAACTTTCCTTTAAAAAAATTCGGGAGCGCTGCCCCTGAACCCCCAAATCCCCCCACTGTCTGTAATATGATCTTTTTGATAACGAGAGTGTCATTGTCGTATTATATATGGAGCACTAAACTTAGAAACATCAATTAGTTTTAAAAATTTTATATTAATTTTTAGATTAACAAAAAAATTGGGGGGCCAAAATTAAATTTTAAAATATATTAAATATTTTTAAAAAAATATTCTGAACAATTTTGTTTTTTGGGGGCTTGCCATTGCTCAAACCCAAACTATTTAATTATCAACATAACCTCCAATAAGTTAAAATAAATAATTAAATTCGAAATTAACATACCCCATCCCATAAATCACAATTTCATAATCAAACCCTAATTTTAGTTTTCTCAAATCAATCACTCAATCAAAAACATAAACCATACAATTCTTATTCACACCTCACTAGCTCTATTAAAAGAAAAATAATCAATTAGAAGGTTTAAAAATCTGAAATCCCAAAATTTTTCCCTGCATGAAAACTAACAAAATAGAAGGAGAAAAAAAATAAAATAAGAGTAGGATCATTTACCAAGCACCTTAGAGAGAACACAACCCGTTTGGTACAGGGAATTGACACGAGTTCCTGGGAACATAACAGAGTTCCTACAACAAAACATGTTTGGTGCGCCATCTTCTCGTCAATCCGAGTTCCCGCCTGGTGCCATCTTCCTACAAACGTGGGAAATTAAAATTCCTCTAAAACTGGCGGGATATTCAAATCTTCCCGGGAGAGTGAATAATTGGGACAAAAAAGCCCCTCTAAACCAAAAGCGAGCAAGGATTTGGAAGAAGGAGGAGCCGAAGAAGCTTGAGACGACAGTGGAAGCTTGAATCGAAGGACTGGGCAAGGAAGGTCAAATCGAGATCCGATCTGCTCGATGGTGAAGGTGGTGTGATGCAAGAGGGCGCCAATGATGGTGGATGAAGGAGTAGGTCGAATCAAGGTAAGAGGTAATGGGTTTATTGTTTGAGCGCTTTGCGTGGTAAAATCGTCGATGGCTGTTTCTTTCACCTGGGGATACAAGCACAGATAAGCTAATGCACTGTCAGTTTTTGCATTCAAATGCAAGCGCTTAGTTACATGTTACGTTCAAACTTACGTTTTTCGTTCGAACCAAGCAAGGGCATTGTGGGGATTTTACTTCACCTTCTCACTTAACCAACACCCAATTTTTCTTATCAAACATTTTATTTTCCCTCAACTTAAGTTCTATTCCCGTGTCTACCAAACAGCTCAACTTTTTAAGTTTTCTTTCAATCTTCCATTCCATTCTTTTCCCTCCTTAAACTTTAATGTACCAAACAGGCCCATCGCACCCACACTCGTTGTGCTGTTGAAGGAATGGAGGAAGACACTGCAAAGAGAGGGGGGAAGTGAAGGTGCCTGTGACGTGCTGTGTGAGTGAGAAAAATAGTGGAAGTCGAGGGGAGCACACCTTATGCGCTCATCCCTCTAAATTAGGGTTGAGCACATTTTCTTATATATTTTATTTATTTAGATTAAATTATATGCTGCATCGTGAAATATTTTTTGTATCTAGTATTTTAAATTAATTAATTTCCAAAATACTGGTGTTACAGGAAAAATATTTCTGAATGTAGGACTGAAAATTAATTAATTTGAAATACTTGTGCAAAAAATATTTTAGGATGTAGTATATAATTTAATCTAAATAAATAAAACATATATAAAACATGTCCTCACCCCAAAATTAGAGGGATGGACATAGAAGAAGCACATAAGAATAAACCCCTAATGTGAACTCGGAAGTGGAGTGGGGTTATATTGATGTGGGACCCATCCACATCAAATGCTCATTTGTCATTTTTTTCCATTGACACCACCACCACCACCTTCTTCCTGCTCATATTTATTTAAAACATGGGGCTCCTATCATGACTAAACAACTCATCTTTCAAAATATGTAGACAATTAAATCTTTTTGTGAGAAATTAAATTATCCCAAATTGTTGTTGTTGTCATTATTCTTGAAAATCTTGACTAAAAATTAAGTCCTCAGAAATTTAATTCCATTTTTAGTAAATTCTCCTTATTCAAATAATTTCATAGTAAATTCCCTTTACCAAGAAGTAACACATTAAACACAAATCAATATCAATAAATATCTAGTATATTAAATTATATATATATTTTCCTTTTATAAGAGATAATCATGTAAGTATACTTAGGCTCTTTTTTTTTTTTTATACAAAGGAAACCTAAAAAACTATCCATTATGTGTTATTTGCATCAAACAAATTAAATAGCACATCTGACCCAAGTAAGGTCAATCTTGGGCTATCATTGAGAGCCCTTTTAGCCGGGAGGTCCACCATTGTGCCGCACTCTCTTTCTATATACTGCAAGTTCATCTTCCAACTCCGACTCAACATACTTTAAACTTCCATAATAATTGATCTGTCCTCATAAAATTCAAGAATGTCCCTCTAGATCAGGCTTAAAGCCTCTAGGGAATCACTGCTTATTATAACGTTTTGATGACCACTCCAAAACCCATTTTAAACCCATAAGACAACCACATAACTCCGCTATTAAAAAGTCTCCATTTTCCAGATGTAAACAAAACCTCTCTATAACCACTCCTTGTGCATCATGTTAATATCATAAAACGACTTGCTACAGACTTTTTCATTAATCTCTTCATAGAAGAATCCTCTTATAATGATTTTTCTCTTTGCGATAACCATTTTCCAAATCTAGACCCTATAGTGTTCAATGATTTAAGGAAAGTGATATCTTGTGATGAAGTTAAGTTGGATGTTTTTAGTATGGGTGCTTTAAAATCTCCAGGACTAGATGGATTGAATGCTCTTTTCTTCTAGAATTAATGGGACACTCTTGGTCTGTTTGTGATTAAAGTTGTGAGGGATGCGTTTGCCAACCCCAGCATCTTAGGCGCTCTGAATCATACTTTCATTGTGCTTATTCCTAAAAGAGAGCATCCAGAAACTATCCCAGATTTTTGTCCTATTTGCTTGCGTAATGTAATTTATAAAACTATTACTAAGGTTATTGCTAATTGAATTAAAATTTTCCTCCCACAGGTCATCTCTCCAAATCAATGTAGCTTCATTCCTGGTAGGACAAGCTCAGATAACATTATAGTTGTCCAAGAGGTGATACATTCCATGCAGAATATGAAAGGGAAAAAGGATATATGGCAATCAAAATACAACCTGGAGAAGACGTATGATCGTGTTTGATGGGGTTTCATCATAAAACGTTTAGAAGAGCTTCAAATTCCTCAAAACCTTTGTAATGTAATAAAATCTTGTATATCTTCCCCTTTTATGCAGATTTTATAGGAAGAGTAAAGTAGATGAATTCTCCCCATCCCATGGCCTTAGGTAGGGAGATCCCTTCTCACCTTACCTCTTTGTGATATGCATGGAGAAATTAGCTCATTTAATTCAAGAAGAGATTACTGCACATCACTGGAAACCCATCAAATTAGGTAAAGATGGAGCACTAATTACTCACTTGTTTTTTGCTTATGACTTGATTTTATTTGCAAAGGCAAGTTTGGATCAAGTAGATACAATCAAAGGATGCCTTGACAACTTCTGGAGATCCTCAGGATAGAAAGTTAGTTCAGCAAAAACAAGAGTGTTTTTCTCAAATGATGTTAACCATACGCGAGCGGGTCAACTCTATGAGGCGTGGGCTTTGCCAGAGCTGTTAACCTTGGGAAGTATTTAGGGGTTCCTCTCCACCATGATTGTTTTACATCAGGCTCCTACAATTTCTTGATTGATAAAGTTAAAGCTAGGCTTAATAGTTGGCATACTTCCAAAGTCTCTTTTGCAGGTCGAGATGCTCTCATCAAGTCAGTAATTACGGCATTCCAACCTATTCTATGCAAACGACTAATATGCCAATCCCAATGTGCGATGCCATCAAGAAGAAATCACAGGATTTTCTTTGGGGATATTCAGAAGAACAAAGGAAGATGCATCTTGTTTCATGGGATACAATTTATACGGAGAAAAGGTTGGAGGACCTTGGCATGAAACATATCCGCCAACAAAATCATGATTTCATGATGAAGCTTGGTTGGGGTATGGTAAATGACAAAGACTCTCTGTGTTTATGTTATTAGAAGGAATTATGGTTGTGGCAATGATCTACTTCTTAGGATTAATCCTTTGAAGGCAGGTTCTAATACCTGGAGCGGTATTAAATACAATTGTACCAAGGTAGAAGAAGGAATAGAGCGGGTCCGTGACAACAGTGGGAATGATAAAGTGAAGTGGAAACGTGAAAAGAGTGGTGTGTTCACAGTTTGCTTAGCTTACCGTGCCATTTCTTAGCCTATTGATACTCCTAGTAATTGTTGGAACGATATATGGAGACTCAAGATACCGCAAAGATGCAAAACTTTCACATGGCTAATGATGCAAGGAAGACTTATCACCAATGCAATGAAGTGCCAAATGAAACTTCATCTCTCCGGTATGTGCGAGCGTTACAACTCTTGTATAGAAGATGATCTTCATGCCATTTGGGATTATGGATCTGTCAGGAATTTTTGGGCGTTGGTCATTCATTCAAAGCACCATAGTAGGTTCTTCTCTGGGACCACTGGTGATTGGATGCAATTAAATTTGTGACAAAATATTGGACTTGAAAAGGGACGTTGGAAACACTTGTTTGCTATCATTTGTTGGCTACTTTGGCGAGACAGAAATGAATGGGCACACTTGAGGATCAACATCGGTATTGACCAAGTATATCCAAGAGAGTCCGCAATTTTGGGAAGCACAACTAGCGCTCTTAGAAAACTCTGTAGTGTTAATCTAGGCATGAATTAGAGACCAATTGGCTTGTTAGAGACTGAGATCCTAGAATCGTGGGATTGAAGTGGATGGTGCCTTTTCTCACATAAATCAAAAAGTTGCTTGCGAAGGGATTATTGAGGCCCCGTTCATCACAATGAGTATTTTCCAATCATTTTTCAAATTTTTTCCTCAATTCTATCTTTCAAGATTTCAAACAATATATTTATTCTACTTTAAATCTAAAGTTAGTTGATAAATAACATCATAATATTATTTAAATATTAACAACAAAAATTGGGGATCTTAAGAGATAGTGATGAAAAAGAAAAGGGAAGGAACCAAATGGAGGGTTTAAGGTTGTCTGCCAGTGGGGTTATTATATTTTAAATTATATATATATAGGGTATTTTTGTCTTTTTCGCATGAGTTTTCAATATCCCATTTTGAGTAAGTA
This sequence comes from Acacia pycnantha, assembly GCA_025563575.1. Lineage (NCBI taxonomy): Eukaryota > Viridiplantae > Streptophyta > Magnoliopsida > Fabales > Fabaceae > Acacia > Acacia pycnantha. The sequence goes on along the minus strand of JAMWYP010000050.1, from coordinate 1,192,512 downwards.
GCATCTTATAGGAATAATATTAAAATTGGAAGCATCTTACTGCCATTTACTATTTTTAAAGGTTCTTGTATGGGATTTTCCTTTTTTTTAAAAAAATATAATTTATAGGTTATGAGTAACCACGTTTATTTCTAGAAATTTATTTACAGTTTACCCATCAAACCCATACTAATTAATAATAATAACGTATTATTTTAAACTTAAATAATTGAAAAACTAATAATTAAGCTATTACCTCCCGTCTCACTTGATAAATTTGGAGAAGTTAATGAAGCTAAATAAATTATTTAATTATAACTTATATTACATTATACCTCTTTAAAATATACTTAAATTCATTCAGAAAAAAATATACTTAGATGCATCATTAAGTTAGATATTATTTTAGGGTAAAAGATTTCTCCAGTCACTGTCCAATGACCCCAAAATTACGTCGTTTTGGATTAATGAAGGGTGTTTCTGTAATTTTGTTTATTTTTTAATCATATAAATTTTACCGAAACACCTTTCATTAATTCACCTAAAATTACTAACACACCATTCATTAATTCAAAACGACGTAGTTTTGGGGTCACGGGAGATAACTGTATCTCCAATGACTGGAGAAATACTTTTCCCATTATTTTATACACATCAAATAAAAAATATATCATTTTATAAGTCAAACATATAAGTATGAAGAAAAATAATAAATTTAATAAATTTAAATTAATTTATTAAACTTCCTTAATATTTATAAACGCTTATTTTTCATACTTTATCCACATCACACTTTTTTTTTCCATTTATGCATAATGGTAATGCCTACCTAATTTCTTTTTTTTTTTTTATAAACAAAAGTTTTGGGGGGGTTCGACATCAATCCCCCACCAAAGTCAGGTCACGGCCCCGGGCTCTATGAGCACTTACTGGGGACTTACGAGATTGCCTACCAAAGGAGTCCCAGCGACGGCAGAAGGGATCGAACCCACGACCCAAGGGCCTAGTCCTGGATCCCTTACCATCTATGCCAACTCACATTGGCTACCTAATTTCAGTTATGGGGTTGTTTTTAACTGTTTTCTCAAAGACCCCCTTATTTTTATAGGAATAGTATTTCTCCAGTCACTGGAGATAGAGTTATCTCCAGTGACCCTAAAACTACGTCGTTTTGAAATAATGAAGGGTGTATTTGTAATTTTAGGTGAATTAATGAAGGGTGTTTCCGTAACTTTGCACCCTTCATTAATTCACCTAAAATTACAAACACACCATTCATTAATTCAAAACGACGTAGTTTTAGGGTCACTGGAGATAACTCTATCTCCAGTGACGGGAGAAATCCTTTACCCTATTTTTATATGTTAAATTATTGAACTATTTGAAAAAAGTACTTAATTCAATATTGAGTTATTGATATTTTCTTGTACAATAAGTAATATGTTTTGTCAGTTATTTCTATTATTTTAATGGAAAAAAACGTAATAATATGGTATGGTATATCATCAAGGCGGGGTTTTGTCCGTTTAATTAAAATGATTAATTATTTAAATTATTAATAAACCATTCTTTTTTCCCCCTGTTACTAATAAACCATTCAATTCAATAGTTTTAATAATTTCTATTTCTAATTTTATAATTTCATTTCATACTTTTCATCATAATCTTCGACAGTTGGACTGAATTACCGTGTACACAAAAAAATATCTTTAAATCCGAGATGACGCCTCTATTACTTGTAACGTCCCATTCTGCTTTAGACACGTGTACCTCTCGATCATGGAGTTCCCTTTTTTTAATTAGTTCTCAATTTCTCGATATTTTTATTTTATTATTTTTTACTATTTCGTGGAGCCCAATCTTCCCCAGCACTTTCCTTCCATTCTAAAATTCTGTGAAACCGTATCAAAAAAAAAAAAAAGAAATTCTGTGAAACAACTGCAAGTCTTCTGCTGGTATATATATATATCCCATAGGTAATTCCTTAAACCACCTCTCTCCCTACTCGCACCAGGTTTCCCTCCCTGCGCTTTGATTTTGTGACGGTTTAGCGTTTTTCTGGAAATATTTAATATGTAATTTTTGTTCAACTTTGGATTTGATTTTGTGCAGGCGAGAATTTTGTAGGAGGATCTGATGTACTCGCTTGTAGATCCCCACTATATTGAAGATCATGATGGCCCTTGAAACTAAAGGTGGGTGCTTGATGCTTTTAATTTGGTTTTGTCTTTCTCATTGATCTAATGCAGTTGTATTTTTCGCTTCAGTTTAATTGCCGTTAATTATTTGGTTTGGGTTCTGAATTTTCTGCGTATTCATTGTGTCTTCGACTCGCTTCTTTCCCTTTTTTCTGTTTCAACTTCTTGGTGATTGCCTGTTCGCTGAGCGGTGGTTCAATTTGATTTGATCACGGGTTTGTTTTAGTTTGGTGCAATGTGAAAGAGGGTTTTATGGACCTTGGGTTCAAATGAGTGATTTTTACCTGGTTTGGCTTTAATTTCTGTATTCAGTGACGTTTCAGTGGGGGAATAATGATTTTTACATGGTTTGACTGTGATACTCGGACTTAATACGGTAGGATCATTGAAGTAATTATGAGGAAGTTAGAAATTTTCGAAGTAAGAGTGAGAGAATTAGGAGATGAAGGCATTATTAGAGTGAACTTGTGATGCAGAGGATGTTTGTTCCCAGGGGAGTTAAACGTGAAGAGTGGATAAATTTCCTAAACTTCTGTTTAGTTTTGATTTGGGGGAAGTTTGACAGTTGGAATGTTTGGAATCAACTGTAATGCTTGAAATTGACCACTGTCTGTAAGTTCAATTTGAGAGGTTATGGTGGAATATGGTTCTTTAGTCTGATCAATGACCTCAGAACTAAAGTGTCCTTGCTGGTACATAAAAGAGGTTTATAACAACTTTTATCTTAATATTCTTTCGAAAGACACTGATATGTGCACACACAAACACATGGATATACACATACATATACATACATACACATATATGTATACATGGAAATAATTTGTCATGTTTATTGTAACTTGCAGTGTACAGCAATTGGAATTCTTCATAGAATATACTCCCTCGGCTCAAAATATAAGCACCAAATTTGTGAGGGGGTGTGGTTTTTTTGTATAAGATATATTTTGTTTTTGTCTCATCATTTAGTACTTTTTCCCCAATTTTACTCCTAATTAATTATATGCTTCTCAATCTCTTTTCCCCCACCCATTCTCTCTCCCACTCATTCCCTCCATAAATAAGGGTGTTTTAGGAAAGTAAGTTACATTTTTTTACATATATATTATCTTTAACCAACTTTTTGAACTGCATAAATTAGTTCTTTGAGCTTATATTTTGAACTGGAGGGAGTAATTTTTAATGGGATGTGAGAAAGTGGGAAGTGGGAACATTAGATTTGCAGATTGCAGTTGCTTGATTATGTCTAGAGCCATATCCTCCGTTCTACTGTCTCCTGTAGCCGTACCATCATCTATTTCATAAATGTCATTCTTTGTTGCAACTCAATTCCTAAACTTTTTTTTGTATTTATATCTGAATAATGGATCATCAGAACTATCTTCAATTGACTTCTTGTGAATAAACCTCCCCTTCTCGAGTTCATAGTTGATTTTTGGTTTTCATTACTGTTTCCTTTTCTTGGTTTTCTTGATAAAATATTTGCTTTACCTCAAGTGATTGTGACTTGGTTATCTGTGATTCCCTTTTTCTGTTGTGTTGTAATCTGATACCTACCATCTAATGGATGTAATTGTGAAACCATAGTAGTATTTAAATGTTGAAGTCATCTCAGTATTTACGTATTACACGTTCACAAATTTGTTGCTGTATATTTCAATTCAAGAAAGCACTAAGGAAAACTGGTTTTATTTGTCTATGTGGCCTTGAAAAATGTCTTAGATTTTGGAAATTTCAAGTTAACGAGTCCTTGGTTGTTAGCTGTAAGAAAAATTAGAACCTACTCCCGTAATTAGATTTTGGTATTGTCTGCACAAGAAGCTGACACATATATATTGTTTTGGGCTCTGCTAAATTTATGTGTGGGGAACTTGAATTAATACTATCTTAGATTCTTAGTGTATATTCCTGTTTGTGTGAACTGTTCTCATGAGTCAAATTCTGAACGTGAGACATAATATTTTGTTATGGAACAATGTTATGGCTTGTTCTCACCAACTCATGCTGTCATCTCCTTTTTTACTTGCAGGAAATATACCAAAGATCTGTGAGGCACCTTTAAAATGCCTCCAGAGCAAGGGATTCCCTTGCAATTTACAATATAATGGAAGTTCTAAGGATGGCTTTATGGAGCTTAAGAGTGAGCCCGTTACCCATCAGGCTGGGGAAGTTGCTGTACCTGACTGCCCAATCAGTATTGAGCTTCTGGAGCCTTCCAAAGAATTTCACAGCAAACATAATTATCAGTATGATTACAGTGCCTGGACAAACTATTATTTTAACTCACAAAAGATGCAGCAGTGCCAAATGAATGCTTTTGATGGCCATTTTTACCCATTCCCTATTGAGAGCCAGTTTCAGTATGTTCCAATAAACTTGTTCGCTCCAGGCCGCCCTCATGATTTTCAGTATCAAGAATTTCAGTATTTTGTGGTCATAGACTTTGAGGCTACCTGTGACAAGGATAAAAACCCCCACCCTCAAGAAATTATTGAGTTTCCATCTGTCATAGTGAATAGTGTGACTGGCCAGCTGGAAGCATGTTTTCAGACATATGTGAGGCCCACCTGCAATCAACTTCTGAGTGATTTCTGCAAGGATCTGACTGGTATCCAGCAAATTCAGGTGCGTTAGAAGAAGGAAAATTGTACATTTGATATTAACAAGCCATCTTATGCAATTATTTCAATTGTTCATTTTGACTCCTGTATTTGTGCCCCTTGTTACTTAACTAATAATAATTTTCCAATACTAGCTATGCAAATTTCTTTTATGAATCATCCCCATCTAATGAACTGTGGGCATCTTCCTGGTACTGTAAAACAATGATGAAAATCTAGAGAGACATTTTATTGGGGAAGAAGTTAGCTGATTATTGGCATTCTAGTTATTCCTCTTTTGACATGCCAGCGCAATAATATTGGTAAATTTCCTCAAATAGGTCAAAACTTGGTTGTAGGTGGTCTGGGATATAGATATGAAATATGATGTGTTGTACACTTAGGATTTTGTCAGAGTGGCTTCATTTGTTATGCTCTAGTCTTAGTTTGATTAATATTCTACTTTTATATCTCTGTAATGTCTTTGATCAATTGAAAACTGAAATTGTACCCAATTATTGGTTGGCAGTTGGTACTTTTTTAGCTATAATAGTGAAGTAATTAATGGCAAAGTGGAAAGAGATGTTTACTAAAAGATATATTTGGGAATAATTCATATATGATAATAAGATTATAACTCAGTTGTAACTTCACCACTTCGTGGGTGATTTGACATGCTTTCCCTTCCTTGTTAGCTTAGATGATGGAATTTCTACAAACTTGAATGTTATCTCAGCAGACATAATATGTTTTATACATAGCTTTTTCTAATTTCTATTTTTAAAATATTGGTTCTTTTTGTGGGGATATTGTTGTGGTTGCCTCACTTTTTGCTTTCACTGCATCTTTCCTCTCAACCTTCTTTATACATTTTTTCTTTTGGGTGATGGATCGGGGAGGGGCATTAGGGGGTGAGAGTCCAGCACCTGATTGGACATTAACTTTCTAATCAGCTTACTTGCCATTGCAGATGTTTTTATTTGTTGTTTTTAATGGATCATCTTTTTGCAGAACTGAGAACCTCTAACTTCCTTTGTATAGATGCTTAGGTTTTTACTAGAACTCCTTTGTAAATTTAGCATGCATTTTAAAGCTGCCTGATGTGCAGTGAATATAGTTGTTTTATTTAGGTAAAGAATCATTGGATCGTGATATATCTAGAGAAAAAATAGAGATTTGGAAAGTAGTGAGTGTAAATTGATCCTATTTTTTTTTATACACAGTGTAAACTGATCTACCAGGCTCTTATTAATAGTCATTATGTAAAAAACATGGAATTAATGATTAATAAATACAAATCTTACCTACCTAATCAGGCTCTAGTCAGTCCTAATCACATACTTTAAATAATAAATCAAAGGTTCTCAGCACTCCCCCTCAAGTTAGTGCACATAGATCATATACGCCTAGCTTTTTACAAATGTACTTTATTTGTGGATCTTGGGAAGTTTTAGTATGTCTGTCTGCTAGTTGATCATTTGAACTGACAAACTTGGTACCAAGACAACCAGGCTTTGATACCATGATAAATCAGAGAAAAAGGGAGAGATTGGGAAAAGTAGTCAATGTAAACCGGTCTACCAGGCTGTCACATTTATATCCACCTACTTAGTCTAGTCAGTGCTAGTCATATACAATAAATAATAAGCCAAAGTTTATTCTCAACCGATAGCATAATGCGTTGCTCCATTGTTGCATATGGCTACATTATTAGGAGAAGTTTTATCAGACCGAAGAAAATACTTTAAACAGGATATCATTGGAAGAGAAGAGACAAGACAAGCTGAGAATAGAAAAAAATAACAAAATCATAGAAGACTTGGAGCCTGTTTGGTTTTAAGAATGGAAAACAACAAGCTTTAGTACCTTATCTTTAACACTTCAAAGAAAAAAGTAGAACAATACTATCCCAAATGCGGAGCTCCTAAAGATAATAAATAATAGCCTGTTTGGTTTTAAGTAAAGCCATATGCATGATTCTATCCCGTTACATGTGTAAAGGCAACCAAATGACCTTGAAGATTATGCATTCTTTTCCAACCTAACAAATCAGAGAATGCCCAAGTCACTCATTGCCACAGTTTTAGGGAACAGAATGAGGGATTTTGTCCATGAAGAGATGTAATTGAAGATGGATTTTTGTTTTTTGTTTTTTTTTTCTTGTGTGGTTTAATTTTATACTGACAACTTGATGTAATTTGTCTTGGATTCTTGGGGGAAAGATCGAATACTTTGAAGAGATGAGTGGGAAAAGAATTTCTGTTAGGTGATTCATAGTTTTACTGTTGGTATATACGAGCTTGCTCTGTTCTCAACAATCTATACTGTAAATTGGATGGTCTAATGGAAGCTAAAATGACCCTTTGATTATATAGTTGAATATGAATAAATTTGTCTTTGAAAGACTGGTTTTATAGGTAAATCCCATCTGCAACATGACCATAAGTTGACAGAATCTCATCTATCTTTAGTTTCTCCTGTTTTGGTCGTTTATTCTGGTCTGTGGAGTGTAGATTGTTAATACTCTTATCATGTGGTTCAGGTGGACAGAGGTGTTACATTGAGTGAGGCCCTCCTTAGGCATGATAAATGGCTTGAGAAAAAAGGAATAAAGAACACTAACTTTGCGGTGGTTACATGGTCTAACTGGGACTGTCGGGTGATGCTAGAATCTGAATGCCGATTCAAGAAAATACGGAAGCCTCCTTATTTCAATCAGTATGTTCTGCAGTATAGAATTCTTTGATATTCTTCATATTTTTCCACATTTTCATTTTCAACTTACTTTAGTTTTACTTTTGCTTAACCAAGATGGATCAACTTGAGGATTCCCTTCCATGAGGTGTTTGGTCCTGCACGGTGCAATCTAAAGGAGGCTGTTGAGATGGCAGGTTTGGACTGGCAGGGCCGTGCTCACTGTGGCTTGGATGATGCCAAAAATACCGCTCGCCTGCTGGCACTCCTCATGCGCCGGGGTTTCAAACTGTCTATCACAAATTCTATAATGTGTCAGACTGCTGCTGATCAATCATACACATCAAAGCTGTCACCAGAGCCACCACTCAACTTTGTCCCTCAATACCCCCAGAAAACAAAGGATACGCACATGAACACTCCAATGTTCCAGTATCATCCTCACTGTTACTGTGGAGTGAAAAGCAGCAGGGGAATGGTTAGAAAACCGGGACCCAAGCAAGGGAGCCATTTCTTCGGCTGTGGAAATTGGACCGCTACTCGAGGTGCTCGATGCCAATACTTTGAATGGGCTTCTGCTGCCTAACTGAATTGGATCCATGGTAGTCAAATCCTAAGTTTCCTTTTATGTTCTGTGTAAAAAAAAGACCAAAACAAAAGAAAAATAACAAAAAGAAGAAAAATGGAAAAAAGAAAGTGGATGATGAATGTAGGATTGTCTCCTAATGGAAGCATTGATGCCTGGATGCTTGGTGAGATTTCTGCTTCATGAGTAATAGACAGAAGAGAAGTAGTTTGCTTATATATTATGCTTAATAGAGTGTCTGCTTAAACATTGAAGTAGTGTTCTGAAGAGGGGGGCGAGAGAGAGAGAGAGAGGCTCGACTTGTAAAGCTGACTTGTTGACAGGACAACAAATGGGAATGGGAGGCTAGGGTGATGCTTTTGAATGAATGAATGCTCAGGCATGCTAAGTTATCTTGAATAATTTGTGAGGTAGGACTATTTGCTTCCTTGCTTTAATGGCTATTATCTATATATTCTGCCTGCTGGCTTGTTAATCTAACCTTTATGCCTCATTGCTGCATCGTTGAGTCATTTGCTTCTGATTTATCTAGGGAAAATGATAGGTTATAAGCTATTTTTAATATATTTAAGAACCATTATGGAATAAGGAATTTAATTGATTTTTCTTAAAAAGATTATAGAACTCAAATGTTGTTGTCTCTCCAAGGCTATTATTCATACATGCATGCATATATATTTGGGTCAAAGGCACAATTTTACAAAGAAAGTTTTTCCCATTGAGCTTCTGACACAAATACGTTTTTGAAGGGGAAAAAAATATTAATAAACAATTTAAAATGATGTAAAGTCATTAAATTTCATCAAACTTCCGCTAATTTACCAAGACCAATTTGAAATAAAACCTAAGGAAGGTTTGATGAAATTTAATGGTATTGGTTTTTATTAGTATTTTTATTCCTTCTAAAATTTGTTTGTGCTTGATGCTTTTAAGGAAAAAAAATTGTTGGTAAAGGTGCAACTTAATGCTATATATTTTGAAGCCATAACACAATCTTTTAGATGTTACTAGAGTTGGGCATGTGTGTGTTTTTTTAATTTAATGGAAAGATCAAATAAATATAAGGGGTGCATGAAGAGTAATTATATCAAATATTAGCAACGTAAGAGTATCAAATATTATATCAAATTCTTTCATAATAAATTATACATTCTCTCCCAATGAATGAAATGATCGTTTACACAATGATTATTGAATGAAAATTATTTCCTAATATTTCCACTGCACATTCTCTCCTCTTAATGTAATACCCTAAAAATCACACTTAGGGTAAAAAAATCATAAATTAGGAAATAATACCTATTAAAAATAGGTGAACATGTGGTCTCAAAGAATATGTTAAATTTATCTTATTTTCTAAAGTAAAATTTCTTGGAACTTAGAGAATTTAAGTGCCAAATGATGAAAATGCCCTTATAGGACATAAGTAACTTAGGAAAATTGTGAAAAATCCTAACAGACAGTAAAATAATTATTAAAATTAAGAGAGTATATTGCCTCTAATTTTGGTAATTTAATAAATTATAAACTTGAAAAAATTAAAGAAGAATGTTCAAAAAGTATTGAAATGACCAAAATGCCCCCGTAAATCCAAATATAATGCAAAGGACATGAAAACACAAATGTCAGTGCAAAAGTAGTGAGGTATTGAGTTGTTCTAATTAAGAAAATTATCAACTATGGTTAAGAAATTAATTAAGTAATTATTGACTAATTACTTAAACCTAAGCAAAGGAAAATTCAGAGATAATTATGTAAAACCCTAAAATTTGTGGTAATGGCTTAAAAATTAGCATAAATATATTTCCTAATTAATTGGAAAATATGAAGAAAAATTGGTGAGATTAGGTAATTTTAAGCCTAAAAACAAGTATGGGCCAATAGGAAAATTTTGTAAAAAATTATGTAAAAATAATTATTAAATTATATAATAATTAATTAAAAAAATAAAATAAAAATATATAATATATAAGTGTGTGTGTGCCGACATGAATTAGGGAAAAGGGGGAAAAAATAGATGGAGTGTTTTAAATAAACTCTTGTTTAAATATTAATTAAAGTAAAAAGGTAAAAATAAATAAACACCGATGGAAATTGGATCCTATCTAAAGAACCAGGAACATGATTTCTAAAGTCAAAATATAATATTGATGAGTGGATTTTTATCCCGAATTGAGCTATACTGAGTCGTTTCGAAATTGGTAGAAGAAGTTAGTAATAAGACGAAATAGGAAAATCTGAGAAATAGGCAGATAGTCATAAAATTAGGATTTGAACAAAATAAATTATAACTCAACATTTGGAGATGAGTTGAGAATTTCCTGGACATATTTGGAATCAGTGAATTTTTGTCCAGAGGTTGATGATTCCGGAAATTGATTCCGTAACCGGCACGTTTTTCGAGAAACTTCAGCAGGACCGTTGGAACCCTGTATGGAATCAAAAAGATATTTAGCCCGGACATTTCTAATGAGTGAGAAAATGTCTTCAAAGTTGTAATTCCGGATTTCTAAGATTTTACAAGATTACGCGATTCGAGCACCGATCGGGACTTTATCAGATAGGACTTCTAGAGAAAGGGAGTGACGTCACCACCATGACATCATTTTTTGTGCCACCTAAGGGATTGAGGTCAGCATGGTGAGGTGTAGGGCCAGGATTTTGCCAACTCAAAAGTTTCCGATCCGACGGCTGAGATCCGGTCTGGTAAAGTGTGAATAGTAACCTCCAAAAACCCTATAAATACCCCCCTTTCATTCATTCTTCACACCACTTCTTGAGAGCAAAACCGAAATTTAGAGAGAAGTTAGAGAGAAGGAGGAGCCAGGGGAATTCTGCAATAAGCTCGAGTAAGTTTTTCGGTACTCAGTCTTAAGTTTCGATAGTTAGAGTAGTAATGCTAGATTAGTCTTTAATCTTCCAAGTATGATTAGATATCATATGATAGGGGTATTTTAGTCTAGAATTTTTAAAATCATGATTGGGCCGAAGTTCTGGCAAAATTTTGGAAGAAATTAAAGTCAAAGTAGCAAAGCGCTGGCGAAATTCCACCGATTAGGGGAATAGGGGCAAAATGGTAATTTTTACCTAAAATGCCCGTTATGATGTCAAATCACTAATAAATGTGATAATACTCTTATAGGACATCAGAAACCTTGATCTGCTGTCGTTACGCTGTCCGACGTGCCCCTGTTGGACGTTTCGCTGTTTTCCGTCAAAAGTACGATTTTCCGTCCAAACGTGCCGTTTCCGCCAGAATTACCGAAGTTCGTCAACGGAGGTACGTTCGCGTACTTTAACACTATCTCTGATGATTATTGAATGAATATATGTGATGATATGTTGTGTGAATAATTTGGTGCCGAAGGCGAGGCTAGTCTATGTGGGTGTGCCAATTAGTCGCCGTAAAGTCGGTGAGGCCCCCATGATAGACACTTACCTGGTCATTCTATTCAGTGCTATATGCACCGTGTCTATGGAATCGTACATAGATGCACCGTGTCTATAGAATCGTACATAGATGCATCTTGTCTAAGGAATCGTACTTAGACACACTGCGTCTATGGAACCATACTTAGATGCACAGTGACTATGGAACCGTACTTAGATCACTGATTACAGCTTTATTCGGGTTATAGACATAATAATGTCGATATGTTTTCCTAGCGCTGAGGACACGACCGTACATCGTGGCACGGGTGAATGGTGCAGACGGACTTAACGTTACATGTTAGTGTAGTTGTTATTAAATGATCGTGCGATGTCTTGGTTTGATCAATGTTTGTAAAATTAGAGATACCTGTTGTTCATATATCGTTTATAAGCATGAGGTTAATCGTTACCTGGGGTCCGGATGCATTGGACCTCAGCTCTTACCATAGCCACGGGATCCAAGGGATTCGGGATCGAGGACAAGGGTGTGGAGCTAGCATGAAGACCAGACGAGACGCTTTAGTTTTGTTGTATTTACATTAGATGTAAACACTCGGAGGAATGTACGGCCTTATGAACAGCAGATACACTGTTATCAATGTTACTCAGTTACTCTTTATTATGAAAAAAATTTTTGTCGCTCAAAACTCTGATCAAAACGCTATGAAAACAGTTGTGAAAACCGGGGTGTTACACTTAATAATTTGAATTGAACAAAAAATCGTGATGAAAAGATTGGAGAAAAGCATTAATAATTACATAAGAATGATTACAAAATTAGGATGATGTGTATATGAATCAAATGAAGTATTACAACAAATTAATACTAAATAATAATTAAATTTATATGAATGAAAAATGAGAATCAATCTACCTTATAAATAGTGACTTCCTATACCACATCTTGTTTTCCTTCGCATACGTTGTGGTCGTCATTGTCGCCGTTGTACATCAACTTCTTAACATTCAAGTGTCTCATTTACTTATGTAGTTCATGTATTAATTAAATCAAACCATGGCGATTCATTTAAAGAAATGGATTTGTCTAGGGTTGGCAAATGCTTCATTTGACTGCCCACCATGCTCACAAGTAGAAGCTTAGTATTTAGCCAAAAATAATACATGATCATCTGATAAAGATGTGAACGATTGAAATTGAGTAGGATTGAGTGAGTTGGAAGGGGAAGATAATAAGGGTGATATGTAATGAGATTCATGTTGTGTACTGTTAGAAGAGGTGAAATGGGATGAAGATGACACTGCCATGTAATGAGGCTAACTAAAATTTGGAGGCTTTGGCATTTTCATTTTCAACAAGTGGTTGGGTAGACAAGAATTTGTGGCTAGGGCAGCACAACTGTTGGTGGAGCAGGTTGAGGGTTCATGTTAAATTGTTGATCTCTAAGCGCAAATAATATGTTTTGTTGGTCTTGGATGAAAACTAATCGCCATCCTATATAACTCCTCTGCTATGTCAAACTGAAATTTTGGCTTGTTTGGGATATCGGTGGAGAATCGGACTTATGGAAAAGTCTGATTGGGTAAAAATCTGATTGTGAAACGTGATTTATGTTTGGATGAGTGGTTGGATAAGTAGCTTATGGAAAAGTCCGATTGGGCAAACTTGTTTGGAATGACTTATGGATAAGTGACTTTTGAGATAATTACAATAAAAAAATTTAAATCAAAACTACAAAAAATATGAAAAATGCTAAATTACAAAATTTGACAATATTAAAATATATAATTTGATCAAATAAATAAATATTTTCATTTTCAGCTTATCATAAGCTCGATTGAAATAAGTTGTTTTTTTTTATACAAGGCGAGGGGAGGGGGGATCGAACTCAGGACCTAAGGGGGGGGAAACAATTCCCAATACCACTGCACTACTAGTAGTGCCGGTTGAAATAAGTTGTTTTTGATAAGCTAGGAAATACAACTTTTGAAATAAGCTGAGAACTAGAAGATCTCAGACACAGACACCAACAAAGTCATTGGGACCTTGATCTATCCTATCTATTAACTGGGATAAACCCAGAGAGTCTGATAAACTGAAAATTATGATACTGAAACCATGCCTATAGAGGAGATCTTGGAATGAGGTGAGGATCCAGTGGACAGTCCGAGCCTATCGAGTCTCTATGCTCTTGCTCAAGGACACTTTAGGATCTAGGCCTCATCCAAAGGCACACAATACTGTAAGTTTATAACACTTTTTATATAAAGAAAAAAGATGAAAAACTTATCATGCAGCCAGTATCACCGGCCACTAATATGTTGTATCGATTATCTCGTATGTCTCCAATACCATTGCATGTATTGAGATGTTCGATCAAGTGTGGTTGCTGAGATCGAACTGCCTTAGTACAAAATCAGGCTGATGTCATTTTGCAATATTAAAGCATATCAAATGAACATAAGCAAGCCAAATTTCGGATGTTTCTTAACAATACTTAGGAATCAATTGGTGCACTTCAGAAGATTCATATGGTTGCCAAATTATCTCACCATCAATCATTTTATCTAGGAAACTCCTATATCTGAGCACAGTCATGACAATTGGATGAGGGTTTTGTCTCACAGTTTTCCATCTATTATTACAAAAAGTAATGTCAAAATTTGTATAATTTTAATGATACAAGTGTATATCAAATGTTTCGTAGGTGAATTTCGCATACCTAAAACTCAAAAGGAGGTAAACAAAATATAGATATCTAAATGTGAATATGGAAACACATGTTATTGTGTTGCTACAACTATATAAAAATATCTACATACTAAAATCTCTCTTTTTCTTGTTTAAAAAAAATTATTTTTTCTAAATATTCTAAATACACACAACCATATTGTAATACCATATTAAAAAAAAAAGGCGTCCCAATGTATAACAGCAGTCTTACCGTTGCGTCAAGGCTCACCCTCTATTTTACAATATATATTCCAAAATTTTAATCTATACCTTTATTTTAAATATTATATACTACTACACATGTGATTCGATATGTGGGAATATAATATACATAAGATTATTGTTAGTTTTATCCTACCAGCCTTAAACTTTTTTGGTGAACTAGTCTTTGGCAAATAACATAAATCTACAAAGAAGATTTTGGCAAAAAAATTAAAATTAAAATTAAAATCTAAAAATGCTTCTCAGCCTTATTATATTTTGAAGTTGGGCAGTTTACACACACACACACATATTATTTACACATTCAAAATACTCCACAACTTCAAACCTCAATAGTTGCTTCCAAATACGTATCGACATAGAAGAAATCACATGCTTAAAGAATAGAGCTCATATCCAAACCTTGAGGTCTCAAAACTGACCTATCTTACCATATAATACAATATACTCCCTCCGGTCCTAATTATAGGAACACTTTTATAGTGTAAATTGCACTACAAAAGTGTTCCTAGCTATAATTAGGACCAAAGGTAGTATTATTTACAGTCAAAATATGAAATACGTATTTTGATTTTCCAAATTGCTGAAGCCAGATCACCTAAAAATAAAAAAAGAGTAAAATAATAGTTATCAATGGTAACATAAATAAAAAAACCAAATTAGATACTACAAACTAGCATATCAAGAAAAATAAAAAATAGAGAAACAACTTATTCATAGTAGCAATGATAAGAAAAGTGACGGATGGGAATAATCAAGAATGCAACAAGAAAGCAAAAGAACAGAGCAAGAAGGAGGATGAATGAATCGTTGGATAAGATGCAAGAATGACTGAGCAAGAATGAGAATGTCAAAGCAGGAATGAAATGAGAAAGCAAGAAGTAACATGTACTCCCCTAGTCCTTTTTATAAAAATTTAATAATCAAATTACGCGGTTTGAGAAAATGGTTAAAATTAGTTAAAAATAATAAATGTATTTGAAATAAACCTTGTTTTTCCAAGTATGCCTTATTTATGAAGGACGAGTAAGAGAGATAAATGAAATAAATATATGTATCATCAACCTTTTCATTAAGGCAATTTATATTATTAATGAGGGGCAAAAAATAAAATAAAAAATCATTAAATATTCAAACAACTTTTGTCGATTTCTCATAAAAAGGATAAAACAATTTAAATTTTAGGTTTTTATAAAAAACACAAGATGGATAGAATATAAAGCACACCTTTATTATTGTTGTCCACAAGGGATGAAGGAGTTTACATGACCAATCAATGCATTGGGAATGAGGAATGTTGTACGCATGGAAGAATATTTTTAGAGTAAAATACTCTAACCATCCTTCTGTTTTATCTTAATTACACAGACCTCCCCTCTATTTTGAAAACATACACTTTAGTCTAAATCATTAACACTGTTAAAGAAGATTCTAAAAAGATTCTTTAAGTGTATTTTTAAATTTAAAACCATATTAAAATAAACGTTGTTTACTAATTTACCCTTCATTATATCAAATCCCTAATTTATCTTTTAATATTAATGTTCATTAATGATCTATTTAATATGTTTACTAAATTTAATTAAGAATAATTTTTAGTACTCTTTTTATGTAGTAAATATTAATAACTTGTTCAAAATTTGAGTAATTATTTTTAAGAATATATATTTAATGAAATATTCTTAAAAATTTTAAATTATAAGATATTAATATGTGAATCTCATAATAATATCATTTTATAATTATATAAATTAATTGAATACACATACATGTGTGTGTGGATATATATAGATATGTATTATTGCAAAACATCATCATACTTATTCAAAAATTACATGATAATTTTTTAATAAATAAAAGAGATTAAACATTTAAATTTACTAAAAAATAAAAAATTATGATGATCAAATTAATTAACTTTATAATATGATCAATTTCAAAGTATGACAGAAATTTTAAAAAAATTGACTATTTTTTATTAAAAAAAATGAATAAAGATATGCGATCAAAAGATTTTTTTTTTTTTTGCTAAAGATTACATGATTATTAAGTCATATTTAATTTAAGGAGGGGCATTTTGGTCAAAATAAAGGGTCAACATTGTGATTTAACGGTCAACTAACGGTTGGATGGATGAAAGTTGAATTTCAAAACTAGAAGGGAGGTTTATGCAACATATATTTTAATTTTAAGGGAGGTTCATATATGTTTTCAAAATTAGAAGGGAGGTCTCTGTAATTTAGAGTAAATAGAGGGGAAGTTGATATATTTTACTCATTTTTTTATTAAAGACAAAACCCTTTTTCATTATTAAAAAAAGTCACATCAAGTTAAAATTATTCATACAAAGAAACTTTTAATAGAGTTAAATTAAGACAAGTTTGTTTAAGAGAGTTAAATCAGTCATTAAATTTATCGTATGAATATATAATTTTATTTTAAATTCGTTATTCTTTATTTTCTTTAACGTAAAAGTTGGAAAGGTGTTAAATTTTAAGAGAGTTAAATGAAGTTGGAAAGGTTTGAAACCTTTCTTTTGGTATTCTTGACCCTTCTTTAAGCCTTGTTTCAACCATGTAGCAGCAAACTAGATCAAGGGACTTGGAAGATCATAGGTTGATGATGACAGAGCTGAGAAAGATCAAACTAGAAATGCTGACAACCAGAGGAGATAGTCAATCTGACCGAACCAGAAAACCCGAAATTCTTGAAACAGAAACGTAGAAACCTTGAACCAGAACCCAAAAAATTGACCTAGAAGATCTGACAGAACCAAAACTCGTAAATTCTTGAAACAGAAGCATAGAAGTCTTGAACCGTAACCCGACAATTGATCCGTAAGATCCGACGAACCAAAACTCAGAAATTCTTGAAACAGAAGTGTGGAAATCTTGAACCAGAACCCAATCTGGATTTCTGATGAACATAACCAGAGAACTTGCAGAGAACAGAATCAGAAATGAAAAAGAACAGCCAAGGAAGGATTGCTCTGATACCACTATTATGTTTATTGATGTAGAATAGAGAAATATGTGTAGAAAAGAGATACAAGCCACAAGAAATAGAGTAGAAGAAGAGATGGAGAAGAGAGCTCCTTGAGACTCTCATACAATGTATTATTCCAGTCAAGTCAGATCTGAATGTACAATGGGAGGATATGCTATTTATAATATAATAGCCTCTCTCAAGTCCTAATCTAGTGGTTAGCAGGATAATTATGTAGTTTACACTTAAGTCCTTAGATATACTTTACACATATAGGTCCCTAATAAGTGCTATTTTGATATATATATATATATATATATATATATATATATATATATATATATATATATATATATATATATATATATATATATATATATATATATATCAAAATTTTAGTGTTTGCACTTGCCTACACTAGCACCAGTGTGGGTCCGCTGCTGATTGCATGTATTGAGATGTTCGATCAAGTGTGGTTGCTGATGATCGAACTGCCTTAGTACACAATCAAGGTGATATCATTCTACAATATTAAAGCATATCAAATGAACATAAGCAAGCCAAATTTTGGGTGTTTTTAAGCAATACATAGGAATCAATTGGTGCACTTCAGAAGATTCATATGGCTGCCAAATTATCTCACCATCAATCATTTTATCTAGGAAACTCCTATATTAGAGCACAGTCATAACAATTGGATGAGGGTTTTGTCTCACATATTTCCATCTATTATTACAAAAAATAATGTCAAAATTTGTATAATTTTAATGATACAAGTGTATATCAAATGTTTCGTAGGTGAATTTCGCATACCTAAAACTCAAAAGGAGGTAAGAAAATCTAGATATCTAAATGTGAATATGGAAACACATGTTATTGTGTTGCTACAACTATATAAAAATATCTACATACTAAAATCTATCTTTTTCTTGTTAAAAAAAAATCTATTTTTTCTAAATATTCTAAATACACACAACCTGGGGTGGACCCAGGAATTTTATTGATCGGGGCGAAAATGAAAAATATTACATCATAAATAAAAGTACTTGAAATATGATACAAACCCAATATACAAAAAATTGAAAGAAATCTATTACATAAATTAATATTACTTCACTTGACTCTTACTCTACGTGTTTTCATATTATTAAACTCATCTATAATTGAATTTGTGCTAAAACTCAAAACAATTTCTTTTTCAATGTATGTAATCAAAAAATCATCAAGGAATTGGTTTTTCATTATATTTCGAAGCATGTTCTTGATTATTTTCATAACAGAGAAAGATGTTTCTGTAGTTGCTGTAGAAACTGGAAGAGTGAGTGTAAATCTAATCACTCTATCAATAAGAGGGTAAATGGTGGACTTTCCAGTTCTTGCTAGTGCCTGACATAATTTAGATGTAATTGATAAATTAATGAAATCTGGATGTTTAGGAGTGTCAAGCTCAAAATGTTATAACTCCATTTTCAAATGCAATTTTTCTTGTTATTTGAAATGTCTAGAATAAGATTTATCAACAAGTTTACAAACAAAGGAGCCAGTCAAGGAAAAGTAGCCAAAGGGCCCATATCTTTCTTATTATAATAGCCCCCTCCATATTTGTTTATATGTACTACACATGTGATTCGATATGTGGGAATATACATAAGATTATTGTTAGTTTTATCCTACCAGCCTTAAACTTTTTTGGTGAACTAGTCTTTGCCAAATGACATAAATCTACAAAGAAGGTTTTGGCAAAAAAAAATTCTAAAATAAATTAAAATCTAAAAATGCTTGCCCAGCCTTATTATATTTTGAAGTTGGGCAGTTTACACACACACACATATTATTTACACATTCAAAATACTCCACAACTTCAAACCTCAATAGTTGCTTCCAAATACGTATCGACATAGAAGAAATCACATGCTTAAAGAATAGAGTTCAAATCCAAACCTTGAGGTCTCAAAACTGACCTATCTTACCATATTATTACAAGATACTCCTTCCGGTCCTAATTATAGGAACACTTTTGTAGTGTAAATTGCACTACAAAAGTGTTCCTAGCTATAATTAGGACCAGAGGTAGTATTATTTACAGTTACGTATTTTGATTTTCCAAATTGCTGAAGCCACCATTGATCACCTAAAAATAAAAAAAAAGAGTAAAATAATAGTTATCAAGGGTAACATAAATAAAAAACCAAATTAGATACTACAAACTAGCATATTAAGAAATAAAAAAAATAGAGAAACAAGTTATTCATAGTAGCAATAATAAGAAAAGTGACGGATGGGAATAATCAAGAATGCAACAAGAAAGCAAAAGAACAGAGCAAGAAGGAGGATGAATGAATTGTTGGATAAGATGCAAGAATGACTGAGCAAGAATGAGAATGTCAAAGCAGGAATGAAATGAGAAAGCAAGAAGTAGCATGTACTGCCCAGTCCTATTTATAAAAATTTAATAATCGAATAACGCGATTTAAGAAAGTGGTTAAAATTAGTTAAAAATAATAAGTGTGTCTAAAATAAACCTTCTTTTTTCAAGTATGCCTTAAGGGACAAGTAAGAGAGAAAAATAAAGTAAATATATGTATCACCAACCTTTTAAACTTTAAGAGAGTTAAATGAAGTCAGAAAGGTCTAAAACCTTTCTTTTGCTATTCGTGGCTCTTCTTGAAGCCTTGTTTCAACCATGTAGCAGCGAATTAGATCAAGGGACTTGGAAGATCATAGGTTGATAATGACATAGCTAAGAAAGATCAAACCAGAAATTCTGACAGCCAGAGGAGATAATCAATCTGACCGAACCAGAAAACCCGAAATTCTTGAAATAGAAACGTAGAAACCTTGAACCAGAACCCAAAAAATTGACCTAGAAGATTTGACAGAACCAAAACTCAGAAATTCTTGAAACAGAAGCATAGAAGTCTTGAACCACAACCTAGAAAATTGATCCAAAAGATCTGACCGTACCAAAACTCAGAAATTCTTGAAACAGAAGTGTGGAAATCTTGAACTAGAACCCAATCTGGATTTCTGATGAACAGAATCAGAAATGAAAAAGAATAGCCAATGAAGGATTGCTCTGATACCACTGTTATGTTTATTGACATAGAATAGAGAAATAAGTGTAGAAAAGAGATACAAGTCACAAGAAATAGAGTAGAAGAAGAGAAGGAAAAGACAGCACCTTGAGACTCTCACACAATGTATTATTCCAGTCAAGTCAGATCTAAGGGCCCGTTTGGTACATGGAAGATTTTAGGAAGGAAATGAACTTTAAAGAGGGAAAGGAATGGAAATGAAGATTGAGAGGGAACTTAAAAAATTGAGCTGTTTGGTAGACATGGGAAGGGAACTTAAATTGCGGGAAAATGAATTGTTTAGTATGAAGAATTGGGTGTTAATTAAATGGGAAGGTAAGGTGAAATTCCTAAAACACCCCTCGGACGTTCGAACGCAAAAGCTACGTTCGAACGAAATAGGCACCTGAACGAACTTGAATCGCGAAACAGAGATTTGGAAAGCATTGTTTTGTCTTGTATACAAGCATACAAACGTTTCCAGAAAAAAAAATGAACGAACTGGAATCGTGAAACAGGGATCTGGAATCTGGAAAGCATCAAGCATACGAACGTTTCCAGAAAAAAAAGGCATATGAAGGAACTTGAATCGCAAAACAGGGATCTAGAAAATCACGATAAAAGCAAGAACTTGACAGGTGGGATCGGAGAAAATCATATCGCACTACCGTTATCTTCCTCTTTTCCCTTCACTTGAAACAGAGCAGGTCGCACGAAAACTAGATGAGTCATCAGATAGAAGCAGAAATCAGCACCTTCATCTTTGTTCAACCGAGAAGAAACGCGAACGAACAGATTGGTGGAGAGAGACCAACAACCACTACGTTTCTCGGATGATGAAGGGGCTTTGATTGGAAGAGAGAGGGCAAAGTTGTCCCAAATATTTTCTTTCCTTTTTGCTCACCAAACAGGTTTCGGGTGTGGGAAGATCCTCATCTTCCATTTCCCTCCCAAACTTTCTGCCTACCAAACGGGTCCTAAATGTACAATGGGAGGATGAGCTATGTATAATATAATAGTCTCCCTCAAGTCCTAATCTAGTGGTTAGTAGGATAATTATGTAGTTTACACTTAAGTCCCTAGATATACTTTACAAATAGGTCCCTAAGTGTTATTTAGAGTTTCTATATCAACTTCAAAAGTTAGAGAAGACTTCGTGTATTGTTCCATCAAGTTTCATAATCAGTAGGTGAACCTGCTTCGTAACTGCTATATATGCTGTTGTCACAGGAGTTTTAATTGAGTGTTCTTTTCTACTTCTTTCAAACAAAAAGTTTTAATCCAAAAGACGGTCTTCAAGGCATCCTAACAAAGCTTACACGATGTTATTGTATATCATTATCAAACATGAATACAGGGAATCTAGGTATAATTTAGAAATAGCATGCACCACGAATTGTACCACTTTAGATTATCTCTCCTTTATAGCAGAAAGCATCTCTTCTTCTTTCTTCAACATTTCCAGCATATCTAATGCCTCAACACATGGCATGAAAAACATTAGCACACTGCATATATTCAATAAGGGAAACTACTGTATCATAACTTCATACGAAGAACCATTTCTAAAATTATTCTTGTGAAAAACAATTTCTGACATTTGTCCGATTGAAACTGGTTCTCTGTAGGAACAACTTCTTCACAACTTTGAGATTTTCAGTATAGCGTTATGGTAAATACTTTCTCCTTTATAGCATTTTTGGTATTATCTTTTAATGTTTAACATATTCTGATAAAAAGCTAGCTTTTTATAGAATTTGGTTTGATCTTTTTTATAAGATCCATCTTAAATTGTATGTTAATTCTTACTTAAAAAATTTCCCTTGTTAATCACTGAAAAAATAAGGGAAGAAGACATATAAAAAAAAATTTGAAATTGCAAAAATCCCAAATCAGATTTGTTACCAAAAGTTGACAAGAGAATGATGAAACTTGATAAATAATTCACAACTTATTTTTTAGGAAATATATGATTTGAAATCTTATAATTTCAAATTTATTTTTCTGTCTTTTCCCAAAAAATAAATACATCTCAAGGTAAAAAAAAAACAAAGATATCTTAACTAGGTAGATAGAGATTATTCAATGGTTTAAAGGATACTTGTTAAAAAAACAATACAAATTGTTGACAAATTAAAAATCTTACAGTTGCTAAATTTAAATCGAAGACACAGTAGCGCATAAACCATTTTAATAAAAGTTTTTTATTTGTTTAATTAAAGGTTTCTCCTTTCGATGATTAAAATAATGCAAATTCTAACAATTTCTTGTCTCAGGTGTGGAAATGGCAAATCCCGAAGAAAGTTAAATATTTTATGTGGCAAGTAGGTCACGAAAGACTTGTCACCAACTCTCTTCGGGCAAAACGAGGACTTACCAATGATAATATTTGTCCTTTCCAATGTAACAACGAGGAAATGTGATTCATATTCTTCGCGACTGTGAGCGAGCGCGAAACTTGTGGAAGCAACTTTTAAAACCTAACTATTTTTCTCAGTTTTTTTCTGGCAGCTTGCAGGTATGGCTCAAGTGAAACATTGCTCATAAGCCAGGTATAGGAAAATTTCAAAATTATTCGTGGTCAAGAATCCTTAGCTTGGGGTGCTGGTTACTTTGGACAACTCACTGCAAATTCCATTTTCAAGGAACTGACATGGGTACCAGGGAGTTACTTCATCAGTGCAATTATCTCCTTATGGAAAATGCAGCAAATCAACAGTTTTATCACCAGATCTTCCAAATCAATAAACCGGAGGAGAAATCCGGACGCCCCGCCGGCAAATGTGGTCCGTATTGATGTGGACGGTTCAGTCCGATACCAACAACAAGCAGCTTGTGGAGGAGTGATAAGAAACGCACAGGGAGAATGGTTGACGGGCTTCTACAAATCCATTGGCCTTCACTCTATCATTGAAGCTGAAATCTATGCGATCTTGTTAGGGTTAAAGATCGGTCTTCAGATGGGGTTTCAGAAAGCTGTTCTTTACTCTGACTCTCTAAATGCCATCAATATCTTTATGAGAGACTGTCCTACCGATCATCCCCTCAGAGACATCATTGGAGAAACTAGAGACCTATTGTTCTGAGACTGGGACGTGGAGCTGCATTATACTCCAAGAGATAACAACTCTTGTGCTGATTTCATGGCCAAAGAAGGGCATGGTGCTGCCGCTGATGCCGATGTGGTTCTGGTTTCAACAATTCCCGAAGGATGCCGTGATATGGTTTTGAAGGACCAGCGGTACTGTCAACACTAGCTTTTCTAGTTGGTTGTATTTAAGGGCTAGATTTTCATAATCTAGTTCCCTTATCATCTTTTTAAACTTCGGCTTGCCTTTTCTAATTTTTTTTTTTTTAAAAAAAAGCGCAAAATGTTCTTGCCTCTCCAAACCTTTCTAATCAGAGTTTGTAAATATCATAATGACTATAAAAATGGGCACTGTCATATTGTGATTCTAGTTGTACTAACTTGGATATGTACGTACTATTACGAGTAACTTCATTTGATTTATTGTATGAATGTACAATTTTATTCTAAATTCATTATTTTTTATTTTCTTTAACTTCAAAGTTAAAAGGGTGTTAAATTTTAAGAGTTAAATGAAGTCAGTTTTTTTTTTTTTAATTCCAGGGAAATATGTTGAAGGCAGACTGGAAAAAATTTTGAACCCAAAAAGAGAGGACAAAGAAACAAGGGGAAGAAACTTTTATTTGATAAAACTAACAAAAGGGCCTACAATTTTCCACTCCAATTACCTAACATACACAAAAGTACAAGGTGAGAAGTGGCGGCATTCTACAATCTCACCGCTCATTCTATACCCACCCACCTGTGTCATAAGCTCACTGCTATGAACAAAACAGTGTATGAAGAATGAGGAGTAATAGGAATATACACATGCAACAATTCTACGTTAAACACTTCAACTCTCCGGCTGCTCAGACTTCACCGTTGCTCCCGATGACGACGCACAACTTCCATTCTGAAGATACAGACTGTTTGCAACCATGGAGTCACTGACCAAGCCAACATCAACATCATCAAAGTTGAGGGGTCCTCGAACCTTCCGCGTGCTAAACATATAGAATGAGACCAGATAGTAACATCAGCTTTGCTATGTTGAGAAAAACAAATTGAGAACGAGTGTAAATAAACATGCAAGCATGGCGAATATAAATCCTACAAATAAGTGTTTGACTTGTTCATTAGCAGATGACAATATCAGCAAGATGCTTTAGTAGATTTGTTTAAAAAGACTAGTAGTTAAATCAAGTTTATGTGGCCAAAAGTATGCTTGAGATAAACTTTATTGAATTTTTGGACATAGCATGCATGCATATTTTTCTATGAATCATAACTACTTCATAAGCTTTTGCTTGAGTCAGTTTCCCTTGGAATATTTGATAGAAGATATTTCAACCTTAAAAATTTTAAGATTACAAAAAGCATACCCATTCAAACGGTCATTGATGGCGGTCAGGTCTTTTGAAGGGCTCTGATATGCATGAGTGCTCTCCCCAACACAGGCATAATAGCTTTTTGAGCTATGTGATATTAGAGCATCCATCTGAGAAGATCAAAAGGACAAAGTTCACATTCATTGAAAATAGAATATGTATTTCAGTCCAAAGTGTGGATTCATAAATTGAGATCATGTTATGAGACAACATCAGGTGTCAATTATTATAAAAAAATAAGGGGGGGGGAAAGACCAGTGTAATAGAAAAGACCCCAAGTGAATGAGTGAGATAGCATGAGTGGATGGAGAGAAAAATTATACAGAAACAAAAAAGGGAAACAACTACCTTGGCTGATCGCAATGGCGACACATATACATTATGTGATGCAGATACTTTCTTAGGGGACATATCAGGAAGGCTAGGAAAAGGAGAAATTTTAGGAGACCCAGGACACTGAGCTAAATGGCCTGAAGAGAAGAGGTATATTAGTCAATGGTTTTCCTGAAACACAAAGCGGATAAAGCCCAACATATAACTCAAAATAACTGATTATGCCAAAAAGTGTACCATCATTGTTATTGCTGGCTTCAGGTATCCGGTTGGCTTTCGTAGCTGTTCCGCCAGGACCAAGCTCAACCAGCAGAGCTTTTACAGAGGGGATGAATATTTCATTGTAAAATGTGATGATATCAACATGCTCCTGTCCGGTTCTCTGTTTCAAAATCATTTATAAGGTCAGAATTTTCACACGGCAAGGTAGGTGAGATATTAGATTACTTACCCCATTGCGGCGTGTTGATGACCAGTCAATAAATACACCACGAAAAACTTGTGGTTTGCATTGTGGTTGCTTCCTATAGTTGTAAATGATCTCCCTAAAAGTTAAGTTCAGTTGAGAAATCTGCAAAAAGAATCGAATGAGAACAAATTAATAAATAACTGAAGAACAGTTTGTAAAACCAACATTTTCTTAAGAAATCGGACCTTTGCAATTCCATAGAAACAACAGAGAATGATTTGGTCAATATGGCGGTTGAAGAAAAGTGACGTCCTTTGATTTAGTATTTGCTGAAAAAGGCAGTACACGTTCTCTCTTATCTGTTGAGACAATTGGAGCCTTTCAACCATGCCACTTATTCTGACTGCTGCCAACTTAACAATCTGGGAGAACAAAAGATGTCAGCTTACTAAAGAACTATAGGGACAGAATGATGCTGAAATATAAATAATACAAATCTTGGCCAGACACAAGAACTTCAAACAACTGCTTCACCATATTATCAAGGCGCAATACCTTTCCAAAAAAGATATTGATCCCTGTTTCTGCGCAAGTCTCCTCCACCTCCTGGATTTGGTCTTGTTGGACTGCAAAGAAGATAAGGTTATTCAATGCAGAACACCAAATAACTATGATTGCCCCTCAAAGCCTAGAAATTCAAGTTATACCTTGCAAAAGCTGACTGCAAAGGAGGGGGTAGCTTTGACTTAAGGTTACTGAAGGGAAGAAGTCGATCCTTCACTGGTGAGGTAAAGGAATTTCGTTCTGCTAGTACACTTCGATATTCTGTGCAGAGTCGTTTTGGTGACCTAACATCCCCATTTTGACCTGTAATGCAATGATAGAAATGTAAGCTAAGCTCTAAAAACCGTGTTTTCAACATAAAGTTTTCCTTCGGTAGTAAGGGGGCGGTAAGAATTCTTTGGGTCATTATGAAAAACAAAATTTACACACTAAGGTATAATAGACAATTACTTATACTGGAATTAAGCAAACACTGGTAAAAAGCTCAGTCAGAAAGAACTATTACTTGGTAAAGTCTCAGGCTTCTGTAAGGAAGGCCCAGGGGGCAGGCCCCCACAAGAGAAGTTAATATGCGTTGCAATTGCATCTAACGATGGCATTGGTTCAGCTAACAATCCAAGACGAGTTATTTCTGAAGAGAGGGAAGGTCTAGCAACTGTCAAAGAATTATACATTGAGGAACCCTTTTCCCATACCATACTCTCCAAAAGCCGTTCTTCCAATGAATTTAGATGTCGCCTCAATTCTCTCGGGAGAGAGTCTTCATGTCTTATGAAGCTTTCTATGACCTTGCTAAGGTCAAAAGCTGTAATTCCAGTCCTTTCCAGCACTGCAGGAAACAACATTGTTACAGTCTTGTGTGTTGCCAAAACTAATTCTGCAGAACATGCCAGCATGCATCTATGGAACCTCTCATTAGTTAATAACGAGGTTAAATTGATTGCATGCAGTACTTGGGCTTCTGCTCTGCACATTGCCTCCAAGACCCTATAATATAACTTCAGGGCTTCCAGTCTCCGTTGTTCTGCCCAAACATTGTCCATGAGGTTTGCGCTTTGAAGGCTTCCAGTTAAACATCGCTCTCCTAAAGGACTACTGGGAAATATAGCCTGCAATATAATCTGTGCCCTGCGCACTACATCACTCGTGACGTCCCTATCACACGATGCCAGAAATTTCTCCAGCTCAGGTGAGGGCTTTGATGGAAGTGGGCATATGACAGTACGAAGCCACTTAGCAGTAGTCATAGCAGTGGTTACAGGAGTGGCTGCCATCTTTGAATTTGCACTAATTGGAATGCCATTTGCATGATGAGATGCAGGAGAGCTTTGGGGAGAAAGTGGACTTGTAATTGTCTTCGCAGGTGACGCCATTTGATCAAATTTTCTCTATAGAGAAGGACAAAATATGTTTATCAGTATTCTCTAACACAAGATAGTAAACCCGAGAAGAAACTTCAAATTCAATCATACCTTGACACCGCTTGCTGACATTGATCCTCCAGACAAGCTTCCTGAAGCTAATAAGCTGTCCTCCTCATTCATAAACAGCCTCTCATCCAGCTCACCTTGGTTACGAATGGCATCTTCATAATCTTTTTCCAAGATATTTAAACACGATGGTAGAGATGATTCTTCCATAAGATCATTAAAGTAGAACAAACCATCTGAAAATGAAAATATCATCAATAAAGGATGACAACATTGATATGTATGAATAGTAGCAGACAAAACAGTTAAAAAGAACCTTTGTCAATATTCTCAAGTGTTGCAGTTTCGCATTCAGATGCCAGACAAGGCTTCTTCTTCAATATATCTGCAATTAAATTATTGGCTTTCTCCATAGTTTTTCTTACATCATCTTCTGAAGTCTCAAATCTGTTGCAAAGTGATGCAATGATGTCCACACCTTTGCTACTTTTCTTAACTAAAATTCATATTCAACTGAATTAGGATAGATCGAAGTGCTGAAATTTAAAATCATCTCCAAAATAACCCAAAAGGAATATGCATTTGTGTGTGCACAAGCACCGGCTTGCTTGATGCGAAGAAGCAAGATTACTTGAGAACAGCACAAAGATTCAAAACAAAAGGGTATAGAAGAAAGAGTATTACCGAGCGTGATGTGTCTTGAATGTTAAAATTCCTGAGGCGAGCAGGAATGTGAATAATCAAGATAGCCTGTCAAAGATACAACAAGCAAATAAGAAACTGCTGCTTTCCTTTTCAAGAGATGATTACTAGGAAAACATTTAAAATTAGGGTTAAGGTGCAAAAATAGACATGTACTTTTTTCAAAAGAGCGCCCAGTAGCAAATACTTTTTTTTGGCGCAAAAGTAGACACGTGGTTACAAAATGGAGCAAAATTAGCGTTTGACCGTTAGTTGACCGTTATCTGATGCTGACGTGGCAGTGAGATCTGAATTCTCCATTAAAATGCTGCCACCGGCTCCTTCTCTCTCTTCCATTCTTACTTTTTAATTCCATTTCTTTCTTTCTTTTATATTGGGGCCCACATCACTCCAAAACATGTCTCCTCGTAGCTTTGGATCATATTCCATTCTTACTTTTTATATTGGATGTTTTGGCCTTTGGGGTTCCGAGTTCGATTTAGGGTTCGAATTTGGAGATTGATACAAGGAAATCGCCATTCTTGAAGAACAAGATCGATCCAATCCCACACTACTGGGCTACGTGTACACGGAACAATCGCCATTCTTGAAGGAGTCGAAGAACAAGGGCATGGCTCGCCAAGACGATGGAGAGTGGGTTTTGAAGGAGGGGAAGGGTTTTTTTTTTCGAAGGAAGGAAGGATGGCATGTGCTTTCCTCCATCCTCGTGGATCTGAGCTTCTGGGTTCGTTTCTGGGTTGTTACTTTTTTTGGTAATGTTCGTTTCTCCATCCGAGATTTCTCCATGGTTGGGTTTTGGGTTACGGCTCAAGGGCATGGCTCGCCAAAGACGATGGAGAGTGGGTTTTGAAGGAGGGAAGGGTTTTGTTTTTTTTTTCGAAGGAAGGATGGCATGTGCTTTCCTCCATCTTCGTGGATCTGAGCTTCTGGGTTCGTTTCTGGGTTTATTGCCGCCGTCAGAACGCACAAAGACGCTTCACGCAAGTCGCAAGTTCGTACCTATCGGCGTGGATCGATAAACACTTCGAAGGATCTGGGTTGGGGGAGGGGGGGTTCGAAGGATCTGGGTTGGGGGGGTTCAAAGATCTGGGTTGGGGGGATTCGGGGGTTCACCGGAATCTGGGTTGGATCACCGGAATCTGGGTTGGGGGAGGGGGGGTTCGAAGGATCTGGGTTGGGGGGTTCGAAGATCTGGGTTGGGGGGGATTCGGGGGTTCACCGGAATCTGGGTTGGATCACCGGAATCTGGGTTGGGGGGTTTGAAGATCACCTTCGAATCACAGGGACTTAAATAAAAATTTTAAAAGTTTATAAAGGGACTAAATTGAAATTTTTTGAAATGCATCCAGGGCTAAACTGTAATTTATAAAACATTAACATCCACGTCATCGTCCACGTCATCATTTTCAGGTCAGAAAAAGTCAACTAACGGTCAAACGCTAATTTTGCTCCATTTTGTAACCACGTGTCTACTTTTGCGCCAAAAAAAAGTATTTGCTACTGGGCGCTCTTTTGACATAAGTATTTGTCTATTTTTGCACCTTAACCCTTAAAATTATTGTATATAAATGAAATGCTATCCAAATAGTTGTATTTGTATCATATACATAAGTAAAAGAATGTACACATAGCTGTTTTTAAGAATCTTAGTAAAAGAATGTACACATAGCTGTTTTTAAGAATCTTCTTAAGTTTAAAAAAGCATTACAAGAAAAGGATTTGCAGTATATTCAAGGAGATCCAAATTATAGAAAAATAATAGTGAAGGAATGTGACTGACCAATATAGAAACTAAGCCATTGATGCAAGTCACCATGTCTTTAAAACGACTGAAGGCATGGACACGAAGAGCCGAAAAACCAACCATCCAAATCGATGATATCGAGATGCATAGTCACCAGTCATGGAAACAGCTGATTCTTTTTCAATAGCATCATTTGCCAAGAAGAACTCCCCGAATGCACGTTTATAGTGCCTAGAAACACCATATTTAGAAGATTATGTGATGCCAAACTGACACTGTAGAGGATGCTCAGAGAGTGATGTTATAATGGAAAAGTAAGCTGTATGAAGAATTTAGGAAGAAGAGAAATTGAGTAGAAGAGAGACTAGAGAGAGAAACACAAGAGTTACTGAATATGCACTTATTCATACTAGGCAACAACTTTACAATGTGAGAGAGATAGCTCTTATATTGGGAGCTAAAGGGGTCCCAGGGTAAATATGCTCTAATCCTTCCTAATTAGTTAAGGGGCTCAATCAATGTTGTGTTTGGCTAATGCTATTCTATTAATAGCTACAGCCATTCTCAACTATCAATATCATTGCTCTCCCCTTAACTACTCGTCTAACACTAACAATATAGGATTAACATTACAAATTCATATCATAAGCTCAGCAATTATACAGCAAAGAAACATCTCAAATTCTATAAGATGACTAAATGAACCATTGCACATGTGCCTTCCTCGAATGCTGAACAGTAGTATAAATTATATGAACAAAAACAGCATTGATATTTTTCCTCATTAAATAATTTGTTTCCAATAAACAAGCTGTAGATTTCTATTAAATTAGTATTTCAAATTTACCCTGATCCATCGCCAACTAATAATGGCTGAGCTACCCAAAGCACATTATCAATCTGAAGAACAAACTTTAATCTCCATGAAGATGCTCAACTAAACACACTCCCTTTTCTTCAAAAATAATTACATTTGACACACAAGGGAAAGTCACACCACTCCTCATAAAAATCAATTCCTTAAAGATGGTGTGAAATAAAAAGAAAAAATAAAGGAAAAAACTTCTTCAGAAATTCTAGATTATATAACCAGGTTCAAAGATTTGAGTAAATTAAAATTCCAAGGATAGTAGAAGTTTAAAAAAATAATAGGGAGTTGACTTCAATAGATAGGAAGAAGTAAAAATGAACAAGAGAAATTTTTATAACATCACAAGTTAATTGGTAGCATACATTTAAGACAATAGCTGGAAAAGAAGCAGATAATGAGTCACTCACTTGCTAAGAATGCTTAAGTGAAGAAAGTTTGCATGCAACTCCTTTGCCTTGTAGAGAAATAAGAAAGGAAAAGTCCAAAGGAAAAATGTTATTATTAAGTAATAAATAAAAAGGGACACTGAACAAAATTGAACAGAAAATATGCAAAATAGAAAGCATGAATATCAGCTTAGTCAATACCTCAAGCCTGCTTTCCCAATCTGTGCCATATATATTACTTAAAATTGGACCACCCTTAACAAGAAACTGAGGAAGTTCTTTGAAAAAGTCCACAATGCTGTAGAATACAAGATAGATGACAACACTGCATAAAGAACCAATTACAAACACATGAACTAGGGAGGACCAGTAATATACTTCAGCTTTGCCTTTCTCAATATCTGGCACAGGGTAAGTCCATTGCTATCGGTCACTTTCTTCTCACTGTCTGTATGCTTGTCAGCCAATCTCTTTATGCAGTATAAGACAAAGGAAAACCAATACCGTTCTGCTTCTTCATGCTGAAACAGATATATGCAACATCAGAAATGCACAGAAAGACTTCATGACAAGTTCAATTTTATTAAAGAATGATTATTGTGTACCGTTCCATTCCCGATAGATGATGCATTGGTCTGTAGAAGGTGTTTGGTTTCTGTGAACAGCTTCATTGCTTGTCTGCAACTTTCATCATCCAATGGTAGCCCATTCTGCTGTCAAATACCACACCAACATGTCTTCTCAAAAAGGGGGGAAAACGCCAAATAAATGTGCAAGGATATGGCTACAAAATCTCAATTGAAGTGTGCTCTACATGACTTCTGCATATGTTTGATGATCTCGTGTATATGCGGGCACATGATGAGCACACGTGTAACAAGTGAGCGTGGCATATGTGATGATACTCTATCAATATGTTATTTATAGCTAATTGTAACATAAATCACAAAGGAATTTCAAAAGCCATTGTGCGGGTAACATTTTCCTTTTTCCGTTTCAGTATTGCCCAGAGGGTTCAGTTAACATCTTCATGTATTGCACCACTCTCACTGGGTTTAAAAAAACTACTGGGCACACAGCTGCTGCTTTCTCCTCCCATTCCCCTTGATGCACTCTTCTTTTTCCTCAGTTATAACAAAAAAATAGGAAATAATATAAAAAAAACAAAGGATACGAGTATTCTTGATAACAAGCGGAAAACTAAAGTTACAAGCCAAAAAAACCAAGAAGCTGATAACAAAATATTTTAAATCCCAAAAAAAAACAAAACAGTGGAGAATTCAGTGAACTATAAAAGCAGATACGAGCTGTCTTCAGGTTAAGATGACAGTAACCTTGCAGAATTCAGAGAATCGACAGTCAGCAGGGTCACCATTTTCACCATGGACCAGTGGGCTGTTAGCTGAGGCAGCTAATTGCTTACCATCTTCCATCTTCTCCTCAGCAGGTGGACTCATGGAAAGCCTAGTTAGTCCCCCTGTCAGACGCAGATCACACCTGTACGGCACAGAAAATTTAAAATTTGGATTCAAATCCCGAAATGAAAACCTTTTCAAGTCCCAGAAATTCGATTTTCTTCACCAAGAAAAGAATTCAATTTCGGTACCGCTATACCTGCAAGTACAAACCCAAATCCTAGCAACATTGACCCGGAGACCCAAAATGCAAATTATTGTGAGCAATATTCGAATAAATAAAGGCCAGTAAATTCACCAACCAGTGAACACACTCGAGGCAAAGTTTTCATTTTTTGCCCTTCAAAAGTGAATTAAGCCGCGGGTTTGCAAATTATAAACTTTAACAAATTCTCTGAATCAACCCCGTTTCAAAATATAATTCGTCGGGACAAGAACTAGAAAGAAGAAAGAAAAATTAAACAAATATTTTAAAAAAAAGTAAGACTTGTAGCAGATTACCAACAGAAATTACACTCCGATCCCTTAACTCTCAACTCCCAGCAGATCCAGAACAGAAACCAAGAAAACAACGACGTGATCTTGAATCGAATCGGCCAAATAAGGGTTTTTGAAGCAGCTCAGAGCCCTATCTTCGCTTCACTTTTCCCTTTCTCCTTCTGTTTCTCTCTCTAAATTTGGCCCTCTTTGTGAAACCCTCCTTGTTGTCGCGCGGGAAAAATAACATGGACCATGATGGTATGAGTACCATGTCCGACATGCACACATGCATCAAGAGCCAATAGTAATCCGACACGTCATGGGAAGGTTTTTTTTACCGCCAAAATTCCCGCCGTTACGAGATTCCCTGGAATGGGAGGTCGCCGTTAGGCGTTATGACGGAGATCCTAAAATTCATGGTTAAGGCGCTTATCTCGGTAACAGCAAAGTGGGGCCCACGTCACTCACGAGTGACCGGATGGGCCCTACATCTCGCCTTTCCCATTGGAGCCTTCTTTGTTACTCATTCAAGTCATGCTGGCGGTAAAATTACAGTACAGGCAGGCTCATCGCTGTAAATCTGTTAATAAGGATAAAAATCATTTTCATATTTAAAAATGAAAAAGTCCAAACTAAAAACGATTTAGTTTCTAATTTAATTATTTATTTTAAATTTTAAAAATTAGATGTAGTTATTTATAATTTTATCTTATTTTTAATCAGGTCTTGTAGTTTTACAAGCAGAAATATTTAATTTACTTATTAACAGAAGTAAAGATAATTTTATTTGCTTTTTTGTTTGAAAATAATTTTATTTGATTGAGATTAAGTTAAAAAAGTTATATCCAATCAAAGGAATTATAATCCAATTACATTAGTAACAAATTTTGTAAAGTATCATTTATAGTAAGAAGTCATATATTTTTCCCATCAATTGAAGAGAATATTTTGGATTAACATGCACGTCAATCAATATTAGTATTTTTACTAAATTGTATTTATTGGAAGAGACAAAAATTCTTTATAATTAAAATATTGAAAAAAATTATACTCTTGACCATTTTTTTTTTTGGCCCAATACTCTTGACCAAATTGAAAATATACGTTAGTTGTTTTTTTAACACAATTTTTTTTGGAATAATATTGGATGTTATTAAATCATAGTGAAAAAGCTCCCTTCATCAAACTCACAAAATTTTCAAGAAAACACTTTTACTACACCTTAATACTTTTTTAAAATTAATTTCTTTAAAATAAATTGAAAGTGTTTGGCTTGTCCACTTTAAATTTATAGAAAGGTTTAGTTTTGTTTCAAAAAGTTAACTTGTTTCTATGAATTCTTGGTTTTCTTCAAATTGATGGAGATTGGATAAAACTCTTCTTTTTCCTCACTCTTTGCCAAAAAATATGGGAGATAATCAAGATAGAAATGGAATTTATGTATACTTAGTTGAAGCCTATTTAATGCAAGGGATAAAAACGGGAAAATTACCAAAATAAATTTTTAAAAAAAAAAAATTACCGATTTGGAGCACTTTTGAAACTATTTACCAAAGTAATGCTGACGTCACTAGTGGCGTCGTACTTCCTGACGCCACACTGCAAACGTAGTGCAAACGTCAATTTTTTTTATTTTTTTATTATAAAGACCAGAGGGAGTAATAAATAAAAAAAATTGACGTCGCCACTAATGGCGTCATACTTTCTGACGCCACTCAGTGTGGCGTCAGGAAGTACGACGCCACTAGTGACGTCAGCATTACTTTGGTAAGTAGTTTCAAAAGTGCTCCAAATCAGTAAATTTTTTTTTTAAAAGAAAATTATTTTGGTAAATTACCCGATAAAAACACACCATTAGTAATTGTTTAGAAAGTCTAAATTTGGCCAATGAAAATTAGCACAGTTAGTTAAGGCGTCAGCCTTCACCCCAAAATGGAGGAGGTTCGATACCCGCTAATTGATGTGTGAGGGCCTCATTGGATGGGCGATCTGTAAGCACTCTTTGAGCTTAGAGATATGCTCTGACTTTAGTAATTGTTTAGAAAGTCTAAATTTAGCCAATGAGGATTAGCACAGTTAGCTAAGGCGTTAGCCTTTATCCCAAAAGGGAAGAAGTTCGATACCCGCTGATTGATGTGTGAGGGCCTCATTGGATGAGCGATCTTTAAGTACTCTTTGAGCTTTGAGGTATGCTATGACTTTAGTGGGATACCGGTGTCTACCCCCACCTAAACTTTTTATTAAAAAAAGAGAGTCTAAATTTGGGGAACTTAAGCAGCATATCAACATAAAATTATGGAATCAAATCATCTCCTATGAAAGATGGGGCAAACTTAGCTTTTAAGTATTTCTTTTCCCTTGCTTTATGGGGAAAACATGGGGAGATGATATCAAAAATGGATTTTTTTAATCATATATTTAAACTTTATTTAAGGAAAAAACTTCAATTGATAGATTGCCTTGTTCAAAGAGTGAAGACTTTGTCACAAGTTTAAACACGAAAATCCTCTACAATAGCAGTACTTAGAAGGGAGGGAGGGGAAGTTGTTTCAGTATTCATCGCGATGATAAGAACAAAGAGTTATATATTGTGATGATGTAAGTACAGTTTAGATAAAATTTCAACGGTTTAGATTAAAATTTCAACTAATGAGAAAAAATCATTTTTTGAAAAGCTGATAGTTAGGGTGTGCATGGTAACGCTCCCAGAATGAGTTTTTCCTTAATTTCGTTTTTTTGTCCCGGGATGAACCAGTTTCTTTTTTGTGCTGGAAATAAAAAAAGAAGCAGAAAATTTATGATTTTTCTATTCCAGGGCACAAAGCCAGAATCTATTTTTCCCCTTCTCTCTTCCCCGCCACCACCGCCATCGCTGCCGCCATCACCGTCGCAGCCACCGCCATGGCCATCGCCGTCGCCACGACCGCTGCGACCACCGCCATCACCGCTGCGACCATCGCCATCACCACCGTGGCCATCGCCGCCGCCATCGCCACCGCCACCGCACCACCACCACCGCCACCCCCACCGCACCGCCACCCCTACCACCACGACCGCCGCCACCACCACCTCCACCCCCACCCCCACCCCCACCGCCGCTGCCACCACCACACCGTCATCACCACCGCCACCACCACATAAATAATTTTTTGAATATAACAATTACATAAATAAAAATAAAATGTGTTAACAAACGTAATTCTGATTCTCTGAGTAAAAATAAAATGAGTTAATAAACGTAATTCTGATTCTCAAAACTTTTCCCAAGTACAGAATCAGAAAAAAACTGTTTCATCTCAGAATCAGTGTTGGGGAACAGAATGGTTCCCATGCACACTCTTAAGATATTGTCTTTATTTTAGATTTTGTGTACATTAAAATTATTTTATAAAAAATATAAAAAATAATTTAAATTATCCAAATTAAATCTAAATGGTCTGCAATGATGAATAACTTTTGATGCTCGTTATTGTAATGAGCACTGAAAGTGGTTCCACGAGGAAGGGAAGGAGAATAATGTTAATGGGGCATAGTCAACTTGAATGCAGATTCTGGTTTTATGTTATAAATTATATCAAACACATTATTATTAGTAAAAATCTAAAGGATAAGATCCTCTAAAATAGAGAGAGATAGAAAGAATAGTGGAACGTGATCAACGTGCGCATGTTTTGTCTTACTTTCTCACATACTTAATATATATGTTAAATAATTAATTTACAAAAACTAGTTAAGTTAATTATTTTGTAACAAATGTGCATTCGTTTTCCAAAAATACATTTTATTTAATCATGTGCGTTGTAATTGATATTTTAGAGAAAAAAGGTACACATTTGTGGGAACAAGTAAATTGAAGTTTTATATTTAAAATGAAAATAAACCTACTATTCCGATCCTCTGGTTCTAAATATAGGATAAAATTTATCGTATATTTAAGACCAGACGTAATATGATATAGAGCATCTTAGAGAGAAAGGGAGAGAGAGAGACACTATTATTCTTATTTGATTATCTAATTGTGTATACGTGGGTCTATTGATACTAATCCTCTTACTGCTTTTTTTGTTACAGCTGATTAACCATAGTTCGACGACCCATGTGATCAAGGTAAAAAAATAAAAAAATAAATAAAAAAGGAAACTACCCATGTGATCGATCCACTTTCCACGTATGATCCACACTATTCTCTACTTGTTACTGGCATCAGTACTTTATCCACCTTCTATATTTAGGACTCCAAGTGTACAATAAACTACTTATTAAAATGATGGTTTTAAATCGTATAGATTGTTAAACTTCGACATGAAACATTTTTAACATTTATTTTTAGGTTCTTTTAATGTCTTTTTCCAATAAGATGTCTATGTGAACGATGTAATAATATCTGGAACAGCGTTTCTTTAAAAAGGGATGCTGTAATTTTTTTAAAAAAAAAATCACTTCTTCTAAGAGTTTGACTTCACGTGCCTGGAACTCAGAGGTAGTTGGTGTTACCGGCGTTGTTACCGGTGAAGCCATAGAAAAAAAAACAAAGGAGCAGTGTTGGCTAGCTATGGTAAAGACAGAAGTGGAACGACGGAGGTGAACGGTTATAGTATCATCGGGACTGGGACTGGAGATTCCCGTTTGATAGAAAAGAACATTCATACTCCTTTTTAAATTGAAAAAACAATTTTCAACAACATTAAATTTTCAAATTAGCTATTCACTTGGCAGTCTTCAGCTTACTAAGAAGACGAGTTCATCCAAAGCGAGAATGCAACATCACAATGAAACTGTGACAATTAAGTGCAAAGGTGCGTTGGAAGGTTTGATGGAAAATGAGTTTGCGTGTGGAAGTAGTGCCTTTGGTGTCCCAATAGCTTATTTTTAGCATCTCAATTATAAAAATGATGTTGAAAGTTATGCTCTTGAAACCAAAAACGTCCTTTTTCAAATTAATACGCTAAAAGTAGAGCTTTTGGCATCTCAATTTAAAAAGAGATGCCAAAAATAAACTTTTTTGCGTCATTTTTTGTTAAAGGGATATCCAAAATGTCAAAATTCATACACATAATTACCAAAATGCTATCGTCTTTATTTTTTACTTCTGTCTTTGAAAATCATAAGTTTTTGAGAAAATAAACTCCATTCCTTACGGTGGTGTTGGTAAAAATTTAAGGAGTATGATCCTTTGCAATAATATAATGAATATACACTAAAGACAAGGATGAAGAGAGTTGTTGGACCTCCACTCCTAATATCTCTTACGTACTAAGAAATTCAAAGGATGCATATGGCGATCTTATTTCTCTGCGATGTCATTCATGATGGCATAAGCGTCATGGCTGGTGTAAATCGTGGATGCTCTATTTCGTATTTGGACTCCAAATTTGAATTTGAATTGGTTCAATGGATCAGTTTACATCTAAGTTCTTCTTTTTTCTTGGAACTCAAGCAGTATTCTCGAGTCCATAGTTAAAGACTAATCCTTACCAAGAGAAGAAATTATCGAAATAAGTTTTATCTCTCCCAACAAAATATTTTTCATGCACATGGCTTAGTTTGAACTAAGACTTTATATTTGAGGTACCCAGCCATCTATCAATTATAGGACTTTTGTTTGTGTTTATATTTAAGTTTTTTTTTTTTTTCGTCTGGATTTATTTATTGCTTCTGGTTAGGCTATTTGGAGCATGGTAGTGAAAACGTAGATTTTATCTGAAAACGGAAGAAGAATGAAAAATCGTAACGTAAAAAAATCGTAAAAACATAAAAGCGTTTGGAAAATTAGTAAAATCGTTTTAATGAAAAAAATCGTAAAAACATAAAATTGCAGTAATAAAACGAGTTTTTAACTACCATGATTTGGAGGCATACTATATGCTTTCTACTTATTACATGATCATGTAAAAGTACATTGCTTTATATGTATCTTTATATATATGTTTGAATAATACTATTGTCTTTGACCCCAAAAAAAAAATACTATTGCCTTTTTATAAAAAAGGAAATAAATTCCAGGTTTGGTCAACTGATCAGCAACATGTTAATATGCCCTTAAGAAATCAGATAAGAAATGGATAGAGAGAGTAGTTGAGTATTTCGTCAACGTAATATTTAGTTTTACACCGAAACCTCTAAGACTATATTACTCCCTCCGTCCCTAATTATAGGAGCAAATTTTGGAGTTAGTTTTGGTCCTAATTATAAGAGCAAGTTTTAACTTTTGTCAATTTTTTCCTATAATACCCCTATTTATACTTATTATTAGGAGCATTATATATATGTGTGTTTACATATATATGTATATTTGTGTTTATATGTGTCAATATATATGTGTAGATATATATGTGTGAACACACATACATATATAAACACATATATATGTGTGTGTGTGTGTAGTGGCGGACCCAGGATTTCAAGTTTATGGGTGCATAATTAATGGTGAGATTCGGGGGTTCGGGGGCAGCGCCCCCGAAAACTTTTTTTAAGAAAAGTTTTAAACGCATTAAAAAACAAAAAATAGAAACAATAAAAAAAAAAAACTTCAACTTAACATAAAAAAATAATAATCAAGAGTCAACTAAATTAACATCCAAAGGATGAAAATACTGTATTTGTAAGCAATAAATTATGGATAAGTAAACTAAATGAAGGTATCTTTTTATATTTTTTTGTGTCTCCTCTTAATAAAAAGTTGTATAGCTCATCTGGTAGGCTGCATCCTCTTAAGGCACCTCTTAAGGTGCAGTACACTTACATGTTATGGGTTCGAATTCTCATGGTGCAGTTTTGGTGAATATTTCTTTAAAAGATTTGCCTCTTTTGCTGTTCTAAAAAAAAATTGAAAGAAACGCACCTTGAAGGGATCGAACTCTGGTCATGCTTGTAATATCTGCACACTCTTAACCACTAGGCTACAGACATTTTTGGTAGTATTCCTTCATTATATATATATATTATCAAAAATTTTGTGTGTTCCCTTGCCCACACTGACACCAGTGTGGGTCCGCCTCTGTGTGTGTGTGTGTGTTTGTATGTGTGTGTGTAGATATATGGGTGTGTGTCTCTATGTATGTAGATAGATCTATATGTATACACATATACACACACACATATATGTTTATATAACAAGACAATTGTTTCAATTAGAAAGCGTGTGAAAAGAAAATTAGATCTATATGTATACACATGACTATATAAAAATCAACTAACATACATATATAAACTAATATGTCATGGATATCTAACGTAAGACAAATTAGAAACACTTATTATTAGGGCAACTTGTGTCATTTTAAATTTATATAAGGACATTTTAGGAAAATGAGTAAAATTAACTAATTTAACTTCTCTCATTAATTCTCCTAAAATCGGTTAAATTGCTCCTATAATTAGGGACGGGGGTAGTATAAGTATATTAATATAAGACATATTTATTTAATTTAATTCATATAAAAAAGTTAATTAATGTAACATGTATTTTCTAAAATACTTTGATTATGTTCTTTAATTCTCTCACTTACTCCCCTCTTTGATTATTGTTGATGGAACAATAATAAGAATAAATTTAGAAAATGTTGACAAATATAAAAATTATGTGTTATATTTAGGATTAAGTTCAACTTACTAAATATGTCTTATACTAAGAACTATACTCTAATAGAGTTATTTATCCATTTGACTACAAATACATAATAACTATACTCTAATTTTATGATTTGGTTTATTATTTGTTGCAAATAAAGATTATGGATGTGTTCATGATACGGGAGAATAAATTCATAATATTCTTACTCATGAGCTAGAGGCTACTACTCAAAGTGAAGAACAATAAAATGTTGTTAAAATTGATGATAGTGGCGAAGATGACGACAATAATAGTCATCATACTAATATCGCTTAGTAGTATACTTGTTATGTTTTATATGAGTTATTTGTGAATATAGTTTGCTTTTGATTATGAATTAATAACTATACTTATTTGTTGGATGATTCGTGCTGTAATTTACTAATTATATTTCTTAAAAAAAAAAACGAAGGAAAAATAGTTAAAATCTGGAATAGTAATTTTCGGGCCCTGAAGGGGGCCCTGGCCCCGGTGTTCTTGGACCGGGCTTTGAAAAACAGACGTTTTTCTTACCTCAGGCCCTGGAGGGCTGGCCCTGTTAGGCCCTGACCCTTCACGGGCCAGCCCTGGAAAGCCGGGCCGGCCCTGATTCCCAACTCTAATCAGTTAAAATGTGTTTATTTAGAAGGTGAGCTTTAGCGCTGTGGCCGCTAGGGTTGTTGCCAAAGAACAAACGTTAAAATGTTTTATTTATAAAATATTTCTTTTTTATTTTAATAATAATATTTTTTTATGTGCGTTGAAAAAGAAAAATTCCGTATACATGTTTTTTAAGAAGTTAATGAGTGCGTTTACCGATGGCAAAAAAATGTTAAGATCTCTTTATTTAAGCAATAATCCAGAGTGAAGAAATCATACATAAAATGAAAAATTCGTTGGCAATAGATGTGAAATCAAATGGGTTAGAGCCCATATTCTCAGACCCGGACCGGACCGGAACCGGCGAGTAAACTGGTCCAGTCCAGGGGTCAAACTGGTTCGATTTTTTTAAAATAAAAATAAAAAAAAAAATATTTTGTGTTTATTTTCTTTAGAATTTCATACTAATAACCCTAAAATCTTTCATTTTTCACCGGTTTGACACTGGTTTGACTCTGGTCTGACTCACTGACCCTTGACCCAGTACCTAGACCGGTCTGGTGATCGGTCCGGGTTTCAGAACCTTGGTTAGAGTAGCTAAATGGATTTACGTCTATTAGGAACGAGTATTTGAGTATTTATTTATTTATTTTTTAAAAAAACCAAGTTACACTCTTATTTTTAATATAAGAGCTAATTGAATTTTTTTAAAGGGTAAAGAAGCCAACTGATCTCCTTAATCATAATATATTTTGTGTATCATTAAATTATATATTGGTTTGAAGAAAAACAATAAGTACATTTTAATGTAATTAATTAGTTTTCTTAATCTCACCAAAAAAATCAAAATTAACTGAATAATGACTAGAGTAGTTATGTTATTTCCAAGCCGAAGTGAATTAACTGAATAATTTTATTTTGGTTTTTCAATTAATTTAGTTAGTAAGCCTTTTTTAGACCTTTTCTGTTTCAAGTTTGTCCAATCCAAAAATTTGAAAAGATGAAGATTACCTAAAAAAAAATCAAAATTAAGTACACACTAAAAAAGAACACGGAAAAATCCAATTGAAGATAAAATTGGGTTTTATCCAAAAAGCCTAAACCTCTTTTTATGAAAGTTCCAACCTTTATACTTGAAACTTGTGAACCCCATGGTTCTTCCGGAGACGGGTTAGGTTTCTCTCATTATTCCTTATCATTTTTAAATCCTATTCATCCAATCAACCACAATACCATTTTAAATTTTCTCTCACCTTCCCAATCAATGACTCAGATAGGCTAATGAGGGAGAATGAGAAAAATGATGAGGAGAAAATCCTCTTCCTCCAGAGACATAATGCCTATATACAGTAATTAGTATTTAGATTGTCCTCTTTAATTTAAATTTAATAGTAGCTTCTATACATAGGATGCATTTTTTTCTTCAAAATATTTTCTCCTAGCAAATTTGTAATTTAAATAGGGTTAAGGGGCACTTTTACTGGGGAGTTTTTCGGAGGTAATTTTGCCCCGGAGTTTTAAAAAGGAGTAATTTGTCCTAATTAATTCATCAAATATGTTGAGCTGACAGTCCATATGTCATCCACATCATTTTTGGTAAGGTGTTACTTGCAGTCAAAATTGGCCGAGGCAAAATTGCTCAATTTTTTACACTTCTAATGCAAAATTGCTCGGCCGAACAACTTCCAAGAGGCAAAATTAGGAAAAAAAAAAAAATACCGCTTAACTTGTTTAAATGCTAGCAAAATTATGTGTTGAAAATATCCTCCTCCCCTCCTATTTTTCATGACGGCATCATTTGGCACAAAAGGAGCTGGTCCTTTTTCCTAAAAAAAAATATTTCAGGTATTAAGAGATACTAAAAAAATATTTTATGATTTTACAAAATTATTTAGGGATCTTCAAGAAATTATTTGAAGTATTTTTCCAGTACCAATCAATATCTTGAAGTATCATTTTAATATTAGTCAATACCCTAATATATTTTTTCAAGACCTTAAAATAATTTTTCAAGATCATGAAGTATTTTTTCATTACCAGTCGGTATCTTAAAATGTATCTTTAGTAAAGTATTTTTTTAGTACTAGTCAGTATCCTGGAGTATCCTTTTAGTATTCACAATACCTGAATTTTTTTTTTAAGATCCTAAAATAATTTTTCAAGATCATGAAGTATTTTTTCAATAGTGGTCAGTAT
The DNA here is from genome assembly GCA_025563575.1 of Acacia pycnantha. NCBI lineage: Eukaryota > Viridiplantae > Streptophyta > Magnoliopsida > Fabales > Fabaceae > Acacia > Acacia pycnantha. The sequence continues at coordinate 1,148,871 of JAMWYP010000050.1, read as the reverse complement.
CCTAAAATATTTTTTTAGTATCTATTATTACCTTGGAATATATATTTTTTTTAAAAAGGACCAACTACTCCTTTTTTGTGTCAAATCGACGTTGTTTTGAAGAAAATGACGGTAGCAAATATTAAGAGAAGAGGAGAGAAGCCTGTTCCGGTTTTATAAGCCAACTTGAGACAAAACTCTTTCTTATGTTTATCTCATAAACTATAAAATTTATTTGAGATAAATACCAATTTTGCCATAGAAGTTTTGGTTTTAAAGCACCCAGAAGTTTTTTTGGTATCATTTTTGCCCTAAAAATTTGTAAACGTAGCAATCTTGCCCATCGGTTGATTTTGACCGTTGGATTGATCATTTTTTGTATCATTTTTGCCCCAGAAATTTACAAAAAATTGCTCCTAAAAAAAACTTATGGGGCAAATTTGCTTTTGAAAAAAACTTTAGGGGCATATTTGCTCCTTTTTATAAACTTTCGTGGCAAAAATGATATCAAAAAAATCCCGAGTGCTGAATGCCCCTTAACCAATACTTCCGTGGCAAAAATGATATTTAACCCAAGCTATTTTTCAAAAGCTAATCCAAACACACTAGAAGGGCTAGTTTGGTTTGGGCTAGGGTTGGGGGGAGATTTTTTACCTCATCTTTATTAAAAAACAGATAAAATTTTTTCAATATTCTAAAAATAAACTCTCAACAAAAAGGAATATTCCCTTCATTAATAACAATTTGGTTAATTCCTTACTTTTTACTCCCTTCCCTTCCATTCACTCCTCTCAAACCAAATACCCTGATAGGCTTAGGAGAGAAGCCGGTCCTATAAAACCACGGTATCATGTTTGCCATGAGAGAGGATTTTCTCATAATCATTTTCTCTTTTTCTTCTCCTCAGTCCATCTGGGCCATTGATTGGGAAGATGAGAGAGATGTTAAAGTAGTATTGTGATTGATTGGATAGATATGATTTAAAGATAACGAGGGATAATGAGAAAAGGATGAGGAGAGAAACTCAACCCTGTTTGCCACACGCTCACGAAATCTCATATGCTTTCCTATTCACAGCGATTGAATGGATGCTATGATTTACGAAAAAGGAACGCCATAAGGAACCAGAGTTTTATCCCCAAAAGCTTCTACAAGGGGCCAAGCGCATCATGGTTCATTTGGCTCCAATCAATCAATCGCACTTTAATCCAAAAACAGAACAACCATATTACTCGCAAGAAACAGAGAATTCCATATGAGAAGATTGATTAAAATAAAAAATCATCAGAGTGGTGCATGACTTTCTCTAATACTCATCACCGCCCACAAAAACATTCAACTTGAAGAAAGAAGATAGATGGAACGTGCAAGGGCAAAAAACACGGAATAAAACAAGCAGAAAGAGAGAGAATAGGGACTGCCATGGCCGGAATTGAGAAATTAAATGGAGGAGGCCGGCTTTAAACGACACAGCGAATTCTACTCAGAAATACTGTTAAATAAACCTCACTCAAGACCATTCCGATAGGGGATATACTGAAGAGCAGAGATGAACTTACTTTGAGAGAAAGGGCGGGAAATGTGGTGCTGCGAGCACGGAGAAGGAGATAGAATTGAGACTGGTTCGGTTCGCCGACAAAAAGAGGTCCGACAGGAGAGGGAACTGCCACAGCGACGCCGACGGCAAATGGAGACGAGGATGGCAACGGCGTGAAGCTTCTGAGAGTTGGAGAGGCGACTGACGGGGTGGTCTTTACCTTGAATGACGCTGAGTAATGGGGTTTAGATTTTTTTTTTTGCTCGGATATGGGGTTTAGAATTTAGATCTTGAGAGTTGAGACAAGAATCACATTTTCCAAAAAGAAAAAAAGAAACAAAAAAATCACGAACCAAAAACACTACTCTCTCCCCATCTTAATAACACCCATTTAATTTTCTTAATTAAAAAAACTATTTAATTGTAATATATATTGTGTATCAGTTTACAATTTAAATAAATTAATCTAAGAAAACACTATAAATATTCATATTTTAAAGTAATTTATTTAGTTTCGTTAATATTTTTTTAAAAAAAATTAACTGTATGCTCGGTATAATGCTCAAGTGGCGGAGCAATGCAGCAGGTGTAGGGGGAGCAGCCTCGGGAAGCAGGAATGAATAATCTACTGGGTGAGACCACCAAGCACCCACGTAGTATTGAATTGTGATGGAGCGAAGAAATTGGACCCTTTGAGAGCTGGTGCTGGATGTCTCCTTCGGGACCATGATGGTCGATGGATGGCAGGATGCTGCAGGAACATAGGAGGGTGTACGTCTCTTCAAGCAGAGTTGTGGGCCTTGATGGATGGTTTAGATTTGGCTTGGTCCTTGGGTTACAAGGATGTCATAGTTCAGGTGGATTGCTTGGTGGCCTTGCGAATTATTCAGGATTTGGATGGGGGTCCTAATGCCCAAATGAGTATTGTTCGAAGGATACAACGTCTACTGCAACAAGAATGGAGAGTCTCGGTTACTCATGTCTATCGGGAAGGTAATCGTTGCGCGGATTTCCTGGCTTCTTATGCTCTGAGCTTGGGAATTGGATACCATTGCTTGCTGGTGCCACCAGATGGTGTTGTGGGTCTTCTAGGTGAGTATGCTAAGGGGGTGGGAAGATCTCGCCTCTGCAGTAATAGTTCCTGATCATTTGTGTGATCAGCCTTGTTTAACGAAAAAAAATAAAATAATTGGAGGTAGTAATTGATTTCAGTTCAGCTTAAGTTTGATTCAATACCAAAGTACTATATAATTCTTTTAAGAATGTTTCTACTTGAAATTTGTACATCTTTTTAATTAATTTTCCCCTATTTCATTAAATGTTTAACACACAACTCTGTAAATATTAGCTTGCCTTTCTAACTTAAAACGTATGTGGGTTTGTATGTGTAATACCCTAAAAATCGCACGTATAATAAGTATCACAATTTAGTAAATAAGACCTATTGGAAATAGGTGAATATGTGGTCTCAAATATTGTGTCACATTTACCTTATTTTCTAGGGCAATTTCTATTAAAATTAGAGGAGATAAAGTGCTAAAAATCCCTAAGTGAATTATTGGGTCATAAAATACTCTGAGAATATTATGATAAATCCTTTGAGGCAATTAAATATTTATTAAAAATAGGAAATTATGTTGTCTCTAATTTAGATAATTTATGGGATTATTTTCCTTAGAAAATAATGAGGCGGATTTTAATACTATTTTGGGGAACATAAGTTGCCCCATGATTTTTAAAATAATACATGGAGCATAAATTATCAATGTCAGTACAATAGTTGTGAGAAAATGATTAATCCTAATTAAGAAAATTATCAACAATTAGTAAGTGATTAAATAAATAATTAATGGCTAATTGTTTAAGCAGGAATAAAGGAGATGTTTGAAGTTAATTATGTGTAAAACCTAATTAAAGATTAGTAACCAATGAAAGGCCAAGATTGAATCTAATAAGGTAAATCTAATAGTTCTAATTAATTGAACCTTAATCCATGTGAAAATGAATCAACCAATGGGAGGATTTCTAGCTAATTAATATAAGATAATTAGAAGATAATGTAAATTAGTGAAAAGCAACATCTTTTGTCAAAAAGAGACCATGTATTTTCGAAAATGAGGAAGAAATAGAAGAGAAAAAGATGTGTAAATATACATGTATGAAAAGGGTTGTGGATTGAAGAAAAATGAAAAGTAGAAAGATATTTTGGTAAAAAGCAAATAGGATAAATGAGAACCGATAGAATTTAAATCCTATCTTGAAATCCTTGAACTAAGTAGTAAACATCTGGACATATTATAAATCGGTGAATTTTTGTCCCGAAGTTGGTGTTACCCGTTTTCATTTCCGTAACCGACGGCGTTTGTCTTAAAATGATCAGCAGGCTAGGAAATACCCTTAATGGGACCATAAATTTTGTTAACCCAAATATTTCTCAAGAGGAAGAATAGACCTCCAAGACTACGTTAATGAATTTTTGAGATTTTTTTACGATTACGCGATTAGAACACCGAACAGGGGACTTTATCGATAGAATTCATAAAGAAGCACATGGATGACATCATATGGATGATGTCATATGGAGGAAAGAAGGAAGGATGGATGGTTGAGATCAAAACTTCTTCACTAAGTTTTGATCCAATGGTTTAGAATATACCATGGTTACCTTTGAACTTTCTCTATAAATAGCCATCACTTCTTTTGGAAATTTCACACCAAAACCTCAAGAAGAATTTCGAAATTAGAGAGAGGTTAGAGAGAAGGGAGAGCTCTGGAGAAGGAGAGCAAGGTTCTGGGTAAGTTCTTCGGTCCCTAGTTCTTGAAGTTCTAGGTTAAGTTCATAGCTTATGTTGTTTTGATCTTTAGTCTTCCAATATATTGTTGATATCTTGTTTTATGATTAAATATGGTATTTATTTCGAAAATATGATAGAGAAAGAGATATGGCAAAATTTTGGAAGATTAGAGTCAAAGTAGCGAAGCTCTGACGAAATTCCGCCGATTAGTAAAGTCATGGGTAAAATGGTCATTTATGACTAAAATGACTGTTATGATGTTGAACATTAATAGAAACGTTATTATCCTTATCGGATATCTGTGATTACGCTTTGATCAATAGTCGTACCATATTTCGTCAACAAAGGTACGTTCGCGTACTAGTAACACTAACTCTGATGGTTATTGTATGCATATATGTATTTCCTCTGTCATGCCTTAACTTTACATCTGACTGTATTGTTATTGCCGTGCATATCTGATTATGTACATTTTCCATTGTGTCTTAACCTTACATCTGACTGTATTGTTATTGTCGTACATATCTGATTATGTACATTTCCATTGTGCCTTAACATTACATCTGAATGTATTGTTATTGCCGTGCATATCTGATTATGTACATTTCCATTGTGCCTTAACCTTACATCTGACTGTATTGTTATTGCCATACATATCTGATTATGTATACTGTACATCTGATTGTAGTAACTATTGCTGAAACTTCATGAATATCTGTAGTATATATATGGTGTATATAAACATGAGGTTAACCGTTACCTGGGGTCCGGTGCATTGGACCTCAGCTCTTAACATAGCTTCAGGGTCGGGAGGAACAAGGATCGAGGATAGAGGCAAGCAGAACGCTTGGAGACCCGGCTAAAGACTTTCTTTTGTTTATGTAGTTACGTTTACGTTAGACATTCGAATCAATGTACTATTACTGCAACTAGCCAGACATACGATAGTGGTTATTTTGAATATATATCAGTTACTCTCTTGCTCCGGTGGTCTACTTTGATGTTTTTAAGAAAGAAAAAAATTATTTGGCTTTTGAAAATGGGATGTTACAGTATGTGTGGGTGTAATCTCTTACTTTCTACAAGTTTTTAAATAAAGTTTTAAATTTTAAATAGTCAGTGTTCAAGCGAATATTGTAACATCCCATTTTAAAAGCGGAAATTTTGTTTTTTAATCAGAGTAGAGCATTGCAGCGAAAGAGTAACTGATACATATTCAAAATATAAACCAGAGTGTAACATAGTATTGAATACAGTCATCCTACTGTTCGAAAGTAAATACGAAACAAGATAAAGGAATCTCCAGCTATCGGCCTAGTCATGCTTTGCTTCCTCGCTCTCCAACCCTTGGTCCTACGGACCTTGAAGCTACAGTGAGATCCAATTTACCACATTGGATCTCGAGTAGCAGTTAACCTTATGCTCAAACAATACGGTATACGACAACGAGATATTCAAGACAATACAACAGTATATCAATACATAAGCATACAACAGATGCATGATCAATATGACGACAGAACATAAGCACAAAGAAGTATGTAAAGCCCCATAAGGTAAACAATAACAATAGCTTGCACAAAAACCAATTGCCACGATAACCACTCGTGTCCTCGGCGCTAGGAAAACATAACGGCATTATTATGACTATAACCCGTATAAACTGTCTGTATATCAATCTTTGAACGTATCTATCACATATATGTACTTAAGCAGCACAGGATTAGTGTTACAATACGCGTCCGTACCTCCGTTGACAATATACGGTACTTACGTACGTTTGACGGAAGCGCACTTTTGACGAAGCAATGCGGGTGACGGCACGTCGACAAGCGTAACGACAGCAGATCAAGATTACTGATATCCTATAATGATAATATCACCATTGTCAATATTTGACATCATAATAGGCATTTTAGGTATAAATTACCATTTTGCCCCTATTCCCTTAATCGGCTGAATTTCGCCAGAGCTTCGCTACTTTGACTCCGACTTTCCAAAATTTTTCCAGAACTCTGACTCCATCATGATTTTCAAAATTCAAACTTAAAATACCCCTAAAACATGATATCTAAATCATACTTGAAAAACTAAAGATCTAACACTCCTACTATAACTACCGAAAGAACTTAAGACTAAGGATCGAAGAACTTACTCAGAGCTTTGCTGCAAAATTCCCCGGACTCCTCCTCTTCCTTTCTGCTCCAAGAATTCGAACTAGACTAGAGAGAATGGTGTGAGATTTGAAGAGAGGTTTGAGACCTATTTATAGGGAAAACCAGTGCACTATTCATGCTTTGTCAGACCGGATATCAACCTTCGGATCGCACTTGGATGAAGTGGCTCCATCTTGGCCCTTGGAGTGTCTTGGCCGACCTCTCCCCCCTTATCAAAGATGATGTCACAAGTTACTTTTCACCTCCGGCCCGATAAAGTTCCCCGATTGGTGTCCGAATCGCGTAATCTTGAAAAATCTCAAAAATTCTGAATCACAACTTAGAAGATCCTTTCTTACTCACTAAAAATGTCTGAGCTGAATAAATTTTTGATCCTTTCCAGGTCTTCTCCGGCCCTGCTGAAGTTTCTTGAAAAACGCGCTTGGTTATGGAAATCATTTCCGGAATCATCAACTTCGGGACAAAAATTCACTGATTCATAATTTGTCCAGTTGATTACCAACTCATCCCCAGACATTAAGTTATAATTTATTATCTTCAAATTCCAATTTGTGACTATCTGCCTTTTTCACAGATTACCCTCTTTCGTCTTATTCTCTATGTATTCCACCGATTTCGGAAATGACTTCTGGGACAGTCTACTTTGAGATAAAAATTCACTCATTCATAATCTTCTCTGACTTTAGAAACCTTGTTCATGGTTTTCTAGATAGAATTTAATTTCTATCGGTGGTCATTTATCCTATTTGCTTTTTCACATAAATTATATTATTATTTAAATACAAGTTGCAAAGAAAATATCATGATATTTTTCATTCAATCTTATCCTATTTTTCTTGCAATTTTCGGCTGCCCTCTTTCTTTTTTATATATTTTATTTTTTATTTAATTAACATTATATATTTTATTTATTTAATAATTATTTTATATAATTTTTTCACAAAATTTCCCTATTGATCCATACATGTTTTTAGGCTTAAAATTACTTAATCTCACATATTTTTCTTAATATTTTTCCAATAATTAGCAAATATATTTTATGCTAATTTTAGCCATAAACCACTAATTATAGGGTTTTACATAATTATCTTTGGATTTTCCTTTGTTTATGCTCAAATAATTAGCCAATAATTACTTAATTAATTACTCACTAATTTTTGATAATTTTCTTAATTAGAACAACTCATTACCTTATAACTTTTGCACTGACATTAGTGTTTCATGTCTCATGCATTATATTAACATTTACGGGGGCATTTTGGTCATTACAATACTTTTTTATTCTCCCCCCTTTATTTTTCCAAGGTTATATTTTATTAAATTACCAAAATTAGAGACAATATACTATCTCAATTTTAATAATTATTTTACTGCCTCCTAGGATTTTTCATATTAAGGGCATTTTATTCATTTTGACTTCTTATTATATTTCCCTAATTTCTAAGGGATTTTTCCCCCATAAATATGACAAATATGACATAGAAATTGAGACCACAATTTTACTTATCAGAAATGACCATTTTTTTTATCCGGATATTACAAATATTTCTACAAGTGATCAAGAAATCTTGGAACATTATAACATCATCAACAACTCAAAAGTTAGATATGAATGTGAAAACTTATTGTAAGCACCAAAACAATGGTAAGCAATTTGAATCACAATACTTGTCATATTCACAATTTGATTATGAAATTGGGGATTAAATCTTTGCATTCCCATAGGAGGTCAAATGAATTCAAATAGTTTGTGATAATCCTCAATAGGTGTAATATTGTTGATGTCAATTCCATCAAGAGCATGCCACAAAACTCAAGGTCTCACTGATATTCCAATTCTTAAAAGTATATATTTCAGTCTCATTCAATAGTTCCACGAATAACCAACATCTGTTTATAAATAGGTTTTTTTTTTTTTAAACTCTGACAGTATCCTTCAACCGATAGTCAAAGACTAATCCTTATAAGGAGTAGAGATTACCGAAATAAGTTTTGCCTCTTCCAACAAAATCATGTACATGGCTTAGTTCGAACAAAAGACATTATATTTAAGGGATCCAACCATCTATCAATTATAATACTTTTGTTGGTGTTTATATCTAAGTGTTTTTTTTTCCAGTCTGGATTTTTATTGCTTCTGGTTAGGCTATTTGGAGGCATACTATATGCTTTCTACTTATTACATGATCATGTAAAAGTACATTGCTTTATATGTATCTTTATACTACCCCCTATCCTAATTATAAGACCTAGTTGACTTTTTTTTAGAGAGATTAAGGAAGCTAAATAAGTTATTTAATCATTTCATTTGTTGTGTATTTTTAGATTATATATTAGTTTATTAGTCAAACTAATTAGCTTGAAGAAAAAAATTAAAATAAAAACATTCGAAAGTAATTTAATTAGCTTCCTTAATTTCTCCAAAAAACTCAATTAGGTCTTATAATTAGGACCGGAGAGAGTATTATGTTTGAATAATACTATTGTCTTTGAGCAAAAAAAAAAAGTAAATAATACTATTGCCGTTTTATGAAATAAATAAATAAATAAATTCCAGGTTTGGTCAACTTATCACGACATGATAATATGCCCTTAAGAAATCAGATCATCTGCATCGGGACCACGCAACAAAGAAATGGACAGAGAGAGTAGTAGGGCATTTCGTCAACGTATTATTTAGTTTTAAACCGGCACCTCAAAATCTATTAATATAAAACATATTTATTTAATTTAATTAGATTAAGGAAGTTACTTAATATAACATGTATTTTCTAAAATACCATGATCATATTCCTTAGTTCTCTTACTCCCTTTCTCCTCTTTGATTTTTGTTGATGGAACAATAATAGGAATAAATTAAGAAAACGTTGACAACTATAAAAACTATATCTTATATTTAGAATTAACTATTAAGTTCAACTTCTTAAATATGTCTTATATTACAAATTAGATAAGTAAGAAACTGCATTAAGCCGTTAGATATGTCTTAAAATGACACTCCCTTCAGTCCTTAATATAAGACATATTTACTTAATTTGATTAGATTAAAAAGAATGTAGTTAAGTTAGTCAATATGATATGTACTCTTTAAAATACTTTAATCATCTTCTTTAATTTCCTCATTCCCTCTTCTCTTTTGATTATTGTTGAATGATCATTAATAAGGGTAAAATTAAGGAAAAATTAAAAAAATATGAAAACTGTGTTTTATATTTAAGACTAAAATCAACTCTTTAAATATGTCATATATTACAGATTAGAGGAGTAAATTTTTTTAAGTTTATCCTTATCAAAATTATCTTTCTCTCTCTTCTCACCTCACTCTCTACTTTATAAATGAATTTCAAATATATATCCTTTTTCTTTCCCTCTTTTAAATAGAAGCCACTCTACTAGAAAAAAAAATGGTTTTCTAGATCGAGTTTAGTTCTGATATTGTATCGACCAGTTTAGAAAGCCTGTCATTATTAAGACCAGACCAAGTTTCCCTTTCAAACCGGTTGGTTAGATGTTTCAGTGTTGAATTTTGTGGATTCAATTTTATGCCTGGCATCTGCATGCTGTTAACGCATGATTGTGAGCATCCCTACGGTTGAATGTGGCTACCCATGGATTGGTTGCTAGGTTACCATACTCATGCATTTTTATCCTTCTAGACCTCAAATATGAAATGGTTTTGTCCTACCCCAGTCTTAGGTGATAAAGGAGAAGATTCTTATTTAAAGAACCTAAGTATAATAGAGTTATTATACAAGTATGAGAATTGGATTTTAAATGTGTCAATATGATCTCGTGGGGAGGTCTTGGTTAAGAAGGAAACCAAATTGAAAGCCAATAATAGGGAAGTAATTAATAACCAACTGGATGGAAATACTAGTGACGAGATGAGGATTAATAACTTTAAATTGAAATTGAAGTATGAAAAACATAGGGCTGGTGTTTTAGACTTGGAAGGACAAATTTGTTGACTTAAATGACTTGGTATTGATTGTAACAATTCATCACTCATTTAAAAGTTGATTTGTCCAATCATCAATAGGTCATCTAGTTCAACGAATTTTTCCTTTTAAGACTAGATTACCGATCCTACCTTTCCATCGTCTAATTTGGATGCCTTAATCATCAACCAAAGGATGATGAAATCCAATATATTTCCAATTGGCTGTAAAAATTATGAGATGAAATTCAATATATTCTCTTTAGGTGTTGCTCAATTCCTCTAACCTTAGTGAAGGTAGCTTTGTGTAATTAACGTTTCTATGCCATCTTGACTAGAATTCTCTCACTCATAGTACAAAGGATGATGGCTCACACAAGAAAATGAACAAACAAAAAGCCTCAACAGTAAATAAAGGGTTTATACAATGTTTAGCCGTTATAATTTCTCTTCATCTAGAATATTAGTTTCTATGTTTTAACAAAAAATTGGACTATTTTACCCCTTGATGAACTTAAACTTATAGTTTAAAACTTAGGGATCAAAACTAAAATAAAGACAAACTATTATAACTAAACATTATATTTCCGATTCATTGCAACAATTATGACATGAAATCCAGTATATTTTCTTTTGGTGTTGCTCAATTCACTATACTTAAAAGAAGGTAGCTTTTTGTAATTAACGCATACTCCTTTGGTCCTATTTATACAATCCAAGAAGATTTTTTTTTTTTTTGTTCTATTTATAAGTTACATCACTAAATTTTTCTTATGAATGCTCAATTTTATCCTATTATCATTGTATAGACTTTATTCTCATGGGGTATTAAATATAGGTAAAGTACGATAATAGTTAAATTTTAAAGCAGGGTTAACTAGGTTTAAAATTCTTTTTAGTTGTAGTAAAATATGTTGGAAATGACTTATAAATATAATGAGAGGAGTATACCCTATCATGACTAAGATTTTCTCATTTTTAGTACAAAAGATTATGGCTTACACAAGAAAAAGCATTAAACGGAGTGCTTAAACAGTAAATAAATTACAAAAAATGGGAAAGAAGTTCACAATTGAGATCATTGTTTTGATTGCTGCACCACTTGTAAGATAGAACAAACCGTTTGGGTTAAAGAGAGAACAAGGAGCAGAATTCCAGCTATGGAAGCAGCAGTTTGCCAAGGAGTGTTGCAATAATCACGCCTCAAAGTGGCCTTCATGTGATGCCAAGGATCTTTACAAAAGCCATTCAAGTCCTTGCACAATTTTGAGTAATGGGAATTAAAATTTACATAAGTAACATTTTTCCAGAGACTATTGAACAGATTGGCCACAGAATCAGTATCGCCTAGCCAATTAATGATGACCCCATTCTGAATTAAGACATCCACATCTTTGCTTGTGTTGATCAGAAAGTCCATAACCGCAACATAGTCAATAATGTAAGAATTAGAAGGGTAGTGACATTGCTCTAATGCCACTAAATTGCGTAGCAAAGTCTCAGTCCAGTCCTCCACTCTCAATGGTGGTATTTCAAGAACTTGCCCTAAAAATTTTATGTCCATCAAGCATGGACTCGAGCTTTTCCTAAATCTCACCCCAGCATCGGCTAACTCAGTTGCACTCTGAAGATGCACCAATGATTCATGCACTCTAGTTGGCCGTTTACCTGATGGTTGTAAGTGAAATGTTCTAATCAAATCTGTGAAGTGGCTTATGCCGACATCTTGATGGGTTAATTTCAAGCTGTTATAATAGGCGAAGTAGTCGAAAGTGAGTTCAAGAAATGAAGGGGGTCTCTGATCGGTCATGGTAGAGGGAAAAGCAATATTGAATAGCCTTTCAAGAATGAAGAAAGGTAACTGATTCTCAAGTAAAAACAAATCTATTCTCATAGTACTAACTAGCCATGGCTTTAAATGAATGGCATCATCTTGCGACCAATCATCATAATAAGCCCTTAAAAAGAGCTCAAATAAGAAACAAGAATCCATTAAAATCACCTTCACAAATTCCTTACCACTTAGCTCAACTGTGTCCGAGTAACAACGGCGAACACTAGGCTCAATTTCTTCCACTGAGTTGATTAATCCATCCAAACTTATGTATTTGGAAACTCTTTCAGAAAAATACTTGACATACACCGACTTGTATTTTTCCATGTTTTGTAGTCTAGGATGACCATAATGAAAGGGGCCAATAGAAACAACCTTAGGAGTAAAGGTATCTTCATTCAATTTGCGAATATCGTAAGGTACCCTATAGATGCAGCATTCAGCATACATGGGCGGTTCTGCCTTGTCCAACATTGCTGTAATTTCGTTTGCAAAATCATGGTGGTTCATGATTGACATCTAAGGAAATAAGAACAGTGAGAAACATGAATAATTGAAGAAACTCATGAAAATGTCGAAAAAAGTGCAAGATTTTAGTTTACTCATCACAATATCAGTATCAATCTAAGATCACATTTGGTTCTCCTATAGTCCTAGTTATAAGATAGGGAGTACTTTATTTGGTCCTATTTATAAAACTCGATGTTAAATTTTTCATGTGAATATATTATTTTACCTTTCATTCATTACCGTGCAAACTGTTATTTTCTTCAAATGTGTATATATTAAATAAAGGTAAAGTTAAAGATAAGGTAAGAAAGTTATTAAATTTTAAAGCAAAGTTCAAGAGGTATTGGTTCCAGCAAAACATGTGAAAAGTACAGAGTGACTTATAAATAAGACCGGACGAGCATACAAGAAAGGAAACAAAAGAAGGAAAGTGATGGACTTTTGCGATTGGTTTGATGGAAAGGAAGGATGTTTTCATGCCTATAGAATTGTTGAAGGTGCTAATGGATTCCATCAAGCCCCATTTGGTTCATGGAATATTTTTTTGGAGGATAGGAATGGGAATGAGAAATACAAGACTTGATAGGATGACATCAAATATGTTTGGGAAGTCATAGAAATGAATTGACATTGTGCTTGGTTGAACCATAATGTCCTACTACAAAAATATATTAAAACATTTAGTTCTAATTTTTTTTAATTATTAAGATCCTTTTACATCTAATAAATAAAAATATTAAAATATACTCCTTCGGTCTTTAATATAAGATTTATTTAACTAATTTGAAGAGATTAATGAAGTTAGCTAAGTTAGTTAATAAGACATGTAGTTTCTAAAATACCCTATTCATCTTCCTTAATTTCCTTCTCTCATTTCTTCTTGGATTATTGTTGAGTGAGTATTAATTGAGGTAAATTACGAAAATAATGAAAAAATGTGGAAAACATTTCTTATATTTAGGACCAATATCAACTCTTTAAATAAGTATTATATTAAATACGAGAGAGAGTACAAATTTAATTTCCTTAATTAGCTAAAATGTTTTATTTAGAGTGTGAGCTTTAGTTCTATGGTAAAGTTGCTGCCATATGACTTGAATATTATGGTTTTGAATTTTGGAATCAACCTCTATGATTATAGGGGTAAGGGTTAAAATGTTTTTATTTATAAAATATTTCTTATTTTTATTTTAATAATAAATTTTTTTTTTGGGTGCATTGAAAAAGCAAAATTCCGTATACATCAGAATAAGCTTTTTAAGAAGTTAATGAGTGTGTTTACAGATGGCAAAAAATTATTCAGATCTCTTTATTTAAGCAATAAGCTTTTTAAGAAGTTAATGAGTTGAGGTATGGGTATGGACTAACCCATACACATTTAAAGTTCAACGGGCAAGCTATGAGTTTGGTGTCAGGTTTCCCAACCTGCCTATTGCTCTACCCTACACTTGTGACCCCATGTTCTTCCGGAGACATAATACTCTATATAATTAGTATAAAGATTGTCCTCTTTAATTTTGAATTTAATAGTAGCTTTTACGTAGGAAGCATATTTTTTCTTCAAATTTCTTTCTACTCGAATATTTGTAATTTAAACAGGGTTAAGGGGGTAATTTGTCCAACAGTATAAAAATATATAACTAATTTTGTCTTTACTTAATTTTTAACAGTTAAGTAACCAAATATGTTTATGTTGGTTAACAGTTCAAATATTATCCCCATTATTTTTGTTAAGGTGGTGCTTGCGGTCAAAATTAGGTCGGGCAAAATTGATCTAATTTTTATACTTAAGACAAAATTGCCACGAATAAAACTTCCTAACAAAAATGGCCTTAACCCATTTAAATATCAGCAAAATTATGCGTTGAAATCTCATATGCCTTTCCCATCGCAGCAATTGAATGGATGTTATGAAAAAGGAACACCATAAGGAACCAGAGTTTTATCCCCAAAAGCTACTACAAGAGACCAAGCATCATGGTTCATTTGGCTCCAATCAATCAATCGCCCTTTAATCCAAAAACAGAACAACCAGATTACTCGCAAGAAACAGAGAATTCCAGATGTGAAGATTGATTAAAATAAAAAATCATCAGAGTGGTGCATGACTTTCTCTAATACTCATCACTGCCCACAAAAACATTCAACATGAAGAAAAAAGATAGATGGAACGTGCAAGGGCAAAAAACACGAAATAAAACAAGCAGAAAGAGAGAGAATAGGGATGCGATGGTCGGATCTGAGAAATTAAATGAAGGAGGAGGAGGAGGAGGAGGCCGGTTTTGAACGACTCAACTAATTCTACTGAGAAGTACTGGTAAAAAACCTCACTCATGACCATTCCGATAGGGGATACACTGAAGAGCAGAGATGAACTTACTTGGAAAGAAATGGCAGGAAATCTGGCGCTGCTCGCACGCAGAAGGAGATAGAATTGAGACTGGTTCGATTCGCCAGCAAAAAGAGGTCTGACAGGAGAGGGAACTGCCACAGCGACGCCGACGGCAAGTGGAGACGAGGACGGCGATGGCGTGAAGCTTCTGAGAGTTGGAGAGGCGACTGGCGACAGTGGCACTTTCCCTGAATTGCGCTGAGTAATGGGGTTTAGACCTTGAGACAGGAATAGGCATTTTCCACAAAATAATAATAACATCAACGAACCAAAAACACGTGTTTAGCAAATTTCAAAACCTTAGTTTTAAAAACAAAACCTTGATTTTGCCAAATATCCTATTTTGCAGCCAAACCATGGTTTTGGGGCCATAACCTTAATTTTGGAAAAAAATTATTATTATTTTTTTCAGATTTTTCTTTCTCAACTGCCATCATCATTATTGTTCAGTACCAATAAGTATTGTTAAGTATTTTTTTTAGTACCCATCACTACTACTTTGATTTTTTTTTTTTCAAGGTTAGTTAGTACCCTGAAATATTTTTTCAATGTAATGAAATATTTTTTCAATATTATGTAATTTTTTTTAATTATTATGAAATTTAATGTTAAAAATATTTAACATACAACCTTATCATTTATATGCAATTATACCAAAATTTTAAAGTTCATTTTGGTAAATTTGACCTCGAAAAAGTTAACAATATCCAAACACTATTATTTTATCAAAATCACCTTTTTCAATAATGTATTCTTCAAAAAGCTATTTTGAAAATATCATTTTATTTAGAATTCTAAAAGCTACTCTTCAAAAGTTATTTTGTCCCATCTTATAATATAAGATTCATTTAACTTTTTTTTAAATATTTTAAAATAAATTATTTAGTTTTGTTAATATTTTCAAAAACAAGTTAATTGGGTTTTGTATTAAGGACCGAGGCAGTAATTGATTTTAGTTCACTTTAAGGTTGATTTTGGTCTCACACTTAAATATACTTACTATTAAGTCTTACATATAAGACGATAAGAATGTTTCTACTTGAAATTTGTACATCTTTTTTATTATTTTTTCTTTATTTAATTAAAATTTTAACACACAAGTCCGGAAAATATTTGCTTGCCCTTCTAACTTAAACGTATGTGGGTTTGTATGTGTGGGTGTAATCTCTTACAGTCTCCAAGTTTTTAATAAAGTTTTAAATTTTAAATAATCAATGTTCAAGCGAATATTTCTACAAGTGTTCAAGAAATCTTGGAACATTAATGTCATCAACAACTCAAAAGTTAGATATGAATGTGAAAACTTATTTTTTTGGTTGAGCTTCGCCTTGACTAATCCGGATCCGACTCACGTCGTGCATCTGGCTATGGTGGGAGAGTCTCCCAGCGAGGCTTTTTTGCATTCACAAACGTGAAAACTTATCGTAAGCACCAAAACAATGGTAAGCAATTTGAAGCACAATATTTATCACATTCACAATTTGATTATGAAAATGGGGATTCACTCTTTGCATAACCATAACAGGTCAAATGAATTCAAATAGTTTGAGATAATCACCATAGGTGTAATATTATTGTCGATGTTAATTCCATCAAGAGCATGCTACAAAACTCAGGTCTCAATGATAATCCTATTCTTAAAAGTACATATTTCAATCTCATTCCATAGTACAACTGCTTTTAGTCATATATACTCACAAGAAACTCGAAATTTTCTTCACCTCATTGAGTTTCAGTAATCAAATTTGCTGCTATTCTTATGACCACAAATAGCGTCCTGGCTATGATTACTTAGCATGAAGATCAGAAAACTTTCAGCCAACTGCTTCTAAATCAACATCTGCATCTGTTCCTCCTTCTATCATTTGATCTGTGTTTTTACTGATTGTAGATTGAGGATCTGGTGGCATGATTATCGCTGACCAGCCTCCTTATATTGTAACCCTTCTCTAGAATGAATACGATTCACCTGAGTTCCTTCAGAGGCTGATTTGAAAGTTGCAGAGTGTTGGACTTGATGGCTCTCTAACACGGCTTGATGGTCAACATCATGTCCACACAGTTTTTGCAGTCAATGTTAAATAGTTTGATATTTTATATCTTCGGCAGATTATAAGAATCAAAACTCTCTCTCTCTCTCTCTCTCTCCCTCTCTCTCACACACACACACATACTTTGATATAGATAAACAGAATACAAAGATAATCATATATGAATGCGTTCATTATTTTCTACTTTAACTTATGAGTAGGAATAGCCTTATTTTATTCACTGGTTTGAGGTTTCTCAGACTTCAGAATCAATATACCAATTTCTTGGGCAGACACAGCCATAACTGCTGTTTCATGTTGTGTTTTTAGAGGGAAAGTGACTTTGCAATACCCTATTGCGCTTTCTACTACTTGATAAAATAAAGGTATATGAAAACAATGGAAACGGTTAATGAAGCTATGTGCTTAAGAGGACTGGTTAGCAACCTAGATTCCAGAAACACATAACAACTGTTTAATGTTATAGCTAAAGCACAATACAGTTGCTAAAAATCCAGTTGTATCACAAAGGAACCAAACATATTCATGCTATTTTTCACTTCACTCTGGAGATTATATTTCAAGGTACCATTGTGGCTTAAGAGACTGGAAATATAGAAATTGGGTATGGAAAACGATGCTTAAGAAGACACTAATTTGATATGTGATTGTGCTTTAAACTTTAGCTACAATCCAAAGATTATAACAAAGGCCAAATGCCATACTTCTAGCTACAATTTAGAACAAGAAAGGCATGCCATTTTGATCACTGTTTCATGTGAGCTCGTTGGAAGCATGCTTGGACAGTCTTTTGTCAGCAATACAGTGTGGAGAAACACGGTAGCCTAAAGGAGACAAATATTGTGAGATATTGGTGAGTGAAAACCAAGCCCCATTTGCATCAATCTCCATCTGTTTTCGTTAGTCAAAATTTCTCAGCCGCTTTTACCTGTGGGCATAAACAACAGTTGGAACCACCTTATTTACAAAGTTATTATATTTCACTATAAATCCGTAGTCGTTCCCACCATTTACAACAAAAAGGAATCCTTTTCCCTTTATAATCAGACAAAGATAACATACACACAATACAGTTTGTGAAATAAACTTACAACCGCTATACAACTAACAACTACCACCACCATTACAGTGCAAAGCAGAAAAAGCAGACTGAGTATTTGGCTCAACGGGTATAGAAATCTTCATTTCTATCACAAAGATAAATACTAACACCATATCTTCAATTTCTCACTTTGTGCTCAAAAGATCAATCATCTTCATCACCACTCTCGTCACTGAAATAGCTTGCTTTCTTTGCCTTCTTCTTCCCCACAGCCTTCTCATTACCCGCCAGCAACCTTTCATCCACCCCGTTATCCACAATAGAAGCCCAATTATCATCCTCAAACTGATCCCCACCATCAGATCCGTCATCATCCTCCTCAGTCCGCTGGTAGCCACCGACACGTCGTTCACGCTTGGGAACCGGACGCTCCCTGGGCCCCAATTGATTCTTGGGACACTCATAAGACAAATGACCTCCTTCCCCACACTCATAACACCGACTCTTATCCTTATAAACCCTTTTCTTTATAAATTCTGGGGCTCGCCCATTATCAGCAGCGATGGAAGCAGTCAAGGTCCTACCATTGAGGATTTTTCGGTTCATCTCACGTGTGGCTTTTTGTGCATCATCGCGAGAAACGTATTGGATGAAAGCAACGCCACGGCTCTGGCGAGTGACACGGTCCTTGAGAATGGTGACTCGTGCAATCTTTCCAAATGTGGAAAAGAGGGTGTTGAGGTCAGAGTTAGTGAGGGAGAAGTCAAGGTTGGAGACATAGAGAGTGGATTTAGAGAGAGCTAACCCACCGGAGCCACTGTGAGTCTTGAGGGTTCTGGTGGAGTTTGAGGAAGGTGCAGAAGAGGAAGCGTAGCGGTAATAGAAGATGTCTTCTTCGTCACTGTCGCTGTTGCTGTGCTTCTTCTTCTTCGGCATCGTCTTCAACTATTTCACTGAATCTCCCCCTCTCACTCTCAAATGAAATACGGTCTTCTCCTCTCAAAAGAACTTTGGTGTTATCAACGGCGATGGAGTCCTTTCCTATCAAGTACCTTCAATGAGGAACCACAATCAGCATCAATATGTTCAATAAAAATCATGCAATTCAAGTGATCATGCTCATGTATAGTTAAATCATGAAGACAAACCTAAGTTACTAGCTTTATCCGCTACATTCTGAGCCGAAACCAAACAAATGATCCAACAATCAATAATGTTTTTTAAATAATTTTTTGTTCCAAAACTTTAAGAAATCAAACAAAACAAAATCTAGAGAATCCAAAGTGAATGCAAGATCAGGAAGGATGAAAACCTGAATGCGTTTAGACAACTTCAAATTGAATTCACTCACAAATTGATTGAGCTTAGTAAATCAAGGGAGGAGGTGGTGCACCTGTCCTGTAAAAGACCAAGGAGGCATGGGTGAATCATATTTAAAAGAGTTATAATCATTAGAAGCATTAAACCAAGCCATGGCATGTATATCAAGAACAATGAATGCATGAATATCAATGAAGTGAGTGAAAAATGTGAGAGCAGAATTTTCCTTTTGGGTGCCAGGGCATTTTAGGTAAAGTGCTGTGGCACCAGTTACAGTAAATGCCAAGAACAGGGGCAATCACAACACTTCAACAGTGAACACAGCAGTTTTTTTAATCAATCAATTTGACAGCAAGTTCTTTCTCATAGTACCAGCACAAACGTGGCAAGTAACAGCAGTTAAATGTAATCTAAACCCAGTAAAACTCAATCTAGGGAAACACTAGAACAGCAAATCAATCCTAGGACCAATATCATGACAGTTTGAGCGCTATAACAACACTCTTGGATGTTTAGAGAATAACAGATAATTCTCCAGAAATGGTTTAGAATTTATAACAGCGAATTCTAGCAAAACAATCCAAGCAAAATATATTCTGTAGGAAATTCAAAAACAAGAATTCACAAACTGGTTCAGTTTGGAAAATATTCAGGTGAAAAGTTCAGATCGATCAAAGACAAACAATTTGAGATTTCCAATTCCTATTACTTTTTTTTTTTCACGGCTTAAATTTAAGTCGCAGCAGAATAAACGAAGTCTGAAACAAACTCAAGGACTTAAATCCTTGTACTCAGGAGCAGATTCAAAAAGGAAATTCAGAACAGTTCGATTCAGCAACTTGAGTTCACACCAAAACTTAGTGCACATGAGAAACACCAATCAGATTTATTTATTTATTTATTTTTTTCAGTCAACTTCCAAATTTCCAACAACCATTATAGTCCAGAAAATTTAATGACAAGCAAAATACAACCTGATATCAATTTCCAACAATAAATGACTAGTTCAAAACACCAACAAATTCAGATTTTTGGTCTCAAACTTTCCTTCATAGCAAAGTTCAATTTTCAGCAAAAAATTTCCAAACCATCTAAATCAGAATGAACTTACTTTGAGAGAAAAAGCGGGTAATGTGGCGCGAGCAAGCAGAAGGAGACACAGATGAGACTGGTTCAATTCGCCGGCAAGAAGAGGTCAGAGAGCAGAGACGACTGCCTCAGCGACGCCGACGGCGTGAAGCTTCGATTGCTGGGGAGGCAAGAGTGACCTTTTCCCTGAGCTAGCGACTTGGGGGGTTTCTGTGATCTTAAGCCGGGGAAAAGGAGAATAGTTTCTGTTTATCATCGTCGCTGCTTCAATCATGATTCACTATCATGGTCTCTTCGTCGCTGCTTCAAACTTATTGATTCACGATGGTGGTTCACGTCGTCGCTTTGCGGAAGAGTTGGGTTCTTCGGATCAGTCAATATTTGGCTTCAGGAATACCCATTGTCCCGACCCTAAAGCTGCTCTGATTACCCGGTTTGTTTGGGGGTGATGATCTCTAAGGTCTAAGGCCCCGTAGGTATAGGTAGGAATGGAAAATAATTGAAATGAATGGAATGGAATGGAATGGAGGAATATTTTGACTAATGTGTTTGATTCGTTGGAAAAGAAATAGGTTGATAGAAAAATTTTTGTTTAGTTAAAAGAAAAAAAAAAGTAGGAAAATAAGACAAAATATCATTTTATCTCTAAAAAAATATTCCCTCCGGTCCTAATTATAGAAGCAATTTAACCGATTTTGGGGAAATTAATGAGATGAGTTAAATTAGTTAATTTTACTCATTTTTCTAAAATGTCCTTATATAAATTTAAAATGACATAAGTTGCCATAATTATAAGTGTTTCGAATTTGTCTTACGTTAGACATCCATAGCATATTAGTTTAGTATATAGGTATATTAGTTGTTTTTTATATAGCCATGTATATACATATAGATCTAATTTCCTTTCCATACGTTTTCTAATTGAAATAATGGTCTTGCTATATAAACATATATGTGTGTATACATATAGATCTATCTACATACATAGACACACACACACCCATATATCTACACACATCCATCCATACATACATACATACACATACATACATACATACATACATACATACATACATACATACATACATACATACATACATACATACATACATACATACATACATACATACATACATACATACATACATACATACATACATACATACATACATAGACACACACACAGATATATATATATACATATATGTTTATATCGCGCACACACACACATATATATATATATCTACACATATATACATTGACACACATAAACACAGATATACATATATATGTACACATACATATATATAAATGTTCCTAATAATAAGTATAAATAGGGGTATTATAGGAAAAAAATTGACAAAAGTTAAAACTTGCTCTTATAATTAGGACCAAAACCAACTCCAAAATGTGCTCCTATAATTACCGGAGGGAGTATTATTTTAAATAACATCACACTCATTCACAGAGAGACTAACATAGTGTGTGAGTGTGCACTCGCGCACACTCTAGTGAACACTTGTGTGAGAGTAGGAGTGCACTTACACACACTCTACACTTCTCTTCCTTTGGCTGTCGCGGTTCTCTTTTATTTTTGTCACCTCCCGTCCGTCTGACGGATTTGCAGCGACAAAGAGGCTACAGTTGGCGGCTTCTTCTTTCTTCTTCCACAATGTTTTCCGACGTCACTCTCTTCTCTCTCTCTCTTCCTCTTTCCGCGTCACTCTCTTCTCTCTCTTCTTGTCTGACGAATTTGCAGCGACAAAGAGGCTACCGTCAGCGGCTTCTTCTTCCTCCTTCCACAATGTTTTCCGACGTCACTCTATTCTCTCTCTTCCTCTTTCCAGCGTCACTCTCTTCCTCTGGTTTGACGGATTTGCAGGGACAAAGAGGCTACCGTCAGCGGCTTCTTCTTCCTCCTTCCATAATGTTTACCAGCATCACTCTCTTCTCTCTAATCTCTTCCTTTCCCCGACATCACTCTCTTCTCTCTCTTCCTCTCCCCTCGTCGTCACTCTCTTCGCTCTCTGCCATGTGATGAGGGCAAATTGGACTTTAGTCCATTTTCAAACGCGTTGGAAAATGGCTTCCCACCATTTTTGGGGGGAACTCATTTTCATTTAAACGTGGGAGAATGGAGCGCGACGAGAAAATGTTTTCCAAGGAAAATTTGAACCAAACGGCCGCCATCATGGAAAATGCCAATTTTTCTTTTCCCTCCCCTATTTTCTTTGATCCAAACGAGGCCTAACGCTATCAATTTCTTGGGCCGTTCTTTTTTTTTTCTTGGTATCCAGAACTTCACTATGACTAATCCGGATCTAACCGGCGTCGCACACTTGACTATGGTAGGAGAGTCTCCCAACGAGGCTTTTCTATATTCACAAGGCTCAAACTCGAGACTTTGCTTAAGCAATACAAGCTGCTTACCACTTATGCCAACCCCATTGATTCTTAGGCCGTTCTTGAATTGCTATTAGACAATAAAATTGCAGGGATAGATGGAGTTGGGCTTTTCTTGAATTTCAGTTAGCCCATAAAAAAAAATGTTTATATATATATATATATCCATTTCAATAATTTTATTAATAAAAAAAGTGTTTTTCTATTTTAACATTTAAACAAATTTTATTATTATTTAAAAGTACTTTTAAATAGTTTATCCAAATATAAAATAACTTTAAAGTTTAATTAAAATACTTTTTAAAAAAGCAATACAAATGGGATCAAATTACAGAGAGCATGCTACAAAACTCAAAATAAAGATAGCGAGACCAAAGGTGAGTTTTGACAATTAGATTTTGTAGCATATCTCAATTTGATTTTGATCTTAAAAGGTTCATACAAAATATGAGTTTTGTAGCATGCTCTTGATGGAATAGACATTTGACAATTTTAATTAAAACACTATGGATGGAATTGTATAGGTTTTCACGAAATTACAGAGATCAAATTTTTAAATATAGTAAAATTTGAGGAACTAAAACCTATAATTTAAAACTTGAAGGACTAAAATTGAAATAAGAGTAAACCTAACCCAAAAAAAATTGTATTAACCTCCTTTTAACAACAATTTCCACATGAAATTCATACATTTTGCATGAAAACCGATTTGAATAACAATATTTGATACACTGACAATTTGATTATGAAAATGGGGATTAACTCTCTGCATTCCCATAAAAGGTCAATTGAATTCAAACATGATAGAACTAATCATTTTCTTTTCAAGCAAGCAACTTCTTGCTGCTTCAATGTTATCACACAACTTGAGGCAAAAGTGAGATTATGGAAAAGCTATGACAAATGTACTCTAATGATTCAATCCAGCCTTAATCTGAAAACGCTGTGTCAAACACGTATGTGCCATAATCTCTTTAAAACACTTTTGTGTAATATTAGATTATATTAATTTATAAGTTATGTAAATTAATTTGAAGAAAAATAATAAATCTAAAAGATAAAAAATGATATTGGACCAACATTTACCCCCAACCTTGCATTTAGGACTAAAGGAATATTTTCAAAAAATTTCCCCATAATGCATTAACTATTTTCAATTTTAGTTTTACTTTTAATATTTATTTAAATATAATTTATGTCCTTTTCAATAATTTTACATCTAAATTTGTTTTTTCATTAATCAATCAAACAAGTTTATCAAACTGACTTTTTTATCAAAATAAATTCAAACATAAATCATATCATACAATTTGACTTTTACCCAAACCTAAGTTTGCAAAAATTAAATTAAATAAAAACCATTTTTCTCTCCGTCATTACAAACACAGTAAAATTGTCAATGTCTATTCCATCAAGAGCATGCTACAAAACTCAGGCTTCAAATATATTCATACCCTTAAAAAGTACATATTTCAACCTCATAAAATAGTACAAATGATTTTTTAGTCATATACTCACAAGAAACTCAATTTTTCTTCCACTCATTGAGCTTCAGTGATCAAATTTGTTGCCATTCTTATAACCACAAAATAACATTCCTTGCATTGACCCTCAGTTTCATCATCATGATTCCTTAGCATGAAAATCTGAAAACTTTCAGCCAACAGCTTCTAAATCAACATCTGCATCTGTCTCTCCATCTATCATACCAGCCTCTACTTCACCCTCAGCATCTGCTTCCAATTGCCCTGCTTCCTGACCCACGTCGGTGTCGGAGCTCTGCTTCTGGAGGTCATCTGGCGTTGGTGTTCCACCTTGAGCAGCTGGGACAGCAACGGCATCCAATTCCATCGGGGCTGTTGATCCATCGGCTCTCAGACCTTCTCCATCACCCTCAGTGGCAGGGGCAGCAATCTATTCCAAAAAGGCAAAATTGACGCTGAGGAACCCAAGTAACTAGGGGAAATCCATTTAGAGATTGAATTATTACTGCGAAATAAAACAATAAAAAATCCATTGCTCCTTACTCAGGAAGAGGGGGAGGGGGGGATAACAAAGGGAGAAAAGCAGAACAAGATGCATGCAGATCACAGAAAATACAGAACGGCACATAACAAGAAAGTAAACCGTAGTAGGAGGGTCTGGGTTGAGGCTAGTCAGTCTTTTTCTTATTCTATCCCTAATATCATGGGATTAAATAAAATCTCTTCATTATCTTTTGTTCGATTGTATGTTGAGGATCTGGTGGCAATGGCTGACCAGCCTCCTTATATTGTAACCCTTCTCTAGAATCAATAAGATTCATCTTCAGTTCCTTCAGAGGCTGATTTGAAAGTTGCAGTGTTGGATCTGAATGACAGGGTTATTCATCCTCTCTGAGGCTGGAGAGATTTGGGCCTTGTTTGATTCTATTCTCTGTTTTTGTTCTCAAAACAGTTTTTGGAAACAAGTTTTGAAAATAAAAAACAAAAAAATCTGTTTGGATAGTTGTTTTAAGACACACCAAGTCATTGCAAAATGTTAAAGGAAAGATATTCAAATTCTTTGGCTTAAACAATGGGAGCTTTAACAACTACAGGGAGGGTAACGATGTAGCAAACTGGAATCAATCTCCTTGTCCGAGGGTGCTTTGTTTCATCTCCATCACACCCTCCTTGGAGTGGCCAGCTGGTTTTGGTGGTCATAAAGGGGAGAACATCCCTCCCTAATCTCTAATGTTGCTTAGTTTCAGGTCTAGTGAACCCTTCAGTCCACCAAAAAATATCAATTATATATTAATATGGAAAACCAAAGAAGACGGTATGAAGTAGTTTAAACATGTACAAAGGCCATTGTAGGCAACAGTGAGAATGGTAGATTAGACAGTATGGAGTCTTTTAAAAAAGGCTAGAGGGGAACTGAAGAGAACATTCAATGAAGTCATTGAATGGGACCTTTTGGTTAACAATCTATCAAAACATTTGGCAGTTGATAGGCACAATGGCATTGTGGGATCCATGTAGCCGATCCTATGCAGTGGGATAAGGCTTGTTGTAATGTGGAAAACCAAATCTTCAACCTACTTTTTCTATAACAAGGGCAATATTAGATGTTCGTGAAGACACTCATAATTAAGTCCATAGGATCATGGATTGGAGAGCCTAGTTCTCAATGTTGTTTTCTAGTGCATGCTCATGATATTTTTCACTCCTGATTCATTAATGCAGTTGTGTTTCACGGGTTTCAAAAGTCAACATTCAGAAAATATTGATGCAACAACATCAAATTAAAGTGTTGGCTCCACCTCAATAAAATCCTTGAATCAGACACACACATGTTTGGGACTATCATCTAAAAGTTCTGCCAACAATTTTAGGCACGAGGGGTGAGAAGATACAAATAGGAGCAACCAAACAACAATTCAGAACTACTACTTCCTTCATTATCCACTGATAAAAACCGTCATTTTTATTGGTCTGATATGCAAGACTTAATGTTTCAAAACAAAAATTGGGAAGCTGGATGGGAATTAAGAAACCTGATTTTCCTCAACATGATGAAGAGTGCCTTTTGTTTCTTCCTTTTTGGCCCGTTTAGCTCTGTCATTTGGTTTAGCTTGATATTTAGATCGAATGTCAGGTGGCAAGAGTTCCAGGGGAACAACCCCTTCAATGCCATGGTCTGTAAACTGCAACCAAACTCAACCTAGTTCATTGAACCTAAAAAATTTAGGCAGATTAAGACATTGGGAATTATATAATTTATCTTACCCTAGAAAATCCCTCCAAGTCTTGTCGAGCTGAAAACCGAAGACCTTTCCAACAATAAACCTGCATTTAAGAGAACCCCAAAAAAAATTCTTAACATGCTTAGCACATGATAATTTAAGGAGACCATTTTAAAATTCATAGTTAACCAACTTTCCTACTAATCAATCATCCTAACGTGTATATATATCCGGTCACCATGATATGTAAAGATAATATTAGTTAAAAGTAAGTAAGAGTCAGTTCGTAGAGTTAACTGTTAGAATTAGTTTGAAGGGTTAGTTAGTTAGTTTAGCCTTAGCTTGGTTATTAAGTCAATCAAGCTTATAGATAAGGGCCTAATCTCTATTGTAATGCAGATTATGATTGATAATGAAATAGTTCAGAAATGTTTCTCTAGATTCTCTCACTTGAATCCTCTGTTTCCTCTCTTCATCTCTCTTTGCTTGCTAATACCATATCTATGTTATCAGAGCCTTCAAAGCCCTATTGTAATGCAAATTATGATTGATAATGAAATAGTTCGGAAATGTTTCTCTAGATTCTCTCACTTGAATCCTCTGTTTCCTCTCATCATGTCTCTTTTCTTGCTAATACCATATCACACTAGTTATCCTACAAACTAACCTGTATATTAAATTAATGGGAGAATTACTATAAGGTCCCCCTGAAGGGATTTAATCATCCAAAAAATCCGAGAAAAACTAAGGAACAAGCAATGACAAGTTTCAATGCAGGAAATGACAAGAAGTTTATATTGCTAACTTGTCATTAAGACTTTTTGGTTACTAAATCCCTTCCTTGGGACCTCATAGTAATTATTCCCAATAAAAATCAAGGAAAATCTGAGCAATTTACTCAAAAAAAGAAAAAAAACTGGGCATGCATATCAAGTCTGATACTGTTTAAAATAACTAATGAAAGCTTAATCAGGGGCCAACCCGGTTACTCTTGCGGTGATATTCAGCTTCTATTCCCGCTGATGGATCCATCTGTAATTTTCAAATGTAAAGGATTCAAGAATGATAGTTCAAATGCAAAAGAAAGAAAGATACAGTCTCAATATGAAGAGGAAAAATTGTTATAACCAATTCCTAGACGTTAAAGGAAAAGGGGAAAAAAGTTGCGAGAGAAACTCAATGTACGCATTGAAGCTCCACAAGGAGATAAGCAGCTTACATCTTCAGCCAAAGGTTTCCAGTACTCCATAATGGAAGGAGTTTGAACACGCAGAGGATTGGTTAAAGCATTCTGATCATTCAAGCAAAAAACAGAAGTAATCAGTTGAATTGGCAGCAGTCCATCCATGCTATGACCACAAGAAAGGAATTAAATCATTAAAGAAACAACTTTCTTGTTAATTGGACAAAATAAATTTTAGTCCAAGTGTACAATACACAATTGCAGTTCTGAGATTCAATCTATGCATAAAGTGCAAAAGGGACATCAAAGGGAATTGACACAGCTGGCATTTGGGCCAGCTAGGCAATTTTTAATAGAGTGATACAGAATAACAAAAGTATGAACTACTGAGAAAGGGGTAACTGCATGACATATGCAGTACAGTGCATTGCAAATGAAGCCATAATTACACCAACTCATAGGATACTTCTATTTCTGTACTTTTCCTATTCATCTACTGATTCATATTGGTGACCTGGTGTACTGCGGTATCTTTTATAATTCAATCCAACAATTTTGATAACTATGGATGGATTTAAATAAAATGTAGCAGGAGCTGAGATATAAGTACACACTCCAAAAACCAGCTATCTAGCCGTACTCTCAAAAATAGGGTAGAGATTCCACAAAGCTGACCTCTGCAAAATTAATTCCTCGCTTTCTAACAACAGAAGAAGAAAGAAAGAAAAAATGAAACGATTCACATACCGGATTTTGATCTGCCCACCTCCACAACTGAGAAAGTTCTTTGTTGCCCAATCTATATCTTGGCCTACTGGAATTCAAATAAAGAACAACTTTGTTAACAGACCAAGCACAGCATAACAAAAGCACTCTATATTCATTAGTGCATCTGTTGATTGAAAACACTCACAACAAAGACAATGTCTAGCATATGAGAGATAGATCAATTTACCAACTAGCCTATAGCCCTCTTCTTAGTAAACCAGTTCTCCCATGTCTTCAGACTTCTATACTTATATGGGATTATCACTTAGGCCCTGTTTGGTAGGAGGTATTGGGGACTTGGGATTGCGAAAGCCAATTTTGTCATGTTTGGTAGGACTCCTTCAGCAATCTTGGCACTACTCAATACCACTTTTCATGGGCTTACTCAACACTACCACCCCACATGGGATTGAAAAAACAATACTAGGATTGGAAATATTAAGACAAAATTGCCCTTCACCCATCTCTATTTGCCATCCCTTCTTCCTGCCTTGCCAGCTATATCTTTTGTTGACAATGCCATCTTCCACCATAGTGATGTCCTTACTCCAACATTTTTGTCTTCCTCCCTTCTCTTTCAGCCTTTCCATTCTTCATCTTCCTCCCTCTATTGACGAACTAGATCTATACCAACTTCTCCCTCCATCAACAGAAAGTGGCAGTGAGGCTAGATCTGGTGAGGTCAACGAGTTAACACAATTGGTCACTAGTTCGATTCGAGTTCAAGTTTGTCATCGACGGTGATTTGATTTAGGTTCGAGTTCAATTTGGTACCATCTTCTTCACCCCTGTTGATGCTCTACTCACCACCTTTGAGAGATCTCTTGCAGCGGATTTCGTTTAGTTTCTAGTCATCTGCTCCCTACATTGACAACGACGTGGCTCTGCACGTCAGTCCTAGTGGTGGTTCACAGTGGCTATGTATGATGGTTGGGGGTTTCTATTTGAGCTTATCTGTTTTCTTTTTAAAGAAGGGTAAGGGTGATATGACATTTTGATGTTACAGTTACATATTTCAAATAAAAAATAAATTAGCATTCTGTGAGTATACCAAACATGTTTTTTAAAACTCATTACCAATCCCATTTTCATTTCTGTTCCTTTAAAATTCATTCCACGTACCAAAGTGATTGTTCAATTGAGTCTTTCACAATGCACTATGGATTGGTTTTCCAGCGACACCAAGTGGCAAGTAAACTGACTCTAATGCCAAATGATATAAGGTAAAATATTTTTTTGTATTTAGAACAATACTTAATCCATGTTACACCTTCTACATCTATTCTTCCCCCTACTTATTCAAATGGGGGCTCCCCTAAACTAACAAACACCTAACTAACTACTAATTCCATGAACAATATATCTTATTCACATATTATGTATTCCTATTTTCTATTTACTTGAATATATTGTATTTTAATATAAAAAATATATGTACTTTTATCAGAATTAGAGTAGTGCATGGGGCCCAAAATGAGCTGCTGCTATTCAAACTTGTAAACAGTGTGGCTCCTCATAGTTTCACTATTTTATATTGATAATCTACATTATTTTTCTTATTTTCCTGAAAGTTCTAAAATACCTTTAATCATAAAGTTGTTTCAACAAAAACTAATTTTTAAAATAATAAGCATACCGCTTTTTGGCCCCATCTTGCACTGCTTTCTTCTCCATTGGTTGCTTTTCATATGGTGGGCAGCCATCACGTTTCCACCAAAACTAAAACATAAAAATTGTACTCCTCATTAAATAGCCAACAGAAATAAACACTTTAGGTCATAAATTGCAATCTGGTGTTTAGGTCATTCTGAGAAAGACACAGGGAGAAAGAGAATTAACAAGCAAGCTTACCCAATTCTTTTCTCGTTCCAGTATATGCTCAATTTTATGAAGAAATGCTCTCCTCTGGGTGGAGTTAGTTCAAGAAGCTTTCTAACGCGCTCCTCACATGATTTTATCTCTTCTTTCTGAAATAAATCAGGAAATATATTGTATCAAGTAAATAGCAAATGCTATCAATTCATTAAGTAGGACTTGACAGTAAACAAGGTGGGAAAAACAACGAAGGCGCAAGTGGTGAACTAAAGTACAGTTTTGCTCCTCCATCAGATAAACAGAACTAACCATGCTTTCAGATGGCAAATCCTTGTCACCTTTTCCAGGGGCCTAAATCAAGTAAAATAGCAATCAGAAACTAATAATATGTATTACATACAGGAAGAGACTGTAATTAAAACATTCTAGGCCTTCACTTAACAGCTTAAGCATTTGTAATGAAATAGCCCTTAAACTTCTATGACTAAGTAGTCAGCACTCAAGTTATCAAGTTTGATACTTGCAGCCAATCATCTCCTAATTAGAAATTAAATTTCAGCATAAGATCCGAGCCAGTGGTTAGCCCACTCTTCAAGCAAATAAAGGCCTTCATGAGAAGAGAAGTCTTAGAAGGCCTTCACTTAAAACTTGGGGAGCAAATTATGCTTGAAACATGGTAAAAAAAAAAAAAATAAAAAAAAAATAAAAAAAAATCCTCAGTGTAGTCTCCAGAAAATTATTACCTTCAAATAGTCAAACAGTATGAGACACTGGACAAGAATATGGCGTCGGAAACTTGGGTCTTTTAACTATTTGGCACCACCACCAGAAAATATGTGGAAAAACACAACAAAGAGAAGATTTAGAATCAGGGCAAAAACAGCATCCTAAAGAATCAAAACATACTTTTTTATCATGAAGCATCAACTCTATATGCAATTGTTTACCTCTAGACCCATTAGCTTACTGCTAGTGAGATATTTTATGCTAAAATTAGCTGACTCGTCCTCCAAATTATTAGCATCTCCTTCTTCATCACTTAAAGGTTGTGCTTCAAAAGTATCCATCACAACCTTTATATCAGAAAAATTTATAATGTAAGAAATCAAAAACAGAAAATGTTATAAATAGAGAATCAATAACATAAAAAAAAGGACCACCGTTAAGCTAGATGTGAATTTCTGCCACTTTGTGGGAGCCAGACTCAGAGAAGTAGGATTAGAAAAATATTCCTGCATCCAATAGATTAAAAAGCATGTCAAAAAACTCCAAGGATTTCCTCCTACCGCAAATGATCGAAAGAATCTAAATCTCTTGTAATAATATAAACTAAAGGACCTCTCATAAGAAATTATTCCATGTCAAGACCCCAAAAAAACAATGCATGTGAACTCACATAATGACTTACACCTCAACTAATAAATTTAAATCTAAGAACCAAGGACACTAACACGAGACGGGACATGCAAATCATACAATATTGGGGATGGGAAAGGAGTCATGTCATGCCCCAAATTTTGAGTTCCTTTTCATTCAAGTCATCTCATTCATGAACACAAGGTAAATAAAGTGAAATATTATGTGTTAACAAAATTACTAAGAAAATCTCCAGTCAGTGTAAGAATGAATGATATAGTTTAGTTAATCAACACAGTACATCATACTAGTCACTGAAAAGGAAAAGGAAAAGCAGAAAAGAAATCATACACTCCCTCTCACCACCATTCAAGAGGCTAGCACTCTCCACTACCCATTTTTCCCTTCTCCACTCTCCCCGCTGCCAGCTCATCCCCCCTTTCTGTCTTTTTGTTTTTAAGTTTTATCAGGCTGGGCCAAGCAGGTCCATCAACATCACCACTGACATATTGGCAAAAGGCAACTGCCATAAACACCTATTACTGACTCAACTCACATAGCATGCTAATCCAGCAATTTTCATTCAGCATCAGCAATTATAAGGCGTTACTAGATTTTGTAATTTAAACTGCAATGCATGTAAGTTAAATACTGTTCGTAAGCAAACTATCCACTTGGGAGAGAGAGAAAGACATCTTTCAAACCCATATTTCAGGGACATGACCTACCTGTAAGCTCCAGAAAGTCTTAT
The DNA here is from genome assembly GCA_025563575.1 of Acacia pycnantha. Classification (NCBI taxonomy): domain Eukaryota; kingdom Viridiplantae; phylum Streptophyta; class Magnoliopsida; order Fabales; family Fabaceae; genus Acacia; species Acacia pycnantha. The sequence goes on along the minus strand of JAMWYP010000050.1, from coordinate 1,116,226 downwards.
AAAAATTGAAATCTATAGATATACCTGGAATAAAAGGGAAGGGAAAAAAGATATATAAGAGGCTGGAATCAAGTGAGCAACCTTTACTAAGTCATTCATGTTAAGAATAAATCAGAAAAGCAGAAGCCAAATTGTGTATCAGAATGCACCTTCAGGAGGTTCTTTCTCATATTTTGTTTCATTTGATGTGTTAAAAACTCCTTTAATATTTAAGGCTGCAAAAAATTATCAAGCAAATCAAATGATAGAGCACTCATGAAAGTAATCAAAACCTAAACTGAAGATAGATTTACAGATATGTACCTGAACGCTCAGATAGCGGGAAGAAATGAGCCAAAAATGTGAGAATTCGTCCACAAAAGACCACATCACTTGCCTATTAACATCAAAACCAATACTTTAAAAAAAAACATGTTTAGTTAAATAAATAATCATATAGTCATAAAGGCAAACTTATTTTTATCTCCCCTCCCTCCCCTCCCATCCGTTGAGCCAAACAGACAGCATACAAGCAAGGAAACTGTCAGTGACTGATTTGAATATTGGACTTTAGACTCAATTTTTCACTTGCTATGCATTTGCGTCAATGGTGTATACTTGAGTGATTACAGGAGTAACATGTATAGTTAAATTTAAGAAAGACAGTAAACTGGAATCTAGAAAATAGTGTTCGAAGACAGAAAACTAACTCTCCAGTTTTAAATCTTAAGGATGCCATGATCATTACTAGGATTCAATGTACCTTTGACAACCGGCGAAGAAGCTGATTGCAGGTCCTCAGCATCACAAGTTTTCCCCGAGCAAAAAGCTCTTGCTGTATGTGATGCAACCATAAAAAACGCAGAAAAATACAGGGTCATAGTAGGGTAGCTATGAAATAAATGTTATAAAAGTAAAAGAGATGGTAACAACCAAGAAAGAAATTATATAACTTATAAACAACACTCACCTTTCCTAAAATATCTTGTTTACTCTCAATATACCCAAAAATGTCTTTGCAGTTTTTCATGGTAGACATTTCTGTCAGGTCTTCCAACAGCTGAAAAATCATGCCACATTCAACATGTTCTTTCTCGCAAAGATATAGCACTATATCTGAAAATGACAGAGAAACAGACCTGAACATGAGAAAAATATAGAATTTTACAATTAACATAAAAAACCACAGTACCAAATGTCCCATCATGTATTAAATGTGTTACAAACTTTTGATTCTAGACCCCTTCCCTTCTCTATATTCCAACCCCATCATGGAATGGACAAGACAGGGACCATAAAACTGTCCTTGTGATGAAGCTAATACTGATATTTGAGAACAAACTATCATATAAGATCATAACTCAACCTTGAAAGCTAGAACTCCTGTTTAGCACTCTAGTCAATGAAAATTGATTTTCAATTCAAGAAAAGAATAATATAACTATTGCTAGATGCTTTCTAATTGGAAATGTTTATCAAGGTGAAGAACGCCATAAGATGAGGTGTTTCCATGGGAGACATTAAATGCAAAGTTCCAAATTGCAACACATTAGAAAGATAATGTGGAAATATTGCGTATTTATTTTAGATTAATTGTTATTTTATTAAGTTTGATATTTGATATATATTAGGATTAGATACGGATATATTATATCTTAAGATATTCTATCTTAGTTATTTTAATTTGATTAGATTAAATTAGATTCTATGGTTAGCTTTAGGTTTGCCTTTATATAAAGGCCTCTCTGTACTCTCTTTTATTCATTGATTCAAAATAATATTTTTCTCTCAAATTGTCCACATGGTACCAGAGCTAGTGAAGAAAATGAAAAAGAAGAGGAAGAGGAGGAAGAGGAAGAGAAAGAATGGAGAACATCCATTCCTTTTTGTCCGTAGTGATTGGCTTTTCCTCACATTCTCTATCGGTCACTCTCACGGTCATCTCGGCCTATGAAAGAGTTCCTGACTTTGGTCACCTTCCTCCGTCCGGTGCGTAGTGGGTGTCGCTATGCACATGTTCCTTCCTTTGCAGACTATCTGATTCCACCCTCCAGGAATGATCCTGGAGATGTCTGGTTTCGTCCCAGAGCTTTGTCCAGATCCGCAAACTCGTTCCCTAGAGAGTGTATGGTTTCATCCTAGAGCTCCATCCAGATCCGTAGACCTGTTACTAGAGCTTCTGGAGAAATAATCGGCACTCTTCCGTTCATTCATCATTGAACTTGAAGTTTTTGTGACATTCTACCGTTCCCATCACCATCGGACTTGCGTTCCGTGGCATTCTTCTTTTCCAATCATCGCCAGACGTGCGTTCCCAGGACGTTTATCAGTTCTAGTCATCATCAGTCATAGTTGAGTCCCAGGTTTCATTCGGAGACTCTTCCTAGCAATCGACTTTCAGGTCCCAAGTGTTTACATGAAGCTTCCTTACAACAGTCGAGTCCCAATTTTAATCGAGGCTTCTCTTTTACCTCTTCACCGTAGAATTCGAAGTTGTACGATCCAGTTCTTATCAACGATCTCAGTCTGATGCTCTCACACCATCAACACCAACCCCTGGTTCTCCACTCACGATAATCAGGTGTGATCTTTGGGTGTCCTCTGATTCCCGCGGAGAAATTCCGTCTTGTTTTCTCAATGAGTCTCCAAGTTGTATTATCGGTAAGTAACAACTAGCCACAATTGGTTGCTCTTCCAAAAACGATGCAATCCCCAGTTCTATTAAGCATCGTCGACCACCAACTGAGTCGGCCTCTTCATAGTTCATCGTCGATACATGTTCGAATGCATATCCACAACTGTCAAAGGTCAGTTCATGTGGGAATTTATGCATTTATTATGAATTATTTATTAAGTCATTATCTTATTAGATATAGATATATTATATTATATCTTAGGATTAGATATAGATATATTATATCTTAGGATATTATATCTTAACCGTTTTGATTTATTTTGATTTGATTAGATTTTATTAGATTCTAGGGTTAGCTCTAGGTTTGCCTATATAAAGGCCCGTATGTATTCTCTTTGATTAAGAGTTGAAGATTAATGAATTCAGATTAATTTTCCTCTCTCAATAAATTCCACATGGTATCAAAGCCAGCAAGAAATTAATTAGTTTAATTTCTTCTCGACCTGGTCCTCTCGAGCGTCTCTGCAGACTCAACCTTTGCAGACCCTCAACACATCCATGAGCGTCTCTGCAGACCTTCTGTTCAAACAGCCCCTGCAGACCCTCGACTCCGTCTCTGCAGACCTTCCTGTTCAAACAGCCCCTGCAGACCCTCGACTCCGTCTCTCAGCCAGCATCGGCGTCCTCTGAAATCAGCATCGGTGCCCTCTGGCTATCTCAACGTCATCGATCGATCACGCCAAACTCGTCCGTGGTCATCATCTCGGCACTCCCTGGGTTTTTCCGTCCGGCCCAGCGTCAGTAGCCTCCGTTAGACACAGCGTAAAAACACTGCAGGTCGTCAACTACTCAGTCACACGTCCGTGACTCATCATCTCCGACTGGTTCCTATGGGACCTTCATCTTCGATCTTGTCGAAGCCGAGTACTACTAAAGTTGTCGTGTATCTGCTGCCCGTTCATCTTGTCGCAGCAATAACTCCCAACATCGTCGAGGCTCCAATAAGTTGCATAAGCAAGTTGGACATGATTCACATCCATGATCCAACTTGAGGGGGGGTGTGGGAATTTATGCATTTATTATGAATTATTTATTAAGTCATTATCTTATTAGATATAGATATATTATATCATATCTTAGGATTAGATATAGATATATTATATCTTAGGATATTATATCTTAACCGTTTTGATTTGATTAGATTTTATTAGATTCTAGGGTTAGCTCTAGGTTTGCCTATATAAAGGCCCGTATGTATTCTCTTTGATTAAGAGTTGAAGATTAATGAATTCAGATTAGTTTTCCTCTCTCAATAAATTCCACAGTTCATCGTCCAAGATTTTGATTGTCACACATTCTTGGAATTTCTTGCCTTCAGTACAAGGATCAGTTTCTTGTAAAGTTTCTAATCGTCTCAGCGCATTGAAAAAAACCTAGTCAGTATGGCTGCTACTACTTCCTCCATTCGTGAAGTCTCTTCTTTGGTGCCAAGGTCTGGTCCTAGTAATGTCTCACTTGTTTGTGATCGTTTCGAGAAACTTACCAACGACAACTATAGGGAGTGGGCTCAATCCATGTCTCTAGCTATTGTGGTGAAATTAAAATGCCTCCATCATTAGACACCAAAGCAATGCAAGTATGGAAATCTGAGAATGCTCTGGTCACCTCACGGCTAGTCAATGCTATGTCACCATCAATTAGGAAAAGTTTCATGTTCCTTCCTTCAGCTCACTGCCAAGGTTGTTAGAAGAGGATCAGCTAATAGGGACGACGATTGGGAGTGTGAAAGAGGTTGATGGCCTCTATTATCTTAATGAAAGTGACGCTCGTAGTATGTCTCACTTATCTACCAACAAATCTTCAAGCTGCGAATGTGTTGACAAAAGGATTGCTTAAACCTGCATTTGAAAGTTGTATAAGCAAGTTGGACATGATTAACATCTATGATCCAACTTGAGGGGGAGTGTGAGAATATTCCGTATTTGTTTTGGATTATTTAGATTAATTGTTCTTTTATTAAGTTTGATATTTAATATATCTTAGGATTAGATATATATATATATTATATCTTAGTTATTTTGATTTGATGAGATTAAATTAGATTCTAAGGTTAGTTTTAGGTTTTCCTATAGAAAGGCCCATATGTACTCTCTTTTACACATGAATTTAGAATAATATTTTTCTCTTAAATTGTCCACAGATAAACTATTTATAAACTATCAAAATAACTAGTAGAACAGAAAGTGACTGATAGAGATTATAATAAAGACAACCTTGAGGCCTTCACTTAATAGCCCTTTTTTTTTTTTTTTTTAACATGATACCACAGCCTTCATAACCATAAACTCAAGAATTTGACCCTTGACTCCCTCAATCAGCATAAATTTTGATAAGCCAGGGCTTTCCCACATACTAAATGCCCAAAGGGCTTTTGTGAGTTAGAGATTTGATAAAGGAATTCATGGGCCTTCACCAAATAACTTATGAATATAACTAGTCCTTGACGGTATTTTAATTTTTTGTCAAGACTGATAACTAGCAGAATCCATCATATATTGTTCAACATGAATGTAGCATTTGTTAAACATAATCTAACATGCCCTTAGCTCTTTCATTTTTTGGATGTAGCATCTATTTATTTAAAAACTTCTTCAGTTTGTTTACCAGTTTTCTCATATTTATATGGTTTATTTACTTTTTTGGGATAAACTATGAAGCTCAATTACAATTCGCCCATTACAGTTCCAATTAAAACAATTCTTAGACGAAAATACACAACACAATTCAAATTTAAAAATTACCCAAAATGGAGGGGGGAGTAGAACAAAAGACAGAATAGTTTGGCAAGTTAAATCATGTTCTAACCAAGAAGGCGAGGAATGTGGCCCTGTGTTGTCTCACTGTCATCCATTGATTGTCCATACTGCATTATCTGCTCTCCTGATTGCACTGAAGATGACTGTAAAAAAGTGCAAACGAAAAATGCTGATCATAGACATAAATCAGATGATAAAGAATACTGGCAGAAGAAAAAGTAAATAAATAAATGGAAGAATTATATCTACAACACAAGACATAAGATAACTTTTTATGGTTATGCTTCACTTCAAAGTAGACAAAGTGTGGAAATGGCATAAAATATTCTGCATCTGCATGCTACACAGCACCATTTAAGAATCTAAGACTACTTCAATACTCGAATAAAGAAAATAAAGACAATTCCTAGGAGGCAAGTCCAAGTGACTAATATCAAGTTGATCAAAGAATCTGTCATGACTTACAAAAGTCTCAGCAAAACAAAGGATTATAAGGCGACTGACTATGTATGATGTTTACTAAGAGGAAATATAAATTGAAGGCTAATATACAAAAAAAGATTAAAAAATAAATAAAATAGAATAAGGTCAAGGGTAAACAACATATAGTCGAATGTACTTTAAAGAAAGAATGATGTTTACAAGTTCCTTCACATTTGACCAATTCCCATTTTGATTCATTCCCTGCTGAAATAATATTGAATCTCCCACAGGAAAACTTGCAGAGTTTCTTCAGAATTAGTTCAATAGAAGCATACATGAAAAAAAGGATGGAACATCCACAACGCTGTCAATATAACTTTATATAGATATTTGACATGACATACCAACATTAGGATTTTCCCACAGAAATAAACAATGAGGTATGATGCTAATTTCATTCTCTTTGATGACAAAACAAATGGATATTATCAATTCAATCGGTACAAGAAAATTCAAAGACTAATATATGAACAAAGGCATTAGAAAGAGATACCACTAGTTCTTGAAGCAGCATCCGTAGAATATTTTCCAGGAATTGATTCTCATCTTGAGCCAATTTTGTTTGTCTCTGTCGAACAAGAGGAGTTTTAAGCTTGTCTTGTAAACAACAGAAAAAGAATCACTATTTCATAAACTAAAAAAGATACTTTTCTTTCAAGATTATTGTTTCTTCATCTTTAAGGCTTAACAGTCTCTGGATATACATACCCAATAAAGCACAAGCTTACTACTTCCACATGCATAGCCTCTACCTCCGCCCCTTCTTTTACATGGTACTCGTATATAAAATTCTGTGATTTAATCTTTTTGAACACTACACGCGGTGTTATGGAATAAGTAATAAATATATGAAACAGTTATTCTGTTAGTTTGTTAGTGGCCTATTAGCCCTAATGTCATTGTATCCAATGTCTTGATAGTTAATGAAACCTAAGAGCATTCTCAGTTTGTCTCTCGTCTCACTCCTCTCTGTTTCTCTCTCACCCCTCTTTCTCTCTCTTTCCCATCTTTATTCTATAACAAGTAGCTTCACACCTTAAAGATTCAAGTTGCCAGAAGAAAATCCATAACTAATTATAGAAACTATAAAACTACATCTTTCACTCGAAAGGTTGGATGAGAAGAGATACCTGAGGCTTTATCACTTCCTGAACAGTCTGCAAAGCAAAACTTTCAGGCGGGCCAGGCTGCAGTATGGCCCTTTTAAACACTTCCTGAAAATAACAAAACGAGAAGGCATAATTAATGGAAAACAGAATAAATGATAGCTAGGTTCCACACAAAATTGGCCTGCATATATTTGATTTGACCCCCAAATTCTGAACCCCGTGACAATGTATCACTATAACAGCGAAACCAATTCATGGGCATTGTTTTCCAGGAGAGAAATAGAAGAACAAGAAACAACTTACCATGCTAGAGACTCAAAGTCAATCTCTGTGAAAGAAACACCCACTCTTCAGCAGAAGAGAACCGACGATATACTCAAAAGCTTCTCACTTTCCAGGAGCAGAGCTCCCAAATTCTAATTCAGAAAAAAAAAAAAGAGGGAGGGAGAGAGTTATTACAAGCAAATCAAATATAGAACTCAAGCCCAAAAATAAGAACAAGGATACAAGTTTCTCATAAAGTCAAACCAAGCATACTTTACCCCAAAAAAAACCAATAGATAGGGTTTCTCTTAGCCAACGAGAATCGGAAGTGAGGTTTCGTAGCTCTACGAGGTGAAAGCACCAAAATTAGAGAAAACGAAGAAAGAAAGCCAAGAGGTTGAATGAGAGCTTAGGATAATATGTAAGCGATGTAATGATAAGAGGAGTGGACTTTCTGATAGTCGCGCAAGAAGAATTGTTCATAGCATTGTAGTGCCAGTCCCACTTTTGCCGTTGCAATGAGGGAGGGTTACCCAGTGATGAACGGAAGTCTTACTACGTGAACGTGAAGAACAGCTCCGGCCTTGAGAACATTTAAAACTCATTTTATTTTAAAAAATTTAGTGGAAATTTAAGGCTTAAACCAAAATGTATATGTTTGGATAGAAAGAAAATTAGGAAGGAAAATTCTTGAAAATAGTAAATATTTTTAGGGAAAATCCCATATAAATACCTTATAAATTTGCAAAACCCTCCGGAGTCCCCCAAATTTGTTAAAGAACTTAAAGGTATCAAAGATCATATAGGGATTTACAAATTCGGGTGAAATTACTCTTTTACCCTTATTTTTAAATAAATTTAAAAAATAAAAATGATCATCGCTAGAAGGCCGCCAGCCACCGGCAATGGGTTTTTTTTTCCCGGGGGGTGGGGGTTTTTTCTTTTTAAGAAAAGATTCATTTAAAGTGTGGGAGGTGGGGTTCCAACCCCCCACACTAGGGCTGTGCAATCGGTTTTTCGGTTTGGTTTTCGGTAAAAACCGAAAAACCGAATTATGTGTATTTTAAAGACCGAACCAAAAAACCGAAATATTTTGGTTCGGTTTTCGGTTAATTCGGTTTAACCGAATTTTACATAAAGTTATGAAATTTTACATGAATAAAGTAGACATATAGGGCTTTCTAAATATATAAATTATGTAGCATTTTGAGTTCTACACAAGTAGTAACATATTTTTGAAGTTAAGCCTTATTTATGGAGTTATAAACTGGGCAACGTTGAGAAAATATTAAACTGGGAATGATCTGTGATTTTCTTGCTTCTGGGAATATTTTTCCTTGAAAATAGACATGTCTTTGGTCATGAGGAATTTTGAAGCACTTGAAAACGATTTTTGTAGAATTAATTATGACTTTTTAACAAAAAAGTTAAAAAAATTCGGTTTTTTGGTTTTAACCGATTTTTTTTTTTTTTTTGCAAAAGACGAACCGAAAATCGAAATAAGCTACTTTCAAAAACCGAACCGAATCTAAAAACCGAAAAAACCGAACACCGAATTATTCGGTTCGGTTTCGGTTTGCTCACCCCTACCCCACACCTCCATGGAGCCAAGTGGTCCAACCACTAAGCTACTTGGTTCTTTGAATATATATATATATGCATTAATAAATATATATATTCTTCTTAAAATTTATTCAACGGTAGTTACAAATCTTTCAACGGAATTTACAAAATTTTCAACGGCATTCACGAATTGTTTTTTTAGGTTTACCTTTTTTGCCTCTGAGGGAAAAACAAAAAAAATAATTCATTATAACAAATCTTTCAACGATAGTTACAAATATTTCAAGGGCATTTATGATTTTTTGTTAGGTTTACCTTTTTTGCCTCTGAGGGAAAAACAAAAAAATAATGTATTATCACAAATCTTTTAACGACATTTATAAAATTTTCAACGGCATTTACGACTTTTTTTTTCTAGGTTTACCTTTTTTTGCTTCTGTGGGGGGAAAAAGTCATAAATGCCGTTGAAAGATTTGTGATAATGCATTATTTTTTTGTTTTTCTCTCAAAAGCAAAAAAGGTAAACCTAAAAAAAAAGTCGTAAATGCCGTTGAAAAATTTGTAACTACCGTTGAAAAATTTGTTATAATGAATTATTTTTTTGTTTTTCCCTGAAAGGCAAAAAATGTAAACCTAAAAAAAATCATAAATGTCGTTGAAAGATTTGTAACTACCGTTGAAAGATTTGTTATAATAAATTATTTTTTTTGTTTTTCCCTCAGAGGCAAAAAAGGTAAACCTCAAAAAAAGTCGTAAATGCCGTTGAAAGATTTGTAACTACTGTTGAAAAAATGTTAAAAAGAATATATATATTTGTTAATCTAAAGGAACTAAGTGGCTCAATGGTTGGGCCACTTGGCCCCATGGAGGTGTGAGGGGTTCAAACCCCACCTCTCACACTTTCAATGAATCTTTTTTTTTTAATAAAAAAAACCCCCACCCCCCCCCCCCCAAAACAACCCATCGCCGGTGGCCGCGCCCAACCGCCGGCGGCCCTCCGACGAGGGTCATCTTTATTTTTTTACATTTATTTAAAAAGTAAGGGCAAAATGATAATTTTACCTGAATTTGTAAATCTTTATATGGTTCTTGATACCTTTAAGTCCTTTAACAAATTCGGGTTTTGCAAATTCATAAGGTATTTATATGGGATTTTCCCATATTTTTACCATTTATTAAAGTTTTCCTTTATATCATATCATCCCCTATTTTTCTCACTTTTCTCTTTATGTAAACGTAGGTAGAAAGAAAGAGGGAGATGCAAATGAGAACAATGGAATGGGAAGCACACATGTTAGGAAAAGTTGTTTTGTGTTGGGAATAGCAATGAGAAAAATGACTTATTTACAATCTGACTTACGTAAAAGTAAGATTGGGTAAAAATCAGATTATGTAATATGATTTATGTTTGGATTGGTTATAGCATAACTAGCTATATTTGCGCATTCTTTGTAAGATTTCAAACCTATTCTTCCACACTCCAAAAGTCCTTTATATAGTGAACCTCAAATTTGAATGATAATAATTGAAGGTCTCTTTATGATTTCCAAATTCAGGGTAATGCCTGAATTCTGGCAGGTGATAACGCTCATATCTATAGGGATCAAGATATCCAACTGGTGTGAGATATTCAGCATTGACCAAATAATATTTCCCTAATAAATGTGGAAAACATTTTGTGTAACATCCCATTTTCTAAAGCGGAATTTTTTTTTTTTTTTTGCAATCAATCAGAGTCGAGCAATGGAGCGTAAGAGTAACTGATCATAACAAAACATGAAACATAGTGTAATATTGTATTGACATTACGGTGATCCTAAGGTTCGAAAATAATCGACGAAAGGAAAAGAAAGCGATAAGATAAAGATGACTTCTTCCGCAAGTCACTCCCGCCGCTTTCCCGGACATCAATTCGCGGTCCTCCGCACTGAAGCTACAAATGAGATTCAATTCATCGCATTGAATCTCGGGTAACTGTTAACCTTATGCTCAAATAAAACAAGATATAGACAATGATATTCATGACATAACAAAGAACATCTCATCGAAGTGTGACACGACGATGAACATAAGCATGAAGCAAATATGTAAGGTCCTACACAACAACATTGTGACACGTACAGTACATAAGCATAAAGCGTACGTTGGCATTTTAGGTAAAAATTACCATTTTGCCCCTATACCCCTACTTGGCGGAATTTCGCCAGCGCTTCCGCTACATAGGCTATTTTCTTCCCAAAATTTCGCCAGAACTTCGACGCATTTATGATTTTCGAAAATAATGACTAAAATAGCCCTCCCATATGATACCCAATCATACTCAAAATTTAAAGGCTATTACTACCCCTAACCTTTAAAAGAGCTATAAAAACTACAACTTTTCAATGACTCGATCCCTACTATGTTTACACCTCTGCATATTTTTCAACGCAAACAAGGCTCTAAAACATTTGTAGGAATCTTGTCACCTACTTTCTAAATCTAACTAACAATTCTACTAACTACTAAACTAAAAACTAAAGACCGAAAGACTTACCCGTTGAAGACTTTCCTGACAATTCTACAGCTTCACGCACAATTCCCCAGAGCTCCTTTCTCTTCTTTCTCAACCAAAAATTTCGGCCAAGAGAAGGAAGAAAAGGTGTGAGAATTATGAAGGAGGGGGTATTTATAGGAAAAAACAAGGGCCTTGTTTGGCAAATTCAAGGCTTTGTTTGGCATTTTGGGTTATAAAAACCCATTTTCCCGATCGGCACCCGATTTGCGTGATTTCGGAGAATTCACAAAATTATGGATTTACAACTTTGAAGACAAGTTCTCACTTAGTAGAAATGTCCAAGTTAACCTAAATTTTGATTCCATATAGGTCTCCAACAGTCCAGTTGAAGTTCCTCGAAAAACGTGTCCGAACGCGTCCGGTGTCGGAATTCGTTTTCGGAGATATCAATCTCTTCGAAATAATTCACTGATTCCAAATATATCTAAATAAATTCAAACCCATTCCTAAATGTTGAGTTAGAATTTATTTTCCTTTTTTCCAAAATTATGCCTATAATGCATTTTTCCCTATTTTGTTTTATTAGGAAATGCACAAACGACTTCAGAATTTACTTCCGTAAGAGTATAACGGAAGACAAAATTCCACTGATCATTATTTTTCCCTGACTTTGGGAATCCCCTTCCTAGATCTCTAGATAGGATCCGTTTCCTAATTTTTAACTTACTATTCACAATTTTTGCTTTAATTAATTATAATAATATAATATGTCCACTTGCAAATATTTTCTCATCTCATTTTTCATTTATTTTTCTCTTTTTCTTGGGTCCATTTTCGGCTGGCCTTATTTTTATTTTAATAAATATTTTTTTTTAATTTATTTAATTATTTAATGATTTATTTAATTAATTTTTCCAAAAATTTCACAAAATTACCTAATTGGTCAATTCTTGTATTTAGGCCTAAAAATACCTAAACTCAACTATTTTTCTCCAAAATTTCCAATTAATTAGTAAATATATTTTTACTAATTTTAAGCCAATTACCACCAATTTTTGAGCTTTACACAATTATCTCTTAATTTCCTTTGTTTACACTTAAGTAATTAGCCCAATATTACTTAATTATTCTATTATCACTTGTTGGTAATTTTCTTAATTACCATGCCTTATTACCTTCATACTTTGGTATTAACATTAGTATTCTCATGCCTCTTGCATTTTTAGAAATTACAAGGGTATTTTGGTCTTTTTATTACTTTTTGAGTATTCTTGCTTATTTTCTCCAAGTTCAAAATTTATAAAATTATCATAATTAGGATAATATACTCTCCTAATTCACTTGGTCATTTTACTGCCTTTTGGTATTTTTCCCATAATTTCCTAAGTTGATTACCCTTTACGGGGTATTTTAGTCATTTTGGCACTTTGGCCCTTAAACTCCCTAATTTCTTGCAGAAATTCTTCTTAGAAAATAGACTGTAATTATACAAGATCGGAGATTGAAATTTCACTTATCAGAAATATCCAACTTTTATTTATAATATTCCGTATAAATATCCGGTATTACATTTCTCCCCTTACACAAAATTTCGCCTCGAAATTTAATCTATACTAACTAAACTTCGGGCCATGAACTCGGGTACTTCTCCTTCATGTCACTCTCGGTTTCCCAAGTTGCCTCTTCGGGTGTTAAACCCTTCCGACCACCTTCACTATCGAATAGTCTTGTTTCTGAGCCGTTTCTCCTTATGATCGATGATCTGCTCCGGCTCGACTATGAAGGTATTATCATGCCGTACTTCAACGTCTTCGTACTCAATGACATGATCTCGGTCTGGCTGGTATTTCTTCGCTTGTGACACATGGAAAACGTCGTGGAGATTACTCGGGTTCGGGGTAAAGCTATCCGATAAGCTACTTCTCTCGCTTAGCCAAAATCTCAAATGGTCCCACATACCGTGGACTCGTTTCTTCCTCTTAAGCGTTACGCCGACACCCCCGCCACGGAGATAACTTTAGAAATACATGGTCGCCGACATAAAACGTCGAGGTCTCCTCCTTTTGTCCGCATAGCTCTTCTCGTCTACTATGTGCGGCTAGGAGTCTCTTCTTGATCAATGCGATCTGCTCGGAGGTTTGTTCAAGCATATCCGCCCAAGTAATTGCTTTTCGACGAATCTGTCCAAGACAATGGTGATTGACACTTCCGCCCATACAATGCCTCGAACGGGGCCATTTGTATACTAGCATGATAATCTGTTGTTATATGCAAACTCGGCTAGCGAAAGATGTTGATCCCAACTTCCTTTGAAATCAAGGGCACATGCTCGCAGCATATCCTCCAATGCGAATCGTCCTTTCGGATTGACCGTCGGTTTGAGGGTGATAAGCCGAACCGAACCTCGGCTTAGTCCCCATACCTTCGTAACGCTTGCAGAAACGGGATTTGAAACGCGTGTCCCGATCAGAGACAATGCTCTTAGGAATACCATGCAATCTCACTATCTCTTTGATATAAATCCCCGCCAATCGTTCCGGAGAATAGTGGATACTGATGGGAATGAAATGTGCTGACTTAGTTAATCTGTCAACAACTACCCAAATCGTATCATGATTCCTGATTTTGGGCAGACCTACCACAAAATCCATGGTTATGTTCTCCCATTTCCATTCCGGCAGCTCTAGTCCTTGCAAAGACCAGGGGGTCGACGGTGTTCAATCTTCACCTTCGACAGTCAAGCACTTGGCCACGTACTCTATAACGTCTTTCTTCATTCCGGCCACCAAAGTTCGGACTTCATACTGGTACATCTTGACCATGCACGGATGCAGAGTGTATTTACTCTTGTGAGCCTCATCCATTATCTTCCGCCTTAATTCATCAATCGGCGGTACATAGATTCGCTTCTTGTACCCGACCAAACCACTAAGTGATAGGTCATGGTCTTGGGTCTCACCTCGAGAGATTTTCTCACGTATCTCTTTTGCCCAATCATCTTGCCGAGCTTTCTCAACTTCATCTCTCGATCATACTCCCTTGACTAACAAGAAGAGTTGCAAGATAGGCATCACCGGTGCATGAAGACCCATGCGGACTTGATTGGATAGATTCGGATCTCGAAATCTTCCAAGTAATTTCTGCTCTTGTATCATCATATATGCCACTCGCACCGTCTTCCCGCTAAGAGCATCGGCAACAACGTTTGCTTTTCCCGGATGATACTTGATCTCCGGGCTATAATCTTTGATCGGCTCCATCCAACGACGTTGTCTCATGTTGAGTTCTCGTTGATCGAACAAGTATTTCAAACTTTTGTGATCACAATACACTTCTACTGTTACACCGTACAAGTAATGCCTCCATATCTTCAAAGCGAACACGATAGCCGCCAGCTCTAGATCGTGTGTAGGATAGTTCAACTCGTGAGGCTTCGGTGACGAGAGGCATAAGCCACCACTCGCCTGTTGCATCAGGACACATCCCAACCCTTGCCCACTGGCATCACTGTAAACAACATACTTTTCATCTGGATCTGGGATGATTAACACTGGTGCTGTAGTCAATCTCTCTCTCAGTTTCTGAAAGCTCTCCTCACGATCATCTCCCATACAAAGGGTTGATTCTTCGTCGTAAGCTTTGTCAATGGAAGGGCTAGACGCGAGAAATCCCGTATGAATCTGCGGTAGTATCCCGCTGAGACCAAGAAAACTACGGATCTCCGTCACGGTCTCTCGGCCGTTTCCGTCGTAACCGCATCTACCTTGCTTGGATCAACTGCAACTCCCAGAAATTTCACTTCCGGCAGCCAAAATTCGCATTTGCTCAGTTTAGCATAGAGTTGCTTCTCCCTGAGTATGCTCAACACCTTTCGTAGATGTTCTTCGTGCTCTTCTTTGCTCTTGGAATAGATGAGAATGTCATCAATAAACACCACCACAAACTGGTCTAGGTGTTGTCGGAAGATACGGTTCATGTAATCCATGAATACCGCAGGTGCATTTGTCAATCCGAAGGGCATCACAAGGAATTCATAATGCCCGTACCTGGTTCTGAAAGCTGTCTTGGAAATATCACCATCTTTAACTCGCAACTGATGATATCCCGAACGCCGATCAATTTTGGAGAAGACAGTGGAACCGGATAATCGATCCAAAAGATCATCAATCCGGGAAGTGGGTACTTGTTTTTGACCGTTACTTTGTTCAATTCACGGTAGTCAATGCAGTCGGAAGCTTCCATCTTTCTTCTTTACAAAAGCACCGGGGCTCCCCACGGTGATACACCTGGGTCGAATGAACCCTTCTTCAAAAGCTCTTCCAGTTTGCTTCTTCAACTCCTGCATCTCGTTAGGAGCCATACGATACGGCGCCTTCGATATTGACCCCCGTACTGGGCATCAAATCAATGTTGAACTCCACTTCTCGGATAGGAGGTAACTCGTGAGATCCTCCGGGATACATCGGGAAAATCATTCACCACAGGGGATATCCTGGAGTGAAAGATCGGCTTCTGCTTTGGTCGAAAAGAATACCATGTAGGCATGGCATCCTTGCTTCACACATCGATCGGCTTCGTAGCGGAGAGAAAGTTCGAGCTCACTTCAACCTTATCTCCGGCAAATGATATCTTCTTCTTGCCACAGTCGATCATCGCACCGTTGGCCGTCAGCCAATTTAGACCGAGTATGACATCGATGCCGTGAAGAGGTAGACGGATAAGGTCCACTTTAGAAACTCGTCCATCCACGTTAGCGGTACAGTTCATACACGCGTCAGAAGCTAAAGATTTTACACCCAATGGTGTAGATACTACAAGGTCAAAGCGTAATCTATAGGCATGCAATCCTAAACGATTTGCACAAGGATTGGTACTAAGTCAAAATATATATATTCTTATTATGATATTTGTACAAACGTATTGACCTAACCAACCGTCGGTCATATCCTAGTACAAGCCAAAATATGTTACAAGGTTTTATTCCAACGTACTTTACAACCCCTCGGGTTTTCTAGATACACCCTATACTATACTAGCTTCTACTAGTCCTTCCACAACTCTCTTCAACTGCGATCCCCGGCTACATGTGTTGGCGAACCATACACTTCAGATAACGAAGATAGATACGGACACCCCGGATGGGTCCTTCATCTAACAGCTCATTTATTAATCTTGCCCAGAAATGGGTTTGGGGAAAATAGTATAGGATGGATCTGATCCAATCCTCAGCTATATAACGGCCATAAACGGCTTGGAAATTTTTAACTAGGCTTAAGAACATTAGGTATTTTTCCTTAACAGTTTCGGTGTAGTCCTCGGCTTGCATGTAATAGGACTCTAACAACTGTGTCAGTGCCCTATTATCATTCAGGACATAGTGATAGTCATCAGGACCGGCTATCTCATTATCAATATCTTGGATTTCGGGGTAGTCGAAGTTGTCTCCTACCGAGGAATGGGTTGACCCAGCAGGGCTCCCTGGTTCGGGTATTGCGTCCATTTGAGGCTGCCTGCCTCTGCCTCGACCTCGGCCTCGGCCCCTACCTCTCGGTGCACCGGCACCTCTTATGATGGCCATGTTTTAACTTTTCCTTTATATCAAATAACGGCTAAGTGTCAGAAAAATAACACAACACATGGCATCAAGTCATATATATTTTCATATTAGATGTAATGTACATGCTAACGTATACTACATCAGCCAACTGGTTTATGACCAGTGGTTATATCGTATGTCCCCACGTTGTCGTCATCAGATGAATGATCTGAGCCAACAGGTTTCTCTGGTTCTACGAGCATACTAGCCATTGACTCTACCCTAAGTCAGGATCATATTTCGGTTTGGGGTCATTAGAAATATCAGGGTTTCGTCTTCGTCCCGCCGTCTCTGGAATTACGGATCTACGCGCGTTACGTCCTATTATTACGGGATAGAAGATCTACGAATTTTTGTTTCTGTCCATCACTACCTATTACACCAGTGTCATATCAGTACTCATTTTCAAAAAATGCTCAAAGTTTAAAAGACTTAAGAATCTAACTCCGTTATCCGAAGAATGGCCGTAAGTGTCTACCATGGGGCCTCACCGGTTAGCGGTGATCGATTGGCACACCCACGTAGACTAGCCTTGCCTTCGGCACCAAACCGTTCGTGGTAACATAGTTAAACACTTGCCAGAAAGATTGCTCTGATACCATAAAGTGTAACATCCCATTTTCTAAAGCGGAAATTTTTTTTTTTTTGCAATCAATCAGAGTCGAGCAATGGAGCGTAAGAGTAAATGATCATAACAAAACATGAAACATAGTGTAATATTGTATTGACATTACAGTGATCCTAAGGTTCAGAAAATAATCGACGAAAGGAAAAGAAAGCGATAAGATAAAGATGACTTCTTCCGCAAGTCACTCCTGCCGCTTTCCCGGACATCAATTCGCGGTCCTCCGGACCACGAGCTACGAATGAGATTCAATTCACCGCATTGAATCTCGGGTAACGGTTAACCTTATGCTCAAATAAAACAGTATATAGACAATGAGATATTCATGACATAACAAAGAACATCTCATCGAAGTGTGACACGACATGAACATAAGCATGAAGCAAATATGTAAGGTCCTACACAACAACATTGTGACACGAGACGGTACATAAGCATAAAGCGTACGTAAAGTCCTACACAAATATAGCTGCACATTAACCCGTGCCACGAACACGTGTCCTCGGCGCTAGGAAAACTCAAAGCGGTATTATCATGTCTTATAACCCGTACAAGGTCAGTATGTAAAGCGGCGACCCTAAGCGAGCCCAGGTATATGAACGTATCTATGACATATATGTATATGAGAGCTATAGGATTAGTGTTACGATGCGCGTCCGTACCTTCGTTTGATGTACGTAGTTGTTTCTGGCGGAAACTGTACTTTCTGACGGAAAACGGTTTGTCCGACGGCACGTTGAGACAGTAACGGCAACAAATTAGGATTTCGGATATCCTATGAGAATAATGTCACCTCCATTAGTAATTTGACATTATAATCGGCATTTTAGGTAAAAATTACCATTTTGCCCCTATACCCTACTTGGCGGAATTTCGCCGCCGCTTCGCTACATAGGCTATTTTCTTCCCAAAATTTCGCCAGAACTTCGACGCATTTATGATTTTCGAAAATAATGACTAAAATAGCCCTCCCATATGATACCCAATCATACTCAAAATTTAAAGGCTATTACTACCCCTAACCTTTAAAAGAGCTATAAAAACTACAACTTTTCAGCGACTCGATCCCTACTATGTTTACACCTCTGCATATTTTTCAACGCAAACAAGGCTCTAAAACATTTGTAGGAATCTTGTCACCTACTTTCTAAATCTAACTAACAATTCTACTAACTACTAAACTAAAAACTAAAGACCGAAAGACTTACCCGTTGAAGACTTTCCGGACAATTCTACAGGGCTTCGCTGCACAATTCCCCCAGAGCTCCTTTCTCTTCTTTCTCAACCAAAAATTTCGGCCAAGAGAAGGAAGAAAAGGTGTGAGAATTATGAAGGAGGGGGGGTATTTATAGGAAAAAACAAGGGCCTTGTTTGGCAAACTCAAGGCTTTGTTTGGCATTTTGGGTTATAAAAAACCCATTTTCCCGATCGGTACCCGATTTGCGTGATTTCGGAGAATTCACAAAATTATGGATTTACAACTTTGAAGACAAGTTCTCACTTAGTAGAAATGTCCAAGTTAACCTAAATTTTGATTCCATATAGGTCTCCAACAGTCCAGTTGAAGTTCCTCGAAAAACGTGTCCGAACGCGTCCAGGTGTCGAATTCGTTTTCGGAGATATCAATCTCTTCGAAATAATTCACTGATTCCAAATATATCTAAATAAATTCAAACCCATTCCTAAATGTTGAGTTAGAATTTATTTTCCTTTTTTCCAAAATTATGCCTATAATGCATTTTTCCCTATTTTGTTTTATTAGGAAATGCACAAACGACTTCAGAATTTACTTCCGTAAGAGTATAACGGAAGACAAAATTCCACTGATCATTATTTTTCCCTGACTTTGGGAATCCCCTTCCTAGATCTCTAGATAGGATCCGTTTCCTAATTTTTAACTTACTATTCACAATTTTTGCTTTAATTAATTATAATAATATAATATGTCCACTTGCAAATATTTTCTCATCTCATTTTTCATTTATTTTTCTCTTTTTCTTGGGTCCATTTTCGGCTGGCCTTATTTTTATTTTAATAAATATTTTTTTTTTTAATTTATTTAATTATTTAATGATTTATTTAATTAATTTTTCCAAAAATTTCACAAAATTACCTAATTGGTCAATTCTTGTATTTAGGCCTAAAAATACCTAAACTCAACTATTTTTCTCCAAAATTTCCAATTAATTAGTAAATATATTTTTACTAATTTTAAGCCAATTACCACCAATTTTGAGCTTTACACAATTATCTCTTAATTTCCTTTGTTTACACTTAAGTAATTAGCCCAATATTACTTAATTATTCTATTATCACTTGTTGGTAATTTTCTTAATTACCATGCCTTATTACCTTCATACTTTGGTATTAACATTAGTATTCTCATGCCTCTTGCATTTTTAGAAATTACAAGGGTATTTTGGTCTTTTTATTACTTTTTGAGTATTCTTGCTTATTTTCTCCAAGTTCAAAATTTATAAAATTATCATAATTAGGGATAATATACTCTCCTAATTCACTTGGTCATTTTACTGCCTTTTGGTATTTTTTCCCATAATTTCCTAAGTTGATTACCCTTTACAGGGGTATTTTAGTCATTTTGGCACTTTGGCCCTTAAACTCCCTAATTTCTTGCAGAAATTCTTCTTAGAAAATAGACTGTAATTATACAAGATCGGAGATTGAAATTTCACTTATCAGAAATATCCAACTTTTATTTATAATATTCCAGATAAATATCCGGGTATTACATTTTGAAGGTGCGAGATAAATTCAAATGTGAAATGAAGACGTAGTAATTTAATTGCAGTAGATGAAAATATACCTTCAGGTGGATGGGGGAAATTCACAGATGAATTTGAGATAGCAGAGTGAAACCCACGATCTCATCTTGCCAACACGAATGTAAAGCACATATTTCAATTACATACAATCATGACATTCTGTGTTGGATATTCCTTTATCCCGATATATTTATATCTTTTGGGATCACTGACCACACACTTGATGTGAGTTCCGTTTATTGCTCCAATAGCATCCTTGAAATATGGGTAATATCGGTGATCATTTTTTTTATTTTGGGTGGAAGCCACGGAATTCAGGATCACATGGTTTCATATTTTCCCTAGCTAGACTAGCCAAGCTTCTAATACCATGTGCAGAAGCCTACTTTCTGTTTCCATTGAATGTTGAAATAGTTCTTGAACCACCCTATAATTGCCTCCTCCATGTCCAATAGTGAGCATAAACATGGCTATCATTTCTTCAACTCCAACGTTCTTAAAATTCTGTAACCATGTTCAACCAATTTATTGCATAAGTTGTAGAAGACATGCTTTTATACTCTAAACATTTCATGACATCATGAACCGTGAGTTGCCAATATTTCTTGTACCCATAAATGACATGTGTATGTACTAGTTTTACGCGGTTCTTTGCACATAGATTGAGTTTCTTTCATCATCATTTCTCATCATTCCTCATAATCTCTAAATCATATCTCTCCAATCAATCTAAAAAGTCACATTATTACTTTAACTTTTGTCTCATCTTCTCAATCAATGACCCAGATGAAGCTAATGAAGGATATGGAGAAAAAGGATGAGGAGAGGATCTTCTTCCCTTTACACACATAAGGCATCACATATTGACGCAGCCACACACTTGATTCTTCATAATCTGTTATCTCTTTATTTATAAGAGATAATACTTGAGACTCTTCATCTTCCTCCTGTTGCTTTGACACATTTTTTATTGTTCCAATTTGCCATTAATCATGTAACCTGTGAGTGTGGTTAAATTCAGATGTGAGCATCATATTTTTTTTTTAAAAAAGTACTATATTAAACATGGAAACACATTAAACAAGTTATAAATGATAGCTGAACTTTTCTTCATACATAAGGGCACTTAATGTCATCAACAACATAAAACCAACATACGATGAATAAAACCCATACAATACTACATTATAATTCAATTAGGTACAATTTTAATTCGAGTATATCTAGGGGTAGGCAATCATAAACTGCAACCATTCTACCAAGTAGACCTTGTTCCCTTTTAGTGAAACAAACGTTTCCCGACTAGTCTTATCCATCAGAAGCTTTATACATCGGACTTAAAATTCTGCATCAAATTGGACTTCCTCAAGGCTAGCAGTTCAGACATAACTGTTTCCACGTTGTGAGCATTGCTATCATTTAATGCTGTTGCCCTATCCTTTGATGCATTCGCTATTAAGCTAACTGCATCCATTATTTGTTTAGAAGATGGAATTTTCTTTTCTTTTTTTTCCCCTTCGAACTAACCCCTGTCCTTTCTTCCTCTTGGAATGGCTTCGTGAAGTAGTAGGAACAGTTTGTGGAGTGAGGCTTGATAAGTCAATGCTTGCTAGATCAGCTGTTACTCCTGTACTTGGTATTGGGTTAACACCAAAATGGTCCTCCTCACTGTCCCTTGAGCCCTCTTCTTCATCCATGGTGGGTTGGTGAACATCTTCCTGATGTTCCTCCTGTGTGTGAGGCTGTGTAAAAGAGGGTGAAAAAATATCCTCTCCAATTGCAATCGCATCGTTAATATAATCCTTAACTGATTTTCAAACTTTAGGGTAGTGTGCTTAAATTTTTTATAAGTTGAATTCTCCTGCATACAAACAAGTAACCAAACTCAATGACTATAAACAAAAATGTCACATACACTCGAAGCAAAAACATAATAATAGGTTTTTATACCTGTAGTTTTTGCTGGCACCGCTTATTCGATACAAAAACATCATTCGTTGTTGGGGTTTTGGCCCACACCAGTCTCTTTCTTTCCATATGCTTTCCCAGTTTTCTTATTGAAAGTTGTCACAATATTCGTCCAACCAGTCTTTGTAAATGATAGACCATGACATTCTTTTTTGTAAATTTGCTCGATGCATGCGTTGATAAAAACCTCAGTTGAGACATCATCTCATATGGCTTTACTCGTGTCATTGTCCATAATTATATAGCAAAAATTTTCATA
This sequence comes from Acacia pycnantha, assembly GCA_025563575.1. Classification (NCBI taxonomy): domain Eukaryota; kingdom Viridiplantae; phylum Streptophyta; class Magnoliopsida; order Fabales; family Fabaceae; genus Acacia; species Acacia pycnantha. The sequence continues at coordinate 1,093,649 of JAMWYP010000050.1, read as the reverse complement.
AAATAAAAAAACATAAAAGTACATATCTCTAACCAAATCGAGTTAGTTGCATAAAATGCATTAGAAAGTAAAAACATAACATCCAGATAAGTCTAATTTCTAATGCAACAAAAAAAAAAAAAAACACACACACACACACACACACAGTTGCAAAGGACATGAACATTTCATATAGCATGTATTTCTACACAGAGTTAACATACATCCAGATAAGTAAGATTGGCAGTGCAACAAAAAAAAAAACCATTAGTTGCAGAGGAATAAAAAAAACATCAGTTGTAGAGGACTCGAACATTTCATAGAACATATATTTCAACACAGAGCTAACATAACATCCTCTCATGATTCCTTATCGCACTTGCACAAACCATATTATTAACCACACACTACCCAAAATTAATGCCATGAAATGTTGCCTTTTATTTCTTTGGCAACTTGATCAAATGTATAGAAAGTTGAAAGTGCTGACAAAAAAAAAAAAAAAAAAAAAACGCTAAAACGAGCAAAAAACTAATAACCAAACAAACTTTGAAACTGCTTGTCTGGCTGGAAAACACATTGATGTCGCAGACACCTCTCTACACAATATTGACTTGACGGGGAGAACAATTTGTAGTGCAAAAAAAAAAAAAAAAAATGGAGTACAGAATAGACCTAACATAACATAACAAGCCAACCATGATATCCAATGAGCATTTCATAATAGAGCTAACAACACAAAGCTAACATACCATAACATCACCTTAGAAGCTTTAAATCTTACCCCAGAAAATGAAGCCATCGATAACCAAGATATCCGATGAGCAGACCATATCGAATCCAAGATTGACACTCGAAGCCAATCAAGTTCGAAGCTGGGATAGTGGAGTATAGAACAAATGCAAGAATGCTCTAGTGAGGCGAAGATCTGACAAGGCGACAACATGATAAATGCCAAGGTCATACAAGGCAAAGATTTTACGGACAAGGCGAATGTATGAGATACGAAGCTCAAACATGGTGAAGGTTGGACTAGGCAAACATATGAGATACTAAGCTTTGACCATGCAAATATTTATGCTTAGAGAGATGAGATAACTCATTGACAAATTAAATGAACAAGTAAATGCTCACAGGTTGACAGATGAGTAGTTGGAGAAGGCGATAAGATGAGTTATGGAGAAAAAATTAATTACCGCAATTACGTTGAGCACCAACCCATACTTGCTGAAAAATCTAGAATGCTTCAAGTCAGACTGTAAGTCTCATTACTCTTCTGAAGCTCGAAGATGGTGCTAAAGGTCAGAGTGAGAGAGAGAGAAGCAAGTCACTCTACAAGATTTGTGTGAGAGAGAGAGAAGTGAGCCACTCTACAAGTCTCATTACTCTTCTACAAGAGAGGCGAATTTGTATGAGAGAGAGAGAGAGAGAGAAGCATGTCTCATTTCTACAAGATTCGTGAGAGAGAGAGAGAGAGAGAGAGAGAGAAACAAGTCTCATTACTCTGCAATCCATGAGAAGTGAGGGAAAGTGTCGTTACTACTATGGGCCATAGGTTGCTTTTTGAGAAGGATCTTTTTCAAAAGCTCGAAAGATAAGTTTATGAGATAAGTTACTTTTGGATGATGAAAAGCACTATTGAGATAAGTTCCTTACCAAACACGTTAAGAATTCCAAACAGTCCCAAAAGCTTGATTGGGCCTTCAAAACGCGCAATTGGACTGTCAATAGTGACACCAAACATGCTTATCATTTGCCATTTAAACCTCAAAATAAAAATACTTAGTCAAATAAAAAAAATATGACACTTAGATTGTAGATTGGCTCTAGATATTTTTGCTTTGAAATAATGTTGCCCGAAAGATTTTTTTTGGGTTCAATATCACCTAATATAGCTATTGTCATTATGCATGTTAAATTTAACCATTAGTTGACGAAACATGCTGAGCTGACAATTCCACTTGGCACCCACGTTATTATTATTATTTTTGGTTTAGGTTAAGAAGATGCAAATATGTCCCAAAATTTTTATTCAAGAGCTTTAGGTATCAAGACTTTTTTGGGTTTAATACAGCCTTTGAAGTTTTCATAGTTATTCAAGTTAAATATAACCATTAGTTGATGAAATATGTTGAGCTGTTGGGTCTATATTATCCACTTCATTTTTATTTTGTCAGATTTATAAGTAGAAAATTAGAAAAAATGCCTTACACATGAAGCATTGGACAAAAATGGACCTCAACAAAAAAAGAAAAAGAAAAGAAGAACTTCTAGGCAACATTTTACTTTGGGAAAATCCCATATAAATACTAGTTGAATTTGCAAAACCCCCTGAATCCCATTGAATTTGTTAAAGGACTGAGAAGGCAGATGGGGCGATGAGGGATATGCAAATTCGAGTGAAAAGTCCACACTTCCATTAAGTAACTTTATGAAGACACTAAAGGGAGTAAGGCCACTCCATTCTCATTCGAAATCCATTTCTCATTTGACTGCCCTAGCGCGTTCTTCATCGTCTTCATCACGACGCTCGTTCTTCATTGTCTTCCTCGCGACGCCGTGAATCCCTTAAGAAAAATCTGGTTTGATTTTCTGAAATTTTAATCATTTGGGATGTGGTGGTTGTTGGGGTGGGACTCCATTGTTAAAAGGGGAAGGAAGGAGAGATAAAGAAAAAGGTCAACTGTAAAATGAGCTCAAGAGGTTGAAAAATCTAGTAATGAATAGTACATGTGTTTGAGGAAGAAGGTGAACAGTAAATGTGGACTTTTAACAAAATTCGTAATGAGATTAACAAGTTCAGCAATGACTTAACTTTCAATGACTATTTTCATATAAACCGTCGTTGAAAGTTAAGCAAAAAAATAAAATAAAAGTTACAACGACTGCTTTTAAGAAAACAGTTGTTGAAAGTACTTTTAACGACTATTCTTGAAAAAATAGTATTTTTGCTTAAACAATATTGTTGAAAGTACTTTCAAGAACCGTCGTTAAAAGTACTTTCAACAACTGTTTTCTTAAAAACAGTTGTTGTAACTTTTTTTTTTGCTTAACTTTCAACGATGATTTATATGAAAATAGTCGTTGAAAGTTCAGCCAATACTGAACTTGTTAATCTCATTACGAATTTTGTTTAAAGTCCACATTTGATGTTCACCTTCTTCCTCAAACACATTTACTATTCATTACTGGATTTTTCAGTCTCTTGAGCTCATTTTACTGTTCACCTTTTTTTTTTAAAATTTTTTTATCTCTCATTCCTTCACCTTCCAACAATGGAGTCCAGCCCCAACAACCACCACATCCCAAACGATTAAAATTTCAAAAAATCAAACCAGATTTTTCTTAAGGGATTCACGGCGTCGCGAGGAAGACGATGAAGAATGAGTGTCACGATGAAGACGACGAAGAACGCACTAAGGCAGTCGAATGAGAAATGAATTTCGAATGAGAATGGAGTGGCCTTACTCCCTCCAGTGTATTCATAAAAGTTACTTAAGGGCAGTGTGGACTTTTCACTCGACTTTGCATATCCCTCATTGCCCCATCTACCTTCTCAGTCCTTTAACAAATTTAGTGGGCTTTAGGAGGTTTTGCAAATTCAACTGGTATTTATATGTAAATTTCCCTTTTACTTTTATTTTTTTAAGAAAAATTAACGTGAACAAAATGTAAAATACAAATGTGAGCTTTCTTACCCTCTAAGTGGGAGGTTACAAATTTGATCTCGTATTTTATTTTATCTATCTAAGATAATTTGAGCCACCATATGAAATTAAAGAGTTACTTTTACCAATTGTTATAAGCATCGAGTTCCATGGCTAATATTTTAGATTGTTAATACTTTTATATCTTATTTTAGTATCATTTACAAGTTCATTTATATTATTAATGTTGTTATGGTTAAAAGCTATACACATTTGATTTCATATTCTGAAATTATAAGATCAAAAGTCATATCACTTAAATTTCTTAATTTAATATGATATGACCAGAAGTCATATACATTTTCATCTTTTATCTTATTATAGGTTGTAGCCATATACAACTTTTATTTATTTTGAAGATAACTTATCAAAAACCATATAATTTGAATTTCTCATCTTACGATTAATATGCCTGAATAATATGCCTGAATGTTGTAAAAATAAAAGACTAGAGAGCAAGGGCCAGAGAGAGTAAATTTGAAACTCCCCCTCTCAAATTTTTTTCTTCTCTTAATTTCCTGTAGCATATCTTTTATTTTTATGACATAATTGAAAATTTTAAATCTAAGCCATTAAAGACTATGCAGGTGTCACCGCAATGACGAGCATGATGCTCATCATTGCTATAAAGCCCCATAATTGCAATGTCAAATCTCAACCTGATTTTAACATGTGACACCAAAAATTATGAGACGTAATCATTTATCAAGGTATTCTTAAAGCTTGGGTACCAAATAAAATAATTTTTTAATACTTAAAAATTTATAACTAAATCAATTTAACTCTAAACTAGTGGTTCAAATTTTTTTTAGCTTTAGAAACATCTTTTTCAAGAAAAAAAAAAAGCTTTCCCTTGCTCTAAAACCATACCTGGAAGTATAGAATGACCCAAAGAATAATGCATATTGTAGGGAATTATGTGTCAGAATTTAAAATAAACTTGGTTCTGAATAGTAGTTAATTAGTGAAAACTGAAGAGTTAAGACGCTTGAAATTCTTGTGGTGTATATATTTAATATATTTTACAGGGCATGTACAGGACATTCAAATTTTCAAGTACGATTGTTATTTTCATTGGGATCAAATGGTAATTTTAATGGTATCTTTAAATGTTTAATTTTTTTTTTCTGTTTATTATGTCTATATTTTCTCGGACTCTCAATGGAAGAATTTATATCAAATATGATCGGAGCTAGTTTCAGTACTCATCGCTGTGGTGAGTATTGAGAGCTCTTCACTATAGTGAAATTTGTAGAGTTCAAATAAAATTTTAACGGTCAAGATTTAAGATTTTCAACTAATGATTTTTCAATTGATAAATAATTTTTTAAAAAACTAACACTTAAAAAAGATTATCTTTATTTTATATTTTGTACATGTTTAAATATTTTTTTTTTGAAAAAGTAAATTTTTTGAAAAATCAATATAAACCATCCAAATTGGATCTATAAACACGGAGCTCATAGTGCTTACCATTGAGTGAGCACTGAAACTGATCCCATATATAATCATTTGTGTGATTGCGCAATCAAATTGAACTATAGTTTTGATGCTCTTCGAAATAATGAGCACCATGATGCTTATCATTGTGGTGAGATTTGCACCATCTAAAACACACAGTTCTAATGCTCAAGATTTAAAATTTTCAACTAAGTTTTTAAACAAGGATCATTTTTTACAAAGACGTATAGTTAAAAGATTATAGTCATTTTAAATTTTCTACCCATTATTTTTTCTAAAAAATACAATAATAGTACAACCATTGTTGTCAAACTCGCGAGTTGACTCTCCGAGTTTACCGTTTTTACGCTTCTAACTTAAAAAAGCGAGTCGAGTCAATGGTAAACTCGTGGTAGTTGTAAACTCGGTTAAACTCACGAGTTTATATATACACTGAGTTTATCGTTTTTACGTTTCTAACTTACAAAACCGTGTTAATTTACTCTTAAACTCATGTTAACTTTTTTGATTTGATCATGTTCAATGGCTTTATGTAGAAATTTTATAGAAAATTCTTTATTAAATATGATAAATGATGAATGTTGATGGATTTAATTTCAATTATTTGGATTTAAAATATATTTAAATCAAATTGTTGTCATTTTTATATTTTAATTATTTAATTATATACTAGTAATACCCATTTAATAATAAAAGTAAACTCTTACGAGTTTACGTTTCGAGTTTATGATACGAGTTTACGTGATTGTCACGAATTTGCTTAAACTCATGAGTTAGACAACCTTGAGTACAACAACAACAACTTATCCCATTATGTAAAGTTTGCTACATGGATCATATAATGTCATACTCTATCAATAACCAAATCTTTATATAAATTATTGATTAAGATCTCGCTTACTAATTCCATTGAAACAACCGACTTACATGAAAAGGGAAATTTAATCCAGATTAAATCTGAATATTCCAGATCGAAATCACCCAACCAAAAACACTTCCCTCAATAGCAGACAGACAGCAGCAGAAATCTAAACAATTTATTCCATTATTCCATAAAGAGTCTAGGTGACATAACATTTATTGTCTCACACACACATATATAAAAGAGTTTCATTGGGAGCATTTAATTAATTAGTAATTCGAAAAGCGTCCAAGGGTCTGGGCATCTCAGGACTCACTCCCTTTAGTTGAAATCGAACAAGATCGTCGTACGTATATCCCTTGAACAATGGCTTCTCCTTCTCCAAGAGCCCAGGTGCAGGTCCTATTTCTTTATCCCTTTGAGGTCCATGCGCTGCTACAACGCTAAGTCTAGTCTCTTTCTCATTCACAACTGCTCGGTGCCAAATACTCTTATACTTCCCATTGCTCAAAACCTATATATATATTCATCACAAAAACACAACTTGCAAATTAAACCTCACGAGAATTTTTATATTACCATTGACAACACAAAACAGAAAAGTAGCAGCATTATTCTCTCCGGTTCTTTATATAAGATCTCTTTAATTGAATTACTTGGTTTAACAAATTGGTTAAAATTAGTTAGAAGTATATATCTAACAAATGAACTTTTTTCATTTCTTCAAGTGTGCCGTTATGACTACCCCAAACTGGTGGGTGGTATAAAATGCATTTAATGTGCAAACCAATTTGAGTGCTTATCAAATTTCATCAGATCTTTATTGTCCAGATTTGATTTGAAGAATCCTTATTTAATTTTCTTTTGCCTTCATTTTTAAAAATTATTTTAATGAATATGAAATTTAAAATAAAGATAATATCTTAAATATCATTTTTTGAAAAAAAAATTAAAAATCATCAATTAATTTTTTTTCTTTAAAATCTGGACCATCTAGATCTGACGAGGTTTGGTGATGAGCACCTAAAGCTGGATCTTATTAAAATGACTAAACCAATTAAAAAATTAGGATCTTATAAAAACGACGGGAGAAAATAATAAAAGTGAAGGTGAAAGTGAAGAAAATAACCTCAATGTCATCGCCAGTGTTGACAATTAAGGAATTAGGAAGAGGGTTAACATCAACCCATTTGCCAGCATGCTTGACTTGAAGGCCACAGATTCCATTTTGAATGAGGATATTCACCATGCCATTGTCACAATGAGCAGGTAATCCCAGAACAAGGTCAGGTTGAGGACATGGAGGGTAAAGGTTGATTTGAATTTTCTGGTACCCAGAATCAAAACTAGAGTGCTCAATAATGTGATCAGGTTCCAATCCTAAACTCTCTGATATTCCTTCAAGTAGAGTCCTTGCCACAACTCTCATTTCGTTGCAAAAATCTGTAGCAGTTTCACTGTAAAAACAAACAAAGGATTTGGGGTATCTGTTGCCCTATCTCTGTTGCCCGCTCTGATGCCTCTTAATTTCCCTTAACTTGTTTCTTTTCATTATTAGATTCTATACAAAATGAGTGATAAATAGTGCATTTATACGATTTTTTTAAGGGAAAAATAAGGACAATTGCACCTAGGTCCAGAGCAAGGGAAAATAAAATAAAATGGTCTATTGAAAACTCAAAATTGCAATTAAGTCCCGTGGGACTTTTTTGCAATATTATCCATATATTAAAAGGCACAAATGCCCCCATGTGCGTATGTTGACAAGTTCATATGCCTGTTTTGACAAGTCCATGTGCTTGTGCTGACAAGCCTATGTGCCTTCATGTGGCATTTGTGTGTTTTCACATATGGAAAATATTGCAAAAAAGTCTTATAGAACTTCTGCTGCAATTTTAAGATTTCAAGGACCTATTTGTCTTATTTTCTCTTACTCGGAACCTAGATACTATTTTCCAAAAAAATACTTGAATTGTATTATAGTTTCTTTTTAATTTAAAACTTCAATTATTTGGAAAACTGTAAAAGATTTTTAAAAAACAACACTATTTTTTGCTATATCAAAATGTCACTAATTTTATAGAAAAAAGCAATTGGGAAGTTAGGAAAAATTAAGGGACAGCAGAAGGGGCGGTAGAGAAGGAACAACTGACACTCCAAATCGAAAAGCAGAAAAATATTTAGAAAATAAAGGTCAGAGATAAAGAAAATGGAAGAGGGTGTTGATGATGATGTTGAACACACGTACTTGAAACCAGGTGGTTTATTGGGAATATTCCATTGGTTGGGATAATTGAAAAATTTGAGATGATCTATCCAATAACGGTCATCCTCTCCTACACTTCGAGGAAGGGCACTTGTGGCATACTTGATGGTTGGGAGAGGGTCATAAGGACCACAAAATTCCTTCTTTTCCTCCAGAGGTAAATTATGAAAGTCTGAGCACTTTTCCAGAGTATCTTTCATTAAATTCTCTGAAACCCCATGATTTGTAACCTGAAAAACCACACACCCAGATTTTTTTTTTTTTTTAAAAAAATTGCATCTTTGCGATCAGAGAATAGCCTTTGGGTACAAATGTATAAATGAAGAACAAGTACAGGTACTACTATATATGTTTTCGTCAAGATTTTTAAATCCAGATCGGCCCGATCAGGTATTGGGTCATAAATTAGTAAGTCATACCGAAGTCAATTTGGAGCTGACTCGGGAACAAACCAGTGAGAAATTGAAGATTTCAAGGTTATTAATATGAAATTCTAAGGATTTGTTTTTTTAAAATCGATTTAAAAAAAAAAAAGTGAGCTGCTTTGACCCCTGGGTCAAACTAGTTTATAGATCGATTCGCCGGTTTCTAGTCCAAGTTTCAAAACATGGGTTTCCATGATATAGGAACATAGTAACGAATAAAGATAGGAATTTACTATGAAGAAGCCCCAATCTTGGCAAGCTTGGCCGAGTTGGCGAACCGCAGCAGCGTGGATTTCGGGATCGACCGAGGTGAGGAGGGAGAAGTCGATGACGGGGATGAGAGCAGCCAGCTCATTTGCCATGCGATCACGACTATTGGAATCGGTGCGAGTGTGGTAGTAGGAAGGGATGAGAGGGGCAGCGTTTGATTCCAACCAGGATTTCACGCTTGAGACGTCTACATCGCCACTGGAAGCCATGGATGATGATTCAAGTCCAAACCCCTAAGTTGGGACAGATCAAATCAAAACAAAGGCTATGAAACTGTGAATGAAATGAATAGTATGAAATACACACATATATATACACATATTTTCCAATGTTGAATCCAGGTGTCACCCCATTTTATGCAAAGTATTTAATATGTTACATGTAAGATTGTCAAACTTACGAATTTAAGTAAACTCGTGAAAGTGAGGTAAACTCGTATCGTGAGTTCAAATCGTAAATTCATAAGAGCTTATGTTTGCCTTTAAATAGATATTAATAATGTATAATTAAATAATTGAAATATAAAAAAAAACAACAATTTGGTTTAAATATTTTTTAAATTTAAATAATTGAAATTAAATCCATCAACATTAATAATTTATCATATTTAACAAAGAAATTTCTATAAAATTTATATTTAAAGCCGTTGAACATAACAAAATCGAAGAAGTTAATATGAGTTTAAATGTAAGTTAACACGGTTTTGTAAACTGAAAACGTAAAAATGGTAACCTTGATATATTAACTCGTGAGTTTAACGAGTTTACAACAATCATGAGTTTATTAGTGACTCAACTCGATTTTGTAAGCTAAAAACGTAAAATCGCTAAACTTAAAAAGTTAACTCGCGAGTTTGACAATAATGGTTATATTTAGTGCAATTTACATTATAAATTTTGTCTTATATTTAAGACCGGATGAAGTATTTCCTAATTTAATTTCCGTATTCATCACAATGACACAAAGGCTTTGAAACTATGAATGAAATGATTAGTATGAAAACACACATGCACATATTTTCCGGAGTTGAATCCAGGTGTCACCCCATTTTATGCAAAATATTCAATATGTTGTATGCATGCACTGGACAGGTGATTAATGTTATTACCTAACTTAGGTTCCGTATTTATCACAATGACACTGGGGTGAGGAGGCATTTTGACCATTTTACCCCTTATTAATTAATTAATAACTATTTTGCCCTTGTTCGAAATCTATACACCAATCTGCCCCTTGTTTAGTCGATTACATGGAATCGACTAAAAAATTCATGTAATCGATTAAATCATAAAAAAAATAGGTTAAAACTTCAGAAGGCCATAACTTCTGGCTTAGGAGTCCGAATTAGGTGATTTTTTTATTCCACATAACTTTTTGAGATCTATGCACTAACATAAAAATTTGTGTCCTCAGGTGTCCGAATCAGGTGTTAAAAAGAAAATTTAGCCACACATAGCTATAACAAAATCCATAACAAATAAATTAACTTCATTTAATGAAAAGAAAGGAGGGAGAACACAGATTAGCTTTTCAGCCAACTATTGTAACGTGAGAGACTGAAGGTTGCGCCTCAGGATAGAACAACCTTGGTTGCCGTCAGAATCTGTTTCAGCACTGCTCTCCGTTCTACATCTCGTCTTCCTCTACGTCTTGAATTGCTTCGCTGCTACATTCTATTTTTTTCTTTGCTGCCATCCAGTTCGTGTCCCCTTGCGTCTCTGATCTTTTTAATATATATAACTTAGGTTTGGGCCGTGCAATCTCTGATTCTTGCTTTTCTCTCAATGAGTAATGCTTGGCTTGTGTCTCATGTCTTCGATTTATATATATATATATATATATATATATATATATATATATATAATAATAATAATAATAATTGTTTCCTTTTATTTGATGTTTTCTTTTTAATTAGATCATATAATATCTCCTGTAGAATAAAGATAGGATATGAATATATTTTATTCCGAATTATACTTTGATCCTATATTTAATTTAATGATAGAACAATATAGAAAATATAACTAAATAGGTATATAATATTAACAAATCCAACTAAGTATATCATAAAATATACACCTATTTAATTGTAAAATATATACTTATCAGTTTTGCATATTTTGTTTTTGTGGATGATGTTATTTAATTTTTATTGTTATTTTTGCTTTTCAAAAATAAAAAAAGAATCATTTCAATGCATAGATTTTGAAAAGTTATGTGGAATAAAAAAAATCACTTGATTCGGACTCTGAGCCAGAAGTTATGGCCTTCCGAATTTTTAACCTTTTTATATATATATATATATATAATGTAATCTATTACATGGTTTTTTTAGTCGATTACATCATGTAATGGACTAAAGAAACCATGTAATCGACTAAACAGAGACAAATTGATGTATAGATTTCGAACATGAGTAAAATGGTTATTAATTAATTAATAAGGGGTAAAATGGTCAAATAGCTAGGGTGAGAAGGTGACATAATGAATTTGGGTAACATTATGCAATTGAGTGCGTGCACGCATTGTAATGAACACTAAATTACACTAAATGAATACATGCACTCATGATGTATTTTAGTCAATCTGAATTAAATGACTGTTTGTATCCTCAGGTCTTATTTATAACTTTTGACAAAAAAAAAAAGGTCTTATTTATAACTCAAAATTACCTAATTCTTACCTATTAAAGAAAATTAGTTAACTTAATAAATATGAAATAAATTGATAATTTTTTTTTTCTATTTTTGTCACTTTTTATAAATGAGTATTTTTCACATATTTCTTCTCTCTTCACCTTTTAATAAGGGAAAAATTGTAACAATTTGATTTATTACTCTAAAAGTGGACTTATAATAAGGACCAACATTTTTTCTCAAAAATGGACTCATAAATAGGACTAAAGTGGTAGTGAAAACTAATGGGTCCCCCCCCATTTTATACACATTTTCAATGTCAAATATATTAATATGTATTTTTATATTTAATATTATAATAATGTTATTATAAAATATTAAATATAAGCAATTGAAAGTTGATATAATGATGGAGGTAGTAAGTGGGGAGGAATACACTCCTCACCTCAATATATATCTTTGTTGTGCTATTGGCTATAAAAGATATTGATAGGGCAAAACCTTATAACCTATAACTCCGCAAGTATACGGGCCGTATTAAGTAATAAAGTGATAAGAAAAATATCGTTCCTACGGGGACTTAGTATCACAAACTTTAGTTGAGCATTAATTTTACACTTTCGTTTAAGTTGAGCAAACCAAATTGAATTTAATTATAATAAAAGAAATTAAAACTAAAATTAAAATAATAAAAACTATACAATAATCGAACGAGCGACCTAGAGTCACTAATCCCTCGTTTGTTTTTTTAGATTTTATCCCCACTAAATTAATTTTGACTTAACATAGTCAGCTAATCTAGAGTGTTAATGTCTATAAATGCCTTCCGGTCCATTTATATACCTACTTTAATTAATTATGTAATGCCTCACACAACTAAATAAGATGCGTTTTAGATCGGGCTCACTCTAATTTGATTATGCGGAGCTTCTAGGTATATGCCTATTCTAGACGCAAATTAGATTAAAACCTAATTCCACATTATTTAATCCCAAGGTCAATTTAAGATTCCCTCTTCCAAGTTCAACCCTAAATCCCCAAAACATGTCCAATGATGGCCAATCAATAAACAATAACAAATAAGACCAGATTAAATAAACTAAAATAAAATTAAGCAAAACTAATTCGTGGGAATAATATATAGAATCCAAACAAGTTCGTTCTCTAGGTTGAAAAGAAAATTTAGCCACACATGGCTAGAATGAAATCCATGAAAGAAATAAAATCCAAATTCAAACAAGAAAGGAAAGGAAATGAGAAATCAAGACTCTCAAAGAATCCCTTCCTTGCTGCCATCGTTGCTATTCAGATCCCTCTGTGCACGCGTCTGTGCTCATCCGTTTTGCATCTTGTGCGTGGTGTTTGTGCGGAATAATCTCTCGATCGCTCGACCATTCGTATGTTTGGGAGAGCTTATATGAGAAGCTTATGGAGCTTTTGCAGCTTATCAAAAGTGCTTATGAATTTTTTCTCAAAATTTTTGTTTGGGTGAAAAGAGTTGGCAATCGAGCTTATCATGAATCTGAGCTTATTTTAAAAGCTCCAACTCTTAGCTTATGATAAGTGCTTATTTGAAAAGCTCCACTATGGAAATGAAAAAGAGGCCTTCAATATTTATTTGATCAAATTATGTATTTTAGTATTGCCAAATTTTGTAATTTAGCATTTTTCATATTTTTGGTAATTTTAATTTTAATTTTTTATAATTATCTTAAAAGTCACTTATCCATAAGTTATTCCAAACAAGTTTGTACCAATCGGACTTTTCTATAAGTTACTTATGCAACCATCCATCCAAATATAAATCATGTTTCACAATCAGACTTTTACCCAATCAGACTTTTCCATAAGTCCGATTGCCCACCGGTATCCCGATCAAGCCTGAGTGTTCCATAAGTCCAATTTTTGCTTGTGTAATATCCAAATTTTGGGTCTAAAGACTTGAAAATTTGCCTTTTTTGGAAGACTTCTAGGCCCTATTTTTGGGAGTGACAAATTTGGAATCAGTATTTTATGAGTCATGAATAGTGTTTACTATTTATAAATACATATTTACTATTTATGCGGGACCCACGTCAAATTATTTCTTCTCTGCCGACAGACATTCACCCGTGTTTTTGAATAAAATGTCATGCGGGACCCACGTAATATAGTAATTACTATTTGCATAGTAATTACTATTTGAAAATAATAATATTTAAAGGTGTGGGTCCCGGCCCACGAGCAAATATTTTCTCCACAGATTATGTGGTTTCACGTGAAGTGTTTGAAAATTGGCATGGGGAAAATTACGTAGAATGATCTAGAGGTGAAAATTACACTTAAAGACCCATTTTCCTCTCCTTTAAAAACACACGATGCATTCCTTTCTTCATTTTCGTTCCTTCTGAGGAACGATGAGGAAGAGAGAGAAGGAGAGAGTTGAGAGGCCATAGGGAGGAGGAAGAAGGCTAAATGGAAGAAGATGAAGCAAAGATCCGTAAAGAGTAAGGTAATCTCTTAAGTCACAGATTTACAATTCTTAGTCCTTCTATATTTCTACTCCCTAATCATGAAAAGCTTTTATGATTAGTGTTTTTGGGAGATATGGTGAAAGGTAAAAGAGATTATGGAAGTGAGAAATATTCAAGATTTACTGGAGAAAGATTAAGGTAAAGCTTATAATGCTCTTTCTAGCTTAGTTTTATGCATTTTAAGGAAATTGAGAGCGTATATTATGGAAATTGGACGGAAAATGCATGTTCTGTTCATCGAATTGATTGCTACCGTAACTTACGCGTTTGCCACGATGAAATCCGAGAATGAATAGTACTATTCACGAATTACTATTTGCACAGTAACGGAATACGTGATTGCACAGTGATTCACTATGTGCACAGTAGTTTACTATTTGCACAGTACTTACTATGCATATAGTGATTTAGTATTGGTACAGTGATTACTATTTTACTATTTGTACAGTACGTGGTACTATAGCGATTCACTGTTCATGTATACGAAGTACTGTAGGAATATACTATTCATGTATACGGTACTGTAGCATCTAGATGTATTTTTGCTAGAAAAGAGAAATTGGATATGTGATGTAATTGTAACTATACAACGACACTTCTCGTGTATACGTTGTATTGTAGTAGAGTTACTATTTACATATACGGTGTACAAAAGTAAGAAAGTAGTGGCATTTAAGTAATTTGGGACATGTATGAGTCCAAAGTTATGGAATATACCTTAAAGGCTAATGTAGCCGAAGAGGATATTAATTTATCCAGACACTAATTGTGTAATTATATGCTTAGGGTCATGAGTTAAGAAGGAAGAGAATGGTCCCAAGTAACTTTACTGAACTGGAAGAAAGAGAAAGGAGGGGAATCCATGCTAAAGGTGGTAACTTAATCTCCAATTCCTTGTGTTGTTATATATTCCTTGTATGTATTCATGTCTTGTGGATTCGTGGCCGGGTTTGTATGCTTGAGTCATGTGTTTTATTCAGTTGCCTGTGGATTATTGTTTTTATATGATAATGTTGCATGCCTATTTATCCAGTGTTCTGCAATATATGAAATATTTGTCATGTATGATTTACACTTTGAATATGAGATTAACCGTTATCCTGGGGTCCTACGGGATTTCAGTTTTTTTTACTACCTATGGAATGTTCAGTCTAGTGGACGAGGTTCACAAGGCAAGGCAATTGGTCAGCGGTAATTTATGATGCTGGGATGGACCAAGTGATGCTATTGGTTTTTTCCATTAGCTCATTATGGAGTTCAAAAAGGTATTTGTATATCCCTGTTGGGATTTCAGTTATGTAATCAGTATTACTATGCTAGAATGATTATGCTCAATAAGCTGTGCACTACAACTCTGATAAACTTCGATAAATTTCGATAAATCAGTGGGGTGTTACAGCTTGCATCTATCTAATATATATATATATATATATATATATATAGATACATACATACTGCTTGCGTGGGGTGTTACAGCTTGCGTCTATCTAATATATATATATATATATATATATACTGCTTGCGTGTTCCATCCTTTTCTCCCTGATTTTTGTTTGATATACTAATATATACTATTATATTAATATATCTAGATTTTATTCTATTGCATCCAGCTCACTTCTTCATTCCATTTTCTCCGTGCATCCACATATAAGGTTATGTCACATTAATTCCCCTAACTCCCAAAACGATGTAGTTTTGGGGAGACATGACATAACCTTATGTCAAATGATATGACAAATGATAAACACACACACACACACACACATATAATTCTTTCATGCTCTATTGCAATCTGCTTCTTCTTCTACAATCTCTCTTTGATTTTCTTCTCTTTTAGATCTCATAATATCTCCTGCAAAATAAAGTAAGATGAGTATATTTTATATCAAAATCTCCTTTTATCGTATAATTAAATAAATGATAGAAAGATATATACAAGATAATTAAATAAGTATAAAATATTAATAAATTTAATCCAATATATCGTAGAATATATACTTATTTAATTATAAAATATCTACTTATCAGATATGCATATATGTGTGATATAGAAAAAGTATTATCGTTATGTCCTACCTATTTTTATTTGACTTATTTTTCAATTTTATTATTTTTTAATGCACATGGATCCTCTTATTAGAGGCAATTCTGTTTCAAACACTGTCGCGCATTAAATGTGGGTACTACTTCCAACATGGATTCGAATCTTAGTTTGCTATATATTGTAAGGGATTTGTCTCTTCTGCTAGATCTAATCTTGGTTGATTATTAATAGATGCGGACGCTATGCCATATTTTATTACAAAAAGATTATGTGGGTACTACTTCCAACATGGATTCGAATCTTAGTTTGCTATATATTGTAAGGGATTAGTCTCTTTTGCTAGACCTAATCTCGGTTGGTTATTAATGGATGCGGACCCTATGCAATATTTTATTACAAAAATATTATCACTAGTGCAAAAAATGGTTTTAAGACCGTCTCATTTAGATCGGAGTATCGACGGCCCGGTCTTAAAAGTATGATTGGTGGCAGTTTTGTAAATATAAAGAACTTCTTAGACCGGACCCTTTATTCATGGTTCTTAAACATATTATTCAGACCGGTTAACAAAACAACCGGTCTTAAAAATGTTATTAAAAAAATTAAAATATCAATTACTTTATAGAAAAATCTCGTACAATTTTTCTACGGTCCAAGATAATAAGGAAAAATTTAAATATAAAGGTCTAAAACTTTTAAGACCGGTTATATAAAAAAGGCGTTCTTAAAGGTTATACTTTTAAGACCGGATATAAATTGTGGCCGGTACAAAATGTTGAAAAAAAGTAAACTAAAAATTTTATTAGTTTTAAGACCGAAGTTTTATAAGGGACGGTCTTAAAGGTTAACTTTTAAGACCGTTCATTTAGTACATCCGGTCTTAAAAATAAAGCACCAAATATAATCTTCTTCGCGTGAAACCTTACCTTATGACTTACGTTGCTCTCTTTGAACTCAAACCCCTGTTCTTGTTGCGAAACCCCTCTTTCTGTTGTGTTACCTCTCTTCCTTTTCCACCACCACCACCCTCTGTTACTCTCTCATTTTCTCAGGCATTCCTCTTTCAGACCACCTCTCTCAACCTCTCTTCCTTTATCAAAAATGAATGGAGAGAACAATTCTTGTTTTGTTTGTTCAACGCCAGTTACTGGTGTGAGTCAGAACGAACCCTCTTCATCTCACAGTGAGCCTCGTAACCACCCTGCTCGCCGTGGTAGAAGGGGCACATGAATGAAAGACGTATCTGTAAG
This sequence comes from Acacia pycnantha, assembly GCA_025563575.1. Taxonomy (NCBI): domain Eukaryota; kingdom Viridiplantae; phylum Streptophyta; class Magnoliopsida; order Fabales; family Fabaceae; genus Acacia; species Acacia pycnantha. Next base: position 1,076,233 of record JAMWYP010000050.1, on the reverse strand, counting down.
TCGGACCTCTGGGTCAAAGCTTGAGATTCATTTTGATGAAAAGTTGGCTCCTTTCGGTCCTAATAAGAACAAATATAATAGTTTTGCCGGCTATGTGGCAAGATGCAAAGTTAGCATCTTGATAGATGAGTGGAAAATGTGGACAAACCCACAGTAAAGAATCCTATTTGGGACACTATCTGGCTTACATACACTGTCCCTGACTGTCAGAAGCTGAAAGACAAGACATTGGCTTATTGTGCTGATCGGTTTAGGAAGTTTAAGACCTATCTAGCCAACAACTATATTTTTGTCGAGGTTCCAGCTGGTGAGCCTCGCTCCCCTCCTTGGGAGAAGTACACATTTCTTGATCAACAAACTTGGCAACAATTTGTTCAACTGCGGACCACTCCTGAAACTTTGATGAGTTTATATTTAGTTTTGTTTGCTTATTAACTTGTGCGGATATGTGAATGTTATTGTGTTCATCTAATCCTGTTAGTTAGATGGTTTGGTATGTGAATAGAAGTATATATTTCTATCCTTTGTCTTGCATCAGAGGAGCATGTCTTAGTTCTATGCAAGTTTGATATAAACCGTGAAAAGGTAAAATACTAAGTAGGTAATTAGGGAAATAATAATGGCATAAGAGTCAAACCATTATTATAGTCTTAGTTCTGTTATGAGTAAATACCCTTTTTGGTTACTGAAATAACACGCGCTACCCATTTTGGTCACTGAGTAAAAAAATGTCATTTTTAGTCCTTAAACAGTAAAAAAAAGGTTCCTTTTAGTCCTTTTAGTCATTTTTTGTGGGCATTTTAATCCTCACAAATTCCCAAAATCCTTTTAGTCCCTAAAAGGACCGAAATGACATTTTTTACTCGGGGACCAAAATGGGTAGAGCGTGTTTTTCCAGGGACCCAAAAGGGTATTTACTCTTCTGTTATAGTAGGTAGTGGTTAGACATTGCTGTTAGTTAGATAGTATGTTAACTGTGTAAAGGTTTCAGTGCAAGTTGTTATTGGGCCTTAAGAGTCAAGCCTCTAACTATATATAAGAGGTTAGACTAATATGTGTAGGAACCCGTTATGATGAATGAATGAATTGACTGAGTTGGCAGCAGTTCTGCAACTCCCTTTCCTCTATTTCTCCCAATTTCTTCTACAATTCTACATCTTCCTTAAATAAAATGTTGAAACTTGATGAAGTGAATTTGACTAGTGTTTGAGGTTCATATCAAGCAAAAGTTCTCTAATTTCTGTTAGTGAGATGACTAGAATTCATAATTAATAGTTGTTTTCAATCCTAATTTACAGAAAAGAAGGGAACAAGCACAGGAGATCGGGAGAAAGAATGATTGCCCGCATTAGGCTTCTCGCGGCGGATATGAAAATGCCGCAAAAAGAATTGATGGTGGCCAAGTGGAAGAGATTGGAAGATGAAGCTGAATCCAATCCTTTTGCGATATGTGATAAGGCGCCATCTCTAATACGTCGCAAGGAGTTATGGCTGTATATTCGCAAAAGGCCAAGCGGCGATTACACGAGTGAACAAACTCGTCTAGTTGCTGAAAGAATTGTAAGTATTGTTATTGTTAATTTTTAGTTACTAAACATGTTTCATTACTAAACTTCTCGTTATCTATATCTTACAGGAAGATCTTAAAAAGAAAGAAGCAAAGTGATATTTTGTGTCGGACGAGAGGAATGATGTTATGACCGTTACGACTGGAAAACCGGATCACTCGAGGCGTGTAAGGGGGATTGGAGGATGGTAGGCTTGAAGGAATACTTTGGTAAATCCAAACGCCATAAACAAAGTATGGTTACCTGGGAGGAGATGGAACAGACGCTAGCCAAATTAAGTAAGGAAGCAGCGGCTAAAGAAGCTTCATTGACTGCAATATTTCAATCCGAGATGAGCAAGATGAAGGAGGACATGGATAAAATGATGCTGCTTTTGAGCTCTCGGCCAGAGACCAGTATTCCCTTCACACATTCACTTGCACCATTGCAACAGAGCACTAGAGGGAGCTGCATTGTTAGATAGTCAGAGCAACCTTGTGACCTGTATGTGGTAGAACCTCATAGACGATTAGTTGCAAAAGGGACTGTTCACAACTTGGGATCAATTGTACACCACCAACAAATGGCTGATGATGAAGTTAGAGTGTCAGTTGAAAAGGTGATCATTGATGCACCTCTTCCTCTCCCAACTGATCAGCTGAAGGTTGTGAGTGATGTCAAGGGAACCTTCATCTATTGGCTAGTAAAGCTTGTACATGTCTCTACTCCTCTTGAAGCTCCATCCCATACTGAAGCTCTATCCCCTCCTCAAGCTCCATCTCCTAAGTTGACTACCAAGGAAAAAAAGGAAAAAAATATTCGATATGGTATCCAATGGATATTTTAAAGATAAATCGTGGCCTGTCAATGAAGTAGTAGGGCTCCCTAATATGCAACCGGTTTTCCTTGACCCTGATGATTTAACGTCCCTGCTGCTTCCTGGAAATGAGCTTACTAATGCAATTGTTCAAATGTTTATAAAGTAAGTATCTTCTTCTATGAGTACATAATTTAAATGCATCGTTTAGACACACATACATATATACTAATTCCCTGATGTCATTATTGTAGGTTCATGCATGTTGAACTGGAACAACAGGGCAGAATCAATGATTTTGGATTCTTGTGCCTAGTCTTAGCAAGTACAACAGCCTTAGATGTGAGACAACCGTACATTTCAGACAGGGTGTGTGAAGTGAGAAAAAAGGTGTACTTGTTCCCATACTACTATAGGTACATATTACAATTCTTGTTTGCAATTCACTTAATTCTGCTACATATATCACTGAGTACTTGTCTGCTGTGAATTTTCAGCCACCACTGGTAGTTGGTCCTCATGTGCATGGATGAGCATATAGTGGTCTTCTTATGCTCCACTCACAGCAGTCCAAGGCCTATGTTGGAGCAGACCACGAATGAGTAAGCATGTCATTTTGATTGTATTGTCTGAAATCTCTGCTGTGAATTTTCAGTGACCATTATTGATAAATTTGTGATTTTGTTGATAGTACCATGAGGACCTTCCAAATCCAGGTAAAAAAAAAGCATACTATGTCCAAAGGTTAGTACATATTTGTACACTGGCACACTGCCTTGTGAACTTGGTCAGTAAGCTATATATATATATATATATATATATATATATATATATATATATATATATATATCTATATGTATATATATATATATATATATATATATATATATATATATATATATATATATGTATATATATATATATATATTTATATTTATATATATATATATTTCTTGTTGTTTTTAGACCTGTCCATAACCAGTAAGGTCCAACTTATGTGGCCCGTACATCTTGAGGAACATATATGATATTATCATGCAAGGAAGGACTAAATTCACTGCAAAGGTAAACGTATTTGATGTTACATATTATGGTTGAATTCGGTTTACGGCTTAATGTTACATATGAAATATATATGCACGCAAGTTAATTCGGTTTGTCTTTGATGTTACGAGGTTTGCTGTCTTGATCATTTTCGATGATGATATCGAGCACATCCGCAAAGTGTTTTGTGAATATCTGTATGATGACCTCGTAAAGTCAAAAAAATAATTAATGTCCTAAATTCATTTGTAAATATATTCTGTAGTAACAATAATCTTCTGTAAATGAACAATTGCACAATTTGTGTAATTCAATAATAATTTTTTTTATTTTTTGAACAATTTTATTGTGTGCATTTTGGGTTGCTGAATGTATTGGATGGTGGATAAAGCTATTTAGTGCTTGTACCTTGAGGAGTGAGAACTACAGGATGTTGTAAATGAGCAGTATGAGTCGCTGAAAAGTCTTCACGACTTTTAGGACCGCATATTTTTTAAGATACGGTCCTAAAAGTCTTTGTTTAATTTTAAAAAATAGGGCAAGACTTTTAGGACCGTATATTAGTTCAACGTCCGGTCCTAAAAGTCTTCGTTTAATTTTAAAAAATAGGGCGAGACTTTTAGGACCGTATATTAGTTCAACGTTCGATCTTAAAAGTCTGATATTTGAAACATATTGTTTTAAAATCCGGTCTTGAAAGTCTTTGTCTATTTATAAGAAATGGTGATTATGCTTTTCCAAACAATGCATTAGGGTTCATCAAGACAACCGAGGTTTTGCTCAAGATAGGACCCTCATAGTCGTTGTTTTTACCTCTCCTGAGTTTGAGCATGATCGGTCTCCCTTTTCTCTATCTTTTTTCTTTTTGTTGGAAAAAAAAGAAAGATAATGAAAAGGACACTAAAAATTATCAAATCTGGGCGAGGTAAAACTGACGACAATGACGATCCAACCTTGAGAAGAATGTCACTGTATTTGTTTGTATTTGTTCAAACAAGGTAAACGATGTTTTTTGTTTTTGTTTTGTTTTGTATGGTCTTAACGTATTCTGCTAATTTTTAATGTTGCTCACACACGAGGACAATGTTTTGTTTGTTTCCTTTTTGTCAGAAAATGAAGATAATGAAAAGGACAATGCGATTGAAGATGAGAACTAAAAATTTTATTTATTATAATTTTTATGCTGCACACTAAGGGGCACTGCTCTACAAAAAAAAGAACAAACAAACATAAAACATCTAATCCTTCTTATCATTGTCGGAGGGGGAGGTGGGGTCGGAGGCGTCGTCTTCAGAAGCATGGTACTCCACGTCATTGGTGTCGAGTACCATGTTGAGCTTGTTGTTGACGGTATGAACAAGCCCAAACAATTGGCCCAAGTGTGGGTCGATGTGATCGACTCGGGCCAGCATGTGCTGCATCATCTGATAGAAAGAAGGATTTGGAGGCAATAGAAGAGGATAGCGCTGAGGTTGAAGACGAGGAGGAGGAAAAGGAGGACCTGGTGGAGTAGCCATTACGGTGGAGGCTAGGCAGTGGAGGAGGCCGTGGAGGTTGTATAAGTGATGGAGAAGAATGTGAAGAAATTAAAGTAACAACGGGTTTAAATAGAGAGAACACCATCCTGAAGAATATGAAACGCCGGAAACTTTAACGAGGAGACGCATAGTTCCTCAGAATACAAGGAGTCACATAGTTGGGAAGTTTACCTGGAAGCCGAAGAGACTCTGAATTGAACAGAGTGTAAGGATACGACTTTGCTATCTAAGTAATTTGAAAAGAATGAACTTTTAATACCGGATATTGCACAAGATCCGTTCTTAAAAGTAATTTTTTTAAAGAAAAAATTCTTAGTTTAAAAAAAATTGAATTTGAAAAATAATAATTGACTTTTAGGACCGGATACGCGATAAAAGGTCGGTCTTAAAATTAAATGAATTGATTGAAAAAATAAATAAAATAAATTTAGGACTGGATATATGATAAAAGGACGGTCTTAAAAGTCATTTAATTGAAAAAATTAATTATATACTTTTAGGACCGTATTATTTATAAGAATCCGGTCTTAATAGTTATTTAATAGGAAAAATTAATTATAGACTTTTAGGATCGGATATTTCTAAAATACGCTCTTAAAAGTTTTTACTAATTATATATACATATTTAATCTCATTTCATTGTCACAATTTTGTTTCTTCCTTCCCTAACTCCTCACTACATCTCTGCCCTAACTCCTCACTACGTCCCTGATAATCATTTGTCCTAGAATGCTCAAACCATGGTTAGATACAAGAGAACCCCTCGTAGGGGGTACTCCTGAAGCTCGTGCTTACCTTAGATCCTTATACGGGCCGCCTCATGCGAGCTTGCGTTCTGTTGGGACGGAATAGTCTCGAGTCGTTGGACTCATTGTCATTTCGGGTGATGAAGAGGTTCTCGCTCCCCCTCTCCAGCCTTCAGACCATGAAGAGGTTCCTGCTCCCCTTCTCCAGTCTTCTGATAATATTGGCCAACCTCCTGGCCCAAGCGTGCCTACTACTGACCCCTCCCCTCTTTCATTGTTGATCCACATAAGACAACAACTTGCTGATCTTCGGCGGGAAATTAATGTTGCTCACGCCGATATCGCCAAGGCATTGGATGATAATAAGCTTTAGTTATGATGTTTAGTCAGATTCTTGTTGTTGATAATTTTACTTTTTTTTCCTTGTGTACGTGCATATTCTCCAATAATGTATGAAGCATTAAGAACTAAGCTTGTGTCTTCTTTTTGTTCATATTCTCCAGTAATTAAAGAAGCTTATTCTCCAGTTTTCCTTTATTTTAATTCAGTTGTTGCTGCGCTCGCCAATTCCCATCCTTTGTTTTTTTGTTTCGTAATGTAAATGAGAACGTTTAGGACAGGATGCTTTAATTTATAATTAATGTATTTTACTTTTAGGACCGGATATTTTATAAAACTCCAGTCTTAAAATTAAATGAATAGTAAAAAATTAGGACCGGATTCTTATAAAACTTCGGTCTTAAAAATTAAATAAATAAAATATATACCTTTAGGAATGGACAATGTGTAATAACCGGTCTTTATAAAATCCAAAAAGTTAAAAAGTGCCTTAGTCGCGTGGAAAATTAAATTTCCCTCTCTGAACTTCTCTTGTCGCGTCGTAAGTGATAACTCATGTTCTGTCTCCAATGTTTGTGTGTTTCTTCGTGATACACTTCGCGTTGCTCTCTCAACAAGCTAGTGCTGGTCAGCTTATCACTTTCTGCTTCCTTAGCTAAACGGCGATAGAACAATCTGTAAGAGGTGTTTTGGTTATATAACTTTTATATTTTTCTGCTTATCGTTCTGGGTTTTTCATGGATTGAATGAAATCAATGAAATGTTCTTGTGGGTTCCTCTGTTGTAAATGAATATTGTATTTTCAAGATTATATTTGCACTTGAGACCTACCCAACTGACCAACAAGTGTTGCTTTTAGGGTTACTTTTGTTGTCTGCAACATCAACGTTCGTGGCTGGAGAAGAAATCTTTAGCAAAAACATTTTAGTTTATACACTACAGGTTAGTCCACAAGACCTTCATGCGATGCATTTATTTTCCTCGTTATGCATTTATTTTGCTTCTTCGATTCACTCGTGATACATTTATGACCAAGAGTCACTATTTGTGATGCATTTAATGGCTTTCTCCTTCACAAAAAATATATATTTATAACATAGCTAGCTACATTGAGCATATGAATTTGGAGTTGGCTTAGTTTATACAATTTTCAAATTCCGATAATGTATGTTAAATCTTTCCATCTATAGAAATTCTACTATGGATCACAGTTGGATAAATTGTTTACGGACGAGTGTTGAATATGAGAATGGGTGAGGGAATTTATAGAATTTGCTAAACGAAATGCCCATGATGATAGTGGGAAGTTTTATTGCCCTGGTGTAGAATGTTTGAATAAGAGGCGACTAAGTCTTGAAGTTATACACACACATTTAATTTGTGAAGGATTTTGTAAGACCTATACAGTATGGGTATGGCATGGTGAAAAAATGCCAAGTGGGTCTCGACATGGGAAGTGGCCTTTGATGATAATGACACGAGATATGGATGATCGCATAGAGGACATTATTCGTGATGTAGGAGAAGAGGCTTTTGAGCAATCACATGCATATGGTAATATGTGCGGTGATGCGAGATGCCGCTATACCACAGGTGTAAAAAATACCAATTGTTGAACGCTGTATTGAAATTGGTAAGCTTGAAAGCACGTCATGGATGGAGCGACAAGAGTTTTTCTGAAATGCTTGAAGTAATTAAGGACATGCTTCCGAATGATAATGTGTTGCCGCATTGATACTATGATGCTAAGAAAATACTTTGTCCACTGGGGATGGAGTACAAAAAGATCCATGCATGCCTGAATGATTGCATATTGTATAGAAAAGAGTTTGAAGAGAAGCAGAATTGTCCGATATGTGAAACCCCAAGGTACAAGTCAAATAAGGGGCCTGCAAAAGTGTTGTGGTATCTTCCAATCACACCAAGGTTCAAGCAGTTGTTTGCTAATGAAAATGATGCAAAAAATTTGAGGTGACATGTAGATGAGAGGATTTCTGATGGAAAGCTTCGACATTCGGCTGATTTTTCTTAATGGAAGAAAAGCGATAACTTATTTTCTAACTTCGGCGAAGAACCTAGGAACCTTAGGCTTGCCCTTAGCACGGATGTCATGAATTCCTATGCTAGCCTTAGCAAAGATACATAGTTCATGGCCTGTACTCCTGATTATTTACAACTTATCTCCTATGTTATGCATGAAACGAAAGTACATCATGTTGTCTATGTTGATTTTGGGACCAAAACAACCCGGAAATGACATTGATGTTTACCTTGAGCTCTTGATCGAAGACTTGAAGGAGTTGTGGGAAGCATATGGTAACTTGTTAGGGTATAGTGTAAAAGGCCATAAAGCATGTCCGATTGTGAAGAAGGCACATGCTACCATCAACTTCAACATGGAAGAAAGACGGTTTATCTTGGACATAGGAGATTTCTTAGATGGGGCCACCTATATCGTCGATTAAAGAAAGCCTTTTTTGGTGGCCAAGAGTATGAAGATGCTCCAGTGGCATTGGACCGGGAGCAAGTTTATGAAAAGGTGAAAAATATCAGTGTCATCTTCGGTAAGACTGAAAAGAGTAGAAAAGAAACAAATATATGGAAAAAGAGATCTGTATTCTTCAATCTTCCATATTGGCGCAATCTTGATATGAGACACTGTATTGATGTCATGTATGTGGAGAAAAACGTATGTGATAGTATTGTTGGCACGCTTCTCAACATACAAGGTAGTTCCAAGGATGGTGTGAAGGCAAGATTGGATTTGCAAGCAATGGGAATACGCGAAGACTTACATCCAAGGGCATATGGTAAGAGAACTTATTGTCCCTCGTCTTCTCATACTTTGTCTAAGGATGAGAAACGAAGTTTTTGTCAGTGTTTACATGGGACAAAAGTTTTGTCGGGGTATTCTTCAAATTTTAAGAGGCTTGTATCTATGAAAGACTTAAAATTAGTAGGCCAAAAGTCTCATGATTGTCATGTCTTAATGCAACAGCTACTCCCAGTAGCTATTCGAGGCATCACCAAATATAATCTTCAACACATTTTGACTAGATTTTGTTTCTTCTTCAATGCGGTTTGTAGTAAAGTTTTCAAGATTGAAAATTTGGATGAATTGGAGAATGAAATATATCTTATCTTGTGCCAGCTTGAGAAGCTTTTTGTTCCAACATTTTTTGACATCATGGTTCATCTAATTGTTCATCTAGTGAGGGAGATAAAGTTGTGCGGCCCTATTCATTTACGGTGGATGTACCCAATTGAAAGATCTATGAAATTTCTCAAAGGGTATGTAAAGAATGCATACCGGCCAGAAGCATCAATTGTTCAGAAATATGTTTCTGAAGAAGCCATGGAATTTTGTCAAAATTATTTGGCCAAAGTAAGACATATTGGGCTTCCTAAACGTCAACATGCTGAAAGGGGTAGACTGTTAGCTCTCATAAGTTTTGATGATAACAAGCAATGATCAATTCAAATGTTAAAAGAAAATTAATGGTAATTCATACTCGAGTAAGAATAAGACTTGCCCGAGCATCATCAGAGTTAATCAATATAACATGTAAAACATGCCCGAGCAACACTTCAATGTTGCCCGAGTTACGTCGCAATTAATAGAAAAAGGCTAAGTGATTTTACTCTATGCCCGAGCAAGAATTAGTTTTGCCCGAGGATAGTGCCCGAGCAAGGGCAAAAAGATGCCCGAGCAAGCTATCACACTCTCACACTCTTTTTAATTTAACATATGCTTGCCCGAGTATAATATCATCTTGCCCGAGCAACATGCTCGAGCAAGTATGAAATGCTGCCCGAGCAACACCTCTATGGTTCCTCACATTTGTCTCTGGAAGGATGTTGCCCGAGCAAGAATTAAATATGCTCGAGCAACTTGCCCGAGCAGAGGTATTGTCTTGCCCGAGCAAGGAAACTTCTCTATTTATTCTTCGTTCACACAGAAGGTTGCCCGAGCATACTTTCTAGCTTGCCCGAGTAACATGCTCGAGCAAGGAAAACAGTTGCCCGAGTAACATCGTGCCTTTGGCTTATCTTGCTCTCTGGATGAAGTATGCCCGAGCAAGATATTGACTTACTCGAGCAATATGCTCGAGCAGACAAGAATTCATACTCGAGCAAGATCAGGCCTCAGTATTTACGAGAGCTATGTTCTTCGGTTACCCAATCAAGCTTAACCAATGCCCAAGCAAGATAGAACAATGTCCAAGCATGATTGTTTAATACCCGAGCAAGCTTATTCTCTATTCCAGAGATTGATTCAAATTTCAATTATTTTCCCATGAGTAATGCTTTTAATTATACACATATTATTCGACTTATATTTAATTGCAACACTAATAATCATTTGAGTATGTTTCAGATCTTTAATTGATGTTTAGCAGAAAAGCGCAAAAGTCTGACAGAAGCAATAAATGCGAAGTTGCCGTAAACAATGATATTCTCGGTAACCAACTTCTGAGCAAACGTAAAGCACTTACAAACATTCTCCATCGTATTAAATGCTATCTCACAACGGAATCAACAGAGAGAATGAAAGAATGTTGGAACTGAGATTATGGAAAGATTTTTGCCGTGTCTTCCAAAATAAACCAAGTTCGTAATTAATTTGCAGAATTAGGGAACCTGGGTCGTTTCCCAACGAATTTGCAGCGGGCTTGTTTAATAACAATAGTGAAACAGAATGATAAAATGGGGGGTTTGGTTTAACAGAATAGAACAAAACTAAATAACATAACCAAAATGCAATAAACAGAGTCAAACGAATCAAATAAACAGAGAGATTAAAGATGATCAACCCAACGAATTGATTCCGAAACCTCCATCATTGAACGAAAATACAACTAACCCACGTTTGGTTCGGATGAATCGAAATCTCTGCATTCATCCGGAGATTCCTCGCCTAGACGATCGCCTAGAATCTGTCCGGATAGTGGCGTCTCACCGTGCAATCGCACAGCAGAACACTTCGTAACCTAGTCCGAACTAAGTCCTTGGGATGAACCAAACCGAATATTAAATCTAATATTCGAACTATTTCCAGAAATCGAATCCGATAAGATGAAAACAGAATCGAGTAGTTACTGATTAGGCACGAGTTCTCTGGATGAATCATGGAATCCTCATCGTTGGGTTAATCACAAGAGTTTAGCCGATCATGGCCAGATGAGAGAAAAATGAAAACTTGTATTTTGATCCACTCTAATGTTAAAAACGTGAATGAATCTGTTTGTGGCAGCTGCCATACTTAAAAATAACCTAAAACGAAATGGGCTCTCATAGTTTTAGTCCAAAACAGAAATAAAATATAAGCTGACTTAAATTACAAAATTCGGGTCCAAAATAAATCCAGAATTGTGCATCCGACTTTGGCTCCAAAATTGACATCCTTATTGACCGAATTTGCTCTTGATGTCTTCATAACAATTGTAGCTCTCTGAATCATCTGAAATATGAGACAAAAATGAGGCAAATCCGATGTCTGGTTCAAGAGTTATGGTAGAAATAGTGAAGCAACACAAAAACTGGAATTTTATTATTAAAAATGGCTAAAATGCAATAAAAGGCCCAAGGCCCAAATAAACATAAGAGCCATTATTTATTAGCTAAAGGGTCCTAAATTATTATTCAAGAGACAAAAATAAGTGTATAAAATATTCAATTATCAGATTACAGCTGGAATATTTGAACAGAGTGTCAACCGAAACGTCGTGAATCTAACGGAAACATTTAAGTCTCACAACGGTCGATTTTCAGGCTTCCTCAACGGTCATAAGTTACACAACTATAAATACCAGAAGCATTGAAGTTTCCAACAACCAAAAACACCTGTGCATTGAATTCGAATCTACCAAATTTATTGTCTCTACTGTTTCATTAATATCTCCGGATATTTTCTAGCACTTCAGTGTTCATCTACTATCTACTCAGTGAGGAGTCTTTTGTTTTTGTTCTTCTAAACAATCATTACATTTTCGATTGTGTATCTTAAGGTTGTGGAGCCTTAAGAGTGGGTGTACGTTTACAACCAGTAAGGGGGGAGTGAGTCCAAGAGTGAAAGGATCATCCTTGTGTTGTAATCGTGTTTGATAAGGTTAGTGGAATCCCAATGTGTTCTTGGGGACTGGACGTAGACCAAAGTTTTGGGTCAAACCAGTATAATTCTAACGGTGTTCATTTATATTCCTGCCATAGCTTTAATCCTGTGTTCGTAAGTATCACCCGAAGAAAAATTTGAAGATCACCTATTCACCCCCTCTAGGTGATATTTCCCTTTCATTTGGTATCAAAGCAAGGTTATCTCAGTTGGGCTTAACATCCCGAGAAAAAGATCATGGAAGGAATATTACCTGATGGCGCTTCAACTAATCGATCACCAGGGTTCAATGGCGAGCATTATTCGTTCTGGAAAACCAAGTTTAGAATATTCGTGCTAGCAACCGAATATGGTCTCTGGCAAGTAATAGAAAATGGTGATTATGTCCCTACAAGGATTGAGGGTGGTATCGCTGTTCCAAAGACAGAAGAAGAGTTTGATGATAATGATCGAAGGAAAATCACGCTCAACAGCAAGGCCATCCTAATGCTTCAAAGTGCTCTAAGTCAGAAGGAATACTTTCGTGTATGCAACCTAGCAACTGCAAAAGAAATGTGGAAGGCATTGGAGATCGCCTATGAAGGAACCTCCGGCATCAAAGAAAATCGAGTCAATACTCTGACTACCGAATATGACTTACTTCGGATGAAATCCAGGGAAACCATTGCTGAATTCCAACTTCGCTATACACACTTAACGAATCAATTAGTAGCCCTGGGTAAGACCTACGATCAACGCTCCCAAGTCAGAAAAATTCTCAATGTTCTGACAAAAGATTGGGAGGCAAAGGTTACAGCAATAGAAGAGGCACGGGGTGAATCAATGACTTCAGTCGCGACATTATTTGGAAGTCTATCCGAATACGAAAGCAAGTTGAAATTCAGAAAGGGTCTAGAAGAGGTCAGAAGTAACAAGAGCAAAGGCATTGCTCTTAATGCCGAAAAGGAGAAAGAAGTGAAGGAAGATGATATTGATGATGATGCCGATGAAGAATTAGGAATGATGGTCCAAAGATTCAAAAGGTTATATAAGAGGAATCAAGGGTTCAGAAACAGATTCCAAAAAGGAGGAAGCTCAAACAACAACAGAGGTGAATACAAGAATAAAGATCAAATCATTTGTTATGAATGCGACAAACCAGGCCACTACAAATCTGAATGCCCTCAACTAAAAGGAAATGAGAAGGATAAAAGGAAGAAATTTACTCACTTCAAAAAGAAAGCCTATGTATCCTCTATCTGGGGAGATGGATCTTCAGAAGAAGAAAGTGAGGATGAGGAAGAATCGGCGAACGTGTGTCTAGTTGCAGAGGAAGAGAAGTCCAACAATGACAATGAGGTAAGAGATTCACAACCTTCATATGATGAATTACTTGACGAATATAATGTTATACAAACTGAATATGAAATGCTTGCTGAAAAATGTTTTGATTTGAAAAGGAGAAACATTACTCTTGAACAGCAAGTCAAAAATGTCTCATCCGGCAATATTGATTGTAATGATTGTTTAGATTTAGAGAAAAGAAATTCTTACCTTACAAAAACTCTTGAGAAATTCACTAAAAGAAGTGAAATGCTTAGTGTAATCTTGAAAGCCCAAAGATTCACAAACGATCGTTCAGGTATCAGTTATAATCCTATTTTTGATAAAAGGAAGGGCAGAAAGAAAATGGGTGAAAGGTCATATTTGAAATATTTCCAGAAAACTGTTCATACTTCTAATCCGTTTGCACATTGTAATTCTTGTAATCGCAAGGGTCATAGCACTTCATCTTGTTTTCATAGAAAGGATAGAAGAGATAGGCCTGTAGGAAATTATCAGTGGATACCTAAAGGAACTTATGTTTCTCAGGCCCGAACTAACCTCAAAGGACCCAAGAAAAGGTGGGTACCTAAAGCCTAATCTCTCTTGACTTGCAGGTATGTCTGAGCGCATCAAAAACCAATAAATGGTATATTGATAGTGGATGCTCAAGACACATGACGGGAGATCAAGCTAAGTTTATAGCAATGAGATCAAGAGATGGTGGTAGAGTCACCTTTGGAGGGAATCAATCTGGCAAAATCACTGGAGTCAGAGAAATTGGGACAAAGGATGGACCACAGATTAAAGATGTCTATCTGGTGGAAGGACTCTGTCATAACCTCCTAAGTGTTAGTCAGAGTGCAGATAAAAACAATTGGATCCTCTTCGACTCGGAAGAATGTCTTATTGTCAGTAAGAATGATCTCCCAATAGACAAAGGTAAATTAAAAACATTATTCAAAGCACCTAGGGAAGGTAATTGCTATACATTAGAATTGCCTAAAATTAATTCTGAAAAATGTTTTGTTAGCAACTTGGATGAAAGCTGGCTGTGGCATAAGCGACTAGCTCATGTTAACATGTTACAATTAGACAAGTTGATAAGAAAAGATTTAGCTATTGGTTTGCCCAAAATTCGTTTTGAAAATAATATGATATGTGATGCTTGTCAAAAGGGCAAACAAACCAAATCCTCTTTTAAGAACAAATCTGAAATATCAACTAATCGTCCTCTTCAATTACTTCACATGGATTTAGTTGGACCTGCTAGAGTAAGAAGTCTTGGTGGTAATTTATATACATTAGTTATTGTAGATGATTTCTCTCGTTTTACATGGACTATGTTTATGTCATCAAAAGATGAAACATTTGACCTATTTACTGTTTTCGCCAATAAGGTGCAAAACGAGAAAGGTATTTATATTTCAGCCATTCGAACCGATCATGGAGGAGAATTTGAAAACCAAGCCTTTGCTGAATTTTGTGATGGTCATGGCATTGATCATAACTTCTCAGCTCCAAGAACACCTCAACAAAATGGTGTGGTTGAGAGGAAGAACCGTGTACTCACAGAGATGGCTCGTACAATGCTTAACGAAAATCAAACATCACAAGTCTTCTGGGCAGACGCAATGAATACAGCAAGCTACATTTCAAACCGAGTCTATTTGCGAAAGAAATTAAAAAAGACCCCTTACGAGCTTTACAAAGGAAGGAAGCCCAACCTAGCTCATCTACACATCTTTGGTTGTAAGTGCTATGTACACAACAATGGTAAGGACAATCTGGGTAAGTTTGATTCAAAAGCTGATGAAGGCATTTTCCTTGGATATTCTAGTAGAAGTAAATCTTATAGAATATTTAATAAACGTACTCGTATAGTAGAAGAGTCTATTCATGTAGTATTTTGCGAATCTAAAATCAATGATCCTGTGGATAATGATGATGATGAACCTGCTCACAAGAATCAATTCTTTTCGAAAACCACTCCTGCCTCCTCTGAAAATCCTGAAGATGTTTTTGAAAATAATGGTCAAAATCTTGATCAATCCCAACCTAAGGCTTGGAAATTTATTCGAAATCACCCTCTGGACCAAGTCATAGGTGATGTAAATCAAGGAGTGAGAACTAGGAAAATCACCTTAAATGAAGTAACTTTTTCCGCATTCATTTCAAACATCGAACCCTCTAAGATTGATGAAGCCCATTCAGACAATGACTGGGTAATTGCGATGCAAGAGGAATTACATCAATTTGATAGGAATCAAGTTTGGGATTTGGCTAAAGACCATCCGGTGATTGGCACCAAATGGGTATTCAAAAACAAACGTGATGAATCTGCAATCATAGTCAGAAATAAGGCTAGACTTGTTGACAAAGGCTATAATCAGGAAGAGGGAATTGATTATGAGGAAACGTATGCTCCAGTGGCTAGATTGGAAGCAATACGTGTACTCTTAGCCTTTGCTTGCATCAAAGAATTCAAACTTTATCAAATGGACGTCAAAAGTGCATTCTTAAATGGCTTCATTCAAGAGGAAGTTTATGTTGAACAACCTCCTGGTTTCGAAAATGAGCATCATCCTAATCATGTTTACCGACTTAAAAAGGCTTTGTATGGTCTCAAACAAGCACCAAGGGCTTGGTATGAGCGTCTGAGTAAATTTCTTCTCGATCAAGGATTCATTAGAGGCAAGGCTGACACAACACTCTTTATCAAAACTAATAGGCTAAATGAAATCTTAGTCGTACAAATTTACGTTGATGATATTATCTTTGGTGCTTCTAATAAATCTGTGTGAAGAGGTTTCAAAGAAAATGCAGAGTGAATTTGAGATGTCAATGATGGGAGAGCTGAACTACTTTCTTGGTCTACAAATTAAACAACGTTACAATGGAATATTCATTTCACAAACTAAGTATCTTCGGGACTTGCTTAAAAAATTTGGATTAAAAAGTTGCAACGGAGCTGACACTCCCATGAGCTCGACTGCTTCCCTCGACGGGAATGAAGAAAAAGGCAAAGATTTCAATATAACCAAATATCGAGGAATGATCGGGTCCTTATTATATCTAACGGCAAGTTGACCAGATATACAATTTAGCGCAGGGATGTGTGCCAGATACCAGTCTGCTCCTAAAGAGTCACATGCTGAGCAAGTAAAAAGAATCTTTCGGTATCTCTCGGACACAAAGGAATTGGGTCTCTGGTTTCCTAAAGGACAGCAAGAATACTTAGTTGCATATTCTGATTCAGATCATGCTGGATACAAGACCGATAGAAAAAGTACCAGTGGACAGTGTGAGTTCCTCGGAGGATCCCGGTTTCATGGTTTAGCAAGAAACAGACAACGGTGGCTGTATCATCGACTGAAGCCGAATATGTAGCTGCTTCGAGTTGCTGTGCTCAAGTCTTGTGGCTTAAACAACAGCTTCAAGACTTGGGAATTTACCTGAAAGAGATCCCAATTTTATGTGACAATACGAGCACAATAAGCTTGGCGAAAAATCCTGCACAACACACAAGAACCAAGCACATTGATGTGAGACATCATTTCATCCGAGATCATGTACAAAAGAAAGATGTGAAAGTAATGTTCATCCCCACACATCTCCAGCTGGCTGATATCTTTACCAAACCATTAGCAAAGGAGCAGTTCATGTTCATCCGTAGAGAATTGGGAATGGCAAATCCCAATGAATTATAAGTATTCTATTCCTTTAAATAATTTATTTTGACAAGATAACTACTGACTTTAGCATCGGAGTTTCGAGTTCACATTATTGCAGGATGCTCTGTTCTGATATAAGAATACAGAGGTGAACAGAGTTGGTAATGCTCGAGCAAGCTTCATCACCTTTGCCCGAGCAATACTGAAGGGAATAAGCAAAATCTGAAGAAAGTAAGAAGGTTGCTCGAGCAAGAAATCTCCAATACTCGAGCAACGTCGGGACGCTACTAGAACAAATGAGAAAACAAAGACTCATGCTCGAGCAAAGATGAACATATGCCCGAGCAACATCGTCTTAAAAACTTGAGGAAAGGAACCATGCCCGAGCAGACCTGCGATAATGCCCGAGCAACATCGGGAACTGAAGAAATCTCAAGCATATGCTTGTACTACTCGAAGCAAACCACAAGTGTCACTCGAGCAAGGTCCACGTTTGCCTGATAAGCTTTTCAATTTTGTCTCATCAACTGGTAAATCAAACATCTTCTGAGTGCATAAAAATCAAGTGTTCACAAAACACACTTGATGAGAGGTAAATTTAATGTAATATGTTGGCTATATTAGATTATACTTCTCGAAGTTGCTCGAGCAACATACAAGGGTTGCCCGAGCAAGTTAGTTTACTCGAACAAAAGGAGTTTTGCTCGAGTAAACGACACTGTGTCATACTAGTTGCCTGCGTCGTTTCAACTCTGCCTCCCACTCTCTATTGAAATAACGTTTTCACTCTTCTGCTCCCCATCTCAAAATCCCTAACCATTTCGCAAAACTCTAAACTCCCAATCTGCAAACCTCCCGTTCTCATCTTTTCTGGCATTATCCGTCAAATTCCCAGAACAATGGTTCGAACTCTCGGCGGCTCTCGCATTTCTCCTCCTCCAACTAAGCCTCAAACCAAGAAACCCAAAGTCTCTGCATCGACAAAGACCAACTCTCTAGCAAAACCTTCGGTGACGACGAAATCACCGATTAAGCCTAAAGAGAAATCAGTCTCTTTTGAAGAACCAACGAAACACCAAATGAGACTCCAGACAAGAGTTTCTCCGAAAAGCAAGGCCAAACGCCCTCGATCCCCTTCTCCTGATTCAGAAGATACTGCTGAGCTTTTTGATGAACAACCGAAGAAACATCAAACTCCAGTAGTTCCGAAGATAAGCAAGAAGGCTCCTCCAAGTTCCAAGTATTCTTCCCAAAGTCAGAGTCAAAAACCTTCTGGAGCTAGGTCGATGGGTCCTTCTCCTTCTCAGCTTGTAGGACCCTATCTCGAACCTTCACCGGGTATGATCAATCATCCAATCACTGTGGATGATTTTCAACATTTTGCCTTCTATTTTGACAAACGGCCTTTTTGCCCAATTGTCTATATCGATTTGGATCATTTCAAAGATAAATGTAATCTAGATCTGTCTGAATGGCTAAGGCCTTTTATGCCTCTCCTTCGAATCAACCCCCCATATTCTCCAGAAGTGGTTCGTGTCTTTTACTACCATATGTGTAATCTACCAAAGGCAGACCAAGATGATGATGATGTTCTCGTCATTCACGTCCGCGGTCAAGAGATTCAAATTTTTTCCGAAAGTATCAACACCATTCTGGCAATCATCGATCCTCCTGAGAATCCTCCTCGTCTCACTGATGCTGAGTGCCATCACATTCTATTTCTTACTATTCCGTATGATGGCAAGAGAGGAAAATTGACTCCTCCAATGATGAAGGATGAATACAGAGTACTCTGGTATGTATATAGTCGAAGCTTAGTTCAGAAAGGGCAAAGCTTCACACACTTTGTCAACAAGGACTTTGAGAAATTCGCCTCCATTGTCGCGAAGGAGCCTCGCAATCTTGGCAAGTGGATCATGGAGGAAATGCTTACCTTCATCTCCGAAGCTCCAACAAGAAGAAGAGCCACAATGCCTTATCCTTCTCTTATCTCTCGCATCCTGCAAGCTCACAATATTTGGTTTTTGTCCGATGACAAGGAGGAATATCCCAAGAAATTTGGGGAACAACATATGACCAGTATGCGAATTTCCTTCACAGAGGCTTCTACGAAGAAGAAGGTTCCTAAGGTAACTCCTGATCCTAAACCATCCTCTTCTAAAATCCCTGATGAGGCCGAATCCTCTCAAGCCCCTCCTACTACCCATCCACCTCCTCCCTCACCACCTCCACCTTCCTTCACAAACTCCGCCTCACAAGTTCTCATCAAGCAAGTTGTCAATGACGCTATCACCCCTCTGATTCATCATTGTAACCAAGTTCGTGAGGTGCTTACTGACATCAAAGGTCTTCATGTCCGAACAATCAGAGTCATTGGCGACGAACTGGAGAAACTTGTTTCCACGATCAACAAGAATGCTACCACCACCTTCAACGCCATCAATGATATGCATGCTAAGTTTACCCAAGTACAACAGCGTCTTCATTGCCTAGAACTCACCATGGATGACTTGGGCATCAAACTTCACAGTCAACCGTCTGGTAATTCTTCTGTTCCTGCCTCTGCATCAGTACCTCCTCCTTCTTCCCCTCCTGACCCATCCCTGGTCACCCCTGCTTCTACCCCTTCTACTGTTATTCTTCCTATCTCTGAATCTACTCCTGCTACTGTCCCAGTTTCTGAGTTTAATCCTGCTACTCTTCCCATTTCGTCTCATCATCATTCGCCTATTGACCCATCTACTGTCTCACTTCCATCTTCCTCGGCTTCGGATTTTCTTGATACTCCACCTCCGTCTCCTTCCCGTCAAGGTCCTCTTTTCGCTGATGACAAAGGGGGAGAAGAAGTGTGAAGATGTGAAGCCATTAGGAATTCAAGCAGCTAGTTCGTTATCTGTTAGTTTTTCTGATATGTGTAGCTCTTGACTGAAGATGTTCTTTTTGGGAACTTACCTGAATGAAATTATGTTTATGTTAAAACTATGCTCGAAATGAAAGTTTATTTCTCGCTTCTGCATATACTCGAAATTCTGTTAATTTTCTTTTAAAATCTAAAATATCTTCACTAGAGTTGTCATCATCAAAAAGGGGGAGAATGTTAGCTCTCATAAGTTTTGATGATAACAAGCAATGATCAATTCAAATGTTAAAAGAAAATTAATGGTAATTCATACTTGAGTAAGAATAAGACTTGCCCGAGCATCATCAGAGTTAATCAATATAACATGTAAAACATGCCCGAGCAACACTTCAATGTTGCCCGAGTAACGTCGCGATTAATAGAAAAAGGCTAAGTGATTTTACTCTATGCCCGAGCAAGAATTAGTTTTGCCCGAGGATAGTGCTTGAGCAAGGGCAAAAAGATGCCCGAGCAAGCTATCACACTCTCACACTCTTTTAATTTAACATATGCTTGCCCGAGTATAATATCATCTTGCCCGAGCAACATGCTCGAGCAAGTATGAAATGCTGCCCGAGCAACACCTCTATGGTTCCTCACATTTGTCTCTGGAAGGATGTTGCCCGAGCAAGAATTAAATATACTCGAGCAACTTGCCCGAGCAGAGGTATTGTCTTGCCCGAGCAAGGAAGCTTCTCTATTTATTCTTCGTTCACACAGAAGGTTGCCCGAGCATACTTTCTAGCTTGCCCGAGTAACATGCTCGAGCAAGGAAACAGCTGCCCGAGTAACATCGTGCCTTTGGCTTATCTTGCTCTCTGGATGAAGTATGCCCGAGCAAGATATTGACTTACTCGAGCAATATGCTCGAGCAGACAAGAATTCATACTCGAGCAAGATCAGGCCTCAGTATTTACGAGAGCTATGTTCTTCGGTTACCCGATCAAGCTTAACCAATGCCCAAGCAAGATAGAACAATGTCCAAGCATGATTGTTTAATACCCGAGCAAGCTTATTCTCTATTCCAGAGATTGATTCAAATTTCAATTATTTTCCCATGAGTAATGCTTTTAATTATACACATATTATTCGACTGATATTTAATTGCAACACTAATCATCATTTGAGTATGTTTCAGATCTTTAATTGATGTTTAGCAGAAAAGCGCAAAAGTCTGACAGAAGCAATAAATGCGAAGTTGCCGTAAACAATGATATTCTCGGTAACCAACTTCTGAGCAAACGTAAAGCACTTACAAACATTCTCCATCGTATTAAATGCTATCTCACAATGGAATCAACAGAGAGAATGAAAGAATGTTGGGCGAGATTACAAATGGAATATTTGAACAGTGTCAACCGAAACGTCGTGAATCTAACGAAAACATTTAAGTCTCACAACGGTCAATCTTCAGGCTTCCTCAACGGTCATAAGTTACACAACTATAAATACCAGAAGCATTGAAGTTTCCAACAACCGAAAAACACCTGTGCATTGAATTCGAATCTACCAAATTTATTGTCTCTACTGTTTCATTAATATCTCGGATATTTTCTAGCACTTCAGTGTTCATCTACTATCTACTCAGTGAGGAGTATTTTGTTTTTGTTCTTCTAAACAATCATTACATTTTCGATTGTGTATCTTAAGGTTGTGGAGCCTTAAGAGTGGGTGTACGTTTACAACCAGTAAGGGGGAGTGAGTCCAAGAGTGAAAGGATCATCCTTGTGTTGTAATCGTGTTTGATAAGGTTAGTGGAATCCCAAGGTGTTCTTGGGGACTGGACGTAGACCAAAGTTTTGGGTCGAACCAGTATAATTCTAACGGTGTTCATTTATATTCCTGCCATAGCTTTAATCCTGTGTTCGTAAGTATCACCCGAAGAAAAATTTGAAGATCACCTATTCACCCCCTCTAGGTGATATTTCCCTTTCATAGACGAGGGGCTTCAGTAAAGAGTGTGGATCCTGATGAATTGTCGCAAGTCCACTTATACATCTTGAATAATGTTGATGAAGTTCAAGCCAGCATAGAAGCACATAAAGAAGCTGTATGGAAAGAAAGTCATCGAATGACTGAACAAAGGTTGGTTAGGGAGCATAACAGAACTTTTGCAAATTGGTTCAAACAAAAGGTCAAGAGAGAGGAATGTGTTTCTAATATAATCAAATGGTTAGCACGTGGTCCTGAGGTTGATGTCATAAGTTGGAATTCGTATGTGACCAATGGTTATACATTTTACACGAAGTCCCTAGATGATAGGAGTATCGTCCATAACAGTGGTGTTATGTTAGAGGCTGAATCTATGCATTTCTCCAGTTCGAAAGACAAGAGGCCTAAATTGGCAGTTATGCCTTATTATGGGGTTATTGAATAGATTTGGGAGGTGGATTATGTTAAAATTAGATTTCCCATTTTCAAATGCAATTGGGTTAATGTCAATAATGGTGTTCGAATCGATCGGCTAGGATATACATTAGTCGATATCAATAGTAGAAGTTTTGGAGATGAACCTTTTATTATGGCAGACCAGGCGAAACAAGTGTTCTATATCACCGATCAGGAAAATAAAATATGGTCTGTAGTTCTCCAGGGAAAAAAGGGTCATTGATATTGATGATGAAATTCATTCAAGTTACGGTCTTCCTGAGAGTACTCCTTTTCAAGGGGTCTACCAGACATGAACGAAGAAGATGAAGCGGATAATGAACCCGACATAAGAAATGATCATCAAGAAGGGATATAGGAGGATTTCCCTTTATAAAAGAGTCAATTCATAAGGTAATATTCATATGCGTAATTCTTTGAAAACTTTAAGGTTTTAACTATATTCCTTTTATGTTCTTAAACAATGTCACCGATTTGTCAAGCTTTTGTTCTTGTTTTATTTTTGTGGCGTGGATCTGATTGAAAGGGGCATGTTATAAAAGAGGATGTTACGTTCTTGGGTGGGAATCAGGTGAAGGCATGGTGAATATTATATTGGGCATGTATGTTGATTTACGTAATGTATTTGTAACTCATTTTATTTTTAAGTGATCTTATTGTATATATTCATTTAGGTGTTGTATTGTCATCATAGTATAATCATTAAGAGACCACATATATAACTCATGATGAATAATATTTGTATTCTTTTCACAATTCAATTTATTCATAATGAATTGTTCATAGCTTGTAGCTTAAAGTATCGACTTTTATGTGCTGGATTGGGTGGTGGATGTGTGTGTGTGTATATATATGATCAGGAAGAACAGAACAAGGAAAACATTCGGGAAAATTTAGACCGGGAAATATATACCCGGTCTTAAAAGTTCAAATTTTAAGACCGGATGTATTTATAAGTCCGATCTTAAAAGTCAGTGTACATATTAGGCTGGTCTTAAAAGGTTGGTCTTTTAAGACCGGTATATTAATACGTCTGGTCTAAAAAGTTCACTTTTTAAGACCGGAGGTATTTTTATACGTTCTTACAAGTCGGTATTTTAAGAACGGTCTTATTAGTCGTCTGGTCTTAGAATTCGGTATTTGTTAGACCGGATTTTCTTTGTCCAGTCTTAAAATGTCGATATGTTTAGACTGGCCAATTATTTTGTCTGGTCTTAAAAGTTGAGTTTTAGGACCGAACAAAATATATATCAAGTCTATATAGTACGACTTTTAAGACCTAATGTTTTAAATGTCCGGTCTAAAAATTTTTCTTTAAGAATGGTTCAAGTACGGTCTTAAAAGTTACAGACTTTTAAGATCGCTTGGAACAAGACCGGTCAATGGTCCGGTCTTACGAGGCCTCTTTCGTCCGGTCTTAAAACCATTTTTTGCACTAGTGTATGAACAAGTTTTATAGGGAAAACCATTCTTGAATTACTTGCAGTTTCCTTTAATTTTTAATTTGGTATCCTGGGTTTTTCTCCATATAAAAAATTTTAATTTTATTCTTTTAGTATTGTTAGCACATATAACTTTGCTATGTTAGCAATAGTAGCTCTTGTATAGTATTTAATTGTGTTGACAGTATAAAACTAAAATATTTAATAGAGAAAAACACACAGGTATCAAATTAAAAGTTGAAGGAAATTATATGTACCTGAATTATAGTCCCCATATATATATAAAACTACTAAAAAAGTATTGATATTTGACAGTTATTTTTGCTAGTTCTCGGTTTATGTTTTGATGATAACAAATTTGAAAAAAAAGAGGACTTGATAATTCAAGTTATGAAAGCGGAGCTGAATCACCAAGAGGGGGGGGGGTGAATTGGGGGTTCTGAAAAACTTTTCGCAAAGGCTCTGTTTTCGGGTAATAAAACAGGGATAAACAGAGGATAAGGAAGAGAAGCAAGACACAAAGGATTTATACTGGTTCGGTCCAATCTCTTGACCTACGTCCAATCCCTAGAATCTCTGGGATTTCTTACTATCACAATTGATTACACACTCTGTACTCAAGAGTAATTCTCTCACTAGAACTTACTCCCCTTAGAAGTTGCAATCAATATCCCAATCTCCAAGTCAACTGACTTGAGATTCTTTACAATGAATGATTTACAATAAATGAACTCTCTCTAAGAGTGGATAAGAATAAACACTGAAGTACAATATATCAAAAGATACTTCTCACAAGAAAGCTCAAAGAGTAGTTGAAACTTGAATGATTTTCATTTTCTCACAGATTGGTTGTTGAGAAGAATTGAATGCATCTCTATTTATAGCAAGAGATCATTAAATGACCATTGTAATCCCTAATGTAACAGTTAGTAACATTGGGGGTGGATTAGTTGAAGGTTTGGTCTTCTTCTCTCTCTACTCTTTGGTTAATCCAGCTGCACAGAAGTTTAGGCTTGACTTCTTGACTTTTAATCCGTTGGAAGAGCAGCTACTGGATGTGGAGAGGAGACATTAATCCCTTTGAAACGTGTGGAGAATGATTGTCCAAAAGGATGCAAGTTTTCTGGACTTTACATTTAATGAATTGACATCACTTTATGCTTTATGCTAAAGCTTCATTTAATCCTTTCTAAATCATCTGAAACTCACTAACAATCTGATTAAACATAGTTAGGAATAGTAATGAGTGATGATATGAAGTATTAGAATCAAACACAAAGGTTTCACAAATTTGTCCAACTTGAAATTAAAATCCAGCGACACAAACTCGAGTTTTCATTTTTCATTAAAAGCCTAAACTTGAGTTTCCAAAACTTAACTCGAGTTTTCTCCTTCCAGAGAAGAATGTCGCGATTTGGTCTTTGAAGCAGGTTTTGAAAATAGTTCAAAACTCGAGTCATTAAGTGACAAACTCGAGTTTTGGACCTTTGATGAGAAAACATGTTTTAGTCCAAAATCTCAAAACTGGAGTTTCCATTCCAAAACTGGAGTTTTCAAAATGTTCAATTTTAGCAGAGCTCTCTGCTTGCTTAAAATCGAGTTTCCAAACTGAAACTCGAGTTTCCATAATTCTTTGAAAAATGGAAACTTCTCTGCTTATTCAAAACTGGAGTTTTCAAATTGAAAATGGAGTTTTCAAAACTTTAGAAACTTTGAATTCTTCTCTCTAAGACCGAAACTCGAGTTTCCAAAACCAAACTTGAGTTTCCTCATTTATGAGAAAAATATTGAAAAACCTTTGTCAAGTCAAAACTGGAGTTTTCAATCAAAACTGGAGTTTTCACAAGTTCAGAATTGAGCATTGTTCTCTGTATGCTGTGAACTCGAGTTTCCAAAACCAAACTCGAGTTTCCAACTAAACTTAGAAACTTAGAGAACTCTCTGTTTAGCCCAAACTCGAGTTTCCAAATGGAAACTAGAGTTTTGCTATCTTTGAAAAATTGGTAGCTCTCTATCTTGCCAAAACTCGAGTTTGTTAAAACCAAAATCGAGTTTGCTTTGCCTTTGAAAAACTTAGATGCTCTCTGTATGGTCAAAACTCGAGTTTCAATACCCAAACTCGACTTTGCCTTACTTTGCAAAAACTTGAGCTATTCTCTGTCAAGTCTAAACTCGAGTTTCCAAACCAAAACTCGAGTTTGCCTTTGACAGTAAGTTTTTCAACTTAACAAAGACAAACTTCAATCTGTGTTTACAATTGTCAGTTATCATCAAAACCAATAGAGAACTAACAAGTTACTAAAGTGTATGTTTTAAGACACTTAAGTGAGAAACTGTTATTTGAACTAAAACTTGAATCTAGAAATTGTTTTTAAAGTGTTCTGAGATGAACACTCGAGTGCTCAAAAGAACACTCGAGTCCTGCACAGTATTACACATAACACTTGCAAAGATTTTGGCTAACTCTCTCTTCATTTTCGGAAGTGTTGTGTTGAACACCTCGAGTGCTTAAGTGAACACTTGAGTGCTAGCCATCACTCACAAGAATTTTTCCTGACACTCGTTTGAGTTATGAAAGTATTATGTTGAACACTCAAGTGCATAAGTAAATACTCGAGTACTAGCTAACACTCGCAGGAATTTTGCATGACACTTGCTTCAACCCTGGAAGTATTGTAATGGACACTCGAGTGTGAACTCTAACACTCAAGTGCAAGGTAAACACTTGTAAGTTTTGTGCAAGGCACTCGCTAATGAATCAAGAGTGTTGTCTCTTTTATGAGATGCATTCGAGTGACTCAATGTGACACTTGAGTGAAGCACTCGAGTGTGACTTTGTGACACTCGAGTGTCAAGTAGAAATTGAAACCATTTTAACTAGCACTAAAGTGTGTGTTATCAAAACACTTGAGTATCGTATTGTTAACATTCTTGTATTAGAGCCAAAATTCATCAACACTCGAGTGTGACAATAATTGCACTCAAGTGATTTTGAACTTACACTTGAGTGTCCTGTTCTGCCACGCTGAGCCTTCATCTCTGAGAATTCAAATTTACTGATAACATTTGTTTCTACTTAATTTATACTCATACTACTTCTAAATGCTACTAAACATATTTATTTATGAGTTTCAAATGATTTGAATCATGGATTACGTCCAAAACCTCAAAAGCTAGTTTTTGTGTCAGAACATTAAATACAATGATAGAAAATAGGGAAGAGGAAGCAATCTTAGAGTAGGTCAATGAACATCTTAGAGCAATCTTAGAGTAGGTCAAACAAGACATCCCCACTCAAACATCAACTCATTTATAAAGTCTCTAGTAATAAGTAACTTCTCCCACAACACTTTCTTGATTTTAACTTTTTCAATGCTTGAGCTGACTTGCGTGGACGTGTTATCGACATTTTATAACCTTCACCAATCGAATCCCCACTGCTGGTCTTGAGGCTGGGTGTGTAGATTCTCTGAAAGTATCATGGGAGAAGGGGAAGTGTTATTTAATGGCAGTTGGTGCTACATACTTTAATTAGCTTTTATTTTAAATTGTTTTAACTTACATGTTTTGATTTACAAATTTATATGCCTTCATTTAAATGCTGACTCACCATCTTAAATTCCTTTCATCAGCATTTTCATTAGAAATGTTAACGGTGCTAAGGTTTAAGGACTAAAAATGCACTTTTCAAACATAAAGAACTAAAAGAAAATTTGATGTAAACAATACTCCTCCATCCTTTTATAGTATATATAAAAGGACGGAGGAGTATTGTTTAGTTATCATCAAGAGGAATTGATTTTTTTTTTTTTACAAAGGAAATTAATAAACCAGCTCAGTCGGCATCAAAGCACAATCTCATTCTTCCAACACCATCTGCATCTTCTTGAAGAACTTCCTTCAGGCCCTCCGGGGCCTCCTAGAGGAAATGATTCCCTACAGCCAAGTCCAAAGCATAGGAAGCTAAGTAGTCTACACAACGGTTCCCTTCATGGAAGACATGGGAGAGGGATATTCTCCAATCTTTATCCAATAATTGTTTTATTCGACGAACCATGCTCTTGGACTCATGAGAACAATTATCTGGTTTTTGACCAGATTTAAAGCCACCAAACAGTCGATCTGGACCACTACCTCTCTATAACCAAGTGACCATGCTAGCGTAAGACCGTCCCACAAAGCCCAGAGTTTCGCTTGGAGAGATGAGCAGGCACCAATGTTTCGACAACATCCCGTTAACCACTGCCCTTCGTGATCACGGAGAATGCTTCCAGCCCCTGCTTTTGCGAACTCATATTTTTTGGCACCATCATAGTTGAGAGCCACTACTGGCAGGGGGCTTGACCCAGCTGATTAATTTTTCCTGTTGACATAGTCGGCCCCCTTGCGGCACATCACACAGCAAAAAAGCTTTCATGGTGAATTCCGCAAGCATCCTGACCTCTTGGACCAAGTTAGCTGGTTGGATAGTTGTGTGTTGAAAGACAACTTTATTACGAGATTCCCACAACTTCCAACATGTAAGGTCAAACATACTTATCCAACGAGCGTTTCCGTCATTACATAGCTTCGTATGTGTGAGATTCTGGAGTAGCCACTGTCTGTAATCTATCTGGAAAAACTGACTCCTCTAGGAGGTAGGAATCAAACGTGACCATACCCCCTGGGCATAGCTGCACTTTCTCAACACATGATCTGTATCTTCTGCCTTCATCCCACACCTTGAGCATAGATCCGATTCAGTCATATGCCGTCTCTTCCTTTCAAAATTTATAAAGCGGTTGGAGCGTGCAGCAAGCCACAAGAAGACCATAACACGGTGAGCACCTTGCCACTTCCAAACCACCTCCCACAATCTGTCAGGGTCTCGTTCATCATCTTTACGCAACAGTTCATATGCAGAGGAGACTGAAAACTTAGCATCATTTGAGTAGTCCCAAAAACAACCAGCCTTGCCATCGTCACGTGAAGGGGGAGTACAACCAGATATGATAAAGAGAACATGATCAGGAAGATCATTACTAAAGAGTTCCCAATTCCAATTACCCTCATCCGTCGTAAAGTAGCGTAATGGCAGGAGTGCTTCCTCATGTGTAATTTCTCTAAATGCTAGAAACTTAAGAAGCCCTACCTCAGGCACCCAATTATTCGACCAAAAGCATACTTGGTTTCCATCTCCTGGGTCCCACCTTGTTCCTAGTTCAACTTCATCCCATAACTTCTTAAGGTGTCGCCACAAATAAGAACTATTCTGATTTCGCCTACAAGGCCCTGTACACTCATTCCAACCATATTTATGCCGTAGAACCTGAACCCATAGCAAGTCAGGCCGTGACCTTAAGGAAAAACCAAGTTTAATCAGAAACACTATTTTGGACTTCTAATTTCTTAAAACCACAACCCCCAACTAACTGGCTTACACATTTCCTCCCACTTAACCAGAGAGGGTCTTTGATCAGCATCTGCGCATCCCCACACAAATTTCCTATATGGCGTTCAAGTCGGTGACACAGGCCAGGAGGTAATTTGGTGGTCTACATGGCATATGCAGGAATGGCTGCAAGGACTTCCTTGGCCAGTGTAATACATCCTGCAAGGGACAAAGTCCTGGCTGCCCATCCTGAAAACTTACTCCTGACTCTCTCCTCTAAATACTCATAGGTGCCTGTCCGAACACGTTGATGGAGCAAAGGAACTCCAAGGTACTTGCCAAGGTCCTCCGTTCTTTGAAAACCTAACTCCTCACTGATTTCTATTTGAGTCCCATGTGGGACATTCTTGGAGAAAAAATGGCAGTCTTCAAATTACTAACTTTATGTCCTGAGCTAGCACAAAAGTAATCTAATATGTCTCGAACTAGAGTAACCTGGGAGGCAACTGTGGAACTAAAGAGGACTAGGTCATCTGTGAAGAACAAATGTAATAGCGATGGCCCCTGCCTCCCCATACGAACTGGCCTCCATTGTTTTCCTACCACCCTTTGAGTAATTATCTAGGAAATGCGTTCCATGCATAGGACAAAAATATAGGGCGACAATGGGTCTCCTTGTCTAATACCTCTCGAGGGGGAGAGGCTCCGAGCGAGCACCATTCCAAATTACCCTCATACTGCATGTGGACACACAAGTCATAACTGCACTTACAAACTTTGGGGGGAGCCCTGCGTCATACAATGTTTCTTCTATAAAATCCCATCGAAGACGGTCATAAGCTTTCTCTAGATCCACCTTAATTGCCATCCACCCTTCCGATCCCTGTTTAGATCGCATATAGTGAATCACTTCTTGGGCGATGACAATGTTGTCCGAAATTTGTCTACCGGCCACAAAACTGGCTTGATTTGGAATAACTAGATGAGGTAGCCATTTCTTAAGGTGATTTGCCAATATTTTCATGATAACCTTGTACAGAATTGTACAAAGACTTATTGGCCTAAATTATTTAATGAAATCTGGCACATGCACCTTAGGGACAAGTGTGATGAGGGTTTCATTGAGGCCAGGATCGAGAATGCCCTCCTCAAAGAAGCTAGTAGCCATTTGGAAGATCGACGGCCCCACATGTTTCTACTGTTGTTGATAAAAGGTTGCATGAAGACCGTCGACACCCGGAGCCTTAAGAGGTTCCATTTGGAAGAGTGCAGCGTGAGTTTCACTAAGGGTGATAACGACTACTAAGGACTCCGGCATAGCACTACTTGTGGCTAGGAAGAGGCCACGGCCTGGATAAGGTGGAGTAGTAGCATTTTCTTTAGTATAAAGATTTTTATAGAACAGAAAGGCCCATGAACGCAGAGTCACATCTTCATAACACCACACCCCAGATTCATCCCTTAACGCTGAGATTAATTTCCTGCGGCCGTGTTGTATGTGACTTTGCATGGTAGTATGCAGTATTATGGTCTCCCAACTTGATCCAATCCCCTCTGGCACGTTGTGCCTAGGTAATACTCTCTTGCTCACAGGTGAGTTCGAATTCCTTGTGTAATTCACCTTCCAGGTGGTCAAGGTGAGTAGTGGAATGGGCCTCCTGTGCCTTTTGAATACCTCCTAACCGAGTTAGTAGCCTGCGCTTTCGATGATAAATGTTGCCGAAGACCTCTTTATTCCATACTTTGGCTGATTCCTTGAATTGTTGAATATTCTCAAGAATGGAATTTGAAGCCGACCAATTCTCTTGTACTAGTTTGTTAAAAGAATTTGATGACGCCCAAGCCGCAAGGTATCTGAATGGTGGTGGATGCCGTGAGGGCTTTGTTCCTTGACAAACCTGGATACAAAGTGGACGATGATCAGAGCTAAGCTTTAGAAGGTGTTTAACCACTGACTGATCAAAATTATTCAACCAAGACTCATTTCCTAGTGCACGGTCCAGTCGCTGGAGCAGAGTACCCTAACGCCATGTAAATTTAGGACCCAAGAACCCGAGGTCTGTAAGTGCGTTATTGAAGATAAATGAGCGAAATAGATCACACCCTTTAGCCCTTATGTCCACCCTACCCGAGCGCTCACTGCTCTTGAGGATAGCATTAAAGTCACTTGCTATTAGCCAAGGATCTGTGACAGTCCGGGTCACATCTGACAGAGCACCCCATAACTCCTTCCTCAACGTGTTGTTCAGGCTCCCATAGATTGCAAAAAATAGAAAACTACCATGTCCTCCTTGCGTCACAACATGGGTGTGAATAAACTGTGAGTGGCATACTTCAACTGAAACCGTCAAATCCTTCTTCCACATGGCCATACAACGGAACCCCCACCCTCCTAGTACGGCGCTTGGATGCAGGAGCAGTATCATAGAAAAGGAAAAAAACAAAATCAAGGGAAATCAACGAGGATAACGGGATCTGAGATTAATGGGGGTTCTCGTTATATTGTTTTACTTGATTGTGATGATATGACAGAATCTTCGGCACACGGGGGCAGGGAATTAATGAACAAAAGGAAACGAATCAACAAGGGCATAACATCAGGGAAGTGGTACAAGCCAAAGTGATTAGGCCGAACGAGTATGGTGAACGTTTGAGCCTTAAGCGAAGCCCAAATAATGTTAAGAAGACAGGCCCTACCATCTAAGGAGTACAGAAGGAAAGAAACAAAAGTGGCCTCGCCCCTTGCTTCGCCACCTGAACCCATCATACCCTCAAACCACATTAATGTCCTCCCTGCATCAGACCAGCTAGCGGGGCCCATCTCAACACAGGGAGATAGCTTACTCTATAAGAACCCTCAGGACTTCGGCCCAAATGAGAAACCACCAAGCAACTCGGTCGATGGCAGTAGCCCCTTTGAAACCATTGTGTAGGAGATATCACTAGATAAGAATAATCACACCATGGTGATCTTGCAAAGAAATCGACCGGCCCTCAATGAGATTACACCTAACTCTTCGAACAGTCCCAAAAATAGGGTCTCGACAAGGACGACGCAGAAACCAGGAGAACAGGGCAAGGAAAACTCAATCAATGTGCCGACTGCTACAAGACCAGTGTCGCGAGGGGTTAAGTTACAGTCGAGTATCACCAAGACTGAGAGTTTGAAGAATTGAAAAATGTTTTTGATTTGAGCCTACCTATGCACCTCAAGTCAATGGGTAACTCGAAAGTTTGAAGAATGGAGAGCAGTTTTTGACTCGAGTCAGTTAGTGGTGACTCGAGCCAATAATCCATCGCTGCTCCGAGTTAGTTCAAATTCTTGCTTAACTCGAGCCAAACATTGCTACTCGAGCAAGAACTCAAGCCAACAATGCTAGACTCGAGTTAATCTCTATTTTATATGTGTGTATGTGTGTGTGAGTCTGCCACTTCATTTTACATTTTCGCTCTCTGCATTCAAATCGTCTCTCCTCTTTCTCTGAGCCCATACCCTAACTTCTTTCTTTTTCAATATCGACAATGCCTCCCAAATCAAACCCAAAATCTCCTGCCAAATCCAAGAAATCTGACTCATATTATGAAGCTACTGAGTCTTCGTCACCTCCTCCGTTAAAACGATCTCAACGGGAGAAGATTCCAACTAAGAGGTATCGGCCCAAGGTCTCGTTTGAGGAACTTGAATCTAAGAAGCAAAGAAAATTGAAAGTCAAAGAACCTTCTAAGATTTCTATATCTAAGCTGACTGACAAGGAAG
The DNA here is from genome assembly GCA_025563575.1 of Acacia pycnantha. Lineage (NCBI taxonomy): Eukaryota > Viridiplantae > Streptophyta > Magnoliopsida > Fabales > Fabaceae > Acacia > Acacia pycnantha. The sequence continues at coordinate 1,043,257 of JAMWYP010000050.1, read as the reverse complement.
CTTCAACTCGAAAAGAAAAAGATGTGGTTGTTGTCATCCAAAGAAAACAAAGAAGAAGCAATAAGTTCCTTCTTTTGAGTTTTGCGGCACCTCTAAGACACAAGCAAAGAGCCAAGCATCTGTCTCGTGTCGAAAGCTTCTTCTTCGCATCAAAAGCCTCGCCTCTACTTCAAAAGCTTCGGACAACAACTGGATCTAAGGTATTCGAGATACCCTCCATTGTATTTATCAATCATGCTTCCATTACTCTTCCTCCTGTTGATTTCATTTGTAGTCCTATTCTATTTTCATATGATGATGGGAGAAAATTTAGTAAGGATTATGCACTTAGGAACTTTAGTCCTATAATGTCTCTGGATTTGCCAAAACTCAAAAGTGACTGTAACCTAGACCTTTTTCCATGGTCTAGAGATTATGAGTATTCTTTGTCTATTTCTGCTTCCTACAGCCTTACATTAGTTAGAGTCTTTTACTTTAACATGTCTGCGCATACTCTGTTAGACAAGCATCATAATGTGGCTGAGGAAAAAACTCCTTACTATTGTTAGAAGAAAGCGTATTTCAATTACTGCCTCTTATCTAAATGAAATGCTTCAAGTTGTTAATCCTCCTCCCATTCCAGAATTTCACTATGATAATGAGGAAACTTTCAAAATACTTCATCCAGATGAGCAGTTAAGTGAACCAGTAGGGTCACTTCACTTTCCTCCTATCTCTATGCCACCTGTAGACAAGGCCTTGTGGTACATCTACTCAAGGAACTTTGTACAGAAGGGCAAAAATTTCATCATTTCACTCAGAGAGACTACACTCTTTTTGCTTCCTTTGTGGCCAAAGTTCCTCATAACCTTGGTCACTAGATATTCAATGAAATGAAAAGGTACTGTATGCATTCAAAGAAAAATTCCACCATACCTTTTCCAAGTCTAGTCTCTGTTATTCTGTTCCATGAGAAGATATGTTATCTGGAAAAGGATGAAGTAGCCAAGAAGCTTGAGGTGTTTGGACAGCATATTCTGAACTTGATGAAGTTGAATTTCCAAGAAGGTTCTGGCCATTCTAGGGCACCAGGTCCATCGAGATCAAGAGCTTCAAAGTAAAGAGTTCTAGAGCCCCAACCTGAGCCTGGTCCTGAACTGACTTCTTAGCCTGCTCCTTTTTCTCTTGGAGCTAATATTAAAGCCATTGTTGAAAAGGCTGTTTTAGATAGTTTGGACCCCCTGCACATCTCTTTGGCTGCTCAAAACTCTTTATCTGTCAAATTGGAGGTTGCAACTGGCAAGTTAGTGGAAGAGGTGACCAAGATGCAAGGTGACCAAGAGGAATTAAAGGAAGAAGTTGAAAATTTAAGTGGGCATCTTGAAGATCATGGAGCTAGCATTACTAATATGCACAACACATTTTGGATTCTATCCAACAAGGTCGACAAGATTCTTTAGTCTCAGTCTGGTGGTCTTGGTGCTGGTATTCCCTCTCCTGTTCCCAAACTTTCACCTCCTTCATCTCCTTCACCTTCCTTTGGTTTCACCACTACCCCTTCTGTCATCAATCCTATCATTTCTTCTCCACCTGTCTCTGCCCTTGCCACTATTCCTGTCCCTCCATCACACACTTCTACTGTGAAGATTACATACTCTGGATCTTCTACAGCTGAATTGTTTGGTGAAGATGATCTAGATACCTCCATCTCCCTTCCTAACCCTCTTTTATCATTCCATACTTCCTTCTACCTTTTCCCAACTCCTCCGACCCATTCTCTTCTCGGCCCAAACCACCTCTCGTGATTCCCCTCTTTTGATGGATGCTAAAGGGGGAGAGGATTTATGAAGCATTGAAGAAAAAATCCAAGCATTTTGATTTATGTTGCAAGCTTTTCAAATTTTCTATGTAAAATGTTCTTGCTTGTCTGTCTTGGACTTGTTTTAAGTTTTATGGGTTATGGTTTAGTCTCTCTGACATTGGTATAAGTTGACTAGTTGTATGTGGTTTTTACTATTGATAGTTATTTGTGCTTTAACTATTTCAAGTATTACTGCATCTTCATTTTGGTGTTTGGAAGTCATTTCATCTTGAGTGTTTTATGTGGCCAAATCTCAAATTTTTACAAATTCTTTTGGCTTCTTGTTTACAAATGTTGTCATCATCAAAAAGGGGGAGAATGTTAGTTCTCTATATGTGTTTTGATGATGATTAACCTTTGAAAAAAATGTATGAAGGTAAATGTTTGTTTTCAATCGAAAATTAGGCTTCATATGAGTAAAAACATTTGCTATCAGATTGGCTCGAGCCAACACTTAATGACTCGAGTCAATCCCCTCTCATATATTTCAAAATTGCCATATTGACTTGAGCCACCAAACGTCGCCTCGAGTTTGGGACTTGACTCGAGCTAGCTCATTCTCTGACTCAAGCCAAGTGTTTGAAAAACTTAAAAATGTTCTTAAATATATTTTCGTTGACTCGAGCCAGTGTGGTTGACTCTAGCGAAGAATATTGACTGTTACTTTTGAAAATTGAATTTGACTCGAGCCACCACTTATTAACTCAAGCCTGTTTTTGCTTGCCTCGAGTCTAGAGGTTGACTCTAGCCTGGCTATTTTACCTCGAGTTAAATGTCTTCTATTCCTTGAATAATTATTTGAATTTGACTCGTGCCATGTCTTTAGTGACTCGAGCCAATGCTATTCCTGCCTCGAGTTAGACAGTATTTTCAAACTAATCTCTGTGCCCTGAATGATGGATTGACTCGAGCCAGTGATAACCTTGACTCGAGCCAATGTTGCTCTGTACTTGAAAATGCTTATCGATATCTGATATAATCTAAGTATGTTTTTGGATTCTTCATATCATCAATCATTACTGTTCTTAACTTCATATAATCAGTTTGTTAATGAGTTACAGATGATTAGAATGTGGATTAACTGTTTTTCAAATAAAGTAATCCGACGTGTCAGAGCATTTAATGCACTTACCTGTTCGAGACACTTAACCAACATACATACTCTTGCACATCAAAAAGACGTTTTAAGTAAGATTATTTCATTCCTTTTGCTGGCTTTCCAACAGTCGTAAACGAAGGAATAAAAGAATTAAAGAATGTTGGTAAGCATTAATGGTTCTGCTTCTCGTCTCACCAACAAATATATTGAAGAGTCTCAACGGACTAATCTTCAAAGCTTTTCAACGGTCATAAATGCCAACACGTATAAATACCAGAAGCATTGAATTCTCAATCTACTGAAACTCTGCGCATTCAATACGAACTTATTGCAATCTATTGTTTCATTAGTTTCATTTAATATCTTCGCATATTTCCATGTACTTCAAGATTTATCATTTATCTACTCAGTGAGGAGTTTAAACACTTATTTGATTATCTGTTTTAGCTGTTTAAATCTTAAGGTTAAGGAACCTTAAGTGTGGGTGTACGATTACAACTTGTAAGGGGGAGTGAGTCCTAGAGTGAAAGGATCATCCTGAGTTACAGAGTGTGTAATTGTATTTGTTTTTGAAGAGTTAGTGAAATCCCAAGGTGTGCTTGGGGACTGGACGTAGGTCGTTGAGTTAGACTAAACCAGTATAAATTGCTTTGTGTCAATTTCCTTTCTCTATCTTAGTTTTATCTGTGTTCGTAAGCAATTAGCGATATTTTTTTGTAATCACCTATTCACCCCCCTCTAGGTGATATTCCATCTTTAGTAGCCTTGTTGTTATGCATGTTAAATTTAATTATTGGTTAACGAAATATGCTGGGTTGACAATTTCACTTGGCATCCAGTTTTTTGTTTTGTTTTTGGCTTTGGGGTAAGAAGATGCAAATTTGTCCCAAAATTTTTACTCAAGAGCTCTAGGTATCAAGACTTTTTTGGGTTTAATATAGCCTCCAAAGTTTTCATAGTTATTCAAGAAATACAATCATTAGTTGACAAAATATGTTGAGCTAAAAAATCTATATTATCCACTTCATTTTTATTCATGTCATATTTATAAATAAAAAAATCAGAAAAATGCCTTACACATGAAGCATTGGACAAAAATGAACCTCAACAAAGAAAAAAAAGCTTATTATAGGCAACATTTTGCTTTTATTTTTTTTTCTTAATAAATTAATGTGAACAAAATATAAAATACAAATGTGAGCTTTTTTGCCCCCAAAGTGGGAGGTTGTAGATTCGATATCGTATGTAACTTAACATGACCCTTAAATTAAAAAAAAGAAAGAAAGAGCTTTTGAAAAAAAAACGTATTATATTTAAGAATTATTAATTTGTTTAATTATGTACACTACAAAAAAAACGACATTTTGTAGCGGTTAAAATCACCTATTTGTAGCGGTTTTTGGCGTGACTAATGACATTTGTCGCGGTTCCAAAAACCGCTACAAAATCCACTGTGACAAGCTGATTTGTCACGGTTAATAAAAACGATACTCCATGCATATGAACCGCTACTATATCTCATTTAATAACAACCGCTACTAAATGAGCTTGGCTGACGTCTCTTCTGAGAGCTTAGTCACGGTTACTAACCGCTACAATATTTACTTGTAACCGCTACAAATTAATGTTTTGAAAATTTTGCCGCCATTAAATTTATTATTTTGAATATTTGTCGCGGTTCTTAACCGCTACAAATTGTCCCGCCATATTTTTGCAAAGAAAAAATTTGCCGCCATGTGAATATTTGTAGCGGTTTGTAACCAAATATGGAAGATATAATAAGAGCTAATAAAGAGGTAATTAAAATAATACTCGAATGTTTAAAAATATGTGTACAAGTTATTGAATAATGTATTTGGAAGAAAAAGAAAAGTTGATTAAAATATCCCGCTCAACTGCAAAATAACAAACATTAATTAGTATATATGAGAAACATTAGAATTGAGAAACATTAAAATAGATCCGGTTACACGGCACTTACCCCCTTCGACAGCTTAACCCCTATGTTCCAAAACGTAAAAATATTTGAGAAGACGGAGAGAAAACGTGGGTAGAAAAGAAATTGATGTATATTAAATGAGGTTGGGTGGGGTATTTATGGTGGTTTCTGCGCAGCATTTTGTAGCGGTTGGGGTCACACTTTTTGTAGCGGTTATTATTATTAGTATCGGTTTGTTTGCGTGTTTATAGCGGTTCATGTAACAGTTCATTTTTGTCGTGGTTACTATATTAGAATCGGTTTGTTTTCGTTTTTGTAGCGGTTCATGTAACGGTGTATTTTGTCGCGGTTTTTTAAGGATTTGTAGCGGCTAAGTAACCACTACAACATGTGTTCTTGATTTTTTTTTTTTAAAGATTGCATATTACAAAGATAGGCATTAAGTTTTTCTCTCAATCTTCTTTGACATCCCTACAAAGAAAGTTTGCATAAAATGTTACGCGTGAGGTTAATACGTTTAAACACAATTAAAACTTTAGTTAAATGTTTCAATTTCATAAAGCCACAATTAAAAAACGTACCGAACTATAGGTAAATTTTCATCGCCGTCTGGGATGAAGTCTTCAAGCTTGCGGGCTGCAACGGCTCACAATCGTAGGCGACGTTATCACCATCGCCCATATCGTAAAGGTCCCGAGGCTTTAAGTGAACCACCATATTCCTGAGGCAAGAATATACGGCTCGTCATCTTCGACCGACCACCGTGAATAGGCCGGAGAAATTCACCGATGTGATGCCTAAATCGTCGCCGTGAGTCCCCGGACGTGGTGGTATTCGCCCACAAACACTTGAACAACGTCACGGTGAAAAGGCCTCGTAACTTATCCCGACCACATCAAGCGCCTTTCCATAATACGGACGTCACCGAACCGCATGTTTCGTCACTACCGCCGCATAACTCCTCGTCCCAAACATGCCATATACACCGAGTTTTGGGTCAGCAATCCCGATCTCGTGCGACGGTGCAAAACTTAAAACCATTGGCATTGTATGCCGTATATCTTAGGGCGTGGTCAAGCGGGCCTCATGCGAGAGCTCAATTCAGTGAGAGCGGGTTGTGGTCGTTCATTATTCTCCTCCTAAACCAACCCCGAATTCTCTCGTGGACCTTTCTATCAATTTCTGAGGATGTCCGTGTACGAATCCTCGCCACGCTTCACATGACTCCCGAATTCCCTGCAATTAAACATGCAATGAAATGTGAGTATGTATAAAATGTAAGGAAATATATAGTATGCAATGAAATCCTTATCAAGGTACGGTTCAACTTTGGTGCAGCTTAATCAAGACATGTAGATGTGCTTGGAACTTCTCAAGTGCCGTGAGTTTGAATTTCTCACTCCCGCCAACCGGTTTACCAACACGAGGGATTAACAACTCGTTGCCTCCGCTCCGGCTCAGCTCGGACAATCGTCTACACGAGGCGGTCGGTTGAATGACGTCTCAATGTCATCGAAGTACTGGAACAAAAATACAAGACCTCATCCCCGATATAACCTTCGCTATTGAACCTTCGTGCCACGCCTTATTCCTCACGTAAGATTTAAGTTTCCCAAGAAACCTATAAAGTAGAACCATAAAAATAATAATGCATCAATGGTTAAACGTGCGACTAGGAGTAATGCTAAAGTAATTATTTTTAAACAAGTACCTCTCAACGGATACATCCATCGGCATCAATCGGGCCAGCAAGCTTTGTTTCGTGAACAAGGTGTACTGTCAGTGAACCATGACCGTGAAAATGACGGAGGAAAGATCATCTCCAAATGACACAGCGTAACAATGATCTTCTCGCTGCACTGGTCGAGCTCCTCCACTATCAAAACCTTGGAACACAACTTCTGAATGAAAGTACAAAGATCGACCAAAACGAGACACATCGAGAGGCAGCGTATTTTTCATGGCCAGCGGAAGTAACTGTTGCATAAGCACATGTGAGTCATGACTCTTCAACCCCGTAACCTTTCGAGCCTGCAAGTCAATACATCGTGATATGTTGCTTGAATACCCGTCAGGAACTTTTATTTTCTTCAAGGTAGCGAGAAAGATTTCCTTATTCGGTTTTGTCAGGGTGAATCTTGCCGGTTGAAATCTGTCATGCTCATCTCCACGAACGCCCATCTCCCGTAGATCTTTCCTAGCCTCGCAGATGATCTTTTGACATGCCTGATTCGTTTAGAATCGTGTACAACACATTGTCGCACACATTCTTTTCAATGTGCATGACATCCAGACCGTGTCGGAGCAAATTATCTTTCCAATACTAAGAGCGAAGAAGACGCTTACCTTTCGCCATTGCTGGGCGTAGAACCGTAAGCCCCGGCAGTCTTTGTCCCGCCCTTGCCGGATCGTCCTTCTTCCCAAACTCAACATCAACATCCCGAAGCCGCTCTATGATTTCTTCACCGATAAATTCCGAGGAGGTCCTCTTTTTCCCGTTGCCCATTAAAGCGATTGCGTTGCAACCTAAACTCGTGCGCCCCATCGAGAAACCTCCGATGACCCATGAAGCACCACTTACGACACGTGGGGAAGGCGCACCGAGTCGAGTCAAAATTGCAAGCCGGGCACGCAAGGCCGGTATGCACATTCCACCCGGATAATGTCCCGAGGCCACGAAAGTCGCTTATCGTCCAAATCAAGGCCGCACGCAAGTTGAAAAGTGTCTTCTCGTGCGCGTCGTACGTCTCCACACCTACATTCCACAACTCCACCAACTCCTTGATCAGCGGTTGGAGATACACATCGATGTCATTTCCCGGTGCCTTCTTCCCTGGAATGATCATGGACATAATGAAGGAGCTTTGTTTCATGCACATCCACGGTAGCAAGTTGTAGGGTATCAACATAACTTGCCATATACTGTAGCTTGTGCTAAGATTCCCAAATGGATTAAAACCGTCGGTCGCCAAAGCAAGACGAACATTTCTAGGTCTGCCGTGAAATCTGGAAAGACTGAGTCGAACGCTTTCCATGCTTCAGCATCACGTGGATGCCTGAGTTTACCATCTTGATTCTTATCATCTTCATGCCACCTCATATGCTGAGCTCTCTGTTTTTTTTGGGTGAAAATATGCTGAGCTCTCTTATTTGACATAAACAATCTTTTCAAGCGAGGTTTTAAAGGAAAGTACCTTAGAATCTTTGCCGGTTTCTTCTTCTGCTTCTTCCCTTTCCGAACTGTCTTGAACCTCGAAGTGTGACACTTCTTACAAGTCTCCCTCCGATCGTCCTCTCCCCAATAAAGCATACAGTCGTTTGGGCAGGCATCTATTTTTTGGTAGTTCAAGCCTAATCTGTTGATTATCTTCTTCGCCTCGTAGAAGGATGAGGGAATGTCCGCGTCAGGGAAAGCATCTCGAAGTAATTCCAAGAACATCGACATTGCCTTATCAGTGATCCCACACATGCACTTGATATGGTACAATTTGATAAGAAAAGATAACTTTGAGTATTTCTGACAACCTTGAAGAAAACAGGTTCTGGACCCTGCACCTCTGTTGTGAAGTTGTCGTCTTGAACACCAAAAGCATCACGAACAGCTTCGTTAACCGGATCATCTTGATGTACTTGATTTCCTACTTGTGAGGTTCGAGGAAGATGGAGCCCATATCCCATACCACGTTGCTCCCCATGAACCGCCCAGAATGTATATGCTTCTGGAAAAGGCTTTACAAGAAGATGCTCCAAAGCACAATCTCGTGTTTGCCACTTCTTAAACTTACATCGCAAACAAGGACACACGATCTTGCCATTAATGCAAGCGTGAGAGAAGGCGAAATCTAAGAAAGTGTTCAATCCCGCTAAATATGCAGGAGAACTACGCGGCAGCTTGATCCATGACTTATCCATATGTAACAAACAAATCTAGGACAGAACATAAATGTGGATACAATGTTTAATTACATTCAACGCAGAACTTGGGATCTTTAAAAATGCATCGAATGGTTTGTAGCGGATGCAAAACCGCTACAACAACCGTTGCAAATATCAGGAACAGCTTTGTAACGGTTTCCAAAACCGCGACAAGAACCGCTACTAAATACAATTTGTCGCGGTTCTGGACGGAAACCGCGACAAATCTTGGCATATTCAATTTTGTTGCGGTTAGCTTCATCAGAACCGCTACAAAATGATGACCGTTGAAAATTGTAACGGTCGTTTAACCGCGACAAACTATGGCGCCATTTCATCGATTTTTAATTTCAAATTTGTTGCGGTTTCTCCATATGAACCGCTACAAAATTTACCTAAATTTTTAGTATTTTTCAACTGAAAGTTTAGGAAATTATTTTGGATTAAAATTAAAATATATAACTAAAGCACATGTTAAACAAACCAAATATGTAAACCAAAGTAAATAAATATCCAAAATTACAAAATAAAAACTAACTATCAGGAACATGATCATCAAGTCCTGTCCGAGGGGGGTCTGTCTCAGGGGGGTTGGTGCACGACCAGAGTCGACAACGTCGTCGCCGCAGCACGTGGGGGATTCCTCAAAGATGAACGGAGGGGGAGGCTCGAGAACTGGAAACCGCCGGTCGTGTAACAGCCGCGCCGGGGCCCCGGTAAGGACATTCCAGCCTCCACATGACGATCGTATCAACGGGCGATGCTCTCCTGCCTGCGCCTATCTCCTCGCCTCCTCGGTCGCCCTCCGCGCATATCTCGGCCTCCTCGTCGGCCTCCGTGCAGCCTCATGTGCGGCAACTCGCGCAGCAACCTTCTCAAAGAATGATCTCATCAAAAGCCTCCGGTGGTGTCCTTCTCTAGCTGGAGGGTACGGATGCATCGGAGGAGCCATGCTTCGGGTACACCATGCTAGGCCTGGCACCAAGGCCCATGCCCCTAACACGGCCAGGATGCTCGACTGGGCCCACAACAACTTTCAATGGGGCAGTAGGATTCACAGACCCCTGTGACTTCGGGGTCTGCGATGCTTGTAGCTTTGCCTCGGTCTTCTCAATCCGGGCCTGACCCACATGGTTCAAGAACAATCATTAATAAAATAATGGATGATCAATTTAAATATACAACATTCATTATATTTTTCAATGTTTTTGTAACTTACTATTATCTCCTCTCGCCGCTGAGAGGTCGGCGTCCCATCACGGTGTCTATGGGTGCGTGTCCACAACCTCCCATAGTTCGTCTCGTGTTCTCCTCCCGAGCCTTCTTTTCCTGAAAGAAATTAAACAATATAAACTTTGTTATTTTGAAAACAAAACAATCATCATGTTAAATAATAACATACCATCTCACCGTAGGTCACAACAAACGCCTTGGTCCCAGCTGCCGTGATGGATCCTCTCACTGTGCCTCGCTTCTTGCGTTCCTCTGCGACAAAGCCTGCAAGGAGGAGGAAACAAAATTTTTCATTAAACTCAATTTATATTATCAATTAAGTGAAAATATTAATTAATTTAAACCATATGTAATTAAATTATAATTAATTAAAAAAGGTACCTGCCCGTCAGCACTCCTCCTATATTGGACGAAACTCGCCCAGTGAGTTGGTTCCACGCCGTCTGGGACGTTCTCGATCAGCTCCTGGAGAGGAATCGTGCCATCTCCATTCATTATATTGTAGAGACGATTCCTCCGACTCTTCCACCCTTCCCCCACCTTCATCATAACGTACCTTTTGTGTTGTTCGCGAAGTTTAAACTTTTTCTGTATCATAATTTCATTATTATGAATTAATAAATTAAGAAATAAATAAGGAAATAAATAAACTAAAACTTATAACAATTAAAATGTAAAATTTAATTAAACAATATTGACTACCTGCAGAATATCGGCAAACGCCTTGTTCTTTGTATCCTTCGTCACATGCTTCCAATCCTTGAAAAAAATCGGGAACCATGCCCAATTGCCGCCAAATTCAGACAAGAATCGGTTCATCAGGTGACCACCGGTGCCGATCGCCTGGTCTGTTTGCTCGTTCCACGGGACTACTGATAATTGAATATTTTATACACTTATTTTTGTCTCTTGAATAATAATTTAGGACCCTTTAGCTAATAAATAATGGCTCTTATGTTTATTTGGGCCTTGGGCCTTTTATTGCATTTTAGTCATTTTTAATAATAAAATTCCAGTTTTGTGTTGCTTCACTATTTCTACCATAACTCTTGAACCAGACATCGGATTTGCTCTCATTTTTCTCTCATATTTCAGATGATTCAGAGATCTACAATTGTTATGAAGACATCAAGAGCAAATTCGGTCAAGAAGGAGGTCAATTTTGGAGCCAAAGTCGGATGTACAATTCTGGATTTATTTTGGACCCGAATTTTGTAATTTAAGTCCAGTTTTATTTTATTTCTGTTTTGGGCTAAAACTATAAAAGCCCATTTCGTTTTAGGTTATTTTTAAGTATGGCAGCTGCCACAAACATATTCATTCACGTTTTTAACATTAGAGTGGATCAAAAATACAAGTTTTCATTTTCTCTAATCTGTTCTTCATGTTCTTTCGCGTTCTCTTCGTGTTCTTCGCTCGTTCTTCGATTTTCCCAGCCATGATCGGCTAAACTCTTGTTATTAACCCAACGATGAGGATTCCATGATTCATCCGTGAGAACTGCCATTGCCTAATCGGTAACTACTCGATTCTGTTTTCATCTTATCGGATTCGATTTGAAATAGTTCGAATATTAGATTTAATATTCGGGTTTGGTTCATCCCAAGGACTTAGTTCTGACTAGGTTATAGTGTTGCTGTGCGATTGCACAAAGAGGCGCCACCGTCCGGGCAGATTCTAGGCGATCGTCTAGGCGAGGGAATCTCCGGATGAATGCGAGAGATTTCGATTCATCCGGAACCAAACGTAAGGTTAGTTATATTTTCGTTCAATGATGGAGGTTTCGGAATCAATGCGTTGGGTTGATCATCTTTAATCGTCTCGTTTATTTGATTCTGTTTGACTGTTTATTGCACTTTGATTATGTTATTTCGTTTTGTTCAATTCTGTTAAACCAAACCCCCCATTTTATCATTCTCGCTTTTCACTATTGTTATTGAACAAGCCCGCTGCAAATTCGTTGGGAAACGACCCAGGTTCCCTAATTCTGCAAATTGTTTTCGAACTTGGTTTATTTTGGAAGACACGGCAAAATTCTTTCCAACTACGACCTGATACCCGGCCACCTCCCTGTCGTACTGAGTAAGAGTGGAAACATCCAGCGTCCTACTGCTGATGTTCCCATGTGTATCTGCAATATTACAAAAAATTGAATTAAACCTACCGAATTTAAATTAATTTCTCCCAAAAAAACTAATTAGATATACCTTCGACATCCACATGTATATCCGTGGAACGCGAAGACGCCCTGGGCCGGGGTTCCCGTGGTCCCGCCTGGTTTTCCCGGTCGATGAACTACTCCACGTCCGCTAAGGGAATGTCGAGATGGATGTCCGCATTCTCGTCGTCTAAGTCGTTGAACGACAAACTTGCTTCTTGATCTCCCCTACTTGTCCGCCACGCTTGGAATTTCTTCATCGGCGAAGAGATCGTAAAAACTCGTTCAGCCCCTGAGATGGCAGAGGTATATATCGGGCCCCACGCCCTCTCGTCTGGCCCCCTCTACTAGTACTCCCCCGTAAACCCCTTCTCTCTGGGACACCCATTTTTCCCTTTCCCTTATCTCCTCCAGAAACCATGATGTTGAAATGTAGAAGTTTAAAATTAAAAGTTTAAAGATGGGTTGAAAGGTGAAAACTCAAACCGTTGGAAGTGTGACTTTGAAAATGAGGAGCGATTGTTTAAAAAACCGTACATTTTGTAGCGGTTATCCATAGAAACCGTTACAAAATTTGAATTTTTGTAACGGTTGCCATATCACCGCCACATGAACCGCTACAAAATAGCAGACCGTTGATATTCTTCATTTAATTTTTTTCTTTAATTTTTCTAAAAGGGTCCACAAGTAATAAATTTCACATAATGAAATAACCAAAAATAGTCCAACATATCCGTGGGGATTCGGACTCAATATAGTCGCCGATCTCCCACGAAAAACTGGCTGAGTCAATTTCATCAGAGATATTTTCGTGAGACAAAGGTGGCTATAATGGAACCCAATCTCCTGTCGTATGTTGGACTGTTCTTAGAAGAGTAGAAGTATTCACGCCCCAAAGAAATTAGCAAACCTTGACTTGTGACTGAACAAATTGCCTCGCAAAGATGAGAGAGGCAAATATCTGCAGCTCTTATCACCCGAGATAGGAGATCAGAGCTACTGATATATGCATTTCTTCGACGACCAAGCGAGATAGTTCATTCAGTTACTAGTCAAAGATTTAGTAATTCCTTTAATTGTTATAATTGATGAGCTTAAACCCTTATTTATATAGTGAATATTTGTAGCGGTTTTCCTAGAAACCGCTACAAAGTTTAGCTTTTTGACGGTCAAGGTCACCCTTCCAGTAATTAGTGACAAAATTGTGACCTTTCGTTTATTTGTAGCGGTTGCTATGACGTAACCGCTACAAAATAACTGTAACAACGTTGGCGCCAATTTTGTAGCGGTTATACTCCAATAACCGCTACAAAATGCCCGCAACAAACATTCCCGCCATTGCGCGCCAAGGTGGCGCCAAATTTGTTGCAGTTTTCATTGAGTAAACCGCGACAAATATAGCCGAAGTCATGTCGTCATTGCTTCCGTTACTATTTAGTGGCGGTTTAGTGATAAAACCATTACAAATTGGTATTTTGTAACGGTTATTGTGAATCGCGACTAATTAACCGCGACAAAAGATGGTTTTTTTTGTAGTGGTAGATGTTCATTGCCTCTTTATCTCTCATATCCTATTCATCATTCATAAATAGTATATGAGAAACTAAAATACTAATTAATGTACATTATTCATATACATGAATGTTGTGAAGAGTCACATAGTGTACATTCATCTGTATTAATTATACTATTCATTGTTTATGGCTCTTGGTGGTTACTCTTAAAGGCCTATAAAATAGAGGTCATGTGCAAAGCATTGTAGTACATAAGAACACAAGTGAATAAGAATTGCTTCATCCTTATCTCTCAAAATTTTTCTTCTCTTGCTCTTGCTCTCTTATCCTAGATCTTTTATTTTTACATGTTATCAGTACGAAAGCTCTATCAAATGTGTGTTTCTCTCATCGTGCCCTTAACAATTTCATCTACCTTCTTTTCCTATATTTTATTTTATTTATCTAGGATAATTTGAGCCACCATATGGAATTAAATGGATATTTTTACCAATTGTTATCAACATCGGATTCAATGGTTAAGATTGGAGATTGTTAATACTTTTATATCTTATTTTAATTTCCTTTACAAGTTTTTCTATATTATTAATGTTGTTATGGCTAGAAATTATACACATTTGATTTCATATACTGAAATTATATGATCAGAATTCATATCACTTAAATTTCTTACTTTAATATAATATGATTAGAATCTATATACATTTTTCATCTTTTATCTAACTATATGGTCAAAAACCATATACAACTTTTATTTATCTTGAAGATAAATTACCAAAAACCATATAATTTGAACTTCTTCAGATTAACATGCCTAAAATGTTGTAAAAATAAAAGACTCAGGACTAGAGAGCAAGAGCAAGAGAAAGAGAAAATTTGATACTCCCCTTTATCTCTCAAATTTTCTTCTCCTCTTACTTTCCTATAGCATCTTTTATTTTTAACATAATTGAAAATTGTAAATCTAAGCCATTAAAAACCATGCAGGTGTCACTGCAATGACAAGCATGATGCTCATCATTGCCATAAAGCACCATAATTGCAATGTCACATCTCAATCTGATTTTAATATGTGATACCAAAAATTATGAGACCTTACCCTAATAATCATGTATCAAGGTATTCTTAAAGCTTGGGTACCAAATAAAATAATTTTTTTAATACTTAAAAATTCATAACTAAATCAATTTAACTCCAAAATAGTGGTTCAAATATTTTCTTTTTAAGCTTTAGAAACCTCATTTTCGGGAAAAAAGTGATTTACCTTGTTCTATGAAACTATACCCAGAAGTAGTGCTAGGAATCAGGGCAGCCCGACCCTACAGGGTTGGCCGTTGAAGGACCAGGGCCTAAAAGGGCCTACCCTTTTAGGCTCGGAGTAAGAAAAACATTTGTTTTTCAAAGCCTGATCCGAGAGCATGTGGGCCAGGGCCGGAAGCTATTTTTATAAATTTTAACTATTTTTCCTACGTTTTTTTTCAAAGAAATATAATTAGTAAATTACAATAATTAAAATTATAATTTATCAAATAAATGTTGTCAACATTAAGGTCTAAACAACATGTATCATGCAACAAACAAACACAATCACTAATTCATAATCAAAAGTAAACAATTGTCCATCAATAACTCACACAAAACATAAAATGCTTACCACTAAACAACGTGAGTATGATGACTATCATTTTCATCTTCTTCGTCACTATCATCAATTTCAAAAACATTTGATCATACTTTACTTCGAGTAGTAGCCTTTGCTTGATGGGTAAAAATATCAAGAATTTCTTTCCCTCGTCATGAATACATCCATAAGACATTTCTTCCAGACCATCGGAAAAGCTCGGTAGGCCAGAAGGGAAGGGTTTGAGGAAAGATCAGAGATTGTGAGGAATCTTCAAAAAAACTCAGAAGGCCAAAGGAACAGCCTGTCTACTATCAGCGCCTCGACAGAGTGGCAGACTTCGCAAGCTGAAGTAGTGAAGCACTGATGGTGATGCATTGATGTGTGACTGTGTGTGCATGAGGCCGAGATGCGACACTGAGGCGAGAGGCATGAAGTGAATGACAGAAATGAGTGATACTGTGAGAGTGATTGAGTATTGGGCAATAGGGCAAGCAAGTAGCTTCCTTAACAATTAGACTCGGTCAACAGGGCAAGTGGGCATTTGCAAATTGGGCAAGTTAAAAAAAATAATGGGCCTAACAGGGCCTGCCCTTTTAAGCTCTTGGCCCTACAAGGCTAGTCCTTTTGGGCTCGACTTCATTTGGAGGCTTCATTTTATAAGCTTGGCCCTTGAAAGGCTAGGGCTTAAAAGGGCTGACCCGATGGACTTGGCTTGATTTTCCGGCTCTATTTGGAAATACAAAATGACCGAAAGAATAATGCATATTGTAGGGAATTATGTTATAGGATTTAAAACGTGGTTGTGAATAGTAGTTAATTAGTGAAGACTGAAAGTTAAGACGCCAAAAATTTTTGTGGTGTATATATTTAATACTCCCTATGATCCTAAATATATGATAGAAATGACTTTATTTGGAGAGATTAAAGAAGCTAAATAAGTTAGTTAATCATATCATATCATACATTAGGTATTCTTAGATTATATATCAGTTTATTAATCAAACTAATTTGTTCGGAGAAAAAAACTAAAAATATAAATATTCTAAAATAGTTTAATTAGCTTTTTTAATTTCTTCAGAAAAGTCAACTTTATTTTATATTTAGGACCGGATGTAGTATATTTTACAGGGCATGTACAGGGCATTCATATTTGCAAGTACTATTATTATTTTCATTGGGATCAAATGGTAATTTTAATGGTATGATCTATACATGTTTAATTCTTTTTTGTTTATTATGTCTGTATTTTCTTGGACTCTCAATGGAAGAATTTATATCAAATATGATCGAACCAATGCTCATCACAGTGATGTGCACTAAGAATTCTTCATTGTAGTGAAATCCATAGAGTTCAAATAAAATTTCAACGGTCTAGATTTAAGGTTTTCAACTAATGATTTTTCAATTGATTAATAATTTTTTAAGAAACGATGACAGTTAAGAAATTATCTTTATGTTAGATTTTGTACAAGTTAAAAAAAGAGTAAATACGGTCCTTTAGGGACTAAAATGATTTTGGGAATTTGTGAGGGATTAAAATGGCCACAAAAATGACTAAAGGACTAAAAGGGACATTTTTTTTACTGTTTAAGGACTAAAAATGACATTTTTTTTACTCAGGGACCAAAATGGGTAGCGCGTGTTATTTCAGGGACCAAAAAGGGTATTTACTCTTAAAAAAAGTAAAAGTGAAAAAAAAAATCAATTTAAACCATCTAAATTAGATCTAAACAGTCTACAATATAATGATGAAGAGCTCACAGTGCTCATCGTTGCGTGAGCACTGAAACTGGTTCCAAATATGATCATTTGTGTGATTGCGCACTCAAACCGGAACTAGTTTTGATGCTCTTTGAAATAATGAGCACCATGGTGGACATCGTTGTGGTGATATTTGCACCATCTAAAAACACTATTCTAATTATCTACATTTAAAAATTTCAACTAATTTTTAAATACAAATCATTTTTTTAAAAAAACATATAGTTAAAAGATTATCTTTATTTTAAATTTCCTACCAATTATTTTTTCTAAGAAAAAAAAAATAGTGATACTACAACAACAACAACTTATCCCATTATGTAGAGTGTGCTACATGGATCACATAATGTCATACTCTATCAATGACCAAATCTTTATATAAATTATTGATTAAGATCTCGCTTAATAACTTCATTGAAACAATAGATTTAAATGTAAAAAGAAATTTATTCCTTCAGATTAAATATGAATATTCCAGATCCAAATCACCCAACCAAAAACACTTCCCTTAAAACCAGACAGACATCAGCAGAAATCTAAACAATTTATTCCATTATTCCATAAACGGTCTAGGTGACATAAACATTTATGGTCACACATACATATATATATATATGAGTTTAATTGGGAGCATTTAATTAATTAGTAATTCGAAGAGCGTCCCAGGGTCTGGGCATCTCAGGACTCATCACCTTTAGTTGAAATCGAATAAAATCCTCGTACTTATATCTCTTGAACAATGGCTTTTCCTTCTCCAAGAGCCCAGGTGCAGGTCCTATTTCTTTATCCACTTGTGGTCCATGCACTGCTAAAACGCTAAGTCTAGTCTCTTTCTCATTCACAACTGCTCGGTGCCAAATACTCTTATACTTCCCATTGCTCAAAACCTATATATATATATATATATATATATATATATATATATATATATATATATATATATATATATATATATATATATATATATATATATATATATATATATATATATATTCATCACAAAAACACACAACTTGCAAATTAAACCTGACCAGAATTTGTATATAACCATTGACAACACAAAACAGCAAAGTAGCAGCATTATTCTCTCCGGTCCTTTTTAACTGAATTATGTGGTTTAATAAATCGGTAAAAATTAGTTAGAAGTATATGTAACACATTAAGTTTTTTATTTCTTCAAGTGTGCCCTTGTTTATAAGGAGGCAAATAAAAGAGAGAAATAGCGGTGAGAAAAAGTATGAAAGAGAATATATGTAAGGGTAAAATCGTTGAAAATGTATTTAATGTTATGACTACCCCAAATTGGATAGAAAACAGTTTGGGTGGTATAAAATGCATTTAATGTTTGAACCAATTTGGGTGTTCGTCAATTTCGTGAGCACTTAAACCTCATCAGATCTTTATTGTTCAGATTTGATTTGAACGATCCTTATTTAATTTTTTTGTCTTCATTTTAAAAAATTATTTTAATGAATATAAAATTTAAAATAAAGATAACATCTTAAATATCATTCTTTCAAAAAATTATTTAAAAATCATCATTTCAAAAATGTTAAATTTGGACTATATAGATCTGATCTGAATGGTTTAGATCTGATGAGGTTTGGTGATGAGCACGCAAAGCTGGATCTTATTAAAATGACCAAACTAATTAAAAACGTCTAGGATCTTATAAAAAGGACAGGAGAAAATTTTAAAAGTGAAAGTGAAGAAAATGACCTCAAGCTCATTGCCAGTGTTGACAACTAAGGAATTAGGAAGAGGATTAACATTAACCCATTTGCCATCATGCTCGACTTGAAGGCCACTGATTCCATTTTGAATGAGGATATTCAAGAAGCCGTTGTCACAATGAGGAGGTAATCCCTGAACAAGGTCAGGTTGAATTGCATTTTCTGGTACCCATAATCAAAACCAGAGTGCTCAATAATGTCATCAGGTTTCAATCCTAAACTCTCTGATATTCTTTCAAGTAGAGTCCTTGCCACACCTCTCATTTCCTTGCTATACTCCATAGCAACCTCACTGTAAAAACAAAGGATTTGGGGTATCTGTTGCCCCATCTCTGCTACCCGCTCTGATTCCTCTTAATTTTCCTTAACTTCCTTCTTTTAATTTTTAAATTCTACATAAAATGAGTGATAAATAGTGCATTTATAAGATATTTTTAAGGGAAAAAAATTCTTAATTTAAAACTGCAATATTTTGAAAACTGTAAAAAAAATATAAAAAACTGCACTATTTTTTGTCTATAAGATATCAAAATGTCACTCATTTCATGTAGAATCTAGTAAGAAAAAAGCAAGTGGGAAGTTAGGAAAAACTAAGGGACAACAAAAGGGGCAGTAGAGAAGGGGAAACCGACACTCCAAATCGAAAAGCATAAGACTATTTAGATGGAGAAACAAAAGATGAGGAAAAAAAAAGAGAGAAAATGACTTTTAGGTCCCAACCAAGAGAAATAATACATTGACAAGTCTCATAAGTTATTAATAGTAATTGGTTCACTTATTAATTAATCCCCCATGTTCACTTTTCAATGAGGACTTTTTTGATATTATTTCCTTTGGTGTTGACCTAAAAGTCATTCTCCCTAAAGAAAATGGAAGAGGGCGTTGATGATGATGTTGAACACACGTACTTTACACCAGGTGGTTTATTGGGAAAATTGCATTGGTTGCGATAATTGAAAAATAGGAGATAATCTATTCAATAAAGGTCATTCTCTCCTATACTTCGAGGAGGGGCACTTGTGGCGTACTTTATGGCTGGGAGATGGTCATGAACACTAGAGAATTCCTTCTTTTCTTCCAGAGGTAAATTATGAAACTCTAAGCACTTTTTCAGAATATCTTTCATTAAATTCTCTGAAACCCCATGATTTGTGACCTGAAAAATCACACACCCAGATTAAAAAAAATTGCATCTTTGCGATCAAAGAATAGCCTTTTGGTATAAATGTATAAATGAAGCATAGTAAGTACTCTGATCCTAAATACAAGACAAAGTTGATTTTTTTGGGAGATTAAGGAAGCTAAATAAGTTATTTAAACATATCATATGTTGTGTATCTTTAAATTATATATCAGTTTATTAGTTAAACTAATTAGTTTGGAGTAAAAAAATATAAATATAAATACTCTATAGTAATTTAATTAGTTTTCTTAATATCTCCAAAAAATCAACTTTGTCTTATATTTATGATTACAGAGGGAATACTATATATGTTTTCATGATGTAGGGACATAGTAAGGAAGTAGGATGAGAATTTACTATGAAGAAGCCCCAATATTGGCAAGCTTGGCCGAGTTGGCTAACTGCGGCGGCGTGGATTTGAGGATCGGTGGAGGTGAGGAGGGAGAAGTCAACGACGGGGATGAGAGCAGCCAGCTCATGTGCCACATCATCATGACCATCGGAACTGGTGAGAGTGTGGTAGTAGGAAGGGATGAGAGCGGCGGTGTTTGATTCCGACAAGGATTTCACGCTTGAGATGTCGACTACGTGGCAACCAGAAGCCATGGATGACGATTCAAGTTCAAACTCCTAAGTTGGGACAGATCAAATCAAAACAAAGGATATGAAACTATGAATGGAATGAGTAGTATTAAACACACACATATATATACACACACATACTCCCTCCGTTCCTAAATATAAGACAAAGTTAACTTTTTTGAAGAGATTGATGAAGCTAATTAAATCACTTTAGAGAATTTATATTTATATTTTTCTCTAAACTAATTAGTTTGACTAATAGACTGATATATAATTTAAGGATATATAACATATGATATGATTAAATAACTTGTTTAGCTTCATTAAGTTCTCTAAAAAAGTCAACTCTGTCTTATATTTAGGATCGGAGGGGGTATTTTCCAGAGTTGAATCCAGGTGTCTCCCCATTTTATGCAAAGTATGATCAATATGCATGTTATATGCAAGCATGGGACAAGTGATTAATGTTAATTATTTCCTAATTTAGGTTCCGTATTCATCACAATGACACAAAGGCTATGAAACTATGAATGAAATGAATAGAATGAAAACATACACATATGTACACACATATCTTCCGGAGTTGAATCTAGTTGTCACCCCATTTTATATAAAGTATTCAATGTGTTGTTTGCATGCACCGGACACGTGATTCATGTTACTACGTATTTCCTAATTTAGGTTCCGTGTTCATCACAATGACACTGAGGTGAGTAGGTGTAATACCCAAATTTTATTATCTGGAATATTATGAATAAATTGGATATTTCTGATAAGTGAAATTATTGTCTCCAGACTTGTGTGAATTTAGTCTATTATTCTAGGTTAAATTCTGTAGGGAATTAGGGAAATTAAGGGTCAAAGTGTCAAAATGACCAAAATACCCCTGGAAAGGGTAAATAACTTAGAAAAATTATGAAAAATCCTAAAAGGCAGTAAAATGACCCGGTGAATTAGGAGAATATATTATCTCTAATTATGGTAATTTAATAAATTATGAACTTGGAGAAATTGTATAAGAATGTCCAAAAAGTCGTATAAGACCATAATACCCTTGTAAATTATCGAATAAAGTAAGAGGCATGGAAATGCTAATGTTAGTGCAAGAGTATGAAGGTAATGAGGCATTGTAAGTAAGAAAGTTATCAACTTGTGATAATTAAGTAATTAGGTAATATTGGGCTAATTACTTAAGCATAAGCAAAGGAAATTCACAAGTAATTACATAAAACCCTAAAATTAGTGGTTTTTGTTTTAAAATTAGTAAAAAAATGTTTACTAATTAATTGGAAATTTTGGAGAAAAATAGTTGAGTTTAGGTATTTTTAGGCCTAAGTACAAGAATGGACCAATTAGAGAATTTTGTGAAATTTTTGGGAAAAAGTAAATAAGTAAATGATTAAATAATTTATTAAATAAAAAAAAATATTTATTAAATTAAAAGAAGGGCCAGCCGAAATATTGGACCCAAGAAGAAAAAAAAATGAATGAAAATAAGAACAAAAATTATATGTGCAAGTGGTATTATTTTATTAATATAATTAATTAAAGTAAAAAAATGTGAATAGTAATTTAGAAATTAGGAAACGGATCCTATCTAGAGATCTAGGAATGAGATTTCCAAAGTCAAGGAAAAATAGTGATCAGTGAGTTATTATCTTCCGTTAGACTCTTAGGAAGAAAAATGCAAATCGTTTGTGCATTTCCTAATAAGACAAAATAGGGAAAAATGCATATAGGTATATTTTTGATATAGAGAAAATAAATTCTAACTCAACATCTAGGCATGAGTTTGAATTTATTTTGACATATTGGAATCGGTGAATTTTTAAAGAAGTTGGTAATTTGAAATGTGTTACAAACCAGGACGCGATCGGACACGTTTTGAGGAAACTTCAACTGGATGTTGGAGCCCTATATGGAATCAAAATTTAGGTTAACTTGGACATTTATAATAAGTGAGAACTTGTTTCCAATGTTGTAAATCCAGAATTTTGAGATTTCTCCGAAATCACGCAAATCGGGTACCGATCGGGGAAATTTGATTAGACCGGGCATAAAGCAAGCTTATGCATCATTTTTGACCAATTGGAGGCAGCCACACCAGCTCCCTATGTCGACCAACATGCATGGATGGTCAAGAATTTTACACCATTTTGGTGTTGAATTTCCAAGGTTGTAAACAACTTTGGTATTTCCCTTTGTATCCTTTCAAAAATCTATAAATAGGCAAGAGCTCTTCATGAAATGTTCACACCATTCTCCTCTTGCCTTGGCCGAAATCTTAGAGGGAGAAAGAAGAGAGAGAAGCTCTGGAAAAATTCTGAAGAAGTCTTCAACGGGTAAGTCTTTCGGTCTTTAGCGTTTTAGTTCGATAGTTAGTAGAATTGTTAGATAGTTTTAGTAAGTAGGGAATGAGATTCCTACTATTGTTTTTAGGCCTCATTGCATTGAAAAATGCCTGACGAGGTAAAAACTTGGTAGGGATCGAGTGCCTGAAAAGTTGAAGTCTTCGTAGTTCTTTCAATAGTTAGAGTTGTAATGCTAGAATAGCCTTTAAATTTTCAAGTATGATTGGGTATCATATGGGAGGGCTATTTTAGTCTTTATTTTCGAAAATCAAAATGGTGTCGAAGTTCTGGCAAAATTTCGGGAAGAAAATTTGTCAGAGTAACGAAGTGCTGGCGAAATTCCGCCAATTAGGGGTATAGGGGCAAAATGGTAATTTTTACCTAAAATGCCAGTTATGGTGTCAAATCATTAATGGAAGTGATATTACTCTTATAGGACGTCAGAAATCCTAGTTTGCTGCCGTTACGCTGTCCAACGTGCGTTGTCGGACAAGCCATTTTTCCGTCAGAAAGTACAAGTTTCCGCCAGAAACATCTACGTACGTCAACGAAGGTATGGACGCGTACTGTAACACTAATCTTGTGCTGCTTAAATGCATATATGTCTAAGATATGTTTGTAGACCGTTATACAGACAGTTTTATACGGGTTATGTCTTGTAATACCGTTATGTTTTCCTAGCGCTGAGGACACGAGTGAGTATCGTGGCCTTTGGTGAATAGTGCAGTCGTTGTTGTTATTATTTACCTTATGGGGCTTTACATATTGCTTTGTGCTTATGTTTTGTCGGCATAATGATCATGCATTTGTTGTATGCTTATGATATCTTGTTGTATTAGCTCTAGAATATCTTGGTTGTATCTTGTGTTGTTTGGGCATGAGGTTAACCGTTACACGAGATTCAATGCGTTGAATTGAATCTCACCAGTAGCTTCAGTCCGGAGGACCGCAAATTGAAGTCCCAGGGCAAGCGGCGGAGTAGACTTGCGGATGAAGTTATCTTATCACCTTCTGTTCCTTTCTGTAGTTTACTTTTGAACAGTAGGATTACTGTAATCAATACTTTATTACACTATGGTCCATGTTATGTTATGATCAGTTACTCTTACGCTCCATTGCTCGACTCTGACTTGAAAAAAAAAAAAATTTCCGCGTTTCAAAATGGGATGTTACAGTAGGTGACATTATGAATTTGGGTAACATTAGGCAATTGAATGCCTGCACGCATTGTAATGAAAAGTAAATTAAACTAGATTAGGACATACGTACAACAACCATGTGTCCTAGATCAATCAAGAATACATGCACTCATGATATATTTGGGTCATAAAATTAAACGAATGTTTGTATCATTCTGGTCTTATTTATGAGTCAAAATTATCTAATTTTTACTTATCAAAGAAAATTAGTTAACTCAATAAATATGAAATAAATTGATAGTTTTTTTCTTTCTAATTTTGCCATTTTTGTATAAATGAGTATTTTTCACATCTTTCTTCTCTTTTTACCTTTTAATATGGGAAAAATTGTAACACTCTCATTTATTACTCTGAAAGTTGACTTATAATAAGGACCAACATTTTTTCTCAACATTTCTAGACATTTTCAGTGTTAAATTTATTTATATGTATTTTATATTTTAATATTTTAGCAATGTAATTATAAAATATTAAATATAAGCCATTGAAAGTTGATATAACACTGGAGGTAGTAACTGGGGATCGGAGGACCCTCAATATATCTTTGTCGTGACATTGGCTATAAAAGATATGCATATATGTGTGATATAGAAAAAGTATTATCGTTATATCGACTATAGTTTTAGACGATCTAGTCGTTGTATTTCTTTTTGGGTTGAATTTAAAATGACCGTGTTTCTTAAAATGACCGTGTTTAATTTCTTAAACAGTCGTTGATAGGTTATTGTAACGACTAATTGTTTAAATTGATTGTTGAATATTAACACAAAATTTTAAAAATGCCTCAACCTCTTTTTCTGTGTCTGGTTTAAAGTAAACGGTCGTTAGTTAATTAAGCGTTGTTAAATCTACTTTTTATAGTACTGATCCTACCTATTTTTATTTGATTTATTTTTCAATTTTATTTTATTTTTTTAAGGTACATGGATCCTTATTGGAGGCAATTCTGTTTGAGACACTGTTACGCACTAAATGTGGGTGCCTCTTCCACCATGGATTTGAACCTCAGTAGCTTCACACCTTAAAGATTCAAGTTGCCAGAAGAAAATCCATAACTAATTGTAGAAACTACAAATCTGCGTCTTTCATTTGAAAAAAAAAATAAAATAGTTGGAAAGGAAGATATGTAAGGGGTTAGATATCCAGACGTTTACTTGAGAATGCCTTTGATATGTTTAAGAGAGAATACACTAACACGTATAAAAAAGTCATATTATATAATTGGAGTTTCACGTTGCATATGTCAGGATGACATGATTATACATCATGAAATGGTATCTCCCAAATGAATAGACCAACATAGATTCTATGCCATTAGCCCTCACCTTTGTGCCTTGAACCAAAAACACAAATTTTTTAATTTTTTTTAAGTATATTCCTTACACCTAGTACTTGTATGATAAATTAAAAATTTCTCGAAACCAAAGCATCCCTTCAACTGCGTGGAACGCATACTTTAACAATTTTAAGTATATTACATATGCTTGAAAACTTCTCCCAAAAACCGATAGGTATACCTAGCAAGCTTTGAAGTATCAAGCATCTAAAAAGGAAAGAATAGATAAACATTCTAATATAAGGACAACGAATTAATCTAAGTAATAGAACTAACAAAACATATATGGAATTACTTTAGTAAACTACTTACATCCAATTACAGATGAGCTTGTTAAGTTAAACAAAGTAGCCAAGCAAAGGGATAGCATATCCACCTTGCAGTGTTGATGAGTTATCCATCCAGTTCCAAGGTCGATTTCCATCATTTTCGCAACCTCTTCAACCTGTCAGTAATGACAATTTTTCCATGAAAAGTCAATATCGGGTCACTCTGCAAGACCAAAATGACTCGACCCCATTTGATATTAGGCATATGAATAACTCTTTCGTTAGTCCATCCCTGCAGAATAAAGATAACCATCCAAATGATGTCCAGCCAAGCATGTCACCCTTGTTCTAGTAGACATTTTTTGAGTGAACTTACTTTAAATGGAAGCCCTCGAGTGTGAGTTTTATGAAATCCTTTGTGCGCTTTCTCATCCTCTATGCATCTGGAGCGAATTTGACATCGCAAGTAGAACAACTGAGTAACAAGAAATCAGATTGACCTCACTCTAGATGGAACTGAGCATATCTCCTCTTCTTATTCTTGATAATTGTCCTTCCTGTTACAAGGGATTCTTGTTTTGGACACGATTCTACTGGTATGATTTTCTTTGTTTGGTGAATTTCCTCTGTATTGCCTTGGATTCTTGTTTGACCAATAAAAAATATAATAAAAAATAGCATATATCAGAAAGAGGAAAAAACTGATCTCCCAAGAAAAATGCAACGCCTTAGCTTGAGAAGAAAAATGTCTTGTTTGGTATCTGAGAAAAGGAGAACATATACCTTTCTTCAAATTAAATAGCCAGAGTTTCTCAAAATTCCTAGTAAGCAACTAAGCAGATTCTCATAAACTAAAACGAGAAAAAACAGTTTGCAAATTATAGAAGCTTGAAATCAAGGACTCTATCAAGGGCGTACATTTTCGGATTGGAACGTTTTCGCTGGTAGGTATTAAAGATATGATGCCCTTTCTTCTCCCAGATTGCTGGTACATCATCGTTGTTGTCGATATCCGAAGCTGGGACAACGGATTTTGGCGCATGAGCTGGAGATTTTAAGAATGCGATCATTTTGTGTTAACTTCTTTACCGCAATCTCTCTTCCATCTCCAACGTCCCATGCAAGTGTAAAAAGGAAAGAAAACAAAAGAAAACAAAATCAACAAAGGAGTTAGAACAGGTCTCAGTCTCAGGATTTCGGTTTACTGCAATCTCTCTTGCATCATCCGTCTCGTTGAACATTAGCCACCCTAGGTTCAACCACTGCAAGCAAATGTCAGAATTTGAAAACGGCACGGAGCTAGAGGAGGTGAACGGCTCACCAATGGAGCCGTGCTCTGTTGTTTTGAGCAGTAGTATAAGAAACAAAAAGAGGGGAAAACAGTGCATGGCGTATTCCCCTATTCTTATTAAGTTTATATTGATATTGATATTGATGATGATATATTGATTCCTATTAAGTTTATATTGATGGTGATTAATTCATATAATAATTAATGGAACACTATAGTCCATTGACGATTCAAACTAACCTTACATTGGGTACATTCACTTAATGATACGTCCTTGTTATTTAAATTCATTTTTGAGTGACCTGGTTGAAGTTGGTTTATGGTGATATTTTGTGTGACCTCCATTGTAATCAGAAAAGAAAGCAGTTTCCTTAAGTCCGATAATCTTTTATAGTGGGTGAAGACAAGTTGACTATTACTTGAATAGATAATTCAAAAGTAGCAGTTTAAGAGAAGTTCGGTTTTGTGGTAAACCAAGCAATAAATAAAGAGGATAAGTATGTTTGTGGTATAAAATTCATTTTAATTATATGTTATTTTTCTTTCACATTAGTATATAAAATTGGATATGAACTCCTCGAAGAGTTTCAACGTTTTTCTAATTTCTCAGATTTGCAAATAAAGGTGGCTAATTTTTTCAAATCTGACAGACATAAAACCGTCATTAGTATTATTTGTATTATTTAGTGCATCACCTTAATATTCACTCTTAAAACGCCTTTGTAGAGTTACTAAATTATTAATATCCCAATACATGTTATAAAATGTTGCCACGTCAAAATTTGACAAGCTTCAATGTCATCATGCAATAAATGAAAACCAAAATCTCCTGGACAAACTATAAGGAAATTAAAGAAATTCATTAATAATTATGGTTTTCCTACGTCTTGACTTGAAGAAATACCTGTGCAACATGATATCTTAGTAGACTTCAAAACATACAAAATAACTACGACAAACTCATGGAAACTGTCACACCCCCTCTGATAAACGTCATATATCAAAATAAATAGCGCAACAAAGCATGCAAAACAGTTTGGACGAATGAATACTAATAATATAATAAAACTACCACAGATAAATATTAGGACCAAACCCCACAGGGTATTTAATAATAGTTATCCAAAATTAAATCTAATACGATATATATAAATCTCTTCCAACTCATTTAAACAAATATAACTACACTATTAAGAAAGTCTTTCCAAAGTCTGCTGCCCTGTCAGCCCTCATCATTGCTCAGTACTCACGGATTTTCCTTTTGATCTAGCGTCCCTACCTTGTGCCCTTCCTAAATCTTTTAAACGATATGGGATTCAAATTGAATCTCAGAGTAACAATTAATATCATATTCAAAATATATTTAGTATATGTTAGTATATCATAATCATGAAAACAAATAATACACCATTCTACATATTGAAAATTATGCTCTAGAGGCAAGTCACTGTACTTTAAATGTTATTGTTAATTTAAAGTATTTCTCCATTTTGTTATCATATCATTTGCATGTTTATTATGATAACTGCATCCTTGGATGTATCATAAAGATTATCCTAAATGTCCCTGGTCGGTCATCTATATGGGAGCAAAGATGAAATAAGACCAGTATGATCTTGATGGGGTATGGAGATACGAATCAAAGTCATAGGCACTTGTAAGAGTACAAGGTGCGACCGACCCACTATGAGAAAGCTGCATGGATTAAGTCATAAGCTTATCTTATGTATAACTATGTCACAATGCCCTTTGACCTGAGATCATCATGGATTCCTACATGAGAGTCGTTGATCTTTGACCTAGTCAAAAGTCACATTTGAAAGGGTGATGATAAAGGCTTCGATCGGGATTAGTGGTTTTCATGTGGAGAAATGTGAATAGTCAAGATGAGATTTGTCCCTCACATTTGTAGAGATATATTACTGGGGCCCTCGATGAGTGCGTCTGAGAAATGTATGACCATACTACAATGGAAATGAGTTTCCATTTCAATTGTTAGATTACTCAAGAATCGAGAAAGTAATGGTCAAGAACAGGAGGATGACACCATCCATGCTTCATCATTGACCAAATTATCGAGTGACAAAAGGGACGTGGCATGGTTGTATGATAGGTTAATTACATCGTATCATTGATCCTCATATGAATTGGGTAGTCGTAATGTCTTGCTAGAGGCCGCTTGCGACTTGGGCGACGGTACCAATCTCATGTGGGCCTACAGGGTCATACACAAGAATAGCCTAACAAAAGCAACAATGTCTAGATTCATTGAATCTTAGATATGTCTAAGATTTAATCAATACAACGTTTAATCTAGGATATATATATATAACCTTGAAAATAATAATAATATTATTATATAGTATTTAATTTATTTGATAAATTAAATAACTAAAACAGATAGAGATATCGTAACTCAGATTTAATTTTCGAACAGAGATATCGTATATTAGATTTAATTTAAATTGAGATATCATATCTCAGATTTAATTAAATAGATAGATAGATATCATATCTCAGATTTAATTTATAAAGATAAATTAAATCAGCTAGCTTTTAATTTTGATTAAATAAATATATTAGATTTGATCTGTTGGACAAATTTGATTAACATTATTTTAATCCAAATTCGAATTTCAAAATCAATTGAGATTAATTTTGAATATTTTAATACGGCCCATTAGGGTTTGAAAAAAACTCAATAAGATAATAATCAAGTTGTATTAAAAGTAAGGGAGCCGCAAAAGATAAACCTTAGAGAAAAGAGAAGAGACACAAAACGCTGAAGGCGTTAGCATTCTGTCGTCTGTGTTGGAGTTCTGTTCGGTGTGGATACCGGTAGAGGGAGTGGATTCCCTTAGTCGGCTCCTGGTGATCGTATCTAACAAGACACACGCGAACACGAAAAGTATGGTTTTGACTACTTTAATTTAAATGCTGTTGACAGATCCTCCAATGGGATTCGTAAATTTATTGGATAAATTCCTTCCGCTGCGTGTACGATTCCCAACACAACATACAAGAGTGATATAATGCAACATAGCATCACAACCAACGTAGACTGTGAAACGCAGGACCCTACAAGTCTCGGATCCACAGCGCTGCAGGAAAAACAACAACTGGGCCTTGAACCCAGAACAACTAAATGCAATAAACACGTGTCCCAAACACGGATCATAATTCATGTTACAAACATGCAATACACATATATTTTTTTTGCTCGAACATACACAGATATATAAAGCATATGAGATTAATGTTACTACTTGTTTGCTCAATAACAGAATATTTTTCAAGTTCTTTGTCGGGTCCTGGCCACTTGTAAATTCCTATAATTACAAAATGATGTACGGTGCTTCAATATATATACTGCAAGTATGATAAAAAAAAATTCCTAGTTATTAGAACTTATCACGACCCTTAAATGATAAGTAGTATAATATTGACCATCATTTATGTCATTTTCAGACTTTGACCAGAAATTCTAGAATTTTCACCAAAGTTTGAAAATTCATATCTAATTGTATAGGTGTCCAAATTAGGTGATTCCAAAGGCTATGTAACTCTTGATATGTCTATTTTAAAATAAAAATATCAAAAACAGCCAGAAAAACTCAAAAATAGGCCCATGACCTATCAAATTAAATCTTATGATGTCTACTTCAATTCTAAAAAATTTCATATCCTTTGGATACCATTTACTTACCGAAAAATAGGTCACAAGTCGACTTCCACATAGAATCTCAATTCTAGCAGTTTTAACCTTTAATGAAATTTATGTCCTATGCTTCCCAAAATAATTTCCAACCTTCACCCCACACTATTTTCCCTTCTAAACACATGGAAAACATCAAAAGTCATAAAATCACATCATTTCCTTAAGTTTTGGGTTCAGGCCGAAATGGATATTGGGAAGATCTCAGATGATTTTCCAAACTAACTTCACAAATATCATGATCTTGATTCTAGATTCCCTCCTAGCTCATTATTTAAGCCTTAAACATTATTTAATCAATTTTTATAATTTTGGGCAGAACCTCCCCTTAGGGTTATAGTCTCCCAAATTACATAAAATCATGGAGAAATCAATTCCCAAGATCAACCGACATTACTATTAAGTGCAAGAGACCAAGAGTGACACTTACTTGACTTGCTCTTGATCTTTTTTTCAACTTCCTCCTCTTCCTTTGGTCTTCAATGTTTCGGCCTTCCCTCCAAAAATAACATGCAAAAACAGAAAGAATTAAAGGTTTCAAAACAGAAAATAAGAATAACTAAACAAGTAAATTAATCCATCCAATATTTGTAAATCACAAGCAAATCATTCTCGAGAATGCACTTATGATTCTCGAGAATGCATCTGTGATTCTCGAGAATGTGCTTATGTTCTCGAGAATGGCCTGGCAAAACAAAGAGAAAGAATTCAAGTTGTTGGTATAATTCTCGAGAATGTGATTGAATTCTCGAGAATGGAAGTGATTCTCGAGAATGAGTTAAGGATTTTCGAGAATACTCAATGAATGATTAAATTGCTTCCCAACGTACCATTCTCGAGAATGATAATTTGATTCTCGAGAATGGAAGTGATTCTCGAGAATAAGCCAAGGATTCTCGAGAATGCTCAGTGAATGAATATGAATAAATTACTTCCTGTCATATGATTCTCGAGAATGGAAGTGATTCTCGAGAATACCATATCCATTCTCGAGAATGGTCAATGAACAATCAATTGCTTCCCAACAAGTGACTCTCGAGAATGATAAACGATTCTCGAGAATAGAAGTGATCCTTGAGAATACAACATCAATTCTCGAGAATGCCCTCCATCTATGAAACTTCATTAACGCCTGATTCTCGAGAATAATACCTCAATTCTCGAGAATGGTATCATAAATCTTCACGATTGGCTTCTGGACATAGGATTCTCGAGAATGATATAATCAATTCTCGACAACACCTAAAGGTTTGTCTTCTCAACTTTATGTCTCGAGCTTGATTCTCGAGATGAAGGATCAATTCTCGAGAATGTTTTTCTGGAAAATATACGATGAATTTACGCAGGTTTAAAATCTTCTGGAAATTCATGGGTTACTGTCCATTGTTTATTAATCATCTTCAAACTTATTTATATCACATCTAATCATTCTTTGTTTGAGTTTTAAATTGATTAACCATGCTAAATTTGAATTTGAGCGAAAGGCGATCCAACATGTCAGAACATTAAATGCAAGACAAAGAAACAGAGCAACATTAGGAATCAACGAGTGCAGTAGAAGAAAACATTCTTTCGAGGAATACTTATTCCAGCTTGTACTCTGATATCGCTCTGCACAAGGTCGTCACTGCCAAGAGCATTTAATGAAGCAATGTTCGAATATTCTTGGACTTCCAGCTTCTGTGTCCAACGAAAGTGCAAAAAGTCTCAACGGCTATTTCTTGAAGCTTCACAACGGCATTAATGGTGCACACTATAAAAGCTCATCACATTCAATTCCTCCAACCACCGAAACACCTCGCGCATTCAATTCGAGTTTATTGTATTTATTGTTTCAACTGTTTCATCAATATCTTCGGATATTTAGCACTTCAGTGATTATCACTTATCTACTCTATGAGGAGTTCTCTTAAACATTTATTTGATTACTGTTTAGTTGGTAAAGCTTAAGATTGTGGAACCTTAAGATTGGGTGTACGTTTGCAACTAGTAAGGGGGAGTGAGTCCAAGTAAGAAAGGATCATCCTTGAGTTGTAATCATATTTGAAAGAATTAGTTGAAATCCCAAGGTGTTCTTGGGGACTGGATGTAGGTCGAAGAATTAGACCGAACCAGTATAAATTGTTTAGTGTCCATTTCTTCCTTTTGTCTTAGATTAAAATCTGTTTCTTTGAGTATCTTTGAAAAAGAATTTGAGATCACCTATTTGAAAGACCTGGCAATCACCCAAGAGGGGGGGTGAATTGGGTGTTGGATAAAACTTTAGGTACTTTGAAAATCTTTTCGAAATTTCTAAATCGACAGTTAGATATTCAAATAAGCATATACTAGAAATATAAAAGATAAGGGAAGAGAATATGCAAACTGTGATTTATACTGGTTCGGTCCAAAATCGCTGACCTACGTCCGGTCCCGAACACACAGGATTCCACTATCTTTCAAGAACAATTACACACTCGTAAACGAAGGATGATCCTCTCACTCTCGGACTCCACTCCCCTTACAAGTTGTAATTGATACACCCGCTTGATTACACACTCGTAAACGAAGGATGGTCTACTCACTCGGACTCCACTCCCCCTTACAAGTTGTAATCAATGCAATGTGTTTCCCACTCAAGATCACCCAATCTTGAGTAACTTTCAAATAAAATGTTTACAGATAAATCTTCTCTCACAGAAGTGAATGTATAATCACTGAAGTGCATAATCGATCATCACACTCTCTACTGAAAACTATATCATTGTGAAACAGAGAGTATATGAGATAAGTGTTGGATTCAGAATATCAGCATTTCGACAGTGCAAGCTCATATATCTCGTCTATTTTGAATCATTCTCCTTTTATAGTTGATCGTTACTAATGACCGTTGAGAAGCTTTGCAACTAGCCGTTGAGTCTCTTCGTTTATCCGTTAGGCACAGATATAATACGTTGTGAGTATTCGACCGTTGCGTTGATTGTACTTGGAGAAGGTGACTCGGAATGATAGCCGATTAAGTATGCCTCGAAGGAACGATTTCGTCCTCGCGAACTTTAGTTCCGATTGTTGCTCGCTTTTCGAGTTGTATTAAATGCTTCTGCCACGTCGGATTGCCCTTCGTGTGAATTCAAATATTACCTGGTTAATCACTTCGAAACTCAACCAAGAAATGATTAGATTATGAGATAAATGAGTTCAGATGTGATTAATAAACAATGGAGCACAACCCATAAATTTTCACAAAGGATTTACGTTTTCTAAGTTCTTCGTAAATTTTCAGAATCGATATTCTCGAGAATTGCTTAGGAGTTCTCGAGAATTATGTTTTAAATCAAGATGTTTCGAGAAACAAACCTGAAGAGGTTCTCTGGAATATTTTATTATTCTCGAGAATTATATACCCAGAAGTGATCATATGAAGATATTCTCGAGAATCATTTCATTACACTCGAGAATCAAGCGTTGATTATTTTTCCGTAGAAGTATGGCATTCTCGAGAATTGATACAGCATTCTCGAGAACTTCTTACATTCTTGAGAATTGATGTTGTTCTTGGGAATTATTTAAGCATTCTCGAGAATCTATTTGAACATTGTTATCCTGTACTTGATATTCTCGAATCCATGACTCATTCTCGAGAATCATATAAGGAAAGTTTAATCTATTATCTTTTCTTAGACATTCTCGAGAGCTTCTTACGTGTCCGAGCATTGCGCCTATTCTCGAGAATCAATTTCTCATTCTCGAGAATCATTGTCATATACTCAAGAATCAATTTCTTATGGAGATGCAAACAAGTTGATTCTGATTCAAATACTTAAACTCTTTAAAGCCTTCTTTCCAATGCAAGAACAATCAGCTCCAAACTCATTGTAGTTCGTCCGTTATCATCAACCAACGTTTTTGCAGCATCTTTGGACAGACTATCAATTTTCGAGGGCCATATCTCCCTGGTCCGAACTCTGACGTTTTCAAATTATATATCCCTGGAACTCTCTTGATGTCTACTTTCATATGCCACCGATTTCAGCTCAATTGGATTTTTATTTTGCGAGATATACTCAAAATACTGAAGGTGGGTCTGGACTGTGACGTTGATTTCACTTTCATCTTCCAAAATTCATAGCTCTCTCATCTGACCTCCTTTGGGCTTGAATAATATGTCAAAATGACGCATTAAAAGTCTAGTTTCCAAGAAAATTGGTTTCACGTCAATCCGATCTCTGGTTTGAGAGATATCACTGAATTACCAGAGGTCGCCCGTGCTGAGCGTGAAAACAGAGCTGAACAGAGATGCATGATTCTCGAGAATTACTGATGATTCTCGAGAATTGAAGAGATTTTTGGCGAAAATCACTGTAGCAAAGTGAATTCTCGAGAATTGAAGGTCATTCTCGAGAATGGTCAGTCCAGAACCTCGTTTCTGCTCGTTTTAACTCCAAATTAAGTAATTCCAACTTCTCTATCATCGTGGAGACTTGTAGAATCAATCTAACAACTTGTATAATGATTTTATCATTTCATTTAGCAAGTTCTTCTTCTTTTCTTCTCCTCTTGATCATATTCATAATTTAATTCTTCAATATGTCATCTTCTTGAAGTTGATATTTTCTTCAATTTCTTCTTTCTAAAATATCTTATCTCCTTCTTGAGCTATTATTCAACTTGAACTAATCTACATAAAATATAGTAGTTAGTCAATGTAGGAGATAAATATATCATACAATCTTTTGCTCTTAACAATGGCACCTATATAAGACATCATCAAAACTAATCAAAACCAACATTCTCCCCTTTTTGATGATGGCAAATACTCTAAGAAAAATATGTATAAATATAAAAATACATTAGCCCAACATATTTTTCTGCCTTTCTCTCCCCTTATTTGTCATTAGCAAAAAGATTAAAGTAAAGAAGAGATACTTGAGGAGAGGCAAATGTGAGAACAAATTAAAAATCACAGACTCGAAAATTCTGCTGTCAAAGATTGTCATATGTCAAGAAAACAATTTTCTCTCCCTTATGTAAGAGTGGTTTCATTTTGATATGATGCAAGGTAGAATGTTTTTATGAAAACAAGTTGAAGCAATTTGGAGAGGTTTTCAAGGAAAAACTTTCATGATTAAAGCAACTTGACACTATCACAGAATATGAAGAGATAAAGTTCAGAAATGCTCATTTATATTTGGCAAAGTGATGAAGAATCTATGAAGTCCATCTGCTTGCTGTATGAAATTTGGTGGAGTCGTCGTGGCCTGAGATGAAGTAGTGGAAGCCGTTCTTCCTTGTTTCATCTGAATGAATATGATCAGTACTTCAGCTTCCATCCTATGCCTTTCCTTCATAGAGCTCTTCTGTAGAGCATATCTCAACTTCAATGAAGACACTATTCCTTAATTTGATGGTTTCTCCTTTTAACGCCTTAAGGAATATCCTTGCACAAAACGAAATCTCCTGCTACAAAAAAAAAAAACCTTTCCTTCCAAAAGAGATTTGTTAGTGCAACCAAATATCAAACCATCCCTTTCTATATGTTATTTTCAAATTAAGATAATGAAAGGAAAAAAAATATAAAAATTTTCAAATATAAGATTAACTCATCATCAAAACTAATAAAACATAGTGAATGGAGATGAGTATGCTTAAAAGGATTTTCTTCAAATATAGGAGATGAACTTTTCAGATATCAAACACTTGTGAATGTGAAACTCCCCTTAATGAATGCATTCTCTCTAATAATACCAAATAATAATGTGATGCCAATGTTTAATGAATTGAAAATAAAATACAGGTGAATGAATGATGCACATATTATGCACACATCTTTATCAATTGGAATAGAATGCTTGTTGATTTGATGATGCACACAGGAAAAGAGTTCTTTGAATGAACCACCTTTTTGAATGATGCTTTGACTTGTAAATAGATGACACACATGAAGCTTTTGCAAGGTCACCAATAAATGATGATAAGGATTAGCAAATGAAGCTTTTGAAAATGATGCATTCAATAAAAGAAGCAATTCATCATTACTTTTGCTTTAATTGCATACGAATTGCATCAAATACCAAGCACGCACAGAACAAGACGGAAAAAGAGCAATGAAAAGAATAAAACGAAATGAACTAATGCTGCAATAGTATCTCATACTACGATGCGGTTTAATTAAAAAGAATCAAGCTCGACAATTCTCGGGAATTGACTTGCGATTCTCGAGAATAAATTATACTTTTTCAAATTCATGATGAATGAAGCACAGTGACGCTGATTCATATATGATGCTTTTCAAATATATGCTTTTCCATTCAATGAATATAAAATGACGCAAATGAAGGCAAATAAAGATAAGGATCAACAGAAAGCAATGATTTGGCATTTAAAGAACCTGACGCAATTTATAACTAATTGAAGATAAAGCAAAAAAAAATCGTGAGAAAATGACGCAATTCAAGTATTTTATCAAATGAAGAAAAATGATGCTTTAATTGAATGCAACACGTATATATTTGCTTTTGAATGAATAAATGACGCACAACAAAAGCATTTATTCAAAGATTGAATAGCGTCCATTTGAGATGCCAAAATACAAAAGGAGCAGCTTTCATTTAAGATGTCAGGGCCCATGAAATTGCTCAGAGAGGCGAATAGCAAATGGATGTAAAGCATAAGTAAATCAAAGCCTTTTAAATGCTTGGAGAAAAACTTTACGTGGGTAGTGAATTATCTACTTGAGTAACATTGAATAGGTGTGAAATTGAAAGCATACTTACTGTGCACTTGCCCAACACTTCTTGAGAATTAGATGTAGATTCTTCGAGAATTAACCAGTTTCTCGAGAATACTCAAGAGTGATTTAAACAATGATAAATGAATTGACATCAATGCTAAAATACCTCATTTCAAGTGTGTATTGTGAACACTTGAAGCCTTTTTTTTATGGAAGAATTGTTTGGTGAGATAAACTTGAATTTTCTTAGTTGACAATGAATGATACTCGAGAATGCATCGCAGGTACTCGGGAACTGATTAAGACCTTCACTTCTATTTGTTCTACAGTTCTCGAGAATCTTGTTATGATTCTCAAGAATTAGCCTTTGAGCACTATAGTTGCGAAAATCTGCCAACGTCAGTTCTCGAGAATGGCTTCCAATTCCCGAGAATGCTAATGTTATTATGAACAGTAACACTCTGCGAATTCTAAATTCCCGATAATTCTCGAGAATTGCCTTCAATTCTCGAGAATGCTTAGAGTAGCCGAAAGCAGAATTCTTCAATTCTCGAGAATGTTGAGTGGATTCTCGAGAATACTTAGTTAAGCAGAAGTTCTTGAATAGTCTCTGTCTCAACAATTCTCGGGAATGCCTTGAACTGTTAACTCCTGAGACACTCTGCCAATTCGTTAGATCCGATATTTCTTGAGACTATGCTTAGACATTGCAATGAGTTAAAGGAAGATAATACACCATTCTCGAGTATGATAGAATCATACTTGAGGATTATCAATCTCTGTTAGAATCTGTAATTCTAATCACAGTGCATCCTTTCCCTAGTTGAATGGAACTTCATTGTAGTCTCTTCTTGAGGCAGAATGTATTCTTCTTGCGGGTGTCCATTGCTTCTTATGATTTGATTCTGTAATTCCAGCAATGGATGCTCTGAGAATTCTCTTGCTTGATGTGAGTCTCCTTTTAGACTCATGAGAAACTCTTGGATTCTTCTTCATCTTCTCAGTACCTTTATGTCCATTGATTTTGAAATTATCCTGCATACATAGAGCACTAGATGGACATTTTGGTACCCACTTATACTTGGGTCCTTGACCATTAGTATTGGAGCTTACTTGTCCTTTCGAAATCCAAACATATTTATTTCTCACATAAGAATTTCTCTTAATAAACATGTATGAGAAATATGCCCAGATTTACCACAATAATTGCAAACAATATGATGATGTGCATTATGAGATTTTATGCAAGTATTATGTCGGCCATCAGAGTGAAAATTCAAATAAGTCTCATTTAAATATTCTTTCTTCCTAATAAACTTTCCAGCATCATTATTGAAAACATTTTTTCTTTTCAAAACCGAATCAATAATTGGTAGAGAAACAATTTCATGCAAACTTTCAAAATCAATTTTCGTATCTACAGAGGAAGGGTTGGATTTGTTTACCACATGTGCATTTTGAGTTCCTGAAAAGATTTACCGTATTCGTGCATGATGAGCTTCTGGGAATCGTCTTCCTCTTGTTCTTTGTTGACTAGAGCGTGGAAGCATTTTCTGATTTCACCTTCTTCATTCTCAACTTCCGTTTGTTCATCAATCATGGATATGCACTTTATAATTTCATATGAACTGTCAACACTTTCAACTTCATCACACTTGTTAGAAGTATAAATAGAATCAAGAGTATGCCAAATATCTTTAGCACTAGAGCAACATTTGATTTTCACAAAATCATTTTCGGTTAAAGCACTATACAAAATTTTCATTGCTCTAATATTCAATGAAAACATTTTCTTTTCCTTCTCTGTCCAATCCTTTCTTGGTTTGAAATCAAATACGTTTATAAAAACATTCCACATATCAATATCAAAACATTTTATAAAGGATGTCATTCTAGCTTTCCAAAACCAAAAATCAATATCATTGAAAAATGGTGGAACAAGATAATCAAAACCTTCGAAAACGAGGAACACCCAAAATTAGCCATTGAAAACTCTTGAGATCATTAAGTCGTTTAAACAAGAGACCAGCTCTGATACCAAATGAAAGACCTGGCAATCACCCAAGAGGGGGGTGAATTGGGTGTTGGATAAAACTTTAGGTACTTTGAAAATCTTTTGAAATTTCTAAATCGACGTTAGATATTCAAATAAGCATATACTTGGAAATATAAAAGATAAGGGAAGAGAATATGCAAACCGTGATTTATACTAGTTCGGTCCAAAATCGCCGACCTACGTCCAGTCCCGAACACACGGGATTCCACTATCTTTCAAGAACAATTACACACTCGTAAACGAAGGATGGTCCTCTCACTCTCGGACTCCACTCCCCTTATAAGTTGTAATTGATACACCCGCTTGATTACACACTCGTAAACGAAGGATGGTCTACTCACTCTCAGACTCCACTCCCCCTTACAAGTTGTAATCAATGCAATGTGTTTCCCACTCAAGATCACCCAATCTTGAGTAACTTTCAAATAAAATGTTTACAGATAAATCTTCTCTCACAGAAGTGAATGTATAATCACTGAAGTGCATAATCGATCATCACACTCTCTACGAAAACTATATCATTGTGAAACAGAGAGTATATGAGATA
This sequence comes from Acacia pycnantha, assembly GCA_025563575.1. Taxonomy (NCBI): domain Eukaryota; kingdom Viridiplantae; phylum Streptophyta; class Magnoliopsida; order Fabales; family Fabaceae; genus Acacia; species Acacia pycnantha. The sequence continues at coordinate 1,003,203 of JAMWYP010000050.1, read as the reverse complement.
AGTGTTGGATTCGAATATCAGCATTTCGACAGTGCAAGCTCATATATCTCGTCTATTTTGAATCATTCTCCTTTTATAGTTGATCGTTACTAATGACCGTTGAGAAGCTTTGCAACTAGCCGTTGAGTCTCTTCGTTTATCCGTTAGGCACAGATATAATACGTTGTGAGTATTCGACCGTTGCGTTGATTGTACTTGGAGAAGGTGACTCGAATGATAGCCAGATTAAGTATGCCTCGAAGGAACGATTTCGTCTGCCAGAACTTTAGTTCCGATTGTTGCTCTGCTTTTCTGAGTTGTATTAAATGCTTCTGCCACGTCGGATTGCCCTTCGTGTGAATTCAAATATTACCTGGTTAATCACTTCGAAACTCAACCAAGAAATGATTAGATTATGAGATAAATGAGTTCAGATGTGATTAATAAACAATGGAGCACAACCCATAAATTTTCACAAAGGATTTACGTTTTCTAAGTTCTTCGTAAATTTTCAGAACCGATATTCTCGAGAATTGCTTAGGAGTTCTCGAGAATTATGTTTTAAATCAAGATGTTTCGAGAAACAAACTCGAAGAGGTTCTCGGAATATTTTATTATTCTCGAGAATTATATACCCGTAAGTGATCATATGAAGATATTCTCGAGAATCATTTCATTACACTCGAGAATCAAGCGTTGATTATTTTTCCGTAGAAGTATGGCATTCTCGAGAATTGATACAGCATTCTCGAGAACTTCTTACATTCTTGAGAATTGATGTTGTTCTTGGGAATTATTTAAGCATTCTCGAGAATCTATTTGAACATTGTTATCCTGTACTTGATATTCTCGGAATCCATGACTCATTCTCGAGAATCATATAAGGAAAGTTTAATCTATTATCTTTTCTTAGACATTCTCGAGAGCTTCTTACCTGTGTCCGAGCATTGCGCCTATTCTCGAGAATCAATTTCTCATTCTCGAGAATCATTGTCATATACTCAAGAATCAATTTCTTATGGAGATGCAAACAAGTTGATTCTGATTCAAATACTTAAACTCTTTAAAGCCTTCTTTCCAATGCAAGAACAATCAGCTCCAAACTCATTGTAGTTCGTCCGTTATCATCAACCAACGTTTTTGCAGCATCTTTGGACAGACTATCAATTTTCGAGGGCCATATCTCCCTGGTCCGAACTCTGACGTTTTCAAATTATATATCCCTGGAACTCTCTTGATGTCTACTTTCATATGCCACCGATTTCAGCTCAATTGGATTTTTATTTTGCGAGATATACTCAAAATACTGAAGGTGGGTCTGGACTGTGACGTTGATTTCACTTTCATCTTCCAAAATTCATAGCTCTCTCATCTGACCTCCTTTGGGCTTGAATAATATGTCAAAATGACGCATTAAAAGTCTAGTTTCCAAGAAAATTGGTTTCACGTCAATCCGATCTCTGGTTTGAGAGATATCACTGAATTACCAGAGGTCGCCCGTGCTGAGCGTGAAAACAGAGCTGAACAGAGATGCATGATTCTCGAGAATTACTGATGATTCTCGAGAATTGAAGAGATTTTTGGCGAAAATCACTGTAGCAAAGTGAATTCTCGAGAATTGAAGGTCATTCTCGAGAATGGTCAGTCCGTAACCTCGTTTCTGCTCGTTTTAACTCCAAATTAAGTAATTCCAACTTCTCTATCATCGTGGAGACTTGTAGAATCAATCTAACAACTTGTATAATGATTTTATCATTTCATTTAGCAAGTTCTTCTTCTTTTCTTCTCCTCTTGATCATATTCATAATTTAATTCTTCAATATGTCATCTTCTTGAAGTTGATATTTTCTTCAATTTCTTCTTTCTAAAATATCTTATCTCCTTCTTGAGCTATTATTCAACTTGAACTAATCTACATAAAATATAGTAGTTAGTCAATGTAGGAGATAAATATATCATACAATCTTTTGCTCTTAACAATGGCACCTATATAAGACATCATCAAAACTAATCAAAACCAACATTCTCCCCTTTTTGATGATGGCAAATACTCTAAGAAAAATATGTATAAATATAAAAATACATTAGCCCAACATATTTTTCTGCCTTTCTCTCCCTTATTTGTCATTAGCAAAAAGATTAAAGTAAAGAAGAGATACTTGAGGAGAGGCAAATGTGAGAACAAATTAAAAATCACGACTCGAAAATTCTGTCATCAAAGATTGTCATATGTCAAGAAAACAATTTTCTCTCCCTTATGTAAGAGTGGTTTCATTTTGATATGATGCAAGGTAGAATGTTTTTATGAAAACAAGTTGAAGCAATTTGGAGAGGTTTTCAAGGAAAAACTTTCATGATTAAAGCAACTTGACACTATCACGAAATATGAAGAGATAAAGTTCGAAATGCTCATTTATATTTGGCAAAGTGATGAAGAATCTATGAAGTCCATCTCGCTTGCCGTATGAAATTTGGTGGAGTCGTCGTGGCTCGAGATGAAGTAGTGGAAGCCGTTCTTCCTTGTTTCATCTGAATGAATATGATCAGTACTTCACTTCCATCCTATGCCTTTCCTTCATAGAGCTCTTCTCAGAGCATATCTCAACTTCAATGAAGACACTATTCCTTAATTTGATGGTTTCTCCTTTTAACGCCTTAAGGAATATCCTTGCACAAAACGAAATCTCCTGCTACAAAAAAAAAAAAAACCTTTCCTTCCAAAAGAGATTTGTTAGTGCAACCAAATATCAAACCATCCCTTTCTATATGTTATTTTCAAATTAAGATAATGAAAGGAAAAAAAATATAAAAATTTTCAAATATAAGATTAACTCATCATCAAAACTAATAAAACATAGTGAATGGAGATGAGTATGCTTAAAAGGATTTTCTTCAAATATAGGAGATGAACTTTTCAGATATCAAACACTTGTGAATGTGAAACTCCCCCTTAATGAATGCATTCTCTCTAATAATACCAAATAATAATGTGATGCCAATGTTTAATGAATTGAAAATAAAATACAGGTGAATGAATGATGCACATATTATGCACACATCTTTATCAATTGGAATAGAATGCTTGTTGATTTGATGATGCACACAGGAAAAGAGTTCTTTGAATGAACCACCTTTTTGAATGATGCTTTGACTTGTAAATAGATGACACACATGAAGCTTTTGCAAGGTCACCAATAAATGATGATAAGGATTAGCAAATGAAGCTTTTGAAAATGATGCATTCAATAAAAGAAGCAATTCATCATTACTTTTGCTTTAATTGCATACGAATTGCATCAAATACCAAGCACGCACGTAACAAGACGGAAAAAGAGCAATGAAAAGAATAAAACGAAATGAACTAATGCTGCAATAGTATCTCATACTACGATGCGGTTTAATTAAAAAGAATCAAGCCCGACAATTCTCGGGAATTGACTTGCGATTCTCGAGAATAAATTATACTTTTTCAAATTCATGATGAATGAAGCACAGTGACGCTGATTCATATATGATGCTTTTCAAATATATGCTTTTCCATTCAATGAATATAAAATGACGCAAATGAAGGCAAATAAAGATAAGGATCAACAGAAAGCAATGATTTGGCATTTAAAGAACCTGACGCACAACAAAAGCATTTATTCAAAGATTGAATAGCGTCCATTTGAGATGCCAAAATACAAAAGGAGCAGCTTTCATTTAAGATGTCAGGGCCCATGAAATTGCTCAGAGAGGCGAATAGCAAATGGATGTAAAGCATAAGTAAATCAAAGCCTTTTAAATGCTGGAGAAAAACTTTACGTGGGTAGTGAATTATCTACTTGAGTAACATTGAATAGGTGTGAAATTGAAAGCATACTTACTGTGCACTTGCCCAACACTTCTTGAGAATTAGATGTAGATTCTTCGAGAATTAACCAGTTTCTCGAGAATACTCAAGAGTGATTTAAACAATGATAAATGAATTGACATCAATGCTAAAATACCTCATTTCAAGTGTGTATTGTGAACACTTGAAGCCTTTTTTTTATGGAAGAATTGTTTGGTGAGATAAACTTGAATTTTCTTAGTTGACAATGAATGATACTCGAGAATGCATCGCAGGTACTCGGGAACTGATTAAGACCTTCACTTCTATTTGTTCTACAGTTCTCGAGAATCTTGTTATGATTCTCAAGAATTAGCCTTTGAGCACTATAGTTGCGAAAATCTGCAACGTCGCTTCGAGAATGGCTTCCAATTCCCCGAGAATGCTAATGTTATTATGAACAAGTAACACTCTGCGAATTCTAAATTCCGATAATTCTCGAGAATTGCCTTCAATTCTCGAGAATGCTTAGAGTAGCCGAAAGCGAATTCTTCAATTCTCGAGAATGTTGAGTGGATTCTCGAGAATACTTAGTTAAGCAGAAGTTCTTGAATAGTCTCTGTCTCAACAATTCTCGGGAATGCCTTGAACTGTTAACTCCTGAGACACTCTGCCAATTCGTTAGATCCGATATTTCTTGAGACTATGCTTAGACATTGCAATGAGTTAAAGGAAGATAATACACCATTCTCGAGTATGATAGAATCATACTTGAGGATTATCAATCTCTGTTAGAATCTGTAATTCTAATCACAGTGCATCCTTTCCCTTAGGCACTTGAAGGATTGGCTTTGCTTACGCACTGATTATTCATATATTTTCTTGTGGTTGTCAGCAAAGCTCTCTCAAAAGACATATATAGAAAGAGTCTTTTCCTTTGTGCACGGGAGATCCTTCTTTTCTTATTCTCCTCAAGATAGTTGAATGGAACTTCATTGTAGTCTCTTCTTGAGGCAGAATGTATTCTTCTTGCGGGTGTCCATTGCTTCTTATGATTTGATTCGTAATTCCAGCAATGGATGCTCTGAGAATTCTCTTGCTTGATGTGAGTCTCCTTTTAGACTCATGAGAAACTCTTGGATTCTTCTTCATCTTCTCAGTACCTTTATGTCCATTGATTTTGAAATTATCCTGCATACATAGAGCACTAGATGGACATTTTGGTACCCACTTATACTTGGGTCCTTGACCATTAGTATTGGAGCTTACTTGTCCTTTCGAAATCCAAACATATTTATTTCTCACATAAGAATTTCTCTTAATAAACATGTATGAGAAATATGCCCAGATTTACCACAATAATTGCAAACAATATGATGATGTGCATTATGAGATTTTATGCAAGTATTATGTCGGCCATCAGAGTGAAAATTCAAATAAGTCTCATTTAAATATTCTTTCTTCCTAATAAACTTTCCAGCATCATTATTGAAAACATTTTTTCTTTTCAAAACCGAATCAATAATTGGTAGAGAAACAATTTCATGCAAACTTTCAAAATCAATTTTCGTATCTACAGAGGAAGGGTTGGATTTGTTTACCACATGTGCATTTTGAGTTCCTGAAAAAGATTTACCGTATTCGTGCATGATGAGCTTCTGGGAATCGTCTTCCTCTTGTTCTTTGTTGACTAGAGCGTGGAAGCATTTTCTGATTTCACCTTCTTCATTCTCAACTTCCGTTTGTTCATCAATCATGGATATGCACTTTATAATTTCATATGAACTGTCAACACTTTCAACTTCATCACACTTGTTAGAAGTATAAATAGAATCAAGAGTATGCCAAATATCTTTAGCACTAGAGCAACATTTGATTTTCACAAAATCATTTTCGGTTAAAGCACTATACAAAATTTTCATTGCTCTAATATTCAATGAAAACATTTTCTTTTCCTTCTCTGTCCAATCCTTTCTTGGTTTGAAATCAAATACGTTTATAAAAACATTCCACATATCAATATCAAAACATTTTATAAAGGATGTCATTCTAGCTTTCCAAAACCAAAAATCAATATCATTGAAAAATGGTGGAACAAGATAATCAAAACCTTCAAAACGAGGAACACCCAAAATTAGCCATTGAAAACTCTTGAGATCAAGTAAGTCGTTTAAACAAGAGCCCAGCTCTGATACCAAATGAAAGACCTGGCAATCACCCAAGAGGGGGGGTGAATTGGGTGTTGGATAAAACTTTAGGTACTTTGAAAATCTTTTCGAAATTTCTAAATCGACGCTTAGATATTCAAATAAGCATATACTGGAAATATAAAAGATAAGGGAAGAGAATATGCAAACCGTGATTTATACTAGTTCGGTCCAAAATCGCCGACCTACGTCCGGTCCCGAACACACAGGATTCCACTATCTTTCAAGAACAATTACACACTCGTAAACGAAGGATGGTCCTCTCACTCTCGGACTCCACTCCCCTTACAAGTTGTAATTGATACACCCGCTTGATTACACACTCGTAAACGAAGGATGGTCTACTCACTCTCGACTCCACTCCCCTTACAAGTTGTAATCAATGCAATGTGTTTCCCACTCAAGATCACCCAATCTTGAGTAACTTTCAAATAAAATGTTTACAGATAAATCTTCTCTCACGTAAGTGAATGTATAATCACCGAAGTGCATAATCGATCATCACACTCTCTACCGAAAACTATATCATTGTGAAACAGAGTATATGAGATAAGTGTTGGATTCGAATATCAGCATTTCGACAGTGCAAGCTCATATATCTCGTCTATTTTGAATCATTCTCCTTTTATAGTTGATTGTTACTAATGACCGTTGAGAAGCTTTGCAACTAGCCGTTGAGTCTCTTCGTTTATCCGTTAGGCACGTATATAATACGTTGTGAGTATTCGACCGTTGCGTTGATTGTACTTGGAGAAGGTGACTCGTAATGATAGCCGATTAAGTATGCCTCGAAGGAACGATTTCGTCTGCGAACTTTAGTTCCGATTGTTGCTCGCTTTTCGAGTTGTATTAAATGCTTCTGCCACGTCGGATTGCCCTTCGTGTGAATTCAAATATTACCTGGTTAATCACTTCGAAACTCAACCAAGAAATGATTAGATTATGAGATAAATGAGTTCAGATGTGATTAATAAACAATGGAGCACAACCCATAAATTTTCACAAAGGATTTACGTTTTCTAAGTTCTTCGTAAATTTTCAGAACCGATATTCTCGAGAATTGCTTAGGAGTTCTCGAGAATTATGTTTTAAATCAAGATGTTTCGAGAAACAAACTGAAGAGGTTCTCGGGAATATTTTATTATTCTCGAGAATTATATACCCAGAAGTGATCATATGAAGATATTCTCGAGAATCATTTCATTACACTCGAGAATCAAGCGTTGATTATTTTTCCGTAGAAGTATGGCATTCTCGAGAATTGATACAGCATTCTCGAGAACTTCTTACATTCTTGAGAATTGATGTTGTTCTTGGGAATTATTTAAGCATTCTCGAGAATCTATTTGAACATTGTTATCCTGTACTTGATATTCTCGGGAATCCATGACTCATTCTCGAGAATCATATAAGGAAAGTTTAATCTATTATCTTTTCTTAGACATTCTCGAGAGCTTCTTACCTGTGTCCGAGCATTGCGCCTATTCTCGAGAATCAATTTCTCATTCTCGAGAATCATTGTCATATACTCAAGAATCAATTTCTTATGGAGATGCAAACAAGTTGATTCTGATTCAAATACTTAAACTCTTTAAAGCCTTCTTTCCAATGCAAGAACAATCAGCTCCAAACTCATTGTAGTTCGTCCGTTATCATCAACCAACGTTTTTGCAGCATCTTTGGACAGACTATCAATTTTCGAGGGCCATATCTCCCTGGTCCGAACTCTGACGTTTTCAAATTATATATCCCTGGAACTCTCTTGATGTCTACTTTCATATGCCACCGATTTCAGCTCAATTGGATTTTTATTTTGCGAGATATACTCAAAATACTGAAGGTGGGTCTGGACTGTGACGTTGATTTCACTTTCATCTTCCAAAATTCATAGCTCTCTCATCTGACCTCCTTTGGGCTTGAATAATATGTCAAAATGACGCATTAAAAGTCTAGTTTCCAAGAAAATTGGTTTCACGTCAATCCGATCTCTGGTTTGAGAGATATCACTGAATTACCAGAGGTCGCCCGTGCTGAGCGTGAAAACAGAGCTGAACAGAGATGCATGATTCTCGAGAATTACTGATGATTCTCGAGAATTGAAGAGATTTTTGGCGAAAATCACTGTAGCAAAGTGAATTCTCGAGAATTGAAGGTCATTCTCGAGAATGGTCAGTCCAGAACCTCGTTTCTGCTCGTTTTAACTCCAAATTAAGTAATTCCAACTTCTCTATCATCGTGGAGACTTGTAGAATCAATCTAACAACTTGTATAATGATTTTATCATTTCATTTAGCAAGTTCTTCTTCTTTTCTTCTCCTCTTGATCATATTCATAATTTAATTCTTCAATATGTCATCTTCTTGAAGTTGATATTTTCTTCAATTTCTTCTTTCTAAAATATCTTATCTCCTTCTTGAGCTATTATTCAACTTGAACTAATCTACATAAAATATAGTAGTTAGTCAATGTAGGAGATAAATATATCATACAATCTTTTGCTCTTAACAATGGCACCTATATAAGACATCATCAAAACTAATCAAAACCAACATTCTCCCCCTTTTTGATGATGGCAAATACTCTAAGAAAAATATGTATAAATATAAAAATACATTAGCCCAACATATTTTTTCTGCCTTTCTCTCCCCCTTATTTGTCATTAGCAAAAAGATTAAAGTAAAGAAGAGATACTTGAGGAGAGGCAAATGTGAGAACAAATTAAAAATCACAGACTCGAAAATTCTGCTGTCAAAGATTGTCATATGTCAAGAAAACAATTTTCTCTCCCTTATGTAAGAGTGGTTTCATTTTGATATGATGCAAGGTAGAATGTTTTTATGAAAACAAGTTGAAGCAATTTGGAGAGGTTTTCAAGGAAAAACTTTCATGATTAAAGCAACTTGACACTATCACACTGTAGAGCATATCTCAACTTCAATGAAGACACTATTCCTTAATTTGATGGTTTCTCCTTTTAACGCCTTAAGGAATATCCTTGCACAAAACGAAATCTCCTGCTACAAAAAAAAAAAAAAACCTTTCCTTCCAAAAGAGATTTGTTAGTGCAACCAAATATCAAACCATCCCTTTCTATATGTTATTTTCAAATTAAGATAATGAAAGGAAAAAAAATATAAAAATTTTCAAATATAAGATTAACTCATCATCAAAACTAATAAAACATAGTGAATGGAGATGAGTATGCTTAAAAGGATTTTCTTCAAATATAGGAGATGAACTTTTCGGATATCAAACACTTGTGAATGTGAAACTCCCCTTAATGAATGCATTCTCTCTAATAATACCAAATAATAATGTGATGCCAATGTTTAATGAATTGAAAATAAAATACAGGTGAATGAATGATGCACATATTATGCACACATCTTTATCAATTGGAATAGAATGCTTGTTGATTTGATGATGCACACAGAAAAGAGTTCTTTGAATGAACCACCTTTTGAATGATGCTTTGACTTGTAAATAGATGACACACATGAAGCTTTTGCAAGGTCACCAATAAATGATGATAAGGATTAGCAAATGAAGCTTTTGAAAATGATGCATTCAATAAAAGAAGCAATTCATCATTACTTTTGCTTTAATTGCATACGAATTGCATCAAATACCAAGCACGCACAGAACAAGACGGAAAAAGAGCAATGAAAAGAATAAAACAGAAATGAACTAATGCTGCAATAGTATCTCATACTACGATGCGGTTTAATTAAAAAGAATCAAGCCCGACAATTCTCGGGAATTGACTTGCGATTCTCGAGAATAAATTATACTTTTTCAAATTCATGATGAATGAAGCACAGTGACGCTGATTCATATATGATGCTTTTCAAATATATGCTTTTCCATTCAATGAATATAAAATGACGCAAATGAAGGCAAATAAAGATAAGGATCAACAGAAAGCAATGATTTGGCATTTAAAGAACTCGACGCAATTTATAACTAATTGAAGATAAAGCAAAAAAATCGTGAGAAAATGACGCAATTCAAGTATTTTATCAAATGAAGAAAAATGATGCTTTAATTGAATGCAACACGTATATATTTGCTTTTGAATGAATAAATGACGCACAACAAAAGCATTTATTCAAAGATTGAATAGCGTCCATTTGAGATGCCAAAATACAAAAGGAGCAGCTTTCATTTAAGATGTCGTGGCCCATGAAATTGCTCAGAGAGGCGAATAGCAAATGGATGTAAAGCATAAGTAAATCAAAGCCTTTTAAATGCTGGAGAAAAACTTTACGTGGGTAGTGAATTATCTACTTGAGTAACATTGAATAGGTGTGAAATTGAAAGCATACTTACTGTGCACTTGCCCAACACTTCTTGAGAATTAGATGTAGATTCTTCGAGAATTAACCAGTTTCTCGAGAATACTCAAGAGTGATTTAAACAATGATAAATGAATTGACATCAATGCTAAAATACCTCATTTCAATTGTGTATTGTGAACACTTGAAGCCTTTTTTTTATGGAAGAATTGTTTGGTGAGATAAACTTGAATTTTCTTAGTTGACAATGAATGATACTCGAGAATGCATCGCAGGTACTCGGAACCGATTAAGACCTTCACTTCTATTTGTTCTACGCTTCTCGAGAATCTTGTTATGATTCTCAAGAATTAGCCTTTGAGCACTATAGTTGCGAAAATCTGCAACGTCGCTTCGAGAATGGCTTCCAATTCCCGAGAATGCTAATGTTATTATGAACAGAACACTCTGCGAATTCTAAATTCTCGATAATTCTCGAGAATTGCCTTCAATTCTCGAGAATGCTTAGAGTAGCCGAAAGCAGAATTCTTCAATTCTCGAGAATGTTGAGTGGATTCTCGAGAATACTTAGTTAAGCAGAAGTTCTTGAATAGTCTCTGTCTCAACAATTCTCGGGAATGCCTTGAACTGTTAACTCCTGAGACACTCTGCCAATTCGTTAGATCCGATATTTCTTGAGACTATGCTTAGACATTGCAATGAGTTAAAGGAAGATAATACACCATTCTCGAGTATGATAGAATCATACTTGAGGATTATCAATCTCTGTTAGAATCTGTAATTCTAATCACAAGGCATCCTTTCCCTTAGGCACTTGAAGGATTGGCTTTGCTTACGCACTGATTATTCATATATTTTCTTGTGGTTGTCAGCAAAGCTCTCTCAAAAGACATATATAGAAAGAGTCTTTTCCTTTGTGCACGGGAGATCCTTCTTTTCTTATTCTCCTCAAGATAGTTGAATGGAACTTCATTGTAGTCTCTTCTTGAGGCAGAATGTATTCTTCTTGCGGGTGTCCATTGCTTCTTATGATTTGATTCTGTAATTCCAGCAATGGATGCTCTGAGAATTCTCTTGCTTGATGTGAGTCTCCTTTTAGACTCATGAGAAACTCTTGGATTCTTCTTCATCTTCTCAGTACCTTTATGTCCATTGATTTTGAAATTATCCTGCATACATAGAGCACTAGATGGACATTTTGGTACCCACTTATACTTGGGTCCTTGACCATTAGTATTGGAGCTTACTTGTCCTTTCGAAATCCAAACATATTTATTTCTCACATAAGAATTTCTCTTAATAAACATGTATGAGAAATATGCCCAGATTTACCACAATAATTGCAAACAATATGATGATGTGCATTATGAGATTTTATGCAAGTATTATGTCGGCCATCAGAGTGAAAATTCAAATAAGTCTCATTTAAATATTCTTTCTTCCTAATAAACTTTCCAGATCATTATTGAAAACATTTTTCTTTTCAAAACCGAATCAATAATTGGTAGAGAAACAATTTCATGCAAACTTTCAAAATCAATTTTCGTATCTACGAGAGGAAGGGTTGGATTTGTTTACCACATGTGCATTTTGAGTTCCCGAAAAGATTTACCGTATTCGTGCATGATGAGCTTCTGGGAATCGTCTTCCTCTTGTTCTTTGTTGACTAGAGCGTGGAAGCATTTTCTGATTTCACCTTCTTCATTCTCAACTTCCGTTTGTTCATCAATCATGGATATGCACTTTATAATTTCATATGAACTGTCAACACTTTCAACTTCATCACACTTGTTAGAAGTATAAATAGAATCAAGAGTATGCCAAATATCTTTAGCACTAGAGCAACATTTGATTTTCACAAAATCATTTTCGGTTAAAGCACTATACAAAATTTTCATTGCTCTAATATTCAATGAAAACATTTTCTTTTCCTTCTCTGTCCAATCCTTTCTTGGTTTGAAATCAAATACGTTTATAAAAACATTCCACATATCAATATCAAAACATTTTATAAAGGATGTCATTCTAGCTTTCCAAAACCAAAAATCAATATCATTGAAAAATGGTGGAACAGACTGTTAAGTCGTTTAAACAAGAGCCGCTCGATACCAAATGAAAGACTGCAATCACCCAAGAGGGGGTGAATTGGGTGTTGGATAAAACTTTAGGTACTTTGAAAATCTTTTCAAATTTCTAAATCGACAGCTTAGATATTCAAATAAGCATATACTGGAAATATAAAAGATAAGGGAAGAGAATATGCAAACCGTGATTTATACTAGTTCGGTCCAAAATCGCCGACCTACGTCCGGTCCCTGAACACTGGGATTCCACTATCTTTCAAGAACAATTACACACTCGTAAACGAAGGATGGTCCTCTCACTCTCGACTCCACTCCCCTTATAAGTTGTAATTGATACACCCGCTTGATTACACACTCGTAAACGAAGGATGGTCTACTCACTCTCGACTCCACTCCCCTTACAAGTTGTAATCAATGCAATGTGTTTCCACTCAAGATCACCCAATCTTGAGTAACTTTCAAATAAAATGTTTACGATAAATCTTCTCTCACGTAGTGAATGTATAATCACCGAAGTGCATAATCGATCATCACACTCTCTACCGAAAACTATATCATTGTGAAACAGAGAGTATATGAGATAAGTGTTGGATTCGAATATCAGCATTTCGACAAAGGCAAGCTCATATATCTCGTCTATTTTGAATCATTCTCCTTTTATAGTTGATTGTTACTAATGACCGTTGAGAAGCTTTGCAACTAGCCGTTGAGTCTCTTCGTTTATCCGTTAGGCACAGATATAATACGTTGTGAGTATTCGACCGTTGCGTTGATTGTACTTGGAGAAGGTGACTCGAATGATAGCCGATTAAGTATGCCTCGAAGGAACGATTTCGTCTCGCGAACTTTAGTTCCGATTGTTGCTCGCTTTTAAGTTGTATTAAATGCTTCTGCCACGTCGGATTGCCCTTCGTGTGAATTCAAATATTACCTGGTTAATCACTTCGAAACTCAACCAAGAAATGATTAGATTATGAGATAAATGAGTTCAGATGTGATTAATAAACAATGGAGCACAACCCATAAATTTTCAGAAAGGATTTACGTTTTTCTAAGTTCTTCGTAAATTTTCCAGAACTGATATTCTCGAGAATTGCTTAGGAGTTCTCGAGAATTATGTTTTAAATCAAGATGTTTCGAGAAACAAACCTGAAGAGGTTCTCGGGAATATTTTATTATTCTCGAGAATTATATACCTGTAGTGATCATATGAAGATATTCTCGAGAATCATTTCATTACACTCGAGAATCAAGCGTTGATTATTTTTCCGTAGAAGTATGGCATTCTCGAGAATTGATACAGCATTCTCGAGAACTTCTTACATTCTTGAGAATTGATGTTGTTCTTGGGAATTATTTAAGCATTCTCGAGAATCTATTTGAACATTGTTATCCTGTACTTGATATTCTCGGAATCCATGACTCATTCTCGAGAATCATATAAGGAAAGTTTAATCTATTATCTTTTCTTAGACATTCTCGAGAGCTTCTTATGTGTCCGAGCATTGCGCCTATTCTCGAGAATCAATTTCTCATTCTCGAGAATCATTGTCATATACTCAAGAATCAATTTCTTATGGAGATGCAAACAAGTTGATTCTGATTCAAATACTTAAACTCTTTAAAGCCTTCTTTCCAATGCAAGAACAATCAGCTCCAAACTCATTGTAGTTCGTCCGTTATCATCAACCAACGTTTTTGCAGCATCTTTGGACAGACTATCAATTTTCGAGGGCCATATCTCCCTGGTCCGAACTCTGACGTTTTCAAATTATATATCCCTGGAACTCTCTTGATGTCTACTTTCATATGCCACCGATTTCAGCTCAATTGGATTTTTATTTTGCGAGATATACTCAAAATACTGAAGGTGGGTCTGGACTGTGACGTTGATTTCACTTTCATCTTCCAAAATTCATAGCTCTCTCATCTGACCTCTTTGGGCTTGAATAATATGTCAAAATGACGCATTAAAAGTCTAGTTTCCAAGAAAATTGGTTTCACGTCAATCCGATCTCTGGTTTGAGAGATATCACTGAATTACCAGAGGTCGCCCGTGCTGAGCGTGAAAACAGAGCTGAACAGAGATGCATAATTCTCGAGAATTACTGATGATTCTCGAGAATTAAAGAGATTTTTGGCGAAAATCACTGTAGCAAAGTGAATTCTCGAGAATTGAAGGTCATTCTCGAGAATGGTCACCCGTAACCTCGTTTCTGCTCGTTTTAACTCCAAATTGAGTAATTCCAACTTCTCTATCGTCGTGGAGACTTGTAGAATCAATCTAACAACTTGTATAATGATTTTATCATTTCATTTAGCAAGTTCTTCTTCTTTTCTTCTCCTCTTGATCATATTCATAATTTAATTCTTCAAATCTTGAACTTGATATTTTCTTCAATTTCTTCTTTCTAAAATATCTTATCTCCTTCTTGAGCTATTATTCAACTTGAACTAATCTACATAAAATATAGTAGTTAGTCAATGTAGGAGATAAATATATCATACAATCTTTTTGCTCTTAACAATGGCACCTATATAAGACATCATCAAAACTAATCAAAACCAACACTATTCACCCCCCTCTAGGTGATATTCCACCTTCATTTGGTATCAAAGCATAGGTTACTCTAATGGGCTTAACATCCCGAGTTAGATCATGGACAAAATATTACCAGATGGCGCATCAATCAACAGACCACCGGGGTTTAATGGCCAACACTATTTGTTTTGGAAAAAAAATTAAAGTATTTGTTTTGGCAACCGAGTTTGGCCTATGGAATGTGTTTGAGAGAGGAGATTACCTTCCAACAGTTACTGAGAATGGTATTAAATCAGCAAAACTTGAAGAAGATTATGATGAGAATGATCGAAGACATGTCACATCAATAGCAAAGCTATTCTTATGCTTCAAAGTGCTCTTAGTCAGCAAGAGTACTTTTGCATTTGCAATCTATCAATTGCAAGAGAGATGTGGAATGCTCTGGAAATCGCGTATGAAGGAACAACCGGCATGAAGGAGAATCGCATCAACAAACTGACGACCGAGTATGACCTTCTTCGAATGAAGTCCGGAGAATCCATTGCCGAATTTCAACTTTGTTTTACTCATTTAATCAATCAGCTAGTAGCCTTGGGTAAAGTATATGAGAAAGGTCCTCAAGTCAGAAAAATCCTTAATGTCCTAACTAAAGAATGGGAAGGAAAAGTCACAGCAATCGAAGAAGCCCGTGGCGAATCAATGAGAACAGTTGCTGCCTTATTCGAAAGTCTATCTGAGTACGAAAGCAAAATGATATTCAAGAAAGGCTTGGACGAGATTAACAACAATAAGAGCAAAGGAGTTGCTCTCAAAGATGAGAAAGAAAAAGAGGATAAAGATGAAGATGATGAGGATGATGAAGAGATGGGTATGTTTGTGCAAAGATTCAAGAGATTCTATAAAAAATACCAAGGCTTTAGAAACAAGTTCCAAAAGGGAAACATGAGTAACATACGCGATTTCAAAGATAAGGACCAAGTCATCTGTTACGAGTGTGAGAAACCTTGACATTACAAATCCGAATGTCCTCAACTAAAAGGCAATGAGAAAGAGAAGAAAAAGAGGTTCAATCATTTCAAAAAGAAAGCTTATGTATCCGCCATATGGGGAGATGGATCTTTTGAAGAAGAAAGTGAGGAAGGGGAAGAGACGGTCAATGTTTGTCTAGTTGCAGAAGAAGAGAAGCCTAACAATAATAATGATGAGGTAAACGATTCACGGCCTTCTTATGATGAGTTATTCAATGAATATAATGATATACAATCTGAATATGACATGCTTGCTGAAAAATACATAGATTTGAAAAATAAAAATATTACTCTTGAACAGCAAGTCAAGAATCTTTCGTGCACGAATATTGTTTGTGAAGATTGTCTTGACTTAGGGAAAAGAAATTTATATCTCACAAAAACACTTGAGAAATTCACTAAAGGGAGTGAGATGCTCAGTGTAATTTTGAAAGCTCAGAGATTTACAAATGATCGTTCAGGCATAGGATACAATCCTGTTTTTGATAAAAGAAAAGGCAAGAAGAAAACTAGTGGAAAGTCCTATTTGAAATATTTGCAGAAAACTGTTCACACATCAAACCCATTTGCGCATTGTAACTACTGTAATCGTAAGGGTCATAGTACATCATCGTGTTTTCATAAAAGGGATAGAAGAGATAGACCTGTTGGTAATTATTAGTGGGTACCTAAGGGAACATATGTTCCTAAGGCCCAAACTAACCCCAAAAGACCCAAGAAAAGATGGGTACCTAAGGCTTAATGTTTCTATGATTCGCAAGTATGTCTGAGAGCATCAAGAACCAACAAATGGTACATTGACAGTGGGTGATCTAGACACATGATAAGGGATCAAGCTAAGTTTGTGGCAATGAGATCAAGAGATGGTGGCAAAGTCACCTTTGGAGGGAACCAATCCAGGAAAATCACTGGAGTTGGTGAAATTGGTACAAAGGATGGGCCACTGATCAAAGACGTTTATCTAGTAGAAGGTCTCTGCCACAATCTTCTAAGTGTTAGCCAAAGTGCTGATAAGAACAATTGGATCCTTTTTGACTTAGAGGAGTGTCTCATTGTCAATAAAGATTATCTCCCAATAGATAAAGGTAAACTTAAGACATTATTCAAAGCTCCTAGAGAAGGTAACTACTATACATTAGAATTACCTAAAATAAGCTCTGAAAAATGTTTTGTTAGCAACTTGGATAAAAGTTAGCTATGGCATAAGCGACTGGCACATGTGAACATGCTACAACTGGACAAGTTGTTAAGAAAAGATTTAGTTGTTGGTTTACCTAAACTTCATTTTAAAAATGATATGATCTATGATGCCTGTCAAAGGGGTAAGCAAACCAAATCTTCTTTTAAAAATAAGATTGACATCTTAACTAATCGTCCCCTCCAACTACTTCACATGGACTTAGTTGGACCGGTTAGAGTCAGGAGCCTTGGTGGTAACTTATATACTCTAGTTATTGTAGATGATTTCTCTCGTTTTACCTGGACCATGTTTATGTCATCAAAGGATGAAACATTTGATCTATTTACTGTGTTTTCCAAAAAGGTTCAAAACAGGAAAGGTATCTGTATTTCAGCTATTTGAACCGATCATGGAGGGGAGTTCAAAAATCAAGCCTTTGCTGAATTTTGTGATGCTCACGGCATTGATCACAACTTCTCGGCTCCAAGAACACCACAAAATAATGGTGTAGTTGAGAGGAAGAATCGTGTGCTCACGAAAATGGCTCGCGCAATGCTTAACGAGAATCAAACATCACAAGTCTTTTGGGCAGACACAATGAGCACAACGAGCTACATATCAAACCGAGCCTGTCTGAGAAAGAAACTAAACAAGACGTCTTACGAACTATACAAAGGAAGAAAACCGAAATTGGCTCACTTACATATCTTCGGCTGCAAGTGTTTTGTACAAAACAATGGTAAGGACAATCTGGGTAAATTCGATTCCAAGTCGGACGAAGGTATTTTTCTTGGATACTCAAATAGGAGTAAGACTTATAGAGTATTCAATAAACGTACTCATATAGTTGAAGAGTCAATCCATGTTGTGTTCTGCGAGTCCAAAATTAATGAGCCTTTAGATGATGATGAACCTGCTTACAAAAACCAATTCTTTTCAAAAACTACTTCTGCTTCTCTTGAAAGTTCAGAAAATGTTTTCGAGAATGATGAACAGAATCCTATAGAAAATCCTGATCAATCCCAACCTAGAGCTTGGAAGTTTATTAGAAATCATCCTCTGGACTAAGTCGTAGGTGATGTAAATCAAGGTGTGAGAACTAGGAATAGTACTTTAAATGAAGTTACATTTTCTGCATTCATATCTAATATTGAACCCTCAAAAATTGACAAGGCCCTCTCAGAAAATGATTGGGTAATCGCAATGCAAGAGGAGTTACATCAATTTGATAGAAATCAAGTTTGAGATTTGGTACCTAGGCCTAAAGATCATCCGGTCATTGGCACCAAATGAGTATTCAAGAACAAACGTGATGAGTCTGCAATTATAGTCAGAAATAAGGCTAGACTTGTTGCCAAAGGCTATAATCAGGAAGAAGGAATTGATTATGAGGAAACGTATGCTCCAGTAGCTATATTTGAAGCAATACATGCACTCTTGGCCTTTACATGCATCAAAGAATTCAAACTCTATCAAATGGATGTTAAACGTGCATTTTTAAATTGTTTTATACAGGAGGAAGTCTATGTAGAGAAACCTCCTGGTTTTGAAAATGAACATCATCCAGATCACGTTTATCGTCTTAAAAAGGCATTGTATGGTCTTAAACAAGCTCCAAGAGCTTGGTATGAAAGGCTCAGTAAATTTCTATTAGAACAAGGTTTTATTAGAGGAAAAGCAGACACGACACTCTTCATTAAAAATAATAAACTCAATGAAATTCTGGTTGTACAAATATATGTAGATGATATTATTTTTGGTTCTACTAACGAATCTCTGTGTGAGGAATTCTTGAAGAAAATGCAGAATGAATTTGAAATGTTAATGATGGGTGAGTTGAAGTACTTTCTTGGCTTGTAAATCCAACAACGGAAGGATGGGATATTTATCTCACAAACGAAGTATCTCCGTGATTTGCTCAAGAAGTTTGGATTGGAGCATTGCAAGGGTGCTGACACACCAATGAGCTCAACTGCTTCTCTGGACGCCGATGAGGAAAAAGGGAAAGACTTCAACATAACCAAATATCGGGGGATGATTGGATTACTGCTTTATTTAACCAAATATCCTGGATTTTGTCAAGACCCATTGGTACTTCTTTCTGATCCTTTATTTGTATCAAGTTAATGGGAGAGACCTTTTTGCCCCACTGTTTGGCTTAATCTGGATAATTTTAGGAGAACTTGTAATTTAGATTTATCTCCTTGGTTAACCCCTTACATGCCCCTATTGAAAATACAGACTCCACATTTACCTCAAATAGTTAAGATTTTCTACTTCAATATGGTTGAGGAAAAGAAGCCAGATGGAGAAATTGTTCTATTTACTCAGGTTAGGGGTCAGCAGATACAAATAACTGCTAATCTTATCAACTCCTACTTAGGAATCACCAATCCTCCTATCGACCCACCTAACTTATCTGAACAGGAGTGCTTTCAGATTCTGTTACCTAGTGATGAATATGATGGGGAGCCTCTTAAGTTTAAACATTCTCAGATGCCTGATACCCACAGAGTTCTCTGGTATCTTTACAGTCGCAATTTGGTTAACAAGGGACAGAGTTTCACTCACTTTGTTAGTAAAGATTACCATTTGCTAGCCTCTATTATTGCCAAGGAGCAACGCAATCTAGGCAAATTGGTTATCTCTGAGATGTCCAATTTTCTCTCTACTTTAGGGACCTCCAAGAGAAATACAATGCCATATCCTAACCTGGTTTCTCAGATACTTGGCTTCAACAATATCTAGTATCTTCTGAAAGGTGACAAGGTAGTCTTCCCTAAGCAATTTAGCAAGACTCATCTCTTATATATGAAGATATCCTTCAACAAGGCCACTAGGAAACTAAGAGAAGAACCCCAGAAAAAGGACAAAGAAGTTATGGATGGTCCTTCTCAGCTCTCTACTTCCAAGGCCCCAGAAGAAGCTCATTCATCTCAGGCTGGTACTACATCAACTCATGTACCCTCTTTTTCTCAGAATGCCATTCAGACTCTGGTTCAGAATGCTATTTAGAGTGCAATTTCTCCAGTACTGAAGGGTTTAGAAATTCACAATCAGCTTCTCAGGGAAATGATCAAAGCTTTGAATGGAGATATGCTTGATCTAAAGACTCATCTTGATGATCGCATGAACTCAGAGATGTCAGATCTCAAAGCTGAAGTGGATGCTCATCTGTCTGTTCTGTTTGAGCATCATAGGGAGATTAAGAAAGAAGTTCAGGATTTGGATCAACAAAATCTTTGTACTCAACTCATGATGCAGGACTTGAACACCAATCTTGAGTACCTTGCCACCAACCTCAGTGGTCCTGGTCCTTCTCAAGCTTCTCCCGCTCCTTCTCATGAGCCACATGCTTCCACTCCTGCCATGTCTCCTGAGTTGACCACTACTGCTCTTGTTCCTTACTTTGCTCCTCCTGGTCCCCCCTCTTTGACTAATGACAAAAGGGGAGAAGAAGCAAAGGATTTAGAGTCTAGTTTGATTAGAGTCTAGTTTTGATATGATTCCCAAAAGAAAGGGATGATTGGATCGACAAGGAACGGAATTTCGCACCGAAAGTTCAGCCTCCAACGCGTCCTGAAAGAACAGAAGGTATCTCACGCTACAAACCTCAGATTTGAGTGTTTCCAAAACGAGGTGAAAGACGGCTTTCTGAAACAAGATTTTGACTCAAGAAACACCGAAAAAGGATAAGGAAATCTAGAGATACGAAAC
The DNA here is from genome assembly GCA_025563575.1 of Acacia pycnantha. NCBI lineage: Eukaryota > Viridiplantae > Streptophyta > Magnoliopsida > Fabales > Fabaceae > Acacia > Acacia pycnantha. The sequence goes on along the minus strand of JAMWYP010000050.1, from coordinate 982,360 downwards.
CGAGAAATATAGAACGAAAACTGAAGTTTATCGATTAAAGGAAGGCGCCACAATTCCAAAGAATTGACAAGCCCAAGAGCACCACAAGGATTGTTGCCCTTGATAAGTTCAGAGATTCTCAAAAGAACCCTAGAGAAGCTTGTCTCTCACCAAAAAGGTTAACTTTCAAATTCTCCGTCCCTCAAAGAGGCTATGGTGTTCCCTTATATAGTGGACAACATCCATATTGAGTTTAACCTAATTATGCTTACACACAAAGCCTAATAAGCGAGCCCAATAAGCCTTAATACAAAAATATAACTAAAAGTAAGAAGAATAAAACTAAGTGCAGAATTTGGGCCAAGTAATAAAATGAAGCCTTCATGCATATCCCTTGAGGCTTATTCCTCCAAGTTTGTTGCCTTGGTCATGCCACCTCCTATGTCCTCATCAAGTTTGCTAATCACTGATACACCAATAGTTAGATTGCACTAATGATTTTTGCTATGTACTTAAAGACTCTGCTTAATATAGCTTTTGATGAATTGATATGATCTTAATGATATGATTAATTTCATGATGTGTTTTACTTTTGCTTCTATTTTTTTCAAAGTCTTAAACCTTTAATTAAATCCTTTTGCTAAAACTATTGTCATCATCAAAAAGGGGGAGAATGTTAGCTCCCAAGTGTTTTGATGATAACAAAAGAATTAAAAGTTTCAAAACAGAAAACAAGAAGAACTAAACAAGCAAATTAATCCATCCAATATTTGTACATCACAAGCAAATCATTCTCGAGAATGCACTTATGATTCTCAAGAATGCATATGTGGTTCTCGAGAATGTGCTTATGTTCTCGAGAATGGCCCGAAAAAACAAAGAGAAAAAATTCAAGTTGTTGGTATAATTCTCCAGAATGTGATTGAATTCTCAAGAATAGAAGTGATTCTCGAGAATGAGTTAAGGATTCTCGAGAATACTCAATGAATGATTAAATTGCTTCCCAACATACGATTCTCGAGAATGATAATTTGATTCTTGAGAATGGAAGTGATTCTCAAGAATAAGCCAAGGATTCTCGAGAATGCTCAGTGAATGAATATGATTAAATTACTTCCTGTCATATGATTCTCGAGAATGAGAATTTGATTCTCGAGAATGGAAGTGATTCTCGAGAATACCATATCGATTCTCGAGAATGCTCAATGAACAATCAATTGCTTCCCAACATGTGACTCTCGAGAATGATAAACGATTCTCGAGAATAGAAGTGATTCTCGAGAATACAACATCAATTCTCGAGAATGCCCTCCATCTACGAAACTTCATTAACGCCTGATTCTCGAGAATAATACCTCAATTATCGAGAATGGTATCATAAATCTTCACGATTGGCTTCTGGACATAGGATTCTCGAGAATGACATAATCAATTCTCGACAACACCTAAAGGTTTGTCTTCTCAACTTTATGTCTTGAGCTTGATTCTCGAGAATGAAAGATCAATTCTCGAGAATGTTTTTTTGGAAAATATACGATGAATTTACGCAGGTTTAAAATCTTCTGGAAATTCATGGGTTATTGTCCATTGTTTATTAATCATCTTCAAACTTATTTATATCATATCTAATCATTCTTTGTTTGAGTTTTAAATTGATTAACCATGCTAAATTTGAATTCGACCGAAAGGCGATCCAACATGTCAGAACATTAAATGTAAGACAGAGAAACAGAGCAACATTAGGAATCAACGAGTGCAGTAGACGAAAACATTCTTTCGAGGAATACTTATTCCAGCTTGTACTCTGATATCGCTCTGCACAAGGTCGTCACTGCCGAGAGCATTTAATGAAGCAACGTTCAAATATTCTTGGACTTCCAGCTTCTGTGTCTAACGGAAGTGCAAAGAGTCTCAACGGCTATTTCTTGAAGCTTCACAACGACATTAATGGCGCACACTATAAAAGCTCATCACATTTAGTTCCGCCAACCACCGAAACACCTTGCGCATTCAATTCGAGTTTATTGTATTTATTGTTTCAATTGTTTCATTAATATCTTCGGATATTTAGCACTTTAGTGATTATCACTTATCTACTCTGTGAGGAGTTCTCTTAAACATTTATTTGATTAATGTTTAGTTGGTAAAGCTTAAGGTTGTGGAACCTTAAGAGTGGGTGTACGTTTGCAACTAGTAAGGGGGAGTGAGTCCGAGTAAGAAATGATCATCCTTGAGTTTAATCATATTTGAAAGAGTTAGTTGAAATCCCAAGGTGTTCTTGGGGACTGGACGTAGGTCGAAGAATTATACTGAACCAGTATAAATCGTTCAGTGTCCATTTCTTCTTTCTGTCTTAGATTAAAATCTATTTCTTCGTGTATCTTTGAAAAAGAATTTGAGATCACCTATTCACCCCCCTCTAGGTGATATTCCACCTTCATTCCCCTCCTCTTTGCTCCACGGTTTTGCATCTCCGGTACGTCATCCTCCTTTTCTTCTTTTTTGTAGAAAGTTTAACTTTCTCAGGTAGCAAAGATTAGGTTTAAAACTCAATGATCAATTTGTAAGGAAGGATTAGCATGAAATTGTTTATTAGGGAGATTTTTTTCAAATGGTTCATTTCTGCCTATTAAAAAAACAAAAAGAGAAGATATAAGAAAAATTGAACGCGGTGAGGACATGAATTATTGTTAATGGATTAGTATTTGATGACTTAGCTTGCTTTTACAATATAGAGATATAAGAAAATGTGTAATTTTTTTTTTTTTGGGAATGATTTCAGTTTCGTGATTGATCAATGGGGATGATGAAATTTGCCATCAATTTTTGTTATTTTTTCTTAGATAATTTGTTAGGTTAAATTTGGACATTTCCATCTTAATGATGCTTGCCTAAACTCCAGCCCCTCTAATTGTTTGGAGACGTCGAGCAGTTATTTCCTAATCCTTCCATCGGATAATATTTGAGAAGTTTGTTTGTGCATATGTTGGATTGGATGCATTAGGAAGAATGTTGCCTCAAATTATTGCAGGGCTTCTTAATTCCATTTCTTTTCCATGATGTTTTATGGAAGATCACTTCTGGAACTGTAGAGCTGAGAGATGGGTTTGGATTAGTTCTGGTTGATTTTAAAGGAACACAGTTTGGAGCATAGTTGTCGAGGTTGTTCCATTCACAATGTGAATTTTGTGATTCCTAACGAGTCATGAAGCTAATGACATAAATTATTGGCTGAATTGAAAACAATCTTGAATTGTCTGGGAATCATATTCGACCTAATATGTCAAGATTGCATTATACGATGCCTTAGATATATGTTAAACAATTTTAAGTAAGGCCTTTAAATCTTATAAAGAAATAAAAGGAGGATATTGTTTGATTTATTTCAAGAAATAATTACTTACAAATTGATGACTAACGGGCTTCTTTATTATTTATGTTTAGGTATGTTTTTAACTCTCAGGTTATATTTACCATCTTGAGTAATTTATGCATATGACTAGCGCATACTCATGTCATATTTATATTTGAAATAAATGAGTATGGGCTTTTAGTGTTTGTAAACAGTATGTTAACTATATTGACAAAGCTAGGAGAATTATTCAAGTTTGTTCATTAATTGTTATCATAATACTTATTGTAAAGCCAATGGTGAGAACTTTGAAGAGGATGCATCTAAGGACCTGTTTGTTACGCGGAAAGAGGGCGCTGGAAAGGGAAAATAAGAGACTTCCCACCAAAAAAAGGTGTTTGCTTGTCTCATCTTCCGTCGAGTACCTTTCCCGCCACTTCGAATCTTCCATCATCCATTGGAATGTGCTTTCCCTCCAAAAGAGGCGGGAATGTTACAATGTTGCCGGGAGAGTGAAAATGTCAGACCGAAAGGCCCCTTGAAAACACTGTACCTATTTATCAAAAAGCACAATGAAGGCGCGAGCTGGAGCTGGACGAAGCTGTCGGTGAAGAAGCTTGGAGAAACAGTGGGCGTTTTTCGGCGAAGGAGAAGTTTAACCCAGGGAAGAGAGCTGCATTTGAGGTCAGTATACATTTTTAAGAAAATAATGTGTGATTTACTGATAGGTTTAGGAGATTTGGGAAGGCATGTTCATTCGACCTGGGGGGAGACACACACACTTTTGAATGCAGGCAATTTTAGATAGACATGGTTTATATTCGTCGATGTTAGGGATAGAGACAAAGACGAGTGTGAATGTTCTTTATATTCCTATGTATTAATGAGATGCAGGCACTGTTTTAAACAATTTACACAGTGTTGAATGAAATTGCAATGAATCAAAATATGTTGTTTGTTTGTGTATAATGTGTTGTTGTTCTGTGAATGATGAAATGTGGGGAAAAAGGAAAATGAACAATTACGTTCGAACCAGACAGCCCAGTTCGAACGTTTGATGTGGGACGTTAATTCAGTGAGTGTCATGTTGGGTCATATAAGTAGTCGTTTTAATAGAGCCGATGTGATGAAAGATACAAATTGTTGACTGTTAAAAAGTGATAGTTTGTAAAGAGGAGTAGTGGATTACTATATAAAAAGGAAATTGGTGTGGTTGAAATAGGTATGGAGCCACACAAACGGGAAATGGTTGGATTGTTGGCTGGGTGCTTAGCTTTGCTACTAGCAGTGAGGACCATGGTTGTGACGATGATAGTAGCTGCGGGAGAGCAGGTAGACCGAGGCACTTACCAGATAGGACGTTTAGACTAGATTTCCATGCTAAGAGAGTGAATTTGAGGGCGATGATATATAGTAGTGACACCACTTGCTTCAACCAAATTAGGATGTACCGGGAAACGTTTGATAAATTGTGTCACATGTTAGACACAATTGGCGGATTGAGAGCAACTAACCATATGCTAGTTGATGAGCAAGTGGCTATGTTCCCTCACATATTAGCCCATCATGAACTTCCGCTTGAAGTTCATTTATTAACCCCGGCATCTGCTGCATATTGTGTTGTTTCGGCGGATTCTGTTCTGGTGGATTTTGTTCAAGTGCCAGCCCACGTCTAGCATGTCCACCTCTGGGTCTACCTCTACCTTTACCTCTAGGTCTACCTCTACCTTTGGGTGGATCCATCTTTAAGTTTCACTATAATATAACAAAAGAAATAAATATCAAAGCAGGGGTATTTTGGTCATTTCACATATCTCAAATACCCAGATACATAAAAACATCATATATTCATATATACAGTAGTTACAAACAGTTATTACCAGTCACCCAACTATACAAGTACATATCATGCTCAAAACATTTCGTTATATCACTTTTGCAAAAACTTTTCAGGGAGGTTACCCATCATTCTATTTCCCTGGCACGAGCACGATTAACCCATTTACATTGTAACAAAATAGGGGTGCTGGATACTAACTACCACTGTACTTTACCCTAGAAAGTTGTGTCATACAGTACTAGTGCCAAAATAAAGGTTTAGGTCAACTACAATCAGTCAAGTTCATCTATCCACATGTATCTATCTACAAGATTCCGAATGTGTCTGATAAAAACACAAAAATCATTGGGACCCTGCTCCATTGTCAAGTTCTTTTCTTGATTCCAAAAATATGTATCCGGAAAGAAATATATAATAATACGAATCCATATGTAGTCCGGGTCATACAACTTCAAAATTTGGCAATCTCGGTACAGGGCCTCCACAGACTCCAAGTAATGTTGGTACCGAGCTACATGAGTATTCCTTCTAATCATAGCATGGTCATATATGCTCTTGATAGCGTCCAACAGATCCTGATCTGGTGCCAGGGTGTACCTTGCTGACAATGTTCTGGACTCGGAGTTAAAAGCATATGCTGGACCTAATGGTATTGAGGGTTGACCATTATCCCTGACAGACGACGCCTCTGACCGTGTATAGGGTCCAAATATTGGTCTTGGTGATATTACTCTCTTTCTAGCTGTAAATATCATCCTAGAACGCCTTCGTGGATCTAATGGTTCTCCAGGTCCAGGTTGATTGACTGAGGCAAAGGAAATGTTTCTTTGCTGCCTCTGTGTGCTTGACCTTGAGGAACTCATTTCCTGTCATCACAAAACCAAGACTATATCAGTTATACTATTCCGATATTGCCCAAAACCACTGCTTTGATACCATAAATGTCATACCCCTTATAACTACAACATTTATCAGAGTAATACAGTGACATATAGTGAGCAACATAGGTATAGAATAGTAAATTGATAATAGTATACAATCTTGGAACTGTTCAGGAATAACTTACAGAGTTCCTAATACAATGACCCAAAATATCATCAGTGTCGTTATATACATTACAACCCAAAATAAGTTGAAACAAAACTTCTATAAGCTCTACAGCTACATCTAGTATCTAGGCAGCAACTATCCTTACTCCGCAATTGCATCCTTTCCTTTGGAGATATTCTTGCTGCTTTGTCCATGTCCGAAGCCTATCCCCTTAGGGACATCTGGGATTCGATTTGAACCCCAAAGTAACACGTTAATCTCACAAACAAAGTATAAATAGCATATAAAGGTTAATCAAAGTAAATAGTCCACACAGTATAAAACGTTTAGATGATACAGTTCATAAATACACACCATACAAACCCTAACGCTAGAGATAACGAATTAGTATGTACCAAGAGTCCTCCCGTACATTGGAGTTCTCAATCGAGACACCTAACTAGGAATATTCGACTGGAAACTACCGAGAGTCCTATTCGAAATCCACCACCGTTCTCAATTGGAAGTGCCCCAAGTCGCTTGAATGCAACCAGGATAGTCATCTAAGAACCTTGGTCCATTAGGCCCTACGCCTAGTTCTAACCACCAGGAAGGTACTCCATGGTCAACCCTTCCGCTCAATCGAGTTGTGAGTGCTGTTGGTCCCATATGGGACAGGACAATCACATATTTGATTCAAATAGTCATACACAACTATACAGAGTATGTGAGATTAGAGTTACTACCTTTTTGCTTTATCCAAGTAAATTTCGTGAACGTCGCGTGTTCCGGAAATTACAGGTTCCTATAAGAACAAGTTATGGAAAATGGTCAATAATACTCCTACATCTTGAAATTTCAAATGTCATCTAATATATTATAACTAAACATGAGATTACTATACTTAAGATAATTCTATAAAATTAGGCTGAATCTCCTCATACCAAATAAACCATCCAAAATTCACAAAAATAAGAGAAATAACCAATAAACTCCAATATAGTACCAATAGGCTTAGAATTGCTTACCTTGATCGTTGTTCGGTGTTTTTCACAAGATTTCCTTTTTTTCTTGGTTTCTTCAAATTCAGATCAAGGCTGGCCTCGGACCCATCGTCCTCAGCACTAGGAATCACATAACTCTGTATGCATATTTGGCAAAACATATACAAAAACACACATGGCAAATACAAACATACAGCACAACACAAAGGTATCTGAGTAAAGCGGTTACTACCTGGTGGGGGTGTGTACCGCCTTATTATTTATTGTGCCTGATCACTTTTCCAATTATGAACTTTCCCTAAATAACACCAAAATACCTTATTTTTAGTATTTCCAAAAAAATACCCTTACATTAATCTCAAAATCCGAGCCCTTTACAACTTTTCCAGAAAATTCTGTGATTTTGGTCCAGATTCACAGATTTGTAATAAATTCCATAAATATCATATTTGCACGAAATCAGCGCCATATGAACCATTAACATGTCTATTTTTCAGGAAAAATATTCCCAGAGGTCAAAAGTAGACATATGTTGTCGTGTATCCCTTTTATCATCCCCTGGTCCAGATTCTCCTGGTTGCTGCCTGGTTCATCTTTAACAATTTTTATCTCTTAGTAGAAAACTCCAAATAACACAAAATTATACATCATGGTGAACCTCAAGATGTCTATTTACTCACTGTTAAATATCAGATTAAAATAAGTTCATTTACTATTTTTAATACCGATTTGAAGCATCACTACCAGAAATTCCAGAATCAATGATAAGCTTGGTTTTAGGGGTTTTTCGGTGCTTTCAAGTTCGGAAACTTAAACCATGACTATACCCCCTAAAAAAACATGTTCCAGAACCATTTGGGACAGTAAAGATGCAGAAATACAACCCCAACACTAAGCTTCTACCTCATGCACGAAAATAATTTAACAAGAACTCAAGAAAGTGAAGTTTTCGGTGTTACCTAAGATCGGAGAATCGGTGGATGAACTTAGGGTTTTGGTCTTTGAACTCCAAAAATGGTGGCTGCCTGGACTCCCTGCTGGCTCTGGAATTTTCGTTCCCCTTAGGGGTGAAAATGGAATGAAATCACCTTTTTAATAAAGGTGAAATTGATCTGGTAGAAGTAGAATTAACTGGTGTAAATTTCTGTCCCAGATGGAGTAAATCGGGTCTGCTTTTCTTGACTTATTTTACAAGGCAATCCAGAAGATTACAGGTTCCCCTAGGCTTCCATGTAGCGCAGCCCCACAAAAGAAGAGCAGATTTTTATCTTATTTTGGGGAAAATTACCTGTTGTGGCCTGAAACTTTCGTAAATTACAATTGTGACCCGGAACTTACCAATTATTACAAACTTTTCCCATACTTTTTCCTGACTTATGGGGACATGTGGGGCACCATTTTGGGCCCACATATCTTCCCTAATTAATTTTTACCCATTTTACCATTTTTCCTGAAACGTGGGACCCGCAGTTTGACTTTTTGATTGACTCATATTTTCTCTCTCTCCAGCACGTTTTTAATCATTATGGGGGCTAGGTGGCATCACTTTGGGCCCACCAAATCTGTTCCTTTACTTTTCCCCTGTCTTTTCCACTTTATGCGGCCCAATTTCCTTCCACCGGTCCACGCTGAGCCCTGCTGGTCATCATGGTACTTTCTTTTGTACTTTTCTTCAACTTTTTAGATATTTTCTCCTGAATGGGCATACATAGATGGAGTCTATTTGACTTCCCAATATGGCCCCACATTTATCTTATTCAGTCCAAAATAAGGCCCTAACTAGTCCTCATCGGTCCTCTTTCTACCGGTTAACAACCTGTGAGACCCGCATTTTGTGTTTGGACCCGAGTATGGATAAAATCATCTGATTTTTCTTTCTCTCTCCTGGGTGGACAAAATTCAATGCTTAAGGGGTAAGGATTTGACTTTTCTACCCCTGTAATCATTACTTACTTTTTGCTTCCCAATCCTGTAGTGACACGTGTCCCAATGTAATCATTACACTGACTTTTTCCTCTTCAAAAACGTAACGCAGGGGATCTTCAACTGTCCTGGAAATGTCATGTGCATATTTATTTTAGCATATTTATGCTCATCCAATTGTCCCAGACCTTAGGACATAGCTACATGACATTTTTACCAACTAATTAACATCGTACAAGTGTCTTTGTGCCCTTTTGCACTGTCACTTTACTTCTACAGCCTTGAGCTCTGGGTAAAAATACTCATACGATATCAATGTTTTATTTCTAATTTAATATCACACTTCTTGAAAATGGTCTAGTTGTATGCCTGATACAAGCTTATTCCCAAGTCTCTAGGCTCAAAATTCATGATATTACGGTAGGAGAAGGAAATTAGAGATTGCAATCCCGTAGTGCGAGAAATTACCTTGATTTCGCAAAAAAAAAAAAAAAAAAAAAAAAAAATCTCGCTTGTCTTCTTCCCTTGAATTTTCGGTTCTTGGAGGTCTCTGGAGCTGAATCACGATTTGGAATGGATAAATGAAGAATGATTGAAGAGTTATTAGGGTCCATAAGTCGGCTTATAAGGGGAAATATCCAATTGCCCTTCATCTTCCACAAAACTACAATTATGCCATTGTTACAAATTTAATTGATTTTCAACTTTTCCTTTTGCAGTCCAATTGTCCAAAATTCTTGGGCCATTTTTAGGAAAATATTTACCCATTTTATTGTTCCATAACCCATACTCAAGTATCCATAAATTTTAAATAACTACAGAACATATGGCACAAATTCGTAAAAGGTGCAATTTTAACATTCTTTCAATTTTTCTCAAAAATTCTGTGGAATTCAAGCAACTCCTTTTCAATCCTTTTAGTCCAATTTTATACTCCAAAATGGAACAAAGAAGTATTGATTCCTTATATCCATTGGTGCCAACATATGTCTCAAAATTTTCGGTTTCGGCAAAATCGGGTATTTTGGGTAAAATTGACCTTTTAGTCAAAATTCACTATTACTTTTCTCCAAATGTAAACGCATCATACATGGAATTTGTCAGCGTAAATTTGGGGATATTACACGTTGCATGTTTTGTTAATACCGTTGAAATTTTTTTAAGAAGAATATATATATTTGTTAATGTATATATATATTAAAGGAACCAAGTGGGCCACTTGGCCCCATGCATGTGTGGGGGGTGGGGGGTTTGAACCCCACCCCCACACATTCATTGATTTTTTTATTATACAAAACCCCACCCCCTTAAAAAAACACCCCCACCCCCCTCACCGTGGCCGGCCTCGAGAGTTTTTTTTTTTAATTTAATTAGAACTATGGGTAAAAGGTTAATTTCACCCGAATTTGCATATCCCTCATAGGTCCTTGGTACCTCTCAGTATTTTTACAAATTCGGAAGACTTCTGGGGGTTTTGCAAATTCATATGGTATTTATTTGTCATTTCCCCTTATTTTAAAGTATAAATTAATTTAAACTTTATTTATAATTTAAACTATATTTAAACAAAAATTAATTAATTAAAAAAAAATTTAAACAATAAATTAGCTTAAACAATATTTAAAATATTTTTACACTAAATTTATAATTTAAACTATTTTGAAACTATATTTAAAAAATTAATTTTTTAAAATACAATTTAAACTATAAATTAATTAAAACAACATTTAAACTATAAATTAACTTAAAATATATTTAAATTATAAATCAATTAAACTGTTTTAAAACTAAATTTATAATTTAAACTATATTGAAATAAAATTAATTAATTAAAATTTTTTAAATATAAATTAATTTGAACTATTGATTAATTAAAACAACTTTGTTGCCCCGCTACACACCTCCTGAGCTGGACAAAACCCGCCTAGTCATTTGGGTCGACGTCGTCTAGGATGCTCTTAATCAGCTTCTGCAGAGGAATTGTCCCATCTTCATTCCTCTTCGTGTAGAGGCGACCCCTTGGGTTCTTCCAGCCGTCCCCTATCTTCAGCAGTGTGTAAAATGATGCTTTATCATTCAAGAGGTCTGATGCAATTTAATTACTTGAATAAATGGATTGAGGATAAAGCATAGGAATTGCGTTTGACTTTTAAACAAGTGACGCACAGAGAATATTCAAAAAGAAGCAGCATGTAATTGATAGAGCAGCTCGGTTTTTCATTTTTAATGATGAAGCTTTTTCAAAATATGCATTAAATGAAGATAAATAAGAGAATGAAGCTATTTCATTTAAAGAGTCTGATGCAATTCATTTGAGAAGCCAAGACCCACGTTTATGCGGAGATCACGTTAATGTTGAAATCAACATTAAATGAAAGACGCACAATGAATCAGGACGCACATAGATACTTACCTGGTTGCAATGACGTCTTGAGGCAATATAACTCGAGGCACCATGTATTTTTACCTCAAGGCATTAGATCATGAACCTTGATGGTGCAATTCAAAATCTTGCTTGCCATATATACTCCTTATAGTCCTAACATTGTAAGACAATTTTACTTCAATATGTCTATGGCTAATACTCTGGATAGGTGTGGCAAAATTGTTGAAGATAAAGTTGTTACATCAGTTAGAGGTGTCTCCATTGCCCTGTCTGCTGAGATTATCAATTCCCTTCTTCTGATTGATAATCCTCCACCTGTACCTGATATTGGTTATAATTCTAAAAAGTTTTTCAAAATTCTTAGACCAGGCGAACCATTAGGGGCTCTGAAGTTTTCTCCTGTGGTAATGCCCCCAGTGTACAGGGCTCTGTGGTATATATACTCCAAAAATCTTGTACAAAAGGGGAAGAACTTTACTCATTTTAATTCCACATATTATATGTTATTTGCCTCTCTGATAGACAAAGTGCCTTTCAATATAGGCCACTGGGTTTATCAAGAAATGAAACGTTTTAGGTTTGAATCATCTCCGTTTGCCACCATTCCCTATCCAAACCTTGTTTCCCATATTCTCTATTGTCACAAAATATGGTATCTTGATAACTATGAAAAACCAGTCAAGCCTTTAATGTTTGGTCAAGTCCACCTGAACTTCATGAAAATATCCTTCAAAGAAGGCTCAGGACAGTCCAGAGCTCATTCTAAACCAAAAGCCTCTCTGTCTAGACCAATTGAGGATCAATCTTCTCCCTCTCAGTCTCAACCTGCTCCACACTCATCAAATCTACATTCTAATATCCAGCGTATTGTGGAAAAGGCTATGCAAGAGACATTTGGCACCCTTCAGACAACTCTCACAGCTCAACACTATGAGTTGTCAAGTAAGCTAGAATCTGAAGTTGGGAAATTGATTGAGGAAGTCACTTTCAAGCAAGATGTTCAAGCAGAAATCATGGAATCATTGGATGGCAGAGTGGGAAATCGTGAAGGCCATTTTGATGATTTTGGATTCAAAATTGAACAAATTCACACAATCTTCTCTATGGTGGACTTCAAGATGGACAGGATTTTAAAAGGATGAGATAATGCTGGTCCCTCAAAAGTAATCCCTTCACCTCCACCCTCTCTTAAACACGAACCAGCCTTCAATACTCCTCATATCTCTTCTGTCCCTCCAAGTATACCTGTGCCTACTTCTTTAGCCTCTGCTTCTGGCAATACTGCGGAACTTTTTGATGAGCATTCCAACTCCTCCATTCATCACTCAATCACTCCTTCCAGACCACGCTCTCCATTACCTGTCACCTCTCCTCTTGATCCGTCATCTCTCTCACTCACCATCTATTCCCCCATCCCTATTCTCCAAGCCTTACGTGCTTCCCTCACCTCTGGTCCCTCCTTTTTTCCTGATGACAAAGGGGGAGAGAAAGTCAAGAAAGCCAAGTAGCCATTGCAGAATGAACAACAGATGTAGTTAGATATATAGTAGTTGCAGCACATTTTGCAGTACATTTATGTTCTAACTATGTTTAGATGCTAAGGAACTCTGTGTTGCAGCAAACTTCTGATCTAACCATGTTTGTATGCACAAGAATGTTTTACATGATTATCCATATGCTTTACATGCTGTTATCTGCAATGAATGAAAATTAGAATGCTTACCTTTATATGCGTCTCTAAATTCCAAGATTTGAATCTTCTTGATTTACAAGTGTTGTCATCATCAAAAAGGAGGAGAATGTTAGTTCCCCATAAGTTTTGATGATAACTGACAATTGGAAATCAAAAAGATTGTTAATGATCCAAGCTAATGTGTTTAGAACTGATGAACAACTTAAGCACTAAGATTTGACTCCAGTCATAATGCTTGCAACTCCAGTCATGACCTGTATATCTCCATTTCAAGATAAACAAAATCAAAAGCAAATTTCATATTTGATGTGACTCAAGTCATGGTTAGTGTAACTCAAGTCATCTGTGACGACAGGAACTTCTGGTTTAAACTTTACTGATATGACTCAAGTCAAACATGATGACTCCAGTCATCTTATCAGCTTTTCGTCTCTGTCTGATTTTATTTGAACCATGACTCCAGTCAAGTAAGATAACTCAAGTCAACTTTTCAGAAGTTCTTCTCTGTTTGCGAAAAACACAATTATGACTCCAGTCATCCAAAATGACTCGAGTCGTCTCAGTTAAATTTCAAGACAATGACTCCAGTCAAGTAATATGACTCGAGTCAACATTTGCAAACTCCTTCTCTGTTTGAAGAATTCTTATCAATGACTCCAGTCATACACAAATGACTCGAGTCATGTTCGACAGCTTCCTAAGAATCGCTGATGCGCAACCTTCTGATTTTATCTTGAGTTCCGATTACTTCTTAGGTACTTCTTATTATTAATTGTGATCGAAATTAGTTTATTTCTAATAAGTTTGCTCATAGTTTTCAGATGCTAAAAGTATATTGCAGGATCATTGTGATATCACCGTAGGTCACGCAATATTGATTCAAAAACGAAACAAAAGAGGCAACTCAAAGGTGGGTAATCATCCTCAAACGGTCAGAAAGCAACAGGACATGATTGGTTGAAAGTATTTTATGAAACACTGCATCATGGGAAAATGTCCAGGAAACTCCAACGGGAATATCTCCATTTAATAAGAAATATGCAGAAATGGAGAAGTGTGCAGAAAGGCTCCAATCAGCTAAAAATCCATTAAGTTCAAATCCTGAGTACACCTACAACGGTCAGCAACTTCAACCAGCATAAATAGATGATGCTTCAGCTGCTCAAACTACCGAACACAATACACAGAACGCAAAAAATAGAAAACTCATACAAGAGTTCAGTCCTTCATTGTTTCATTAGATACTGTGTAATACTCTGCTCTTCAGTGTTCATATTCATCTGCTTTTTCAAGAGAGTTTGTATTCTGTTATCATTTCCTTGTGAGAATCTCAAGGTTTTGGAACTTTGAGATTGGGTCATTTGATTACAACCTGTAAGGGGGAGTGTAATTCGAGAGAGAAAGAATTGCTCTAAGTATTACAGAGTCTGTAATCATTTGAATGTGAATTAGTGAAATCCCGGAGTGTGTCTGGGGACTAGACGTAGGTCAAGGATTAGGACCGAACCAGTATAAATTGCCCTGTGTTCATTTCTTTCTCCCTCCCTTGCTATTTCCGTTTTAGTTTGCAAGAAATTTTAATATCCCAATTCACCCCCCCTTTTGGTAATATTCCTGCTTTCATTTGGTATCAGAGCATAGGTGTCTCAGTTGGGCTTAACATCCCGAGATAAGATCATGGAAGGAATATTGCCTGACGGTTCTTCAATCAATCGACCCCCAGGATTCAACGGAGAACATTACTCATTCTGGAAAGCAAAGTTCAAGGTGTACGTGCTAGCTTCTGAGTATGGACTCTGGCGTGTAATTGAAAAAGGAGATTACGTCCCTACAAAGAATGAAGCAGGAATTGCCACTCCCAAAACAGAAGATGAGTTCAATGAGACTGACAAGAAAAATACTACTCTCAACAGTAAAGCTATTTTGATGCTGCAAAGTGCTCTCAGTCAAAAGGAGTACTTCCGGATATGCAACTTGTCTACTGCAAAAGAGATGTGGAAGGCTTTAGAAATAGCGTATGAAGGAACTTCTGGGATCAAGGAAAATCGCATCAATATTCTGACCACTGAGTATGACTTACTACGAATGAAGTCTAGGGAGACCATCACTGAGTTCCAACTCCGCTACACTAATCTAACTAATCAACTAGCAGCCTTGGGCAAGACCTATGATCAAGGTCCTCAGGTCAGAAAAATTCTCAATGTTTTAACAAAATATTGGGAAGCTAAAGTAACAGCAATAAAAGAGGCCCGTGGAGAATCAATGGGTTCAGTTGCAGCTCTGTTTGGAAGCCTGTCTGAATACGAGAGTAAGTTGAAATTCAAGAAGGACTTGGACGAGGCTAACAACAGCAAAAGCAAAGGTATTGCTCTAAATTCTGTAAAAGAAAAGGAGGTCAAAACCGAAGATGATGAGGATGATGAGGAAATGGCCATGTTCGTACGAAGATTCAAGAAATTTTACAGAAAGGATCAAGGCTTCAAAAATAGATTCCAGAAAGGAAATTCAAGCAATAGAAATGATAAAGCTCAAGTCATCTTTTACGAATGTGAGAAACCAGGACACTTCAAATCAGAATGTCCAGAGTTGAAAGACAAAGAAAAGAAGAAGAGTTTCAGTCGATTCAGAAAGACGGCCTATGTGTCTGCCATATGGGGAGACAGCTCCTCAGACGAAGAAGATGATGAGGAGAAAGAAGAAATTGCCAATGTCTGCTTAGTGGCAGAAGAAGAAGAACAACAAGAAAATGAAAAAGAGGTATTTGATCCTGAACCTACTTATGATGAGTTATTTTCTGAATACAATGAGTTACACTCTGAATTCAAAAAGATTGCAAGGGTGTTAGTTCTCAATTGGTTTTGATGATAACGGACAATTGTAAACACAGAAGAAGTTTGTCTTTGTAAGTTGAAAAACTTACTGTCTAAGGCAAACTCGAGTTTCAGTTTGCAAACTCGAGTTTTGGCCTGACAGAGGAATGCTCAAATTTTTATAAAGAAAGGCAAACTCGAGTTTAGATTTGAAAACTCGAGTTTCCATCATACAGAGAGCATTTGAGTTTTTCACAGACAAAGCAAACTCGAGTTTGATTTTGAAAACTCGAGTTTTGACAAGACGGAGAGCAACCATATTTTTCAAAGAAACCAAAACTCCATTTTCCATTTAGAAACTCGAGTTTGGGTTATACAGAGAGTTCTCTAAGTTTCCAACTTTTTCTGGAAACTCGAGTTCTGTTTAGAAAACTCGAGTTTGCCTCATCTGAGAACAATGCTCGCCTCTGACCTTGTGAAAAATTCTATGATTGAATCAACCAAAGTTTTCAAAGTTTTCTCATAAAAGAGAAAACTCGAGTTTCCGTTTTGAAACTCGAGTTTCGTCATTACAGAGAAGTTTCCAAAGTTTTCAACAAATGAGAAAACTCGAGTTATGTTTTGGAAACTCGAGTTTTGGCCAGGCAGAGAGCTCTGCCAATTTTGAGCCTTTGAAAACTCGAGTTATGTTTTGGAAACTCCAGTTTTAAGCTTTTGGACTAAAACATGATCTTTTTCATTCGAGTCCAAAACTCGAGTTGGTCATTAATTGACTCGAGTTTTGCACTGTTCACTAAACTTGTCCAAAATGCCAAATCGCGATGTTTGTCTCTGTAAAGAGAAAACTCGAGTTTAGTTTGAAAACTCGAGTTTCGGTCTTCCATTAAAAGTTCTCTGAAACATGAAAAACTCGAGTTTCGAAGAACCAACTTGAGTTTCCATCGCAGAATTTGAATTTCGAATTCAATGAATTTGGGAAACGTTTATGTTTGATCTCAATACTCCTTACCATTATTCATAACTATTCTTAACTATGTTTAATCAGTTTGTTAGTGAGTTTGAGATGGTTTAAGACAGGATTAAATGGAGATTAAGAAAAAGGCAAAAAGCATGTCAGCACATTAAATGCAAAAGTGCAGAAACTTGCATGCTTTTGGAAAAACATTCTCCACACGTTTTGGAGAAGTTAATGCTTGCCTTCTACATCCAGTAAACTGCTCTTCCAACCGATTAATAATCAGAGAATCAACTCTGAACTTCTGAAAAACTGGATTAACCAAAGAGTATAGAGAGAAGAAGACCAAAGCTTCATCTAAACAGCTCCCAACATCACCAACGGTTATAATTGGGATTACAACGGTCAATTAATGATCTCTACCTATAAATAGAGATGCATTCAAGTCTTCTCAACAACCAACCTGTGCAAGAACGAAAATCAACATAGTTTCATTTACTCTTTGAGTTTTCTTGTAAAAGTATTTGTTGATACATTTATTCTTCAGTGATTATCATATCTACTCTTAGAGAGAGTTTTCTTGATTATAAATCATTCTTGTAAAGTTATCTCAAGTCAAGGGGACTGCCAATTTCGAATGTTTTGAAAACTCCAGTTTTGTTTGGAAACTCTAGTTTTAATGTTTTGGACTAAAACATGATTTTTCGATAAAAGTCCAAAACTCGAGTTAGTCACTTAATGACTCGAGTTTTGCACTGTTCTCAAAACTTGCCCTAAATGCCAAATCACGATGCTCGACACTAAGATAAGAAAACTCGAGTTCCCGTTGAGAACTCGAGTTTCGGCCTTTGACAGAAAGAGCGCTGGAGCATGAAAACTCGAGTTTGGATGAACTAACTCGAGTTTCCATCGCGAGATTTGAATTTCGAAGAGAATGATTTTGCCAAACCTTCATGTGTGACCTCAATACTTTATATCATCATTCATTACTACTCCTAACTATGTTTAATCAGTTTGTTAGTGAGTTTCGATGATTTAGACAGATTAAATGAAGATTTGAGCAAAAGCAAAAAGCAAGTCAGAACATTAAATGCAAAACCCAGAAAAGTTGCATATTTCTGGTTAATCCGCCTGCACACGTTTGGAAAAGCAGAAAGGATGATTTCCACTTCCATAATCAACTACTCCAATGGATTAATTCGCAGAGTCAACTCAGAACATCTATACAGCTGGACTAAGTGAAGATTAGAGAGAGAAGAAGACCAAAGCTCAATGCAAACAACTTCCAACATCTCCAACGGTTATAATTGAGCTTGCAACGGTCAATTAATGATCTCTACCTATAAATAGAGATTCATTCAATTCTTCTCCTCAACCAATCCAACACAAAACGAAAATCATTCAAGAGTCATTTATTCTTTGAGTTTTTCTGTGTAAAGTATCTTCTGATACAATCATACTTCAGTGTTTATCTTATCTACTCTAAAAGAGAGTTCATTGATTGTAAGTCACTTATTGTGAGTTATCTCAAGTCAAGGGGACTTGGATATTGGGTTCATTGATTACAACTTGTAAGGGGGAGTAAGTTCTAGAGAGAGAATTACTCTTGAGTGCAGAGTGTGTAATCAATCTTGATAGTGAGAAATCCCAAAGAGTCTGGGTACTGGACGTAGGTCAAGTTTTTGGACCGAACCAGTATAAATTCTTGTGTCCTGCTCTTTCTCCCTATACTTTGTTTTATACTCATTTTCGTATCCTTAAACAGAGCATTCGAAAATATTTTTGAGAATCCCCAATTCACCCCCTCTTGGTGATTCAAGCTCCACTTTCATTTGGTATCAGAGCAAGGTCTTCTCCTAAGAGCTTAACATCTCGAGAAGGATCCAATGGAAGGTATTCTACCTGATGGAGCTTCGATCAACCGTCCTCCCTGCTTCAGTGGCCAACACTACACTTTCTGGAAAGCAAAATTTAAAGTGTTTGTCATGGCCAGTAAATAGGTCTATGGAGGGTGTTCGAATTAGGCAACTACAATCCGACTATCTTGGAGAATGAGCTTCGAGTTCCTAAGCCAGAAGATGCATATGATGAGAATGACAGAAGAAATGTCACTCTCAATAGCAAAGCCATTCTCATGCTCCAAAGTGCTCTAAGTCAACAAGAGTACTTCCACATCTGTACTCTACCAACGACAAAAGCTATGTGGGATGCCCTGGAGATTGCCCATGAAGGAACAGTCGGAGTCAAAGAAAATAGGGTCAACACTCCAATGACCGAATATGACCTTCTTCGAATGAAGCCTGGTGAATCCATCATTGATTTCCAGCTAAGATTTACTCATCTGATCAACCAGCTTGCTGTCTTGGGCAAGACGTAGGAACAATCCACTCAAGTAAGAAAGATTCTGAATATTCTGAGCAAAGAGTGGGAAGCTAAGGTTACAGCCATTGAAGAAGCCCGTGGGGAATCAATGAGCTATGTAGCAGCATTATTTGGCAGCTTGTCCGAGTATGAAGGTAAACTCAAGTTCAAGAAGGGACTTGATGAGGCGAATGTCAAGAATAAAGGCATTGCTCTCAAGGCGGAAAAAGAAGCCAAGGAATCTGATGATGGTGAAGAAGATGAAGAAGAAGAGCTAGGCATGATGGTCCGAAGATTCAGAAAGTTCTTTCGAAAGGACCATGGGCATAAAAGATTCAACAGAGGTAGCACCAGCACTGAAGAAAAAAAGCCTATCATCTGCTATGAATGCCAAAAGCCCGGTCACATCAAATCAGAATGTCCCCAACTGAAGAACAAGGACAAAGAAAAGAAGAAGTTCAATAAGTACAAGAAGAAAGCCTATGTCTCAGGAATTTGGGGAGATAGCTCATCCGATAAAGATGAAGCTGAAGAGGAAGAAACAACAAATATATGTCTTGTTGCTCAAGAAGAACAACATGAGGATGTTAAAGAGGTATATGACTCCCAACCCTCTTATGTTGAATTATTGCTTGAATACAATACTATTCAAGATGAATTTGAAAAACTTGCTGAGAAATATATTGCTTTAAAAAGGAAAAGTATCTCTCTTGAACAGCAAGTAGAAAACATTTCTTTTCCTGAAAATATTTTTTGTGATGATTGCATTGAGTTAAAAAAAAAAGAATTCTCATCTTACCAAAACTCTTGAAAAATTTACTAAAGGTAGTGAAATGCTAAATGTGATTTTAAAATCACAAAGATTTACGAACGATCGTTCTGGGATTGGATATAATCCCATCTTTGATAAAAAGAAAGGGAAGAAGAAGAATGGTGGAAAATCATATTTAAATTATTTTCGAAAAACTGTTCATTCTTCAAATCCATTTGCTCACTGCAATTATTGTAACCGAAAGGGGCATGCAACTTCATCTTGTTTTCATAAGAAAGATAGAAAAGATAAACTCGTAGGCAGTTATCAATGGGTGCCTAAAGGAACCTATGTTCCTCAGGCCCGAACTAACCCCAAAGGACCCAATAAAAGATGGGTACCTAAGACTTGATCTCTTTTGATTTGCAGGTGTGTCTAAGAGCATCAAAAACCGACAAAGGGTATATTGACAGTGGATGCTCAAGACATATGACGGGAGATCAGTCCAAATTTGCTACAATCAAGCATGAAGATGGTGGCAAAGTAATTTTGGGTGGAAACCAATCAGGAAGAATTGCTGGAATTGGTAAAGTTGGTAACAACAATGGACGACAAATCAAAGACGTCTATCTTGTGGAAGGACTTTGCCATAATCTCCTCAGTGTAAGCCAAAGTACTGATAAAGGTAACTTAGTTATCTTTGATTCCGAGGAATGCTTGATAGTTAGTAAGGATGTTCTCTCATTAGATAATATTAAATCAAAAGCAATTTTCAGAGCTCCTAGAGAAGGAAACTGTTATACTCTTAGTCTCTCTAGAGATGGCTCTACATTTGAAAAATGTTTTGTAAGTAATTTGGATGACAGCTGGTTATGGCATAAGCGTTTGGCACATGTCAATATGATCCAACGAGACAGGTTACTCAAAAAGGATTTAGTCATTGGTATTCCTAAACTGCGTTTTAAAACTGATATGATTTGTGATGCATGTCAAAAAGGAAAACAAACTAAATCCTCTTTCAAATCGAAAAATGAGATTTCAACTTCTAGACCTCTTCAATTACTTCACATGGATTTGGTTGGTCCAGCAAGAGTTAGAAGTCTTGGTGGAAATCTCTATACCTTAGTTATAGTTGATGACTACTCTAGATTTGCATGGACCATATTTTTGTCATCTAAGGATTAAACTTTTGATCAGTTTGTCGTTTTTGCCAAAAAGGTCCAAAACGAGAAAGGTTTTGCAATTTCAGGTATTCACACTGATCATGGAGGTGAATTCGAGAACCATGCATTTGCTGAATTCTGTGATAACATGGGAATTGATCACAATTTCTCAGCCCCAAGGACTCCTCAACAAAATGGTGTTGTAGAGAGGAAGAATCGAGTTCTTACTGAGATGGCTAGATCAATGCTGAACGAGAATCATACATCACAAGTATTCTGGGCTGATGCAATGAGCACTGCTTGCTACATCTCGAATCGTGCATTTTTCAGAAAGAAGCTCAACAAGACTCCATATGAGCTTTACAAAGGGAGGAAGCCAAACCTAAGTAATCTGCATATATTTGGATGTAAGTGTTTCATCCACAACAATGGTAAGGAAAATCTGGGAAAATTTGATGCCAAGGCAGATGAAGGTATATTTTTAGGTTATTCTAATAGGAGTAGAGCTTAGAGAGTATTTAATATACGTACTCGTATTGTAGAAGAAACTATACATGTTGCTTTCTGCGAATCCAAAACTGACAAGTCCAAGGATAATGATGATGAAGAAAATACTTTGAAAAGTCAATTCTTTTCGAAAACCACTCCTGCCTCTATTGAAAATCCAGAAAATGTATTCGAAGTTGATCCTCAAAATAATTTAGAAAATCCTGATCAACCTCAACCTAGAGCTTGGAGATTCATAAGAAATCATCCTTTAGACCAAGTTATAGGTGATGTTAATCAAGGTGTGAGGACAAGAAGCAGTACTTTAAATGAAGTCACTTTTTCTGCTTTTATTTCAAAGATAGAACCCTCTAAAATTGATGAAAGCCCTTTCAGACAATGATTGGGTGATAGCAATGCAAGAGGAGTTACATCAATTTGACAGAAATCAAGTTTGGGACTTGGTACCTAGGCCTAAGGACCATCCGGTGATTGGCACCAAATGGGTATTCAAGAACAAACGAGATGAGTCTGCAATCATTGTCCGGAACAAGGCAAGATTGGTTGCAAAAGGCTATAGTCAAGAATAAGGACTTGATTATGAAGAAACTTATGCTCCAGTAACAAGATTGGAGGCCATAAGAGTTCTTCTAGCCTTTGCTTGTGTCAAAAGATTTAAACTTTTTCAAATGGATGTCAAAAGTGCTTTTCTAAATGGATTTATTCAGGAGGACGTCTATGTAGAACAACCTCCAGGTTTTCAAAATGAACATTATCCTGACCATGTTTATCGTCTCAAGAAAGCTCTCTATGGACTTAAGCAAGCTCCTAGAGCTTGGTATGAACGATTAAGCAAATTCCTTCTTGATCAAGGATTTGTTAGAGGAAAAGCAGATACAACTTTGTTCATAAAAAGCAATAAAATTGGAGAAATTTTAGTTGTACAAATTTATGTTGATGATATTATATTTGGTGCATCTAATGATGTCTTGTGTGAAGAATTTGCAAAAAATATGCAGGGAGAATTTGAGATGTCCATGATGGGAAAACTCAACTATTTTCTTGGTCTTCAAATCAAGAAAAGATCAAATGGGATCTTTATTTCTCAAACCAAGTACCTAAATGACTTGCTGAAGAAGTTTGGAATGGACCAATGCAATGGTGCTGATACACCAATGAGTTCAACCACTTCTTTGGATGCTGATGAAAAGGGAACTGATTTCAACATCACAAGATATAGAGGAATGATAGGATCATTACTCTATCTCACTGCAAGTCGCCCAAACCTCCAATTCAGTGTTGGAATGTGTGCAAGGTTTCAATCTGCTCCTAAGGAGTCGCATGCTGAAAATGTGAAGAGAATCTTCAGATACCTTGCTGACACGAAAACTGTAACACCCCAACTTTTCACAAGCAGTATAATTTTTTTTTTTCAAACATCATTTCAAAATGATCAGAGTAGTGCACTGGAGCGATTGAGTAACTGATATATATTTATTAAAATACCCATGGTAGCATGTCTTGCTGTTTAAACAGCGATACAGAAGTGTTTCAAAAGTAATGACAGAAAGGAGTCTTCAGCTGGGACTCCTACGCATGCTGCTTGTCCTTCTCCTCGATTCTCGGCCCACCCGATCCTGAAGCTAAGTTAAGAGCTGAGGTCCATGCATCGAACCCCAGGTAACGGTTAACCTCATGATTACATACATCATATATGTACAATGTATATTCTTAGACTTTTGGCAACATTTACTACTGATCCATACATGGGTATACATATCGATATGTATAGCAATAACAATACAATGGATGTTAGACAACAAGATGCAGTCGATGATAGACAACAAGATAATCGGATGATAGACAACAATACGATCGGAGTACGAGACAATAGTACAGTCAAATACAGAATAGTAATGCAGTCGGATGTACGACAATAGTATGGGATCGAGATGTACAGACAACAAGATACATCAAAGTACGAACAATAGTACAATCTGAGTACGAACAGTAGTACAATCGAGTACAGAACAATAGTACAATCGGAGTACGAGACAATAGTACGGTTAGAGTACGCACCATATACACATATGCATACAATAAACATCGAGTTAAGGTTACCGATGACGCGAACGTACCTTCGTTGATTGGGGTTCGCACGTTTTATGGAAAGCGGCGTTTGACAGAAAACAATAAACGTCTGTCGGACAGTTGTAACGACAAAGAAATCGAGTTTCGATATCCTATAAGAGTAATATCACTTTCATTAGTGATTTGGCACTATAACGGCATTTTAGGTAAAAATTACCATTTTGCCCTTCTACCCCTAATCTATGGAATTTCGCCACTTACGTTACTCTCAAAATTTTCTTCCGAAATTTTGCCGAACTTCGACGCAACTATGATTTTCGAAAATAATGACTAAAATAGCCCTCCCATATGATAACCAATCACACTTGAAATTTAAAGGCTATTCTAACAAATTCTACCCTTACTTTTGAAAAGCTGCAGCTTCAACTTTTCGGACTCGATCCCTACTATGTTTATACCTCTCGCATATTTTTCAACGCAAACAAGGCCTAAAACAAGAATAGGAATCTCATCACCTACTTCCTAAATCTAACTAACAATTCTACTAACTACCGAGCTAAAGACTAAAGACCGAAAGACTTACCCGTTGAAGACTTCTGCAGAATTTCCCCAGAGCTTCTCTCTCTTGTTTCTCCCTCTAGGTTCGAAAATCTCAAGAGGAAATGGTGTGAAAAACCAAAGGGAGGGGTGGGGTATTTATAGAAAAGGAGGTAGGGTTTCTACTGGCTTGATCAACTTTGTGAGAATCGATCTGGACCGTTGAAAACACAACTTTGCAAACAAGTTAACCCCTTTCCTTTTCACACTTGGCCGAATTCCAAGGCACAAAAACCAAGGGGATTGGCCAATGGGAGGTGGCCACGTGTCACCTTCCAGAAGCTTTCGGACTGATTTCCCCGATCGGTACCCGATTCGCGTGATTTCGGAGAAATCTCAAAATTCTTGATTTACAACTTTGAAGACATGTTCTCACTTACTAGAAATGTCCAAGTTAACCTAAATTTTGATCCCATATAGGGCTCCAACAGTCCAGTTGAAGTTTTCTTGAAAAACGTGCCCGAGCGCGTCCGGTCAGAACGCATTTACGGAATCATCAACTTCTTGAGAAAAATTCACGATTCCAAATATATCCAGATAAATTCAAACTCATTCCTAGATGTTGAGTTAGAATTTATTTTCTTCATATCCAAAAATATGCCTATCTGCATTTTTCCCTATTTCGTCTTATTAGGAAAATGCACAATCGGACTCAAAATTTACTTCCGGAAGAGTCTAACGGAAGATAAAATTCCACTGATCAATATTCTACACTGACTTTGGAAATCCCATTCCTGGATCACTAGATAGGATCCGTTTCCTAATTTTAAAATTACTATTCACTATAATTTAATTATATAGTAAAATATTACAAGTTGTATCAAAATATCAAGATATTATTATTCAATTCTTCCTTTGAATTTTCGGTCAAAATCTGATCCTCTTCTTTTTTTTTTTTTTTTTTATATTTTCGTTTTACATTTTAATTAATATAAAATAATTATTTAATAATTATTTTATATAATTTCTTACATAATTTCCCTATTGGTCCAAACTCGTTTTTAAGCTCAAAAATACCTAACCTCATTTATTTTTCACAATATTCTCCAATTAATTAGTAAATATATTTCTACAAATTTTCAACCATTCTCCACTAATTTTTGAGCTTTACATAATTATTTCATAATTTCCTTTGCTTATGCTTAAGTAATTAGCCAATAATTACCTAATTACTCTCTTATCAATAGTTGATAATTTTCTTAATTAGTATGTCTCATTACCTCATAGCTTTTGTATTGACATCTTTGTTTTCATGTCTCCTGCATTATCTTAGCATTTACGGGGGTATTTCGGTCATTTCCTTACTTTTTGAACATTCTCCTTCAATTTATCCAAGTTCGTAATTTATTAAATTACCATAATTAGAGATATTATACTCTCTTGATTCAATTGATCATTTTACTGCCTTTTGGTATTTTCCATAATTTTTCTAAGTCAATTACAAATCCTAGGGGCATTTTGGTCATTTGACACTTTGACCATTAAATTCTCTAATTTTCCAAGGGATTTTCCCCTTTAATTCTCACAGTATTTTTCCCATTTTTTGATATTTACCCTAAGTATGATTTTTAGGGTATTACAAAAACTCTTGGACTCTGGTTTCCCAAAGGTCAACCTGAACATTTGGTAGCATATTCAGATTCAGACCATGCTGGATATAAGACGGATAGAAAGAGTACAAGTGGCCAATGTCAATTCCTTGGTGGCTCATTTGTGTCTTGGTTCAGCAAGAAGCAAATGACCGGTCTCGGTATCTTCAATTGAAGCTTGAATACATTCTCGCCTCAAGTTGATGTGCTCAAGTCTTATGGCTCAAGCAGCAGCTCTCAGACTTGGGAATTAATCTAAAGGAGATCCCTATTTTGTGTGACAACACAAGCACAATAAGCTTGGCCAAGAATCCAGTTCAACACACAAGAACCAAGCATATTGATGTGAGACATCACTTCATACGAGATTATGTCTAGAACAAAGATGTCAAAGTGATGTTCATTCCAACACACCTTCAACTTGCTGACATCTTCACCAAGCCATTAGCAAAAGAGCAATTTAATTTCATAAGGAGAGACTTGGGAATGGTAAATCCCAATGAATTGTAAGTAATTCTTTCCCTCTTAATGTTAGTTATGGTTTTGATGAATATTTGATACTAACTTAAGCCGAGTACATAGAAGTGTTTAATGCAGGATATTCGAATCCTGAAGTTTGCTGTCAAAGGACGCAAACTCTAGTTTTGATATCAAAACTCGAGTTTTATCGGGGTCCAATCGAGAATGAGTTGCTGAGCAAAATGGAAAATCGAGTTGATTAATGAGCAACTCGAGTTTCAGAAACACAGAAAGCAAGCTCTGAGTTTTCACGAATTGGAAACTCGATTCATCAAATGAGAACTCGAGTTTCGGGCAGACAGAGAGCGACACACCTGTTCAAGTATCCACAAAACTCGAGTCGGCAAGTGGAAACTCGAGTTTTGGTCGTGGAATTTCAAAAGTTCACTTTACAATTTTGAATCCAGGTCAGTGTTTTCGTGCCCTATTTAAGTCTAAATGTTCATTGTTCTTCTAAACTCGCCCTAAAACTCAAGTTTGCCCTAGAGTTTTCTCTGGACTCTTCATCTTTCTCGATTTCCCCTCTGTTTTCGCGCCCTAGAGTTTGTTGTTGTTCCTCTCATATTCCCCATCACCAAAAACTCTAATCCCCCTCTAATCGATCATGTCTTCCAGTTCTAACCCGCACGATATTATCAATCTAGACTCAGAATCCGAACCTGAAGGCCAAACCCTAACTGACCCATCTATTGCTCAACCTCGGCTAAATGTTTTTCCTGGAGAATCGTCAATTTCTCGACGTGCCTCTGCGAGTCTATTTCAAGCTGTGTCAAGATTTGATGAAGAGCATTCAACGGCTCAAGCTCAAGCCCGAGCCCTCGCAGCAGATCTCCATCTAGGCGAATCATTGGGTCCAGAAACTCTTCAAGTTCTTTCACCAAGTTCCTCTCCTCAAGAATTATCCAGATCCAGTGATTTCGTAAGCTCATATGCCCTTACTGAAATCTACAATCACCATTCAGCTCTTGGTGACTTTCTTATTATTTCTCATCGTCTCCCTGAGATTAATATAATTCGCTTCAGAGAAAAGCTTGAAAACAAAGATTTTTGTCCTGTAGTTTATGTGGACCTGGGTAAGTTAAGGGATGAGAGTCATTTGGACCTTACCCCTTGGCTATCACAATTTGAGCCTCTGATCTCTATTCGTGCCACTTACAGTCCTGCTCTAGTTAGGCTATTTTATCACCATCTCCACTTTGAACAATATGTGGATAATGGTTTTCTTTTTAAGCGGCTCACTACAACTATTGGAGGACGCAAAATGACCCTAACACCTGCCTATATCAATTGTATTTTGCAAATTGCCAATCCTCCTCCCATTAGACCAGTACATCTTACCAATGCAGCGATTTTCCAACTACTGAGACCACATGAACCTCTTCCTGAAAATCTATCCAAATTATCATTTCCCCCTGAATCAATGCCTCCTAATTATCAAGCTATCTGGTACATTTATGCCAGAAACCTCAAGCAGAAGAATGGCCATTTCTTATCTTTTTCAAAAGATGACTATTCCTCATTCACCTCTATCATTACTCAAATTCCCTTAAATATTGGCAATTGGGTATATCAGGAAATCACCAAGTTTCGGTTTCCTATCAAGGATTCCTCTCAGATCCCTTTTCCAAACCTCATTTTCATAATCTTATTTCATGAAAAGATCTGGCCTTTCTCCTTAACTGATCAGTCTGAGCATGTTCCCTGGTTTGACCAACCATTATTCAACCTGTTGGGACTTAACTTTCATTCATATCCAAGATCTTCACATCTTGATTCTACAGGTCCAAGCTCTTCCAGTAGCACTTCTCGATCTCTTCTTGTTTCCCACTCACAATTTGTATCTTACTACTCCACTTACTTCACCTGCTCTGACTGCCTTTCCTTTTCTAACTCCCAATCCATCCTCTGCCACCACTGTCCAAATCTCTACCCCTTCTACTGAACCTTCACTCTCAGCTCCATCCTCTTTTGTTGATGACAAAGGGGGAGAAGAACCAGAGAAAGAAGATTTACCAAAGGAGCAAGCTTGAGTTAGAGGAAGAAGAGTTTAGTTGAAAAGTTTAGATTTTCTGTTGTTTATTGGTTTGTGTTTTTGCTTTGTATTTCTACAATCTTGCATTTCTGGTTTGTATGTTGCTACACACATTTTGTTAAATGAAATGCAATGATTTAGCTATGATAAGTTTAAATCGCTTCTTCTACATCTCTGTGATTAATTAAAAAGCAAAAACTTAACTTACCATATTTTTTAAAAATGAAGGATCTCTAGTTTACAAGTGTTGTCATCATCAAAAAGGGGGAGAATGTTAGTTCTCAATTGGTTTTGATGATAACAGACAATTGTAAACACAGAAGAAGTTTGTCTTTGTAAGTTGAAAAACTTACTGTCTAAGGCAAACTCGAAGTTTCGGTTTGCAAACTCGAGTTTTGGCTGACAGAGGAATGCTCAAATTTTTATAAAGAAAGGCAAACTCGAGTTTAGATTTGAAAACTCGAGTTTCCATCATACGAGAGCATTTGAGTTTTTCACGAGACAAAGCAAACTCGAGTTTGATTTGAAAACTCGAGTTTTGACAAGACAGAGAGCAACCAAGTTTTCAAAGAAACCAAAACTCCAGTTTCCATTTAGAAACTCGAGTTTGGGTTATACAGAGAGTTCTCTAAGTTTCCAACGTTTTCTGGAAACTCGAGTTCTGTTTAGAAAACTCGAGTTTACCTCATCTGAGAACAATGCTCGCCTCTGACCCTGTGAAAAATTCTATGATTGAATCTACCAAAGTTTTCAACATTTTCTCATAAAAGAGAAAACTCGAGTTTCCGTTTTGAAACTCGAGTTTCGTCATTACAGAGAAGTTTCCAAAGTTTTCAACAAATGAGAAAACTCGAGTTATGTTTTGGAAACTCGAGTTTTGGCCAGGTAGAGAGCTCTGCCAATTTTGAGCCTTTGACAACTCGAGTTATGTTTTGGAAACTCCAGTTTTAAGCTTTTAGACTAAAACATGATATTTTTCATTCGAGTCCAAAACTCGAGTTGGTCATTAATTGACTCGAGTTTTGCACTGTTCACTAAACTTGTCCAAAATGCCAAATCGCGATGTTTGTCTACAGAGAAAACTCGAGTTTAGTTTGAAAACTCGAGTTTCGGTCTTCCATTAAAAGTTCTCTGAAACATGAAAAACTCGAGTTTCGAAGAACCAACTCGAGTTTCCATCACAGAATTTATTCAATGAATTTGTGAAACGTTTATGTTTGATCTCAATACTCT
Source organism: Acacia pycnantha (assembly GCA_025563575.1). Classification (NCBI taxonomy): domain Eukaryota; kingdom Viridiplantae; phylum Streptophyta; class Magnoliopsida; order Fabales; family Fabaceae; genus Acacia; species Acacia pycnantha. The sequence continues at coordinate 952,567 of JAMWYP010000050.1, read as the reverse complement.
TTACCATTACTCATAACTATTCTTAACTATGTTTAATCAGTTTGTTAGTGAGTTTCAGATGGTTTAAGACAGGATTAAATGGAGATTAAGCAAAAGGCAAAAAGCATGTCAAGACATTAAATGCAAAAGTGCGAAACTTGCATGCTTTTGGGAAAACATTCTCCACACGTTTTGGAGAAGTTAATGCTTGCCTTCTACATCCAGTAAACTGCTCTTCCAACGGATTAATAATCAGAGAGTCAACTCTTCCTGTTTTCACAAAAAGGATGGAATAAATAAACCCGTTGGCAATTATCAATGGGTCACAAAAGGAACCTATGTTCCTATGGCCCAAACTAACCCCAAAGGACCCAGGAAAAAATGGGTACCTAAAACTTAATCCTTTTTTATTCGCAGGTTTGTTTGAGAGCATCAAGAATGAACAAGTGGTACATTGACAGTGGATGCTCCAAACATATGACAGGGGATCAAGCTAAATTTGTTGCAATGAAATCAAAGGATGGTGGTAAAGTCACCTTTGGAGGCAACCAATCAGGAAAAATCACTGGAATTGGTGAAGCTGGTACAAAAGATGGACCTATGATCAAAGTTGTCTATTTGGTAGAAGGTCTCAACCACAACCTCCTAAGTGTGAGTCAAAGTGCTGACAAGAATAATTGGATTATCTTTGACTAAGAAGAGTGTCTCATTGTCAATAAAAATGATCTTCCTATCGATAAAGGTAAACTTAAGATACTTTTTAAAGCTCCTAGAGAAGGTAACTGCTATGCTTTAGATTTACCTAAAGTGACTTCCGAAAAATGTTTTGTTAGCAACTTGGACGAGAGTTGGCTATGGTATAAGCGTCTAGCTCATGTCAACATGCTTCAATTAGACAAGTTGTTAAGAAAAGTTTTAGTTATTGGCTTACCTAGACTACGATTTAAAAATTACATGATTTGTGATGCTTGTAAAAAAGGTAAACAAACTAAATCATCTTTTAAAAACAAATCTGAAATTTCTACAAATCGACCTCTTCAACTACTTCATATGGATTTGGTTGGTCCAGCTAGAGTCAAGAGTCTTGGTGGGAACTTATATACTTTAGTCATTGTTGATGACTTCTCTCGATTCACTTGGACTATTTTTTATCTTCAAAGGATGAAACTTTTGATATGTTTGTTGTGTTTGCCAAGAAAGTGCAAAATGAGAAAGGTATGTGTATTACAGCTATTCAAACTGATCATGGAGGAGAGTTTGAAAATCAAGCTTTTCAAGAATTCTGTGATGCTCACGGAATTGACCACAACTTCTCAGCTCCAAGAACACCACAACAGAATGGCGTGGTTGAAAGGAAGAATCATGTACTTACTGAAATGGCCCGCGCTATGTTGAACGAAAATCAAACATCACAGGTCTTTTGGGTAGATGCAATGAGCACGGCCAGTTATATATCAAACCGAGCCTATGTGAGAAAGAAGGTGAATAAAACACCTTATGAGCTCTACAAAGAAAGAAAACCAAATCTGTCCCATCTGCGTATCTTTGGCTGTAAGTGTTTCATACATAACAATGGTAAGGACAATCTCGGTAAGTTTGATTCCAAATCTGATGAAGGCATATTTTTAGGTTATTCTAACAGAAGTAAAGCCTATAGAGTCTTTAATACTCGTACTCGTGTTGTTGAAGAATCTATGCATGTTGTATTCTGTGAATCTAAAACTAAAATGGCTCTGGATGATTATGAAGAAAATATTCTCAAAAACCAGTTCTTTTCAAAAACTACTCCTGCCTCAATTGAAAATCCCGAAAATGTTTTTGAATCTGAACCTCAAAATGATTGTGAAAATTCTAGTTCTTCACAGCCTAAGGCTTGGAAGTTCATTAGAAATCATCCTTTAGATCAAGTAATAGGCGATGTGAATCAAGGAGTAAGAACAAGAAAGAGTACCTTAAATGAAGTAACATTCTCTGCTTTTATTTCTCAAATTGAACCCTCTAAAATTGATGAAGCCCTTTCAGACAATGATTGGGTGATAGCAATGCAATAGGAGTTACACCAGTTTGATAGGAATCAAGTTTGAGATTTGGTACCTAGGCCTAAGGACCATCCAGTTATTGGCACCAAATGGGTTTTCAAGAACAAACGAGATGAATCTGCAATCATTGTTCGTAACAAAGCTAGATTAGTGGCTAAAGGTTACAATCAAGAAGAAGGAATTGACTATGAAGAAACCTTTGCTCCAGTAGCTAGAATGGAAGCTATAAGGGTTCTTCTAGCCTTTGCCTATGTTAAGGGATTCAAACTCTATCAAATGGATGTCAAAAGTGCTTTTCTTAATGGTTTTATTCAAGAAGAAGTCTATGTTGAACAACCTCCTAGTTTTGAAAATGAACATCATCCAGACCATGTGTATCGGTTAAAGAAAGCTCTATATGGTCTTAAACAAGCTCCTAGAGCTTGGTATGAAAGGCTAAGTAAATTTTTGTTATATCAAGGTTTTATTAGAGGCAAGGCAGATACAACATTGTTCATCAAAACCAACAAGTTAAATGAAATTTTGATTGTGCAAATTTATGTTGATGACATTATCTTTGGTGCTACTAATGATGTTTTGTGTGAAGAGTTTTCAAAGATAATGCAGAATGAATTCGAGATGTCAATGATGGGTGAGTTGAACTATTTTCTTGGTCTGCAAATCAAACAAAGAAAGGATGGAATCTTTATATCACAAACCAAGTACCTTCGTGATCTACTCAAGAAGTTTGGATTGGAACATTGCAATGGTGCCGACACTCCGATGAGTTCAACGGCATCTTTGGATGCTGATGAAGAAAAGGGCAAGGACTTCAATATTACAAAATATAGAGGAATGATTGGATCATTGCTTTACCTTACAGCAAGTCGCCCTGACATTCAGTTTAGTGTGGGAATGTGTGCAAGATTTCAATCCGCTCCTAAAGAAACACATGCCGAACATGTTAAGAGGATCTCTTGTTACCTATTAGATACTAAGGAGCTTGGATTGTGATTCCCAAAATGACAACAAGAGTTCTTGGTAGCCTACTCAGATTCTGACCATGCCGGCTACAAAACTGACAGAAAAAGCACAAGTGGGCAATGTGAGTTCTTCGGAGGTTCACTTGTGTCATGGTTTAGCAAAAAACAAACTACGAGCGCTTCCTCTCAAGTTGAGTATGTTGCTGCCTCAAGTTGCTGTGCTCAAGTTCTTGGCTAAAACAAAGAACTATCCGACTTGGTGTCTATCTCAAAGAAATTCCAATCCTTTGTGACAACACAAGTACAATAAGCTTAGCAAAAAATCCAGTGCAACATACAAGAACCAAGCATATTGATGTAAGACATCACTTCATCAGAGACCATGTGCAAAAGAAGGATGTCAAGGTTATGTTCATCCCAACTCATTTGCAGCTTGCTGACATTTTCACTAAACCATTGGCCAAAGAACAATTCAATTTCATTAGAAGAGAATTGGGTATGGTAAATCCCAATGAATTGTAAGTATTTCAATCTAATGTTAGTTAAGTTTATGATGATTAATACTGACTTAAGCTTCGGAGTGGTCACTCATTGTTTTTGCAGGGCTATGTAAGAACTTGCCAGTAAAAATCCACATCTGATTCTGATTCTAATCATGATAAGTGTCTGTCAACTGATATAACTCGAGTCAATGTGTAGTAACTCGAGTCATAAAGATATTTCAGCACTGACATATAGTGAATTGCAGTAATGAATCGAGTCATTATGATCTAACTCGAGTCAAAATAAGCACAGAAAGCATACAGGATTTTGGAGAATTTATCTGACTCGAGTCATAAAAGTTTAACTCGAGTCACATTCAGGCAGAGAGCAAAAGCACCAAATATGACTCGAGTCATACATACACAACTCGAGTCACAGGTAAGCAACAACAATTCAGGTCAGTCTTTCTTTCATATCTGACTCGAGTCATCATTAAACAACTCGAGTCATGCATCGACTATATATATATATATATCTGCAATTGCATCTGTCATTCATAAATCGCACTTCTGAAACCCTAACCCGAGTCGTGATTTTCGTTTCTCCTCCTCTGCTCAAGAATCCTCTGAAATGGCTCCCAAAATCTCTAAAACTCAGAAGGAATCAACTTCCGAATATGAACCAACAGCCTCTGCATCCCCTCCAGTGTCCACTAAACCTAGAAGCTCGAGAAAACGATCGGCCAATCCTACAGAGTCTTCTTCCAGGAAATCCAGAAAGCTGCAAATCAACGAACCATCTGATTCTCCTGCTCCAAAGAAGATTGACCCCTCCATTGCTTCTAAAAAGGATAAAGAACCTGTGGTGGTCCTGCCGAAGAAAAGGAAGAGAACAATCACTATCTCAGGAGCTCAGGGGTCCAAGGCACACTCTACCTCAACAGCTCACATTGGTTCACAACCAGGTGCTTCTGGTTCTAAGAAGGTACCTGAACTGCAAAAACCCTCTTTTGACCCTTCTTCCTTACTTAAACCACCCCATTCATCTGAATTCACATGTAGACCAACTGTCTTCACTGATTCTCAACTAAAGGAATTTAAGGAAAAATTTGGGTCTCGTGGTTTCTGTCCCACCGTGTATGTGGATTTGGCAAAGCTAAAGGAGGAGTGTCATCTTGACCTTTCCCCTTGGCTAGAGCAATTCAAAAACTTGCTTGCCATATATACTCCTTATAGTCCTAACATTGTAAGACAATTTTACTTCAATATGTCTATGGCTATCACAATCGGATAAGCATGGCAAAATTGTTGAAGATAAAGTTGTTACGCGCCAGAGGTGTCTCCATTACTCTGTCTGCTGAGATTATCAATTCCCTTCTTCTGATTGATAATCCTCCACCCGTACCTGATATTGGTTATAATTCTAAAAAGTTTTTCAAAATTCTTAGACCAGACGAACCATTAGGGGCTCTGAAGTTTTCTCCTGTGGTAATGCCCCCAGTGTACAGGGCTCTGTGGTATATATACTCCAAAAATCTTGTACAAAAGGGGAAGAAATTTACTCATTTTAATTCCACAAATTATATGTTATTTGCCTCTCTGATAGACAAAGTGCCTTTCAATATAGGCCACTGGGTTTATCAAGAAATGAAACGTTTTAGGTTTGAATCATCTCCGTCTGCCACCATTCCCTATCCAAACCTTGTTTCCCATATTCTCTATTGTCACAAAATATGGTATCTTGATAACTATGAAAAACCAGTCAAGCCTTTAATGTTTGGTCAAGTCCACCTGAACTTCATGAAAATATCCTTCAAAGAAGGCTCAGGACAGTCCAGAGCTCCTTCTAAATCAAAAGCCTCGGTGTCTAGACCAATTGAGGATCAATCTTCTCCCTCTCAGTCTCAACCTGCTCCACACTCATCAAATCTACATTCTAATATCCAGCGTATTGTGGAAAAGGCTATGCAAGAGACATTTGGCACCCTTCAGACAACTCTCACAGCTCAACACTATGAGTTGTTGTAATACCCTAAAATCTGACTTAGGGTAATTTCTCTTAAAAATAGGTGAATATGAGGTCTCGAACACCTTGTATTGAGTTTACCTTGTTGTTAGGGTAATTTCCCTTGAAAAAGGATAATTTGCAATTAAGTCCCTAAGACGTTTGTAGATTTGCAAATAGGTCCCTAAACACATTATGGGTTATAAATACCCTGTAAAAGCTATAAAGGAAGCAAGTAAAAATCTATTTGAAATAGGGAAGGATATTGTCCCTAATTTAGGTAATTTATTAAGTTACAAACTTGGAAAATTGGTAGAAGAATACTCAAAAAGTAAGGAAATGACCGAAATACCCCCGTAAATGCTAAAATAATGCAGAGACATGAAAACAAAGATGTCAATACAAAAGTTATGAGGTAATGGGGCATGCTAATTAAGAAAATTATCAACAAGTGATAATAAAGTAATTAGGAAATTATTGGCTAATTATTTAAGCTTAAGCAAAGGAAATTCAAAGATAATTATGTAAAACCCTAAAATTAGTGGTTTTTGGCCAAGAATTAGTAAAAATATATTTACTAATTAATTGTAAATTTTGGACAAAAATAGTTGAGTTTAGGTATTTTTAAACCTAAATACAAGAATTGACCAATAGGGAAATTTTGTAAAAAAGTTATATAAAATAATTATTAAATAATTATTTTATATATTCTTAATTAATTAAATAATTAATAAAAACGAAAATTAAGGAAAAAAAAGGACCAGAATTATAGCCAAGAAAAAGAAATGAAAAATGGTTGCAACTTGCTATTATTTAATATTATAATTAATTAAAGTGAAAAAATGTGAATAGTAATTTAGAAATTAGGAAACGGATCCTATCTAGAGATCTAGGAATGAGAATTCCAAAGTCAAGGTAAAATATTGATCAGTGAGTTTTTACCTTCAAGTGACCTCTTCCGGAAGTTAATTCTGAGACCGTTAGTGCATTTTCCTAATAAGACGAAATAGGGAAAAATGCAGATAGGCATATTTTTGGATATGAAGAAAATAAATTCTAACTCAACATCTACGAATGAGTTTGAATTTATCTGGACATATTTGGAATCATGAATTTTTCTCAAGAAGTTGGTGATTTCGTAAATGCATTCTCAAACCGACGCGTCGGACATCGCTGAGAAAGACTCAACTGGACTGTTGGAGCCCTATATGGAATCAAAATATAGGTTAAATTGGACATTTATACTAAGTGAGAATATGTTTTCAGAGATATGAATCCAGAATTTTGAGATTTCTCCGAAATCACGCGAATCGAGTACCGATCGGAGAAATCGGTCTGAAAGCTTCTGGAAGGTGACACATGGCCACCTCCCATTGGCCAAACCCTTTATTTTGGAGCCTGATTTTCGGCCAAGTGTGAAAGGGAAGAAGGAAAAAGAGGGTTTTTTGAAAAGTTGCTTTGGACTCCCCTGCATCGCTCCTCACAAAGTTGATCCGACGCACCGAAACCCTACCCCGCTTATAAATACCCCACCCCTCCCTTTGGTTTTTCACACCATTTCCTCTTGATATTTTCGAATCTAGAGGGAGAAAGAAGAGAGAGAAGCTCTGGGAAAATTCTGCAGAAGTCTTCAACGGGTAAGTCCTCCGGTCTTTAGTCTTTAGTTCGGTAGTTGGTAGAATTATTAGTTAGATTTAGGAAGTAGGTGATGAGATTCCTATTCTTGTTTTAAGCCTTGTTTGCGTTGAAAAAATATGCAGGGGTATAAACATAGTAGGGATCGAGTCGCCGAAAAGTTGAAGCTTTCGTAGTTTTTCAAAAGTAAGGGTAGAATTTGTTAGAATAGCCTTTAAATTTCAAGTATGATTGGGTATCATATGGGAGGGCTATTTTAGTCATTATTTTCAAAATCATAGTTGCGTCAAGTTCGACAAAATTTCTGGGAAGAAAATTTGCTAGAGTAACGGTGCGTCGCGAAATTCCGCCGATTAGGTTAAGGGCAAAATGGTAATTTTACCTAAAATGCCGCTTATAGTGCCAAATCACTAATGAAAGTGATATTACTCTTATAGGATATCGAAACTCGATTTGCTGTCGCACGCCGTCCGACAGACGCTTCGCCGTTTCTCACCAAACGACCGCTTTTCCATAAAACGTGCTGTATACCGTCAACGAAGGTACGTCGCTGCATCGTAACACTAACTCGATGCTTATGGTATGCATATATGTGGTATGTGTGTAGAAGTGTTATACTGTTTGAGTGCATATAGTGGTTAGAGAATATGTCTCAGATGCCGTGCATCTGCTCAGACGCTGGGTGCAATTTGTCTCGTATGCCGGTGCAATGCTCAGAGGCCGGGTGCAATATGTCTCGCATGCCGGGGCAATACATATGCATGGGTTGTGATAGAGTGATGTTAGTATTGTTAATGTTCGTTGTCTCGTATACATAAATACGAGGTTAACCGTTACCTAAGATCCTGCGATCTCACTCTAACATAGCTTCGTGGATCGGGAGGCCGAGAGCCGCAGAGAAAGACAAGCACCTGCGAGAAACTCGACCGGAGACTTGCTTGAAGATCCTACTGAAGATTTCTTTCGTTGTTATACACTTTGAACCACACGGTGCTTCGTATCGCGTTGTATCTGATCATTTTGAAATGATGTTTGATGAAAAAAAAAATTATACTGCTTTTGAAAAGTCGGGGTGTTACAGTTGTCAAGTAAGCTAGAATCTGAAGTTGGGAAATTGATTAAGGAAGTCACTTCCAAGCAAGATGCTCAAGCAGAAATCATGGAATCATTGGATGGCAGAGTGGGAAATCTTGAAGGCCATTTTGATGATTTTGGATTCAAAATTGAACAAATTCACACAATCTTCTCTATGGTGGACTCCAAGATGGACATGATTTTAAAAGGCTGAGATAATGCTGGTCCCTCAACAGTAATCCCTTCACCTCCACCCTCTCCTAAACCCGAACCAGCCTTCAATACTCTTCATATCTCTTCTGTCCCTCCAAGTATACCTGTGCCTACTTCTTTAGCCTCTGCTTCTGGCAATACTGCGGAACTTTTTGATGAGCATTCCAACTCCTCCATTCATCACTCAATCACTCCTTCCTGCACCACGCCTCCATTACCTCGTCACCTCTCCTCTTGATCCGTCATCTCTCTCACTCACCATCTATTCCCCATCCCTATTCTCCAAGCCTTACGTGCTTCCTCACCTCTCGGTCCTCTTTTTGCCTGATGACAAAGGGGGAGAGAAAGTCAAGAAAGCCAAGTAGCCATTGCAGAATGAACAACAGATGTAGTTAGATATATAGTAGTTGCAGACATTTTGCGACATTTATGTTCTAACTATGTTTAGATGCTAAGGAACTCGTGTTGCAAAAGACACTTCGATCTAACCATGTTTGTATGCACAAGAATGTTTTACATGATTATCCATATGCTTTACATGTTGTTATCTCGCAATGAATGAAAATTAGAATGCTTACCTTTATATGCGTCTCTAAATTCCAAGATTTGAATCTTCTTGATTTACAGTGTTGTCATCATCAAAAAGGAGGAGAATGTTAGTTCCCTTTGATGATAATCGACAATTGGAAATCAAAAAGATTGTTAGTGATCCAAGCTAATGTGTTTAGAACTGATGAACAACTTAAGCACTAAGATTTGACTCCAGTCATAATGCTTGCAACTCCAGTCATGACCTGTATATCTCCATTTCAAGATAAACAAAATCAAAAGCAAATTTTCATATTTGATGTGACTCGAGTCATGGTTAGTGTAACTCGAGTCATCTGTGACGACAGGAACTTCTGGTTTAAACTTTACTGATATGACTCAAGTCAAACATGATGACTCCAGTCATCTTATCAGCTTTTCGTCTCTGTCTGATTTTATTTGAATCATGACTCCACCAAGTAAGATAACTCAAGTCAACTTTTCGAAGTTCTTCTCTGCTTGCGAAAAACACAATTATGACTCCAAATATCCAAAATGACTCGAGTCGCCTCGCTAAATTTCAAGACAATGACTCCAGTCAAGTAATATGACTTGAGTCAACATTTGCGAACTCCTTCTCTGTTTGAAGAATTCACATCAATGACTCCAGTCATACACAAATGACTCGAGTCATGTTCGACAGCTTCCTGAGAATCGTTGATGCGCAACCTTCTGATTTAATCTTGAGTTGCGATTACTTCTTGGGTACTTCTTATTATTAATTGTGATTGAAATTAGTTTATTTCTAATAAGTTTGCTCATAGTTTTCAGATGCTAAAAGTATATTGCAGGATCATTGTGATATCACCGTAGGTCACACAATATTGATTCAAAAACGAAACAAAAGAGGCAACTCGCTGGAAAGGTAGGTAATCATCCTCAAACGGTCAGAAAGCAACAGTACATGATTGGTTGAAAGTATTTTAGGAAACACTGCATCATGGGCAAATGTCCAGGAAGCTCCAACGAGAATATCTCCATTTAATAAGAAATATGCACAAATGGAAAAGTGTGCAGAAAGGCTCCAATCAGCTAAAAATCCATTAAGTTCAAATCCTGAGTACACCTACAAAGGTTAGCAACTTCAACCAGCATAAATAGATGATGCTTCAGCTGCTCAAACTACCAAACACAATACACAGAACGCAAAAAATAGAAAACTCATATGAGAGTTCAGTCCTTCATTGTTTCATTAGATACTGTGTAATACTCTGCTCTTCAGTGTTCATATTCATCTGCTCTTTCAAGAGAGTTTGTATTCTGTTATCATTTCCTTGTGAGAATCTCAAGCTTTTGGGACTTTGAGATTGGGTCATTTGATTACAACTTGTAAGGGGGAGTGTAATTCGAGAGAGAGAGAATTGCTCTAAGTATTATAGAGTCCGTAATCATTTGAATGTGAATTAGTGAAATATTGGAGTGTGTCTGGGGACTGGAAGTAGGTCAAGGATTAGGACCGAACCAGTATAAATTGCCCTGTGTTCATTTCCTTCTCCCTCCCTTGCTATTTCTGTTTTAGTTTGCAAGAAAATTTAATATCCCAATTCACCCCCCCTCTTGGTAATATTCGTTGAGAAGTTTAAAGAAATATTCATTGAGGCTCTTTAAAATGACCATTAGAGATAGAGTAAATACCCTTTTTGGTCCCTGGAAAAAACACGGATGCCCTTTTTGGTCCCTGAAAAAAAATAAGTCACTTTTAGTCCCTAAAATGGAAAAATAAGGTCCCTTTTAGTCCTTTTGATCATTTTTTTGCACATTTTAATCCCTCATAAATTCTCAAAAATGTCCTTTTTAGTCCCTAAAAAGGACCAAAATGACATTTCTTTTACTCAGGGACGAAAAAGGGTCAAATGTGTTTTTCCAGGGACCAAAAAGGGTATTTACTCTTAGAGATAAAGCATAAGGGTCGGAATAAATGCCGTCATTTATTCATGCAATTGTGATTATGACCGTTGAGACCCAGCAAAGGAAATGAAATATTCTTCCCCAGAACGTTGCAGAGGTATGTCATATAGAATGTATAAGCAATGCATGTAAGAAAACCAAGAATAAGAACACAAACCACATATCATTTAGTATCATGCACACAGCCAATCCGGAACTAGCAGTCCTAATAGCACACAGCACAGACTGCCGGGCATGGCACATAACAAGGGCCATTTATGCACATAGCATATTCCGGTTCCAGAGCGCTTGGAAATAAATGAAAACCAAATGTATGCAATATACATGGTAAAACATACATACACAAGTCACACAGAGTATATGAGGATCAAGGTTACTACCTGATAGTCGACCATGAATATAAATGAATTTTCGCGGTGCGTGCACAATATCACAAATGGTCCTAAAATGACAAAATATAAATATAATTAATTCCTCCTCAGTAAATATTTCCTTTGCTGATTTAAAATAAGCCAATTCCATGTTTCCATATTCATTAAATTCCTTTTTTTATTACGGAATTTAATATTGGGTTAAATCCCTCTTATTTTCGCCCTTATACAGAAATTTCCAGAAATAAATACCAAATTTTGGAAATTCATAACTAATTATAGAAAAATTCAATTGGGGTGGTTCAAAAATCCATGTGACCCTTAGTTTGTCTACTTTTGACTAAAAATAATTTTCATGACCAGCCACATGCATATTTTTCCCAGATTCCAAAAATATCCTCTCTGGTCGCAGACGAAGTCTAGATTCAGGTTAAGGTACAATTCAATCCCGGAGCTTCCAAAATTCCTACCGAACCTCTATCCTACAAAATTTATCGTTTTGAACACAATGTAACCATCAAAATGACCAAATTCAAACTCTAAATCCATGCCCTGTTCAGACCATAATGCATAGGCAGGGAGAAAACATGATTTTCAACATTTTATTCCATTAACTACTACTTTCCCACCTCTAATTATCCATTTAACTTTGATTAACTCTCTAATCATGCTTTCTATAATTTCTTAGAATTTTTCAAGCATCTCCCCTTGTTATCCATGCTTCCCATATTTACAAGAAGTAAAAAACAATACAACCAACCATCAACAACAACGCCAACATCATCTATAACAATAATAACCATCCCTTACCTTAATTCAAGTTTGTTTACTTGCTGATTCCTCCTCTTAGTACCTTTGAGTCCTCAAATTTCTCTCTTTCTAAACATATCATCAGGAAAGATTTAGAGACCAAGGGGAATTTAATCACGAGAACGAGAACTAGAGGTAGGAATGAAATTGGGATCATCAAAATACCTAAAACAACTTGATCTTCCTTCTTTTCCTTCTCTTCTCTCTTCCCTCTATTTTCGATTTCTCCTTCCTGTTTGTGTGCGCTAACCGACCTTGGGATGAATGGAATAAGAATTGATAGATGCTAGATGTTCAAGTTGGTGGATGCATAGAAATAATCTTAGGACATTGGTCTTCTCTTTATTTACCATCAAACCAATGAGTTTTAATTCCATTCATTTTGTTGACAGTAACTTTAGGAAAAAGGGGGCTGATGTGGCGAAATCATTTATGTATGACTCATTTAATCAATTTGTACGGTGGATAATAGCAAGGTGTTGTGGAATTATTTCCATTACGATCCCATTTGATCATTTACAAGACTTTTATTTACGACTTAGTTCATTACTAATTTAGTTGCAGATATTGGGTAAGTGTAAAGGAATAAATCCTTAATTTCACATTAGGATTTCTCCTCATCAATTAGCTTATTTATGCCATAGGATATTGCCTCTAAAATTTTTAGGCCAAAATTATCCCTTACGATTTCTCCTTAAATTTTTGGGAAAATAGGCCCTAAATTCCGAATAATGATTTTTATAATTATTTGGGCCAAATTTTACTTTATATAATTCCATTTATATCCACCTTTATAAATTCCATTTAGGTTGAAAGTAATTTCCCAAATAAATTAATTGGATGTCAAACACAAGTATCACACTTTGTGCCAACATGTATCTCAAAATTTACGATTTCGGCGAAATTGAGTATTTCGGGTAAAATTGACCTTTTAGTCAAAATTCTCCATTTCTTTTCACCAATTACATATACATCATTTAGGGATTTTACCAAAGAAAATTTTGGGATATTACAATATGAAAAGGAGTGGTACCCAATTGCTTTTTAGTAACAAAAGGCTAGATGTCTCCAAAGATTCTTTTTAAAAAAAGACGTGGCTTTAATCACTATGACCTAATAGTTCAGCCAATAAGGGCCTTCATCTACATATAAAATGTTGGGAAAAAAAAGGAGAAATGCATGGGGAGTACACTAACAATGTTGGAAATATACAAATTTTTAAATGGTGAAATGTTGATTGATTTTGTTTTTTGTTTTTTGTTTTTTTAACCAATGGTGTATTAAAAAGCATTTGACCTTCATTACTCCTAATAAATGGCTGTAAAGTGAGGATCATTTATAGTTGGGAAAGATTAACACGTGGTTCCATTCATCGCATTACATATAATCTCCATTAGCTATTGATAAAATCTCCATTTGGGATGTTTACGTGGACCAATAACTGATTAGCTCTTTAGTAGTATATGTTTGATGATTTAAGGCTTAAACCAAAGCGTTTCTTTGGATGGAAAGAAATTTAAGGGAAAAGAAAAGTACACTACAAAAAACAATCTTGTTTTGCGATGGAATTTTTCCATCGCAAAATGGGTATTTTCCATCCCAAAATGCCCAAGCAACGGAATTTGCGACGGATTTCGTCCGTCGCAAATTCCGCGGCGTAGTTGCGACGGAAAGCGAAAAATTTCGTCGCAAAATATGGGATTTGCAACGGACTCAATTTCCGTCGCAAATCCTTGGGATTTGCGACTCAAAAAGAGTCCGTCGCTAATCCCATATTTTGCGACGAAATTTGAATTTTATCGCAAAATTCGAATTTTCTTGTACATTTCTTAATTTTTTTAGTTTTTTATTCCATCGTAAATTTTTATTTTTTTATTATTGTTTTAAAAAATAATTTCAAAAAGGGTTAAGGTGCGATTTTACCAAAGAACTATTGGCTCAGGAGCGTCCAGCACAATTAACTATTAAGTAGACCAACAATACCAACAAACTTTTTAAAAAGGAGCGCTCAACACAACGCCATTAACACCGTTAACAAAAAGTTAACCTCCGTTATCTAAGGTGCAGATTGGCCAACAAACTCTTATTCTAGGAGCGCCCAGCACAAAATTCTAAATTTTACTAAATTAAATAATTGTCTCTCAATTGTCATTATTCAAAACTACTTGTATAGATATCTATGGACAAAAATTATTCATTCTTTAATTTTGTCAAAATTATAATTTGCTAAAATAAACAAAATTTTTAATTAAAAATATAATTATATGATTTAAATAGAACTCAAGGTGTTTTATAATTTATTATATATGTTAAACAAAAATTATATGATTTATTTTATAATAAAACTCACATAAATTTCTTCTAAAATAAAATATTAATTTTTATGAGAAAAAGAATGTATGATAAATGATATGAGAGAATTAGAGTAAAATATGTAAAAATGCACTTATTAATCAAATAAATTAGAGTAAATTTATGTATGTATTTTTACTCTATCATGATTTTTATTTTTATTTTATTTCTAAATATAAGTATTATTAATATAAATTTATAAGTATAATTTGTTTCCCTCTTTAAATTATAGCAAGAAATTTAGGTTAGTAGTTCTTAAAGCTCCATTGTGTCAATTGCCGTATAACTTATTCCCAACGATACATTATCTATCTTGAATATAATGATATTAAGTTAACGGCAAAATCGAAAGAAAAGAATATAAAACACCTTGAGTTTTATTTAAATCATATAATTATATTTTTAATTAAAACTTTTGTTTATTTTAGCAAATTATAATTTTGACAAAATTAAAGAATGAATAATTTTTGTCCATAGATATCTATACAAGTAGTTTTGAATAATGACAATTGAGAAACAATTATTTAATTTAGTAAAATTTAGAATTTTGTGCTGGGCGCTCCTAGAATAAGAGTTCGTTGGCCAATCTGCACCTTAGATAACGGAGGTTAACTTTTTGTTAACGGTGTTGTTGGCGTTGTGCTGAGCGCTCCTTTTTAAAAAGTTTGTTGGTATTTTTGGTCAACTTAATAGTTAATTGTGCTGGACGCTCCTGAGCCTATAGTTCGTTGGTAAAATCGCACATTAACCCTTTTAAAAAATATAAAAATGACAAAACAATATAAAAAAAGCATGTATATCATAAAAATATATAATAACAATTAGAAAGAGTTACATAGAGAAAATGAAATATAAATAATATTGTTGCGACGAATATGTACGAAAAAATAATCTAAACAACAGCCTCATCATCATCATCACTAGGAGCCGACCCCTTACCCTTATCTTTCATTAGGAACTGGAGTTGAAGCTGCATCTGCCTCATCATCTCTACTTGCTGACCCATCTACTGCCTCAAATTCTCATGTTCTTGAGTCATCTGTTGCCTCATCATCTCCTGTTCTTGACTTATCTCTTGCTTAATCATCTCCTGTTGCAGACTCATCAGCTGCCGTGTAATTTATAATCTTCTACCAATATGGATTAAGACAAAGGAGAAACCAAAACAAAAAAAAAAACATCTAAATTCATGTAATTTATAATCTTCTACCAATACACATTCAAACAAAGGAGAAACTAAAACAAAAAACATCTAAATTCATATAATTTATAATCTTCTACTAATATATTACACATACTAACCTGCAAAGCTATACACACATACTTTTTTTGCTCAAGTATATACACATACTTCCAAATAGTTTTAAAAAGAAAATTAAACTAACCTGCAAAATGGTGGCGACGGTGACCATAAGGTAGAGGCAACCGGAAGGAGGAGGGGCGGAGGCGACCGGAAGGAGGAGCAGTGGAGGCGACCGGAAGGAAGAGCGGCGGTGGCGACTGGAAGGAGGAACGCTGGTGGCCGGAAGGGAGAGGAGGAGCGCATGAAGTGGAGAGGGGAAGAAGAGAATCAGATGGAAAAATGTCCCAAAGTTGGGACTTAAAGAAATTTTGTGACGGACCATCTGTCTGTCACAAAATGAGGGGAACCGGTGGCCTTTTGGCGGTTGGTTAGCGACAGACGTCACAGTCCGTCGCAAGCCTCGTGTAGGGCTTGCGACAGACTGTTACGTCTGTCGCAATTTTGCGATGGACTTTTTAGTCCGTTCCAAAATTGCTGGGGCGGGGGCATAATTCCACCCCGTTTGCGATGGATGACCTGGTCCGTCGCAAGTATGATAATTTTGCGATGGATTATATAATCCATCGCAGAAAACAAAAAATTTGCGATGGAATTTTTCCTTCGCAAATTCCATCGCTATTTGATAATTTTCCAGTAGTGGTATGAGGGAAAATTTACAAAAATAGTAAACATTTTTACAATTTATTAAAGTCTTGTTTATAGTATTTAACCCCCTTATTTTTTCCTCACTTTTCTCTCCGTCCAAACATAGAAAGGAATGAGGAGAACACAAATGAGAACAACGGAATAGAAAGTACATTTGTTGGGCAAAGTCATAATCATTTAGCATCTAAGTCTAAAAAAAAAGAGCTTAATCAAATAAAAAAAATATGACACTTAAATTATAAATTTGCACTAGAAGTTTTTGCTTAGAGATAAGTTGCCCAAAAGATTTTGTTTTGGGTTCAGTATCACTCAATGTAGCCCTTGTTGTTATGCATGTTAAATTTAACTATTAGTTGATGAAATATGTTGAGCTGACAATTTCACTTGGCATCACATTTATTTATTTATTTACTTTAGTTTAAGAAGATGCAAATATGTGCCAAAATTTTACTCAGGAGCTCTAGGTATCAAGACCTTTTTGGGTTTAATGTAGCCTCTGAAGTTTTCATAGTTATTCAGGTTAAATATAACCATTAGTTGACAAAATATGTTAAGCTGACAGGTCTATATTATCCACTTCATTTTTATTCATGTCAGATTTATAAATAAAAGAAATTAGAAAAAAAGCCTTACACATGAAGCATTGGACAAAAATGAACCTCAACAAAGAAAAAAGTTTATAGGGAAACATTTTACTTTTATTTTTTAAAAAACAATTACGTGAACAAAATATAAAATACAAATGTGAGCTTTTTTACCCTTTAAGTAGGCGGTTGTAGATTCGATCTCGTATGTAACTTAACATGACCCTTAAAATTATATATATATATATATATATATATATATATATATATATATATATATATATATATATATATATGAGCTTTTGCAACAAACAAAAAACGTATTTTGTTTAAGAATTATTAATTTATTATAAATATATTAATTATGTAGATATTCATTGACTCTTGATCTCTTGTATCCTATTCATCATTCATAAATAGTAGTTGGGAAACTAAAAGACTAATTAATGTACATTCATGTATATGAAGGGTTGCATTGTGTACATTCATTTGTATTAATTATACTATTTGTTGTTTATGACTCTTGGGGGTGACTCTTAAAGGCCTATAAATAGAGGTCAAGTGCAAACATTGTAGCACACAAGAAACACAAGTGAATAAGAATTGTTCCATCTTTATCTCTCAAAATTTCTCTTCTCTTAGCTTGCTCTTGCTCTTCTATCCCAAATCTTTTATTTTTACAACATGTTATCACTACGAAGCTCTAACGAAGGTTTGTTTCTCACATCGTGTCGTTAACAATTTCATCTACCTTTTTTTACTATATTTTATTTTATCTATCAAGGATAATTTGAGCCACCATATGGAATTAAAGAGATGTTTTTACCAATTGTTCTAAACATCGGATTCTATGGTTAAGATTGAAAATTATTACTACTTTTATATCTTATTTTAATTTCCTTTACCAGTTTTTCAATATTATTAATGTTGTTATGGCTAGATGTCATACACATCTGATTTCATATTCTGAAATTATATTACCTGTAATACCCTAAAATCTGACTTAGAGAAAATATCATAAATTAGTAAAATATACCTATTAAAAATAGGTGAATATGAGGTTTCAAATATTAAGTTATAATTATCTTATTTTCTAAGGAAAATATTATGGGAATTAAAGGAAATGAAGTGCCTAAACGGCTTAAAAATGCATTTTTAGGGTCATAAAATATCCTAAAAATATTATGATAAATTCTAAAGGGCAGTAAAATAATTATTAAAAATTATAAAGAATATTTTCCTTAATTTAGGCAATTTAATAAATTATAACCTTGGAAAAATTAAAGGATAAAAATCAAAAAGTATTGTGGGGGCCATAATTGACCCCATGATTTTTAATATTTTACATGGGACATAAAATACCAATGTCAGTCCAATAGTTGTGAGATAATAATTAATCCTAATTAAGAAAATTTTCAACAATTAGTAAGGGATTAAAAAATTAATTATTGGCTAATTCTTTAAGAAATGAATAAGGTGATATATAAGGGTTTAATTAGCCAATGGATTAATTATTGATTAAGGTAATTAAGGTATAATCTAAGTGGTTAAAAAAGGGTTGAAAAGTCAATATTCTTGGGAGAGAGAGGGCAGCCTAAAATCAAAGGGAAAAATAAAGAAGAAATGGTGAAAAAACAAAATAGAAGATTTAAGGAGGAAGTTTTGAAAAGTAAAGGATATTTTGGATAAAGGGCATACAGGATAAATGACCACCAATAGAAATTAAATCCTAACTCAAAATCCTTGAATTAGGTGGGAAACAACTGGACATATTATGATTCAGTGTAATTTTGTCCGGAAGTTGATGTTACCTAAAGCGATTTCCGTAACCGAAGACGTTTATCCGAAAATGTTCGGCAGGCAATGGAATACCCTGAATGGAATCAAAAATTTAGTTAACCAAGATATTTACAAAGAGGAAGAATAGACCTTCAGGGCTATGTTGCCGGATTTCTAAGATTCTCCAAGATTACACGATTAGAACACCGAACAGAGACTTTATCGGTAGGACAACTTCTTGAGCAAGTTGATGATTTCGTGTGCATGACATGGGATGACACATTTTTGTTGAAAACGGGGGAGGGGGAGGTCGGCCAAAAGCTCCAAGGGCCAAGATGAAGCCATCCAAAAACACCTTCGATCCAACGGTTAGAAATCGAAGTGAATAGTGTTTTGAAAAGTCTATAAATAGGACACCCCTTTGCTCTTCATTCCTCACAAATTCACTTGATAAATTCGGTTTGAGAGAGAGGGTAGAGAAAAGGAGGAGACCGAAGGAAGAAGCAGCGAAGCTATGGGTAATTTCTTCGATACCGAGTCTTAAGTTCTAGTTTTCGATTCAAAAGTTATAGTATGAATGTTAGTTTGATCTTTAATCTTCCAAGTATGAGTATATATCATGTTTTAGGGTTAATTAAGGATATATATTTTGAAAATGATGTTGGAGTAAGGGATATGTTGAAATTCTAGAAGATTAGGGTCAAAGTAACGAAGTGCTGGCGAAATTCCACCGATTAGGGGGTCAGGGGTAAAATGATCATTTATGAATAAAATGTCCGTCGTAATGATAGATCATTAAAAAATACATTATTATCTTGATAGGATATCCCTGATTACGTTCTGAATTAATGTCGTACCGTATTCCTCAAGAAATACTGATTACCGTCAACGAAGGTACGTCCGCGTACTGTAACACTAACCTGATATTTACTGTATGCTTATATATGTTATGTGATATGTTATATATGCCTATGTGTAATGGATGATAATTCTGCTGTATGTTTATGTACTGTTAATATGTTTACGTTTGCTATGGGCGATATACCTGCATGCTTTTGGGCGATATATGTATGCATGCTTTTGGGCGATATATGTATGCATGCTTTTGGGCGATATATGTATGCATGCTAGGGGTGATACATCTGCATTGGTTGCATGCTCATATATTGTTTATGTTGTGATTGTCTGTAATCCATATGTTGTGTATGTAAATATGAGGTTAACCGTTACCTGAGATCCGGTGCGGATCTCAGCTCTTAATATAGCGTCAGGGTCGGGAGAACCAAGGACCGAGGAAAGAGGGAAGCAGCAAGCTTAGAGACCGGCTGAAGACTTTCTGTTGTTGTTCTTACTTTTGAAAACTCTCGGTTTTTGTACCGCATCTGTAATTAGCCAGTGGGCATTTTGAATATATATCAGTTACTCAATTGCTCCGGTACTCTACTCTGATGGTTTGAAATGATGTTTTGATTGAAAAAAATACTGGTTTTGAGAATGGGATGTTACATTTATGGTATCAGAGCAGTAGTCTTGGCATAGATCTGACTAAGTTATTCTAAAACGTTTTGGTGCTGAAGGCAAGGCTAGTCTATGTGGGTGTGCCAATCAGTCGCCGTGAACTCTGTGAGGCCCCCATGATAGAGACTTACCTGGCCAATTGGTTTGAGTAACGGAGTTAGGCTCTACGCCTTTTTAAAGAGCATTTTTTGAAAATGAGTACTGATATAAGCCTAGGTCGGTGTACCACCCTATTTCGGTATACCAGTTTGAACCGGTGTACCATTCTGAACCGGTGTACCACTCTCGGTCGGTACATCAATTCTGATAACCCTGATATATCATGTTATATATCCTTAATTAACCCTGATATACCAGTTTGAACCGGTGTACCATTCTGAACCGGTGTATCATGTTTTAGGGTTAATTAAGGATATATATTTCGAAAATGATGTTGGAGTAAGGGATATGTTGAAATTCTAGAAGATTAGGGTCAAAGTAACGAAGTGCTGGCGAAATTCCACCGATTAGGGGGTCAGGGGTAAAATGGTCATTTATGAATAAAATGTCCGTCGTAATGATAGATCATTAAAAATACATTATTATCTTGATAGGATATCCACGATTACGTTCGACCTCTTCATTGCATCAGTATTCCTCAAGAAATACCGATTACCGTCAACGAAGGTACGTCCGCGTACTGTAACACTAACCTGATATTTACTGTATGCGTATATATGTTATGTGATATGTTATATATGCCTATGTGTAATGGATGATAATTCTGCTGTATGTTTATGTACTGTTAATATGTTTACGTTTGCTATGGGCGATATACCTGCATGCTTTTGGGCGATATATGTATGCATGCTTTTGGGCGATATATGTATGCATGCTTTTGGGCGATATATGTATGCATGCTAGGGTGATACATCTGCATTGGTTGCATGCTCATATATTGTTTATGTTGTGATTGTCTATAATCCATATGTTGTGTATGTAAATATGAGGTTAACCGTTACCTGAGATCCGGTGCGGATCTCAGCTCTTAATATAGCGTCAGGGTCGGGAGAACCAATGACCGAGGAAAGAGGGAAGCAGCAAGCTTAGAGACCGGCTGAAGACTTTCTGTTGTTGTTCTTACTTTTGAAAACTCTCGGTTTTTGTACCGCATCTGTAATTAGCCAGTGGGCATTTTGAATATATATCAGTTACTCAATTACTCCGGTACTCTACTCTGATGGTTTGAAATGATGTTTTGATTGAAAAAAATACTGGTTTTGAGAATGGGATGTTACATTTATGGTATCAGAGCAGTAGTCTTGGCATAGATCTGACTAAGTTATTCTAAAACCTTTTGGTGCTGAAGGCAAGGCTAGTCTATGTGGGTGTGCCAATCAGTCGCCGTGAACTCGGTGAGGCCCCCATGATAGAGACTTACAGCCAATTGGTTTGAGTAACGGAGTTAGGCTCTACGCCTTTTTAAAGAGCATTTTTTGAAAATGAGTACTGATATAAGCCTAGGTCGGTGTACCACCCTATTTCGGTATACCAGTTTGAACCGGTGTACCATTCTGAACCAGTGTACCACTCTCGGTCGGTACATCAATTCTGATAACCCTGATATCAGCCTCTGATATTTCTGATAACCCTGATATCAGCCTTTGATAATCCTGATAACCCTGATATCACTCTCTGATAGTCCTGATAACCGTGATAATTCACGTCATTCATCGGTAGCCGACAACTTCGACTACCCAAAGATCATAGATTTTGATATCAACACCGGCGCAGACTCTGATATTTCTGATAACTCTGATATTTCTGATAACTCTAAGAATTCTGGTAACTCTGATAATCGTCAGTTTGAACTGGACGGTAATTCTTTCCTAGTAGAGAGCGTTTATATGGAGATAGGCCACACCAGATGAAACTCTGAGACCAACAAGATAAGTACATGTAGTATTTGGCTCATGTATAGGAACTTTCAATACGTAATTTTGTACCCGTTTCTGATCCACGTTTCTGAGAAGAACGAACCGACGAGATTCTGACGGAGGAAAACATTGCAAGTGTCCGTTTGTTTGTAGTGTGAAATGTACGTGCAACAAAGCCTATGTGTAGAGTAGAAAAATACTACGTGCAATAGAGTCTAGGTGCAGCGCGATATGGTCTATGTGCAGTATAGTACTAATCATTGTTTTCTTTGTGTATATCTAACATTTTCCCTAACAAAAGAAAAAGGAACGAGACATGGCTAATGTAAGAGGAGCTGGAGCACCCAGAGGCCGAGGCAGAGGGCGAGGTAGACGACCTCGAATAATACCGATACCTGAACATGAAATACCAAATCAACCGGAACAAAACGAGATGAGGGGAACTCTGCAAGAATTGAGGGCTCTTGTTGGTGAACTCCTAGAGGAAAGATGGGAAAGACAAGATCAAGAAGTTGAGAGACAACTACAAGCACGACAAGCTGAGGAAAATCAAAACGATGAAGAAGAAGAAGATGGTGAGCAAAGAGATGAGCACGATGAGGAAGCTGAGGAGTCCGATAGGTCGCAGTCACCTCCACGACGAGGGAGAGTCGTACAGACCACACAACACTGGGTCACTCATTTTGTAAGCTCAAGCGACCCGCTTTCTGTGGAAAAAATGATTTGGCTGAGGATTGGTTGCTGAGTCTGAAAAAAATATTTGAAGTCATGGAGTGCCTGGATAATCGGAAGGCTCAACTGGCGATCTATAAACTCGAAGGTGATGCGCATAGGTGGTGGAAGAGCGTCGCTACCACATTACGAACACGTTTTTGCCCTGTCACTTGGGAGAAGTTACTTGAAAAATTCAACGAACAATACTTGCCTCCCTCGACACAAGTGATTAAGGAGACAGAGTTTCTTAGCATCCAACAAGGTTCTGAGGAATCCTTTGACGATTACTTTGCTCGATTTACGAATCTGTCGCGATATTCATCGTACCTGAAGCGTGACAATAATGAAAGCTGGAAGGCGAATAGGTTGATTCACGAGCTAAAGTGTGTCTCAGCAGTTTCCTGAACTAGCCCAAGCGTTGGAATCTTGCCGACTGATTGAGCGCAACCGAAAATAGCTGCGTAAACCCCGGCACTTAAGCACAAGCAGTGCAGATCGTAGCGAGGTCAGCCGTGGGAATTCCTCGCAGAAGAGAGAGGAACCATGGAGTGATTCCCAAAGAGAAAGTAAAAGGCCATTTCAGATGTGGCAGCAGAACAACCCACGATTGCCGGGATCCCAACCGTGTCCAAATTGTGGGAAGTACCATCCTGGAGAATGTATTAGGAAACGGGTCTGCTACAGATGCCGGAAGCCAGGACACATTATCCGAGACTGTCCTGAGAAACCTACGGAGATAAGGTCACGAAACCCAGGCTGAATGTACGCACTGACCAATGCAGTAGAGAGAGAACTTCTGGAGAAGGTCTAAGGTACTATCTCTCTTAGACGAAATTTTCTCTAGACAATTTACAAATTAGATGTTAGACACGTGTTCCATGTTTCTTAGTTATATTTGACCGTGATCATGTCATTGAGCAGGAGGTATCTTATGTTGCCATGGTGTGTGGGCGCCATGGGAACATTTAAAGTATCTTGTGTTGCCATGGTGTAGCCATGGAGACATTTTGGTATCTGTGGTGTTGACCTCGGTGTGTGGGAGCCACGGGAAACACTATATATCAAAGTACGATATGACAAGATCGTTGCGGTCAAACCAAAGCGAATTCTTGATCACCAAGAGGAGTGGCTGGCAGACAAAGTAAAGATCCGATGCGTATAGTCCGAAGTTTAGATAGTACGGAGTTTAGATGGTAGAGTGCAAATTTTGAGGACGAAATTCTATTTAACGGGGGGAGAAATATAATACCCTAAAATCTGACTTAGGGAAAATATCATAAATTAGTAAAATATACCTATTAAAAATAGGTGAATATGAGGTTTCAAATATTAAGTTATAATTATCTTATTTTCTAAGGAAAATACTATGGGAATTAAAGGAAATGAAGTGCCTAAACAGCTTAAAAATGCATTTTTTGGGTCATAAAATATCCTAAAAATATTATGATAAATTCTAAAGGGAAGTAAAATAATTATTAAAAATTATAAAGAATATTGTTCTTAATTTAGACAATTTAATAAATTATAACCTTGGAAAAATTAAAGGAGAAAAATCAAAAAGTATTGTAGGGGCCATAATTGACCCCATGATTTTTAATATTTTACATGGGACATAAAATACCAATGTCAGTCCAATAGTTGTGAGATAATAATTAATCCTAATTAAGAAAATTGTCAAAAATTAGTACGGGATTAAAAAAGTAATTATTGGCTAATTCTTTAAGAAATGAATAAGGTGATATATAAGGGTTTAATTAGCCAATGGATTAATTATTGATTAAGGTAATTAAGGCATAATCTAAGTGGTTAAAAAAGGGATGAAAAGTCAATATCTTGGGAGAGAGAGGGAAGCCGAAAATCAAAGGGAAAAATAAAGAAGAAATGGTGAAAAAACAAAATAGAAGACTTAAGGAGGAAGTTTTGAAAAGTAAAGGATATTTTGGATAAAGGGCATACAGGATAAATGACCACCAATAGAAATTAAATCCTAACTCAAAATCCTTGAATTAGGTGGGAAACAACTGGACATATTATGATTCAGTGTAATTTTGTCCAGAAGTTGATGTTACGGCGATTTAGTAGAAGAAGCGTTTATCAGAAAATGTTCGGCGCAACGAAATACCCCAATGGAATCAAAAATTTAGTTAACCAAGATATTTACAAAGAGGAAGAATAGACCTTCAGGGCTATGTTGCCGGATTTCTAAGATTCTCCAAGATTACGCGATTAGAACACCGAACAGAGACTTTATCAGTAGGACAACCTCTTGAGCAAGTTGATGACATCATGTGCATGACATGGGATGACACATTTTTGTTGAAAAAGGGGGAGGGGGAGGTCGGCCAAAAGCTCCAAGGGCCAAGATGAAGCCATCCAAAAACACCTTCGATCCAACGGTTAGAAATCGAAGTGAATAGTGTTTTGAAAAGTCTATAAATAGGACACCCCTTTGCTCTGCATTCCTCACAAATTCACTTGAGAAATTCGGTTTGAGAGAGAGGGTAGAGAAAAGGAGGAGCCCGAAGGAAGAAGCAGCGAAGCTCTGGGTAATTTCTTCGATACCGAGTCTTAAGTTCTAGTTTTCGATTCAGAAGTTATAATAGGAATGTTAGTTTGATCTTTAATCTTCCAAGTATGAGTAGATATCATGTTTTAGGGGTAATTAAGGATATATATTTCGAAAATGATGTTGGAGTAAGGGATATGTTGAAATTCTGGAAGATTAGGGTCAAAGTAACGAAGTGCTGGCGAAATTCCGCAGATTAGGGGTCAGGGGTAAAATGGTCATTTATGAATAAAATGTCCGTCGTAATGATAGATCATTAAAAAATACATTGTTATCTTGATAGGATATCCCTGATTACGTTCTGACCTACTGTCGTACCGTATTCCTCCAGAAATACCGATTACCGTCAACAAAGGTACGTCCGCGTACTGTAACACTAACCTGATGTTTACTGTATGCGTATATATGTTATGTGATATGTTATATATGCCTATGTGTAATGGATGATAATTCTGATGTATGTTTATGTACTGTTAATATGTTTACGTTTGCTATGGGCGATATACCTGCATGCTTTTGGGCGATATATGTATGCATGCTTTTGGGCGATATATGTATGCATGCTAGGGGTGATACATCTGCATTGGTTGCATGCTCATATATTGTTTATGTTGTGATTGTCTGTAATCCATATGTTGTGTATGTAAATATGAGGTTAACCGTTACCTGAGATCCGGTGCGGATTGTAATACCCTAAAATCTGACTTAGGGTAAAAATCATAAAATGAGTAAATAATACCTATTAGAAATAGGTGAATATGACGTATCAAATATTAAGTTATGAAGATATTATTTTCTGAGGAAAATGCTATGGAAATTGGGGAAAAATTAATAAATGTATCAGAAATGACCAAAATGCCCTTATGGAGCATAAAGTGACTTAGGAAACTAATGAAAAATCCTAAGAGTCAGTGAAATAATTATTTGAATTAAGAGAGTATATTATCTCTAATTTTGGTAATTTAATAAATTACGAACTTGGAGAAATTGAATAAGAATGCTCAAAAAGTATTGAATTGCCTAAACTACCCTCATAAATTCTAAAATAATGCGAGAACACATGGAAATGAAAATGTCGAGCTAGAATTGTGAGACAAGGAGTATTATAATTAAGAAAATTATCAAGCATTGATAAGAAAGTAATTAGGTAATTATTGGCTAATTACTTAAGCTTAAGCAAAGGAAATTATGAAATAATTATGTAAAGCTCAAAAATTTGTGGAAAAAGGTTTAAAATTAGTAAAAATATATTTACTAATTAATTGGAAATTTTGGAGAAAAATAGTTAAGTTTAGGTATTTTTAAGCCTAAATACAAGTTTGAACCAATAGGAAAATTATGTAAGAAATTATATAAAATAATTATTAAATAATTATTTTATATTAAATAAAATATAAAACGAAAATAAAAAAAATGGATCCGATGTTGACCGAAATTGTGCAAGGAAATTGAAGATAAGAATTTGGAAAAAATATATAGATATGAAAACACAAGTTGCATTATTTTAATATATAATTAAATGGTGTGAATAGTAATTAAAAAATTAGGAAACGGATCCTATCTAGAGATCTAGGAATGAGAATTCCAAAGTCAAGGTAAAATATTGATCAGTGATTTTTTACCTTCAAGTGACCTCTTCCGGAAGTTAATTTCGAGGCCGTTAGCACATTTTCCTAATAAAACAAAATGGGGAAAAATGTAGATAGGCTTATTTTTGGATATGAAGAAAATAAATTCTAACTCAATATCTAGGAATGAGTTTGAATTTATCTGGACATATTTGGAATCAGTGAATTTTTCTGAAGAGATTGATGATTCCGAAAACGAGTTTCGACACCGGACACGTTCGGACACGTTTTTCGAGAAAACTTCAAGCTGATATTTGGAGCCCTATATGGAACCAAAATTTAGGTTAACTTGGACATTTCTACTAAGTGAGGAAATGGTTTCAAAGTTGTAAATCCAGAATTTTGAGATTTCTTCGAAATTACGCGAATCGGGTACCGATCGGAGTTTTATCGGTATAACACCTTCTTGGACAAGATTACATCATCATTAATGATGCAATTTGGAGCCACCTAAGGGCTGTATGTCGACCAAGGCATCCAATGGACAAGGTTTTGCCTTCTTGAACAAGTTGTATCTAAAGGAAATAAACAAATTGGAAAATACCCATTTTATCCCTTGAGATTTCTATAAATAGGTAGCTCCCCTTCATAAATTTTCACACCATTCCTCCTTCCTTTTGGCCGAACCTAGAGGGAGAAAGTAGAGAGAGAAGCTCTGGAAAAAATTCTGCAGAAGTCTTCAACGGGTAAGTCCTTCGGTCTTTAGCTTTTTAGTTCGGTAGTTAGTAGAATTGTTAGATAGTTTTAGTAAGTAGGGAGTGAGATTCCTACTATTGGTTTTAGGCCTCATTGCATTGAAAAATGCCTGACGAGGTAAAAACTTGGTGGGGATCGAGTTCCTGAAAAGTTGGAGATTTAAGTAGCGAAGTACTGGCGAAATTCCGCCAATTAGGGGTAGAAGGGCAAAATGGTAATTTTTACCTAAAATGCCTGTTATGATGTGAATCATTAATTAATATGATTTATATTTCGAAAATGATATTGGAGTAAGAGTTATGTTGAAATTTTGGAAAATTAAGGTCAAAGTAACGAAGTGCTGGCGAAATTCCGCCAATTAGGGGGTCAGGGGTAAAATGGTCATTTTGACTAAAAATGTCCGTCGTAATCCTTAACAAATGCGTTGTTATGTTGATAGGATATCCCTGATTACATTTTGACCAACCGTCGTGCCGAATTATCGTAAAACGTCAACGAAGGTACGTTCGCGTACTGTAACACTAACTCTGATGTTTATGGTATGCATATATGTGGTATGTGTGTAGGAGTGTTATCTTGTTTGAGTGCATATAGTGGTTAGAGGATATGTCGTATATGCTGGGTGCAATGCGTGCGTATCTTGGGTGCAATCTGTCGTATCTTTAGGTGCAATATGTCGCATCTTTGGGCAATACATATGCATGGATTGTGATAAGTGATGTTAGTATTGTTAATGTCTGCTATCTCGTTTACATAAACATGAGGTTAACTGCTACACGAGATCGGTGCGGATCTCATTCCCTTAACATAGCCCGAGGATCGGGAGGGCGAGAGTTGCGAGAGAAGACAAGCGACTGCGTAGAAACTCGGCGGGAGACTTGCTTGAAGATCCGGCTGAAGATTTCTTTCTGTTGTTATACACTTTTGAACCACACGGTTTCTGTACCGCTGTTGTATCCAGCCAGACTTACGGCACTTTATATATACATATCAGTTACTCAATTGCTCTGTTGCTCTACTCTGATCATTTTGAAATGATGTTTGATGAAAAAAAAATTATACTGCTTTTAAAAGTTGGGATGTTACACGGATCTCAGCTCTTAATATAGCGTCAGGGTCGGGAGAACCAAGGACCGAGGAGAGAGGGAAGCAGCAAGCTTAGAGACCGGCTGAAGACTTTCTGTTGTTGTTCTTACTTTTGAAAACTCTCGGTTTTTGTACCGCTTCTGTAATTAGCCAGTGGGCATTTTGAATATATATCAGTTACTCAATCGCTCCGGTACCCTGCTTTGATGGTTTGAAATGATGTTTTGATGAAAAATAAATATACTGCTTTTGAAAATGGGATGTTACATTACCAGAATTCATATCACTTAAATTTCTTACTTTGATATAATATGGTTAGAATCTATATATTTTACTTTTTATTTTTTATCTTATTATATGGTCAAAAGCCGTATACAACTTTTATTTATTGTAATACCCTAAAAATCCTAATTATGATAAGTATAATAAATTAGTAAATAATACCTATTGGAAATAGGTGAATATGTGGTCTCAACCCTTAAGATATAATTATCTTATTTGATGGAAATTTCTATTGAAATTAAAAGGCATAAAGGGCGAAAATCCCTAAAATGCATTTATGGGTCATAAAATACCCTGAGAAAATTATAATAAAATCCTTAGAGACAATTAAATAATTATTAAAAATTAGAAAGTATGTTGTCTCTAATTTAGATAATTTTTGGGATTATTTTCCCTGGAAAATAATGAGGCAAAAATCAAAAAGTATTT
The DNA here is from genome assembly GCA_025563575.1 of Acacia pycnantha. Taxonomy (NCBI): domain Eukaryota; kingdom Viridiplantae; phylum Streptophyta; class Magnoliopsida; order Fabales; family Fabaceae; genus Acacia; species Acacia pycnantha. The sequence continues at coordinate 923,003 of JAMWYP010000050.1, read as the reverse complement.
GGAGGACAAAAAGCACCCCATGATTTTTAATATTTTACATGGGACATAAATTACCAATGTCAGTCCAATAGTTGTGAGATAATAATTAACCTCAATTAAGAAAACTGTCAACAATTAGTAAGTGATTAAATAAATAATTATTGGCTAATTGTTTAAGCATGAGAAAATGAGATATTCAAAGATAATTATATACAACCCCTAAGTGGAGATTAATGACCAATGAAGGGTCAAAATTAGTATAAGGAATATTGCTAAGTAATTTGGCATAATTAAGAAGTATGTTAGATAAATTACACGTAATCCCTAAGGCTTGATTAACCAACAAAGGATTAAGCAATGAAATAATTACCAATTAAGATAATTAGTGCATAAACTAAGTAATTAAAAAGGAGTTGAAAAGTCAACATTTTGGGGGGGGGGACCGAAATTAAGAAGGAAAAAGTAAAGGAAAATTGAATGAAAATTAAAATGAAAACTTAGTGAAGAAGTTAGTGAAAAACCAAATTGGATAAATGACCACTAATAGAAATTAAATCCTAACTAGAAAATCATGAACTAGGTTCCTAAGGTCAGGACTTATTATAAACAAGTGAATTTTTAGCTCGGAGTAGGTTACCTCCGAAGTTATTTTTGTAACCGAAAAGGGTTATACTAGACTGGCTAAGAGGCTATCTGATATTCAAAAAGCAAATCAGATAAATGGAAATCTATAGAAACTAAGTCATAACTTGAAATCCAGGGCTAAGGTACTAAACAACTGGACGTATTATGAATCAATGGATTTTTGTCCAGAAGTTGGTGTTTTCGGAAGCAATTTTCGTAACCGAAGACGTTTATGCGAAAATGTTCGGCAGGTAATGGAATACCCTGAATGGAATAAAAAATTTAGTTAACCAAGATATCTCCAAAGAGGAAGAATAGACCTTCAGGGCTACCTTGCTGGATTTTTGAGATTAGTTGAGATTACGCGATTAGAACACCGATCGGGGAAACTTTATCAGTAGGAGCCATAAAGCAAGGGTTGATGCCATCATGCATGACATCTTTTTGTTGAATTTGGGGGTCATGGAGATCGACCAAATGGAAATTTCGCCGATTAGCGAAGTCAGGGGTAAAATAGTAATTTATGACTAGAACCTCTATTAGAATATTGTTCATGAGTTAATGGATACGATGTTACCCTGTTAGGATATCCGGGAGGTCCGGAGTCGGGTTCAAAAAGGCCGGACGATTGGCCAAATACACGGTAGAAGCTACATTCGCGTACTGTAACATTAATTCTAATGCATATGTTATGTTTGTATATGTTGTGGATACCATGAACAGGACTCTGTCCTAGACATGCACTATGACTAGGGAACCGTATCTAGATCACTAAATACAGCTTTACACGGGAATATAGTCATGATAATACCGTTATGTTTTCTTAGCGCTGAGGACATGACAGTACATCGTGGCACAGGGTATAAGTACAAACCAGGGATGACTTTGCATGATAATGTAGTTGTTATCAAATGACCATACAACGTACTAGCTTGATCATTGCTGTAATATTAGAGATATCTGCTATGCATATGTTGTTAATATAAGCATGAGATTAACTGTTACCTGAGGTACAATGTGCATTGGACCTCAGTCTTAAATGATAGTACAGGTAAGGACCAGGAACAGAGAATGTACCGGTAGATGGAGCCATAGATATGAACCAAGGGGCAGAGTCCTAGTAATGCACCGGTCGAGGCAAGAGCCGGAAGAAGATCATCAGAGCCTATTGTCAGGCATGGGTCTAATAAAGTTATTTCGAATAGTTTGGTCCCAAAGGCAAGGCTAGTCTATGTGGGTCAGCCAATCAGTCGCCGTGAACTCGGTGAAGTCCCCATGATAGACACTTACCTGGCCATTCTGTTCGGTTAACGGAGTTAGGTTCATTGCCCCAAGTCTAGTCAAGGCTTGGTCTAGGTTGTATAGTTACTTTTTGTGAAATGTAATTGTACAAAGCTCTGTATATTGTATCACATGATTATTCCTTCGGGAATTTTTAATATACCAGCATACGCTCGGCATCGTCATATGTCGGGGTATTTTTTATATTAGTTACTAATATATTGTCCAATTTTTAGTACATTGCTCTCCGTTTCCGCAGTACTCTGATGTAGCACCTCAAATTCTGTCGAATTTTTCTAAAACCAAGTGTCATCTGACACAATTTTTAGTATGGAATTTGGGGTGTTACAGTTTGGTATTAGAGCTAGTCTCAGAGCAATGTATGGACAACTAGGTTATGAGTACTGATATGATACTGGTATTGTGGTGGCTATTTATAGAAGAATTGTGAAGGCAAAATGGTAATCTTTCCAACTTTCTCTTCTTCATTTTCAACCCTTGGATATAACTTAGTGAAGAAGTTTTGATCTCAACCCTCCATCATCTTCTCTTTCCTCCATATTTCATCATCCATGTGATGTCATCCATGTGCTTTATGGATTCTTACCGATAAATTCCCCTGTTCAGTGTTCTAATCGCGTAATCTTAACTAATCTAAAAAATTCCTTGATGTCACCTTGGAGATCTATTCTTTCTCTTGAGAAATATTTGGATTAACCAAATTTATGATCCCATCCAGGATATTTCGTAGCCTGTTGAAGATTTCAGGACAACCGCCGTCGGTTACGGAAATTACTTCGGCTAATGTTAACTTCGGGACAAAATTACACTGATTCATAATATGTCCAGTTGTTTTCTACTTAATCCAAGGATTTCAAGTCACTACTACAAAAAGACCATTTGGAGTCCCAAAATAAGCCCTTTTAACGTCCCTTATTCATGGGATGTCTATTGAGGGGAAGCAGTAAAATTATACTTTTGGAGTCCCAAATTAATTTTGGGACTCTAAAAATATATTTTTGACGTCCCAAATTATATTTTGGGACTCCAAATGTCACGTATAAATGTATAGGCTAACTGACACTTTTGGAGTCCCAAAATATAATTTGGGACTCCAAAAGTGTCATTTTTGGAGTCCCAAATTGTATTTTGGGACTCCAAAAGTATCATTTGTGGAGTCCCAAATTGTATTTTGGGACTCCAAAAGTCTCATTTGTGGAGTCCCAAAATATAATTTGGGACTCCAAAAGTATCATTTGTGGAGTCCCAAATTGTATTTTGAGACTCCAAAAGTATCATTTGTGGAGTCCCAAATTGTATTTTGAGACTCCAAAAGTATCATTTGTGAAGTCCCAAAAGTTATTTTGGGACTCCAAAACTGTGTTTGTGGAGTCCCAAAAGTTATTTTGGGACTCCAAAAGTGTCTTTTTTTTTAATACGTATATTGCACAACCCAGCAATTATACCCTATAAAAATCATCAACCAGATAGCCATGAACATACATTACCAAAATGTTCAGATCATTTGTAAACCATTAAAACCTGCAGGTGAATTACATTTCAATAATTACTCATCATATGATCAACAATTAATGGTAACTACTACATATATACTACATGTACAACTACCACAAAGTGTCAAAATATAATGATGTATCCAGCTACATTACATATACAGCTACCACAAAGTTCTGACCAAAAGATGAACCAAGCTGTAGACTTCAACTTATTGTAGATTGTGAAGACACTAACTTTGCAGACCAAGACTCTGACCTTATGAACCATAATTTGCCAGCATCCTACATCCCATTGTGAGAAAAGATTGAATTGTTGATAATTGAGACCAATCATTATGAAAATATAGTAACTACTTCAGGAAAACAACTACCAATTCAGCAGTTCAACTGCTAATTTTTGGACCTATTTAAATGTAAAAGCCCTAATCCTGAGCTGCCTTGAATGCATGAATATAAGGCAGATCAGATTATTCCATCCACACCTGCTTTAATTTCCTTCTTTTGGACCAATGACATGACCTCCAGCTTCCCTTCCTTGTACGATTATTACATCCACACCTGCTTCAATTGCCTTCTTTGCTGCTTCTACACTCCCAACCTCCAATAGAATTACAAGTAACATATCAGATTCTAATATCAGTAAAAGCTAAACAGCCACATAGTATACAATAGAAAACTGCAATCAGAAACCAACATGCCAGACATAAAAACACAATATTTCATTTAATTTATACCACATGTCTCCAAAATTGCCTAGTTTCTTGCTCCACTTTTCACTTGTCAGTTTATTTCAAAATGAAAGGGAAATTAGATGCCATACAACTCATAGATCATCAATATGTTAGAATTCCATATGAACATCACAGGGAATATAAAACTTGTAAATTCTTGTACAAGTTATCATTGTATTTTCCTTGTGGAAAATACATATTTTCATGCGTTTAACTCTGCTTGGATATTAACCATTATTTAGAACTATTGAAGTACTAAATTAGTAAAACTTTACCTATTTCAAAGAATCCAAATTCAATTTAAATATGCATTAGAGGAATATGGAACTAAAGGGTAGTTAGGCCCTTTTCCCTATAAAAGCATCAAAACAATTGCGGTAGCCTGTGTTCAATGAAAATAGAGATCCTGTTGTCACCTTCATCATTTCCATAGCCTGCCAGGTTTCAAGTTTTAACCCAGCATGCATGACAACAAGATAACTGCTTGAATATAAAGAGGAGATGAGGTAAGAAAATCAACCAACAATTAAAAATCTGGACACGAACTTTAAGTCTTATATTCACTTCTCAAGAATAAAACAAGAGAATTTTTTATGCAGGGTAAGAAACGACAGCTTAATGAAGAAGACAATCAAGTTTTTTACAATTCGCAACCATGACACCAGTAAACTATCTACAACAGCGATGCCTCTAAGGCCTTAACATCCTAATGCAACCCCAAACAGCTAGATTTTTACTCAAGAAAGAAGGGAAATTAAATTATTGCTTACAATATCTACTCAAAATCTCAACTTTTAAAAGAACATATTATACCACAAGACCAATAGAATGTGAAGAAGATAGGTTTTCTTACTCAATATCTTGCTTCTGATGTTAAGAGTAAAAGGGAAAAGAGGGGCCTTCCTTAGCAATGGGACAACATGAGGAGAAGAGTCTCTTATGTTCAGTGGATACACAAAATAAGAGCCTGTCAAAGAAAAGAAAAGCAAATCAGTCTCTGTTTGCGTAATGCCCTTGACGTACACTTTCTCATTGGGATTTCAAAATGCAAGGAATTAACATGCAGTAAGTTCATTTCATGGATTCATGATATATATTATAACTTCAATGTAAAAATAAATTATGCACTCATATATAGCTGTTATACAAATATTCCCGTGAACATTAAAGTAAACATAGTTATTTGAAAGATCTAGGCAATAATTGACATGCATGAAAAATCTTGTGCTTCGACACTCTAATAGTATCATGTATATATATTGGACATATCACTTTGATATGAGCCAAAAGAATAGTATAAAATAATATAAAATAATGACTAAAAGATTTTTTAAGAAAAGGAAAAAATGCTCACTTTTAGACGATGATTTGTTAATATAAACACCTAAAAAGTTGTGTTAGGCCTTCTTTATGATAGATGGTATGCTTGAAGTACAATTGGTAATCAGCAAGTAAAAGATTAATGTAACCTGAATAAGAACATGCTCTACACACTAGACTTTAGACTGATCAGGCTCTGGAGTTTGGTAATCAGCAAGTAAAAGATCAATGTAACCAAATTCCCATGAATCAATTTTATATCCCTTTGAGACAGTGTAACTAATGAAAGCATAAGCATTGCTATAGTCCCAGTCTCCACCCCAAACATTGTGACTAATTTGATGCCACCCATAAAGTGCATTCAAGCCAAATGTCACAATATCTCTGCAATATGAAACACAAATAAAGTTACATTATAGGTAATCATTCAAACAACCTCCCCCATCTTTTTCAAGCTTTCTCTCAAACTTGAATATAGTTATGCTTGTGAATAGTATGTAGAATCACATGCACTTACACTCACTGGTAAATCTTGCTCTAATGATAACTATCACATTGTTATAGACTTGTGGTGCCCTAGATAAAGACCCAGCTGGAATATTTAATTGTTATCCTTTAGCTATGGGTTAATGAAGTGGGGGAGAGACTAAGGAGAGGTGAAGAAAACAGTAATTCTTAATGTTAAAATTCTCACCCTGTTTCTTTGAAAAAATGATTCAGCTCATCCCACCTTTTCATGTGTAAACATCCCTTTGAAAATCCAAATAATCCACCTTTCATCTTCTGAAAGGGATGGCAAGGAACCTTCAAAGTTTCTACATCATACAACACTTGGTCTTGCAAAGAACCTCCCAATCTTATCCTCAAAGGCTTCAGAGCTATCAGAAAATCAGTATCAAAAGGATAGCATCATGCTTAAATAATTATTCCAAAATGATGCTATTCATGAAACTACATACAGAAACTAATCAAATCTACAACACACTAGTGTCATTAAACCAAATGAAATAAACTGTTGCTTACATACCTTTTTCTCTTCTTTTTCTCTCTGGTCTTCTAGTCAATGATCATTGTCAATAGATCTGGATGTGGACAGTCATGTGTTATTACTATCAATAGAATCACTCAAGCACACACGCTTTCAAGTTCTTGAGTTAGATTCATAGGATCACCTTCTATAGTTAAAGTCACCGTGAATCTAAAACAAAAAAACCACATCATTATATTTTCACATGTAGAAACCAGGAAGGCAATAATTGATGTAGCCCCCCACTAGTTTACATCCAAAAATGTGACAGTAGGAAGTCCAAAATAAGTGAAAACAGAAACTAAGATCTCAACTTGTTAAAAAGGAGAGAGAATCTCAAGTTGCTAATGGCATAATCATAAGAAAACATATCAAATCAGAAAGAATTTGTTTGAGGGGGGGAGGTGGTATTCTCGATCAATTTACTCTACAAAGGAGACTTCGTGTAAGTGGCTAATGGAAGAGGGCGAGGTTACATCTAATAATAGGGACCCTAAATGTTAAACTTTTTTAGTTAAAAGACCTTAAAAATTCGATTAACTTATAGACCATGTGTGATTTTTTCCCCCTTCCAAACATATCTGATTAAAAACTACAATAACAAGTTTGTAAATATTTATCATCATGATAAGCAAGAACAGGAGGAGGACTTTGTGCACAAAGGTAATGTCTTAAAAACAAGTTAACAAGGCAATCTCCTTCTTCCCATCTCCTCCGAAATACCCACCTAGAAACAGAATGTGATTGATCATTCCAGAAACAAACAAGAAAGTAATTGACGCATACATGTGAGGGAAAATGAAGGATATGTAGAAGGTAAAACAATGTTGTTTGGACAAAGAAAATTCAAGAGGCGAGTATTTACCCTAGAAAAGAATATGGATAAGATTAAGGCATAAGCCGTAGCAAAAGTAAACCTTGAATCTCCCAAAAGGTTTCCAAGTTCCCATTTGAATTTTGAATCATTCTCCTATCGGCTTAAAGGCAACAACAGTTGACTGGGCAAACAATCTTAAAAATACAGGAAACTCCCCACTAAGATTAAGACAGTTATTTCTATGAGATGACATTTTGCTAGGGTCTAGCTAACAACATTACTAGAGAAAGAACCAAGAAAGGACCAGTACATATTATTTCAAATATTCAATCTTCATTGAATTTTTCCTCTTTTAAAAACAGAGACTGAGATTGAAGCCAAATTATACGAGACTTCTGCTTTTACTGCCAAATGTTTCGCCTAATACTTACTTCGATTATATTGAAGCCAAATGCTTACGCGATCGAAACAAGAACAGCTAAAAGAATCTTATTTCACCTAATACTTACACGATTGAAGCAAAATGGAGACTTCTGCTTTTTCTGCAACGGACGGCGAGACACCCAAATCAACCCCTGAGCTGGACGGAGCAACGACGGCGAGACACCCAAATCAACCCCTGAGCTGGACGGAGCAACAATGACGAGACACCCAAATCAACCCCTGAGCTGGACGAAGCAACGCATCGACACACAAGGACGAGAGTGATGAAGAAGAAGAGACGCGAGCTCGGAACGATGGGAAGGAGAGGAAGAAGCAGGAAATTAAACTGAGAAGCATGGCCAAATGCAAAACTAGAAAATGCTTTATAATATATTAACCATTTGGAGTCCCAAATTATAATTTGGGACTCCACATCTATATTTTTGGAGTCCCAAAATATAATTTGGGACTCCAAAAATTTTTTTGGAGTCCCAAATTATATTTTGGGACTCCAAAAATAAATTTTTTGTCACCGATAATTTTTGGCAGGTTGGGATATTTTTTGGAGTCCCAAAATATAATTTGGGACTCTAAAAATATTTTTTTGGAGTCCCAAATTATAATTTGGGACTCCAAAAATAAATTTTTGAGAAGAAATGATTTTTGGCGGGTTGGAGAAATGTTTTGGAGTCCCAAAATATAATTTGGGACTCCAAAATTATATTTTGGAGTCCCAAATTATATTTTGGGACTCCAAAGATTTCCCCTCCAAAAAAAATACCCGCAAAAAATTTTCTCCTCCAAATAAATTTCCCGCCGAAAATTTTCCATGAGTTTGGGAGTCCCAAATTATATTTTGGGACTCCAAAAAGTTTCACCAGCTCACCAAAAAAGTAATCCCGCCCAAAAATTTAGTTTTGGAGTCCCAAATTGTAGTTTGGGACTCCAAAAATTTATTTTGGGAGTCCCAAATTATATTTTGGGACTCCAAAAATGTTTCAGAGCCAATATAATTACAATAATGCCACTGTGTTCACTTGTTACATCCCTTTTTTAAATAGGGACGTTTTTTAGGGTAGTAATAGCTCATTTTTGTAGTAGTGAGTTATGATTTATTTTCCATTGGTTCACACTTATCCTATCTGCCCTTTTTCACAAAATATCTCTTTTGTCTTTTCTCTTTAACGTTCCGCCGGTTACGGAAATGACTTCGGAAATAACCCACTCCAAGATAAAAATACACTTGTTTATAATAAGTCCTGCTGTTAAACACTTAGTTCATATATTTCAAGATAAGATTTATTTTCTATCGGTTCTCATTTACCTTATTTGCTTTTTCAACAAATATCTCACAGAATATTCTTTTTCCTTAAATATCTTTAAACCACTTGTGTGTTCACACATATACATATTTTTCTTCTTTTTCTCCTTGAAATTTCGGCTCCCTCTTTGGTTTGACTTGTCAAACTTTGATTTACCTAATTAATCCATGCATTAAGTAGTTAATTAGGTAATTATCCTATTGCTTAATCCTTTGTTGCTTAATTAAGCTTTTAGGGATTAATTGTAGTTCATCATATATACTTTTTAATTATACCAAATTACTTAGCAATATTCTTTATACTAATCTTGATCCCTTATTGGTCATTAATCTCAATTTAGGGGTTTTAAATAATTAACTTTGGATATCTCCTTTATTCATGTCTAAACAATTAGCCAATAATTATTTATTTAATCACTTACTAATTGTTGACAATTTTATTAATTATAATTAATCATTATCTCATAACTATTGCACTGACATTGGTAATTTATGCCTCATGCATTATATTAAAAATCATGGGGTCACTTATGATCCCCAAAATAATATTTAATTTCGCCTTGTTATTTTCCAAGGAAAATAATCCCAAAAATTATCTAAATTAGAGACAACATACTCTCTAATTTTTAATAAATATTTACTTGCCTCTCAGGATTTATCATAATATTTTACGACTTATACGGCATTTAGGGCTTGTTTGGCACTTTATCTCTTCTATTTTCAATAGAAATAGCCCTAGAAATAATACCTAATTTTGAGACCTCGTTTTCACCTATTTCCAATAGGTATTATTTATCAAATTATGATATTTATCATAAGCGACATTTTAGGGTATTACATATCATAATATTCTCAAGGTATTTTATGACCCAATAATTCACTTAGGGATTTTTGGCACTCTATTTCTTCTAATTTCAAGAGAAATTACCCTGGAAAAATAAGATTATTACCTCACAGGATTTGAGACCACATATTCACCTATTTCCAATATGTATTATTTACTAAATTATGATATTTATCATAAGTGAGATTTTAGGGTATTACAGGCCTAACAAGGCCGGCCCTTTTAAGCCCTCGACCCTACAAGGCTGACCCTTTTAGGCCCTACTTCATTTGGAGGCTCTATTTTATAAGCCCGGCCTTTGAAGGGCTCAGGTTTAAAAGGGCTGTCCCGATGGGCTCGGCTCAATTTCTCAGCAGCTACTTGGAAGTGCAAAATGGCCGAAAGAATAATGCATATTGTAGGGAATTATGTGTCAGAATTTAAAGCGTGGCTGTGAATTTAATTAGTGAAGACTGAAGAGTTAAGACACCTGAAATTTTTGTGTTGTATATATTTAATACTCCTTCTGGTCCTAAATATAAGGTAGAGTTCACTTTATTTGGAGAGATTAAGTAAGCTAAATAGGTTACTTAATTGTATCATACGTTGTGTATCCTTAGATAATATATCAGTTTATTAGTAAAACTAATTAGTTTGGAGAAAAAAACTAACAATAAAAATACTCTAAAATCTTCCTTAATATCTCCAAAAAAAAGTCAACTTCATTTTATATTTAAGACTGGATGGAGTATATTTTGAAGGGCATATACAGGACATTCATATTTGCAAGTATTGTTATTATTTTCATTGGGATCAAATGGTAATTTTAATGGTATTTTTAAATGTTTAATTTGTTTCTGTTTATTATATCTGTAATTTCTTGGACTCTCAATGGAAGAATATATATCAAATATTATCAGAACCAATGCTCATCGTAGTGATGGGCACTGAGAATTCTTCACTTTAGTGAAATCTGCAGAGTACAAATAAAATTTCAACAGTATAGATTTAAGGTTTTCAACTAATAATTTGTTTTAAAAATGACAGTTAAGAAATTATCTTTATGTTAGATTTTGTACAGTTTAAAAAAGTAAAAATAAAACAAAAACCAATCTAAATGGTCTACAATGATTAAGAGCTCACAATGCTCACCCAATGGGGAGGACTGAAACTGGTTCCAGATATGATCATTTGTGTGATTGCGCAATCAAACTGGAACTAGTTTTGATGCTCTTTGAAATAATGAACATGATGGTGGTCATCGTTGTGGTGATATTTGCACCATCTAAAAACACAATTCTAAGTTAAAAGATTATCTTGATTTTAAATTTTCTAAAAAAGATATATATATAGTGATACTACAACAACAACTTATCCTATTATATAGAGTTTCATGGATCACATAATGTCATACTCTGTCAACGACCAAATCTTTATATAAATTATTGATTAAGATCTCGCTTAATAACTTTATTGAAACAATAGATTTAAATGTAAAAAGAAATTTATTCCTTCAGATTAAATCTGAATATTCCTGATCCAAATCACCCAACCAAAACCACTTCCCTCAAAACCAGACTGACATCAGCAGAAATCTAAACAATTTATTCCATTTTTCCATAAACGGTCTAGGTGACATAACATTTATGGTCACACACACACATATAAGATTTTAATTGGGAGCATTTAATTAATTAGTAATTCGAAGAGTGTCCAAGGGTCTGGGCATCTCAGGACTCGTCACCTTTAGTTGAAATGGAACAAAATCCCCGTACTTATATCTCTTGAACAATGGCTTTTCCTTCTCCAAGAGCCCAGGTGCAGGTCCTATTTCTTTATCCACTTGTGGTCCATGCGCAGCTAAAACGCTAAGTCTAGTCTCTTTCTCATTCACAACCGCTCGGTGCCAAATACTCTTATACTTCCCATTGGTCAAAACCTATATATATATTCATCACAAAAACACACAACTTGCAAATTCAACCTCACGAGAATTAGTATATAACCATTGATAACACAAAACAGCAAACTAGTATAGCATTCTCTCTGGTCCTTTTTATGAGATCTTTTTAACTTCATTATGTGGTTTAATAAATTGGTAAAAATTAGTTAGAAGTATACGTAACACATTAACTTTTTTATTTCTTTAAGTGTGCCCTTGTTTATAAGGAGGCAAATAAGAGAAAGAAATAGCGGTGAGAAAAAGTATGAAAGAGAATATATGTAAGGGTAAACTCGGTGAAAATGTATTTAATGTTATGACTACCTCAAATTGGATCGAAAACAGTTTTGGTGGTATGAAATGCACTTTTGTTCAAACCAATTTGGGTGTTCGTCAATTTGGTGAGCATTCAAACGTCATTAGATCTTTACTGTTCAGATTTGATTTGAACGATCCTTATTTAATTTTTTGTCTTCATTTTTATAAATTATTTTAATGAGTATGAAATTTAATATAAAGATAACATCTTAAATATCATTTTTTCAAAAAATTATTTAAAAATAATCAATTCAAAAATATTAAATCTAGACCATTTAGATCTGATGTGAATGGTCTAGATCTGATGAAGTTTGGTGATGAGCACCCAAAGCTGGATCTTATTAAAACGACTAAACCAATTAAAAAACTAGGATCTTATAAAAAGGATAGGAGAAAATAGTAAAAGTGAATGTGAAGAAAATGACCTCAAGTTCATTGCCAGTGTTGACGATTAAGGAATTAGGAAGAGGATTAACATTAACCCATTTGCCATCATGCTTGACTTGAAGGCCACTGATTCCATTTTGAATGAGGATATTCAAGAAGCCGTTGTCACAATGAGGAGGTAATCCCTGAACAAGGTCAGGTTGAGGACATGGAGGGTAAAGGTTGAATTGCATTTTCTGGTACCCATAATCAAAACCAGAGTGCTCAATAATGTCATCAGGTTTCAATCCTAAACTCTCTGATATTCCTTCAAGTAGAGTCCTTGCCACACCTCTCATTTCCTTGCTATACTCCATAGCTGTGTCGCTGTAAAAACAAACAAAGGATTTGAGGTATTTGTTGCCCAATCTCTGCTGCCCGTTCTGATGCCTCTCAGTTTTCCTTAACTTGTTTTTTTTTTTCATTATTAGATTCTACATAAAATGAGTGATAAATAGTGCATTTATATGGTCTTTCTAAGGGAAAAATATTTTAAAATTTAAAACTGCAATATTTGAAAAACTGAAAAAAAAAAATTAAAAACCGTACTATTTTTTGTTTAGAAGATATCAAAGTGTCACTCATTTCATGTAGAAGGTAATAAGAAAAAAGCAATAGGGAAGTGAGGAAAAACTAAGGCACAACAGAAGGGGTGGTAGAGAAGGGGCAACCGACACTCCAAATCAAAAAGTAGAAGACTATTTAGACAAAAAGAGAATGACTTTTAGGTCCCAATCGAGGGAAATAATACATTGACAAGTATCATAAGTCGTTAATAGTAATTAATTCACTTATTAATTAATCCCCTGTTCACTTGTTAATAAGGATTTTTTAAATATTATTTCCCTTAATTGTGACCTAAAAGCCATGCTGCCTAAAGAAAATGGAAGAGGGCGTTGATGATGTTGTTGAACACACGTACCTTACACCAGGAGGTTTATTGGGAAAATTGCATTGGTTGTGATAATTGTAAAATAAGAGATAATCTATCCAATAAAGGTCATTCTCTCCTATACTTCGAGGAAGGGCACTTGTGGCATACTTTATGGCTGGGAGAGCCGCATGAACACAAGAAAATTCCTTCTTTTCTTCCAGAGGTAAATTATGAAACTCTAAGCACTTTTTCATAATATCTTTCATTAAATTCTCTGAAACCCCATGATTTATGACCTGAAAAATCACACACCCATATTAAAAAAAATAAAAATAATTGCATCTTTGCGATCAAAGAATAGCCTTTGAGTCAAATGTATAAATGAAGTACAATAAGGTATTTTCTCCGGTCCTCAATATAAGATATAGTTGACTTTTATCAATTTCATGATGTACGGACAGAGTAAGCAAGAAGGATGAGAATTTACCATGAAGAAGCCCCAATCTTGGCAAGCTTGGCCGAGTTGGCGAACCGCAGCGGCGTGGAATTGAGGATCGGTGGAGGTGAGGTGTGATAAATCAATGACGGGTATGAGAGCAGCCAGCTCATGTGCCACATTATCATGACCATCGGAATCGGTGAGAGTGTGGTAGTAGGAAGGGATGAGAGCGGCGGCATTTGATTCCGACAAGGATTTCACGCTTGAGATGTTGGCTACGTGGCAACCGGAAGCCATGGATAGATGACGATTCATGTTCAAACTCCTATGAAACTATGAATGAAATGAGTAGTATTAAAACACGTATATATACACACACACACGCTCCCAACACTCCTAAATATAAGATAAAGTTAACTTTTATGAAGAGATTAAAGAAACTATTTAAATTACTTTAGAGAATTTATATTTCAATTTTTTTGTTCTAAAATAAATAATTTGATTAATAAACTGATATATAATCTAAGGATACACAATATATGATATGATTAAATAACTTATTTAGCTTCCTTAATCTCTCAAAAAAAAAAAAACTCAACTATGTCTTATATTTAGGATCGGAGGGAGTATTTTCCAGAGTTGAATCCCGTTGTCACCCCATTCTATGCAAAGTATGATCAATATGTTATATGCAAGCACGGGACAGGTGATTAATGTTGATTTTTTCCTAATTTAGGTTCCGTGGTCATCACAATGACACAAAGGCTATGAAACTATGAATGAAATGAATAGTATGAAAACATACACATATCCACACACATATCTTCCGGAGTTGAATCTAGTTGTCACCTCTTTTTATGCAAAGTACTCAATGTGTTGTTTGCATGCACCGGACAGGTAAATAATAATGTTACTACGTATTTCCTAATATAGGTTCCGTGTTCATCACAATGACACTGAGGTGAGTAGGTGACATTATGAACTTGGGTGACATTATGCATTGTGATTAGGACAGACATACAACAATCATCTGTCCTAGTTCAATCAAGAATACATGCACTCATGATATATTCTGAAAGTATTTTCAGAATTTCTTAAATATCTTTGTCACTTACTGTGCAAACTGCGTGAATCATATATATATATATATATATATATATATATATATATATATTTGGTTGACGAAAATGTGATGAAGTTTACATGTAGAAGGAATAAAGTAATAAAAAGGCACATTTTCTCTTTTCAGCACAAGTTGGGTCATTCGTAGCAAAAGGCAAATCTCTTGTTTTTTTGAGCAGGAAGGCAAATCTATCATGCTCACACATTAGGCTGGGCCTACACTCCACAGTGATTTAGATATCTGGTATTAATTTAATTAAATTTGTAATGGATGATAAAAAATTATTATCAAATTTTATTATTAAAATAAATATTGATAATGATTTTACATTAATAATATAGTCAATTCTTAGCCATGTTTGTTCTTTTCTTATTTTCTGTTAAGATGAGCTGTTCATTAACTCCTTGTTTAGAGCTTTCACTTGCATGTTTGGATACGTTTGAATCATTTTAGGCCTAGCACAGTTCTATGGGGTCTTTGAATACTTTTATGTTGTCATTGTTTTGTGTCTAGGTCATTCTCTTTATAAGACATGAACTTTAATTCTTAAGGAATTTTGATATTTTATAAAACAGTATTAATATGGAAACTGTATAAACTTAATGAATAAGTATGTATATTGATATATTTTAGTCAATAAAAAATTATATCAGCGAGTTTATGAGATTGGTTATAACTTATAATACTAATGAGCCAAGTCTCTGAGTAGGTTGTGGCAACAATGTTAAGAAGGGGCTAGAAGAGTATTGGAGGAGCCCTAATAACGTCTGCAAGCAGTTGAGTTGTGAAAACGGTTCCATAACAATCTTCATGTCCGGATTGATAATGTTAGTACCAAGCTCGACCATGAACCTTCGGAAGATGAACTTGAATCCAGGAATCTAGACACCGCAAAACCTCCTAATTATATCCTGTCGTCTCATGACTGCTTGCACCATGGAACCCTTCACCCAAAATAGGAGGACTAAGGCCCGTTTGGTACAAGGAAAATTTGAGGAGGGAAATGAAAGGAAATGAAGATTTGAAAGATCGATGAGGGAAGATGGCTTGAAAAAGATGAGTTGTTTGGTAGGAAGAAAAGTTGGTAAAGAATTAGGAAATGTCTATTTTACCCTCAAAAGAAATTAATTAAAAATAAAAAAGAAAAATATTTTTTTTTATGCTAAAATATATTTTAAAAATATATACTATTGTTAAGTTCGAACTCGTGTAAAAAAAATTTTCACCAAATTCGAACTTTCCTGCCAAGTTCGAACTTCCCGCCAAGTTTGAATTTCAGGGGTAAATCTGTCCAAAAATGTGAACAATGAGGTGAGAACTTAAGATCCCACCAATTTTGGTGGGATCTAATCTTCCTACATATGAGGGAAGATTGGTGGGCCCGGGGTGGGCCTAAGAACTTGGGTTCTCGAAAAGATTTATGCAAAATGTGTATCAAACGGAGAAACTTGTCAAAGTTCCTTTCCCTACCCACCAATTCCTTGTACCAAACAGGCCCTAAGTTAGACATACAAACCATAAACAACTGCAAATGAATAAATGTAACTCCAAGAACTATGTTCATTTTGAATGATCACCATTGCATCCGATAAAACAACATTGTAAGTGATAGAGTGATAGCTCCCTGATTTAGGGATATACTAAGCAATCACCTTGGTGTAAATGACCCGTAGGTTGTGGCTGTCATTAAATTCTGTGAACTTGGTCACATCCCAGGCAGCCAGCTCATGTGCCACATTATCACGACTATCGGAATCGGTGAGAGTGTGGTAGTAGGAAGGGATGAGAGCGGCGGCATTTGATTCTGACAAGGATTTCACGCTTGAGATGTTGGCTACGTGGCAACCGGAAGCCATGGATAGATGACGATTCATGTTCAAACTCCTATGAAACTATGAAAGAAATGAGTAGTATTAAAACACGTATACACACACACACGTGCTCCCAACACTCCTAAATATAAGATAAAGTTAACTTTTATGAAGAGATTAAAGAAACTATTTAAATTACTTTAGAGAATTTCTATTTCTATTTTTTTTCTCTAAAATAATTAATTTGATTAATAAACTGATATATAATCTAAGGATACACAACATATGATATGATTAAGTAACTTATTTAGCTTCCTTAATCTCTCTAAAAAAAAAAACTCAACTATGTCTTATATTTAGGATCGGAGGGAGTATTTTCCAGAGTTGAATCCAGTTGTCACCCCATTTTATGCAAAGTATTATCAATATGTTATATGCAAGCACGGCACAGGTGATTAATGTTAATTTTTTCCTAATTTAGGTTCCGTGGTCATCACAATGACATAAAGGCTATGAAACTATGAATGAAATGAATAGTATAAAAACATACACATATGCACACACATATCTTCTGGAGTTGAATCTAGTTGCCACCCCATTTTATGCAAAGTACTCAATCACAATGACACTGAGGTGAGTAGGTGACATTATGAACTTGGGTGACATTATGCGTTGTGATTAGGACAGGCATACAACAATCATCTGTCCTAGTTCAATCAAGAATACATGCACTCATGATATATTCTGAAAGTATTTTCAGAATTTCTTAAATATCTTTCTCACCTACTGTGCAAACTGCGTGAATCAGTTATATATATATATATATATTTTTTTTTTTATTTTTTTTTTTTTTGGTTGACGATAATGTGATGAAATTTACATGTAGAAGGAATAAAGTAATAAAAAGGCACATTTTCTCTTTTCAGCACAAGTTGGGTCATTCGTAGCAAAAGGCAAATCTCTTGTTTTTTGAGCAGGAAGGCAAATCTATCATGCTCACACATTAGGCTGGGCCAACACTCCACAGTGATTTAGATATCTGGTATTAATTTAATTAAATTTTGTAATAGATGATAAAAAATCATTATCAAATTTTCTTATTAAAATAAATATTGATAATGATTTTACATTAATAATATAGTCAATTCTTAGCCATGTTTGTTCTTTTCTTATTTTGTGTTAAGATGAGCTGTTCATTAACTCCTTGTTTAGAGCTTTCACTTACATGTTTGGATACGTTTGAATCATTTTATGTAACATCCCATGTTTGAAATGCGGAATTTTTTTTTTTTTTCAAACAAACAATCAGAGTGGAGAAATAGAGTGAAAGAGCATTTGGATTCTTAGCCAAAACAGCAACCATTGTGTAACATTGTATAGATTACAGTAGTCCTAATGTTTAGAAAACGAAAGCGGGAAGGAATGCGTAAAGCGATAAAGATAGAAACAGTCTTCACCGCATGCCTACTCCGGTACTTGCCTCGATCCACGATCCGTGGTCCTCCCGACCTGAAGCTACAAATGAGATTCAATTCAACGTATTGAATCTCGGGTAACATTAACCTCATACCCAAACAATACAAAGATACGGACAACGAGATATTTCTAGAGCTAATACAACAAGATATCACTACAAAAGCATATAGCAGATGCATGATCATTATGCCGACAAACATAAGCAATAAGCAATATGAAAGCCCCACAATGTAAAACAACAATAACACTTGCACTATTCACCAAAGGCCACGATAATTAGTCGTGTCCTCGCGCTAGGAAAACAAAACGGTGTTATCAAAACTATAACCCGTATAACTGTCTCGTATAACGGTCTACGAACATATCATTGACATATAAGTATTTAAGAAGCACAAGATTAGTGTTACAAGACGCGTCCGTACCTTCGTTGGCAACGTTAGGTACTACCGCGGAAAACGTACTTTCTACGGAGAAACGTGCAAGAATCCTACTACGCACGTCGGGCAACAGAACGGCAGCAGAATCAACGTTTCAGATATCCTATGAGAATAATGTCACTTCCATTAGTAATTTGACATTATAACGGCATTTTAGGTAAAAATTACCATTTTGCCCCTATACCCCTACTTGGCGGAATTTCGCGGCGCTTCCGCTACATAGGCTATTTTCTTTCCAAAATTTCGCCAGAACTTCGACGCATTTATGATTTTCGAAAATAAAGACTAAAATAGCCCTCCCATATGATACCCAATCATACTCAAAATTTAAAGGCTATTACTACCCCTAACCTTTAAAAGAGCTATAAAAACTACAACTTTTCAATGACTCGATCCCTACTATGTTTACACCTCTCGCATATTTTTTCAACGCAAACAAGGCTCTAAAACATTTGTAGGAATCTTGTCACCTACTTTCTAAATCTAACTAACAATTCTACTAACTACTAAACTAAAAACTAAAGACTAAAGCCCGAAAGACTTACCCGTTGAAGACTTCTACGAGCTTCCGCCTGTAACTTCTCTCTCTTCTTTCTCTCCCTAGGAATTTCGGCCAAGGAGCTCAAAGAAGATGGTGTGCAGAATTTTGAAGGAGGGGGGGGGGGTATTTATAGGGTTTAGATAAGGCATTGTTTGGCATTTTGGGTTATAAAAAAAAACCCATTTTCCCGATCGGCACCCGATTCGCGTGATTTCGGAGAATTCACAAAATTCTGGATTTACAACTCAAGACATGTTCTCACTTAGTAGAAATGTCCAAGTTAACCTAAATTTTGATTCCATATAGGTCTCCAACAGTCCAGCTTGAAGTTCCTCGAAACGTGTCCGACGCGTCCTGGTGTCTAATTGCTTTCGGAGATATCAATCTCTTCGAAATAATTCACCGATTCCAAATATGTCAAAATAAATTCAAACCCATTCCTAAATGTTGAGTTAGAATTTATTTTCCTCTTTTCCAAAAAATATGCCTATATGCATTTTTCCCTATTTTGTTTTATTAGGAAATGCACAAATGACTTCAGAATTTGCTTCCGTAAGAGTTTAACGGAAGACAAAATTCCACTGATCATTAATCTCTCTTGACTTTGAAATTCCTATTCCTAGATCTCTAGATAGGGTCCGTTTCCTAATTTAAATATTACTATTCACATATTTTACTTTAATTAATTATATTAATTAAATAATGTCAAGTTGCACATATTATTTTTGTTCTTATTTTTCATTCATTTTTTTTTTTGAGTCCAAAATGTCGGCTGGCCCCTTAATTTATTTAATAAATATTTATTTATTATTTATTTAATTATTTAATGATTTATTTATTTACTTTTTCCCAAAAATTCCACAAAATTACCTAATTGGTCCATTCTTGTATTTAGGTCTAAAAATACCTAAACTCAATGATTTTTCATAGAAATTTCCAATTAATTAGTAAATACATTTTTACTAATTTTAAAACAAAGACCACTAATTTTAGGGTTTCATATAATTATTTGTGAATTTCCTTCACTTATACTTAAGTAATTAGCCCAATATTACTTAATTACTTAATTATCATAACTTGATAATTTTCTTAATTACAATGTCTCATTATCTTCATACTCATGTATTTACATTAGTATTTTCATACCTCTAACATTATTCCATAATTTCCTAAGTTGATTACCCTTTCCAGGGGCATTTTGGTCATTTTGGCTCTTTGGCCCTTAAATTCCCTAATTTCTTGTAGAAATTCTACCTAGAAAATATGCTATAATTATACAAGACTGGAGATTGAATTTTCACTTATCAGAATTATCCAACTTTTATTTATATATGCCGGATAAATATCCGGTATTACATTTCTCCCCTTACACAAAATTTCGCCTCGAAATTTAATCTATACTAACTAAACTTCGGGACATGAACTCGGGTACTTCTCCTTCATGTCACTCTCGGTTTCCCATGTTGCCTCTTCGGGTGTTAAACCCTTCCGCACCACCTTCACTATCGAATAGTCTTATTTCGAGCCGCTTCTCCTTATGATCAATGATCCATTCGGCTCAACGATGAAGGTATTATCATGCCGTACTTCGACATCCTCGTACTCGATGACATGATCATGCCCGCGGTTGGTACTTCTTCAATTGCGACACGTGGAAAACGTCGTGGAGATTACTCGAGTTCGGGGTAAAGCTAACCGATAAGCTACTTCTCGCGCTTAGCCAAAATTTCGAATGGTCCAACATACCGTGGACCGAGTTTCTTCCTCTTGAGTGTTCTCGCCGACGCCGCCACGGAGATAACTTAAGAAATACATGGTCGCCGACATAGAACGTTAGAGGTCTCCTCCTTTTGTCAGCGTAGCTCTTCTGTCTACTATGTGCTGCAAGGAGCCTCTTCTTGATCAATGCGATCTACTCAGAGGTCTGCTCAAGCATATCCGGCCCAAGTAACTGCTTTTCGGACGAATCTTTCCAGAGCGAAAGATGTTGATCCCAACTTCCTTTGAAATCCAGGGCAGCATGCTCGCAAAGATATCCTCCAAATGTCGTATGGTTCTTTCATTGACCGTCAGTTTGTGGGTGATAAGCCGAACTAAACCTTAGCTTAGTCCCCATACCTTCATGTAATGCTTGCCAGAAACGGGATTTGAATCGTGTATCACGATCAGAGACAATGCTCTTAGGAACACCATGTAATCTCACTATCTCTTTGATATAAATCTCCGCCAATCGTTCCGAGAATAGTGGATACCGATGGGAATAAAGTGTCTTGACTTGGTTAATCTGTCAACAACTACCCAAATTGTGTCATGATTTCGATTTTGGGCAGACCTACCACAAAATCCATGGTTATGTTCTCCCATTTCCATTCCGGCACTCTAGTCCTTGCAAAAGACCGGGGGTCGACGGTGTTCAATCTTTACTTTCGACGTGTCAAGCATTTGGCCACGTATTCTGCTACGTCTTTCTTCATTCCGGCCACCAAAGTTCGGATTTCATACTGTACATCTTGACCATGCCTGGATGTAGAGTGTACTTACTCTTATGAGCCTCATCCATTATCGTCCGCCTTAATTCATCAACTGGCGGTATGTAAACTCGTTGTTTATACCTGACCAAACCACTACGTGATAGGTCATAGTCTTGGGTCTCACCTCGAGTGATCTTCTCACGTATCTCTTTTGCCCAATCATCTTGCTTCTGAGCTTTCTCCACTTCATCTCTCAGATCATACTCCCTTGACTCGCAAGAAGTGTAGCAAGATAGGCATCACCGGTGCATGCCGACCCATGCAGATTTGGTTGGATAGATTCGGATCTCTCGAAATCTTCCAGCGGCCGCTCTGTATCATCATGTATGATACCTGCACCGTCTTCCTACTAAGAGCATCAAGAACAACGTTTGCTTTACCCGATGATACTTGATTTCCGTGGTATAATCTTTAATCGCTCCATCCAACGACGTTGTCTCATGTTGAGTTCTCGTTGATCGAACAAGTATTTCGACTCTTGTGGTCACAATACACTTCTACGGTTACACCGTACAAGTAATGCCTCCATATCTTCAAAGCGAACACGATAGCCGCCGCTCTAGATCGTGTGTAGGATAGTTTAACTCGTGAGGTTTCAGTGACGAGAGGCATAGGCCACCACCCCGCCCCGCTGCATTAGGACACATCCCAATCCTTGCCCACCGGCATCACTTTAGACAACATAGGTCTCATCGGGATCGGGGATAATCAATACCGGTCTTGTAGTCAACCTCTCCTCGGACTCGAAAGCTCTCCTCACAATCATCTCCCCATATAAAGGGTTGATTCTTCCTCGTAAGCTTTGTCAATGGTAGGGCAAGACGCGAGAAATCCCGTATAAATCTGCGGTAGTATCCCGCCGAGACCAAGAAAACTACGGATCTCCGTCGCGCGGTCTCGGCCGTTTCGATCCGTAACTGCTTCTACTTTGCTTGGATCAAATGCAACTTCGCCGCTAGATATAACATGGCCCAGAAATTTCACTTCCGGCAGCCAAAATTCGCATTTGCTCAACTTAGCATAAAGTTGCTTCTCCCTGAGTATGCCTAACACCTTTCGCAGATGTTCTTCGTGCTCTTCTTTGCTCTTAGAATATATCAAGATGTCGTCGATGAACACCACCACAAATTGGTCTAGGTGTTGTCGGAAGATACGGTTCATGTAATCCATGAATACCGCAGGTGCATTTGTTAATCCGAAGGGCATCACAAGGAATTCATAATGCCCATATCCGGTTCCGAAAGCCGTCTTGGGAACATCGCCATCCTTAACTCGCAACCGATGGTATCCCGAACGCAAATCAATCTTTGAAAAGACCGTAGAACTGCATAACCGATCCAAAAGATCATCAATCCGGGAAGTGGGTACTTGTTTTTAACATCACCTTGTTGAGTTCGCGGTAGTCGATGCAGTCGGAAACTTCCATCTTTCTTCTTTACAAAAGCACCGGGGCTCCCACGGTGAAACGCTAGGTCGAATGAACCCCTTCTTCAAAAGCTCTTCCAACTGCTTCTTCAACTCCTGCATCTCGTTAGGAGCCATACGATACGGCGCCTTTGATATTGATCTTGTGCCAGGCATCAAGTCAATGTTGAACTCCACTTCTCGGATAGGAGGTAACTCAGTAAGATCCTCCGGAAATACATCAGGAAAATCATTCACCACAGGATATCCTCAAGTGAAAGGTCACTTCACTTTGACCGAAAAGAATACCATGAAAGCATGACATCCTTGCTTCACGCACCGATCGCACGTAGCGGAGAGAAAGTTCAGCTCACTTCAACCTTGTCTCCGGCAAATGATATCTCCTTTTTGCCACGTCGATCATCGCACCGTTGGCCGTTAACCAATTCAGACCGAATATGACGTCGATGCCGTGAAGAGGTAGACGGATAAGATCCACTTTAGAAACTCGTCCATCCACGATAGCAGTGCAATTCATACATGCATCAGAAGCTAAAGACTTTACACCCAACGGTGTAGATACAACAAGATCAAATGGTAATCTACAGGCATGCAATCCTAAACGACTTGCACAATCATAGGAAATAAACGAGTGACTAGCACCCGAGTCATACAATGCTTCAAGTAGATTTCCATTGAGATAGATGGTACCTTGAACCATCTCTGGGGACTTTTTGGCCTCTGTGTTTGTCAATGCAAAGATTCGGCCAGCGCTTTGAGGTCTCGCCTCTGCAGTCTTCTCGGGGCAATCCCGGCTAATGTGTCCAGAGCTTCGACACTTGAAACAGACTTGTTTCCCATCGCGATTGGCTCTGGATGGTACTTCTTGCATTTAGGACACGTCTGGGATCCCTACTGTCCAGGGTAATTTTGTTGCCCGGTTGGTAGGGTCTCTTGTTTCCACCCCGGTTGTTGTTCCAAGGTGCCTTCCTCTTCTCGTGAGGAACCTCCGCAGTTGGAACCACCGCGACTTGCATTATTTCCGTCCCGGCTTGGGATTTGCGCAATTCCTTCAAGTTGCGCTCTGTCATCCCGCAGATTCCACTTGCTTTGGCCATCTTCGAGAAATTGCCGAGACACTAACCTTGCCCTTATATCATATTTCAGCCCTAGGTTACAGTCGGTTAGCCTTCCACTCTCATTCTTGTAGATTTTCAGGTATGATGAATACCGCGACAGTTGGTAAAGCGGGCGAAGTAGTCGTCGAAAGACTCCTCGGCTCCTTGCTTGATCTGCAGGAATTCTTCTTCTTTAATTACTGTGTTGATGGAGGAAAGTACTGTTCATTGAACTGCTCAAGGAACATCTCCCACGTAACAGATCGCGCGTAGTTGTGGAAACGCTCTTCCACCATCTGTGAGCATCTCCCTCAAGCTTGTAAATTGCTAGCCGGGCCATCCGATTTCCGGGGCATTCCATGACTTCAAAAATCTTCTCAAGACTCGAAGCCAATCCTCGCCTAGCTCACTCCTCCCTCGAAACCAGGTGGTTTCAACTTGCAGAACTGGTTTACCCAGTTTTCAGTAGTCCTTTCTCTTTGTCCGTGCCTGGGTGGTGATTGGGATCTGTCAGACCCTTCAGGCTCTTCATCATTGTCATTGTCATCATATTCATCTTCATCATCATTGTGGTCATCTTCTTCATGTTCTTGTTCATCCTCAAGTTGCTGTGCGTCTAACTGTCTTTGTGCCTCCCGGTCTTGTTGGTTCTCCTTGCCGGAAGAGCATCAATCGAACTCTTTGTTCCCGTAGAGTTCTACGCATTTCTTCGATTTCATCACGTCCGGGTTGATTCGGTTCATTGTTTCTATCATCCCGA
The DNA here is from genome assembly GCA_025563575.1 of Acacia pycnantha. Classification (NCBI taxonomy): domain Eukaryota; kingdom Viridiplantae; phylum Streptophyta; class Magnoliopsida; order Fabales; family Fabaceae; genus Acacia; species Acacia pycnantha. The sequence goes on along the minus strand of JAMWYP010000050.1, from coordinate 897,940 downwards.
GGCCGCGCCGCCTCTTCCTCTACCTCGGCCTCGACCACGGCCTCGGCCTCTTGGTGCACCGGCACCTCTTAGTATCGCCATGTGTTATTCTTTTTCCTTTAAATAATTATGACACAATATGTAAACATTAGAAATGGCACAACAATTTGCACACCAAACATATATTCACATATATTCATTTCATAAGGTTAATACATATTGGTCATTCTAATCCTAATACAAGTCTTACTGTACAATCTCCTTATTCAAACGTATTTACAATATTCCAAAGTACTTGGAGATACAACCCAAACTTCCTAGTTTCTACAATCCACAGCTTCCTTGTACTGATGCTTTTCCTTTCACATGTACAGACGAACCAAGCACTTCAGGTAGCGTAGATAGATACGAACGCTCAGAATAGGCCCGTCGTCTAACAGTTTATTGATAATTCCTGCCCAGCGTTGGGTTTGAGGGAAGTAGTACAGGGTGGATCTAATCCGATCCCTGGCCGAGTAACGGCCATAGACGTTTTGGTGAGTTTTGACAAGGCTTAGGAACATCAGGTATTTCTCTTCAGTAGTGGTGGTATAGTCCTCAGACCGCTGATAATACGACTCTAACTGTTGTGTCAGCGCCGCATTGTCATTCAGGATATAACGGTAATCATCAAAGTTGGCCTCCGCATCGTCTAGGTTTTGGATTTCAGGATAATCGAAATTGTCCCCTACTGAGGAATGGGTTGACCCGGCAGGGCTCCCTGGCTCGGGTTGGTCTTCGAGCTCCGGTTCCTCCAGTTGTTCAACGTAGAAATTTGGATTGATAAGGAGGTTGTGATAGTATCCTAAGACGGGGTTTTCGTCTCTGTCCATCTCTACACATTACACCAATGGTCGTATCAGTACTCATTTTCAAAAAGTGCTCAAAGTTAAAAGGCTTAAGAATCTAACTCCGTTATCCGAACAGAATGGCCAGGTAAGTGTCTACCATGGGGGCCTCACCGGGTTAGCAGTGACTTATGGCACACCCACGTAAACTAGCCTTGCCTTCGGCACCAAACTGTCCGTGGTAACATAGTTAAATACTTGCCAGAAAGTTTTGCTCTGATACCATAAAATGTAACATCCCATGTTTGAAATGCGGAAAATTTTTTTTTTTCAAACAAACAATCAGAGTGGAGAAATAGAGCGAAAGAGCATTTGGATTCTTAGCCAAAACAGCAACCATTGTGTAACATTGTATAGATTACAGTAGTCCTAATGTTTAGAAAACAATCATTGACATATAAGTATTTAAGAAGCACAAGATTAGTGTTACAGTACGCGTCCGTACCTTCGTTGGCAACGTTAGGTACTACCGGCGGAAAACGTACTTTCTACGGAGAAACGTGCAAGAATCCTACGGCGGCACGTCGGGCAGCGTAACGGCAGCAGAATCAACGTTTCAGATATCCTATGAGAATAATGTCACTTCCATTAGTAATTTGACATTATAAGCGGCATTTTAGGTAAAAATTACCATTTTGCCCCTATACCCCTACTTGCGGAATTTCGCCGGTAACCGCTACATAGGCTATTTTCTTCCCAAAATTTCGCGTAACTTCGACGCATTTATGATCTTGAAAATAAAGACTAAAATAGCCCTCCCATATGATACCCAATCATACTCAAAATTTAAAGGCTATTACTACCCCTAACCTTTAAAAGAGCTATAAAAACTACAACTTTTCAGCGACTCGATCCCTACTATGTTTACACCTCTGCATATTTTTCAACGCAAACAAGGCTCTAAAACATTTGTAGGAATCTTGTCACCTACTTTCTAAATCTAACTAACAATTCTACTAACTACTAAACTAAAAACTAAAGACTAAAGCCCGAAAGACTTACCCGTTGAAGACTTGGCGAGCTTCCGCCTGAACTTCTCTCTCTTCTTTCTCTCCCTAGGAATTTCGGCCAAGGAGCTCAAAGAAGATGGTGTGCAGAATTTTGAAGGAGGGGGGGGGGTATTTATAGGGTTTAGATAAGGCATTGTTTGGCATTTTGGGTTATAAAAACCCATTTTCCCGATCGGTACCCGATTCGCGTGATTTCGGAGAATTCACAAAATTCTGGATTTACAACTCTTAAGACATGTTCTCACTTAGTAGAAATGTCCAAGTTAACCTAAATTTTGATTCCATATAGGTCTCCAACAGTCCAGGTTGAAGTTCCTCGAAAACGTGTCCGAACGCGTCCGGTGTCGGAATTCGTTTTCGGAGATATCAATTTCTTCGAAATAATTCACTGATTCCAAATATGTCAAAATAAATTCAAACCCATTCCTAAATGTTGAGTTAGAATTTATTTTCCTCTTTTCCAAAAATATGCCTATATGCATTTTTCCCTATTTTGTTTTATTAGGAAAATGCACAAATGACTTGAATTTGCTTAGTAAGAGTTTAACGGAAGACAAAATTCCACCGATCATTAATCTCTTGACTTTGAAATTCCTATTCCTAGATCTCTAGATAGGGTCCGTTTCCTAATTTAAATATTACTATTCACATATTTTACTTTAATTAATTATATTAATTAAATAATGTCAAGTTGCACATATTATTTTTGTTCTTATTTTTCATTCATTTTTTTTTTTTGAGTCCAAAATGTCGGCTGGCCCCTTAATTTATTTAATAAATATTTATTTATTATTTATTTAATTATTTAATGATTTATTTATTTACTTTTTCCCAAAAATTCCACAAAATTACCTAATTGGTCCATTCTTGTATTTAGGTCTAAAAATACCTAAACTCAATGATTTTTCATAGAAATTTCCAATTAATTAGTAAATACATTTTTACTAATTTTAAAACAAAGACCACTAATTTTAGGGTTTCATATAATTATTTGTGAATTTCCTTCACTTATACTTAAGTAATTAGCCCAATATTACTTAATTACTTAATTATCATAACTTGATAATTTTCTTAATTACAATGTCTCATTATCTTCATACTCATGTATTTACATTAGTATTTTCATACCTCTAACATTATTCCATAATTTCCTAAGTTGATTACCCTTTCCGGGGCATTTTGGTCATTTTGGCTCTTTGGCCCTTAAATTCCCTAATTTCTTGTAGAAATTCTACCTAGAAAATATGCTATAATTATACAAGACTGGAGATTGAATTTTCACTTATCAGAATTATCCAACTTTTATTTATAATATGCCAGATAAATATCCGGGTATTACATTTTAGGCCTAGCACAGTTCTATGGGGTCTTTGAATACTTTTATGTTGTCATTGTTTTGTGTCTAGGTCATTCTCTTTATAAGACATGAACTTTAATTCTTAAGGAATTTTGATATTTTATTAAACAATATTAATATGGAAACTGTATAAACTTAATGAATAAGTATGTATATTGATATATTTTAGTCAATCAAAAATTATATCAGCGAGTTTATAAGATTGGTTATAACTTATAATACTAATGAGGCAAGTCTCTGAGTAGGTTGTGGTAACAATGTTAAGAAGGGGCTAGAAGAGTATTGGAGGAGCACTAATAACGTCTGCAAGCAGTTGAAGTTGTGAAAACGGTTCCATAACAATCTTCATGTCCGGATTGATAATGTTAGTACCAAGCTCGACCAAGAACCTCCGGACGATGAACTTGAATCCAGGAATCTAGACACCACAAAACCTCCTAATTATATCCTCGCGTCTCATGACTGCTTGCACCATGGAACCCTTCACACAAAATAGGAGGACCAAGGCCCGTTTGGTACAGGGAAAATTTGAGGAGGGAAATGAAGATTTGAAAGATGAGGGAAGATGACTTGAAAAAAGATGAGTTGTTTGGTAGGAAGAAAATGAAGGGGTGGTAGTTGGTAAAGAATTAGGAAATGTCTATTTTACCCTCAAAAGAAACTAATTCAAAATAAAAAAGAAAAATATTTTTTTATGCTAAAATATATTTTAAAAAAATATACTCTTGTTAAGTTCGAACTCGTGTACTTTTTTTTTTCACCAAATTTGAACTTTTCTGCCAAGTTCAAACTTTCCCGCCAAGTTCGAACTTCCCGCCAAGTTTGAATATCAGGGGTAAATCTGTCCAAAAATGTGAACAATGACGTGAGAACTTAAGATCCCACCAATTTTGGTTGGATCTAATCTTCTCACATATGAGGGAAGATTGGTGGGCCCGGGGTGGGCCTAGGAACTTGAGTTCTCGAAAAGATTTATGCAAAATGTGTACCAAACGGAGAAACTTGTCAAAGTTCCTTTCCCTACCCACCAATTCCTTATACCAAATAGGCCCAAGTTAGACATACAAAGCATAAACAACTACAAATGAATAAATGTAACTCCAAGAACTATGTTCATCATTTTGAATGATCACCTTTGCATCCAATAAAACAACATTGTAAGTGATAGGGTGATAGCTCCCTGATTTAGGGATATCCTAAGCAATCACCTTGGCGTAAATGACCCGTAGGTTGTGGCTGTCATTAAATTCTGTGAACTTGGTCACATCCCAGGGAGCCATGGTTTGGAAATTTTGGATGTGATTTTCATAAGATGATGCTTAAACGAGATATGAGGGCACAAAATGCTGTCATAATATATAGCAAATGAAGCTTGAAATTAGAGTTTCCCTCATCCTTCAAGAATGAAATGGGGTCCACGTTAATGACCAATAGAAAATGCTGGCTCCTACTCCACACGTCAGAAGTGTGCTTTTTCTTCAAAATATTTGTTTGAATATGCATTGTAATACCCGAATAATTATTTATCTTAAATACTATATTTTGATAAATAATACCTATTTAAAATAGGTGAATGTATGGTCTCAAATTTATGTATTGTATTTATTTTATTTTCTAGGGCAATTTCTCTTAGAATTAAAATGAACAAAGAGCCAAAATCCCTAAAAACATTTATGGATCATAAAATACCCTAAGATTATTATAATTAAGTATAATCTTAATTATGTCTTAAGAGGCGTTAAATGTCATGGAAATACCTAAATCAATTAGAGGAAATTGTCAACAACTAATGGGCAATTAAATTGCAAAACATTAAAATATTTATGTAATTTTCGTAATTAATTAATTAATAAATAAAAAGGCATGATTAAGAAGTGTATAGGATTGATTACATAAAATCCCAAACAAGTAAGCCTAATTGATCAACAAAGGATGTATTAAGCATAGGATTAAGACACTAATCAAGCTTATTAATTAACCTTGACAAGTCAACACAAATCAAAGGCTAGGATTAAACCTCATAAAGCTAGATCTAAAGGCTTTAATTTAACCATAAAGTTAAATCCTTGTGAACCCTAATCAACCAATGAGAGAATTTTATTTTAGATAATTAAAAAACAAAATGAAGAGATAAAGGGGGGAGGGGGACGGTTTGTGAGTGTTTGTGTGTGTGTGTGTGTTGTGTGAGATGTGGGTGATTGTGAGCCTAGCATTTAGAGAGAGAAAAGTGTGTGTAGATATTTTGAGAGTTTAAAAGCCATTGGGTTTAATTCAAGACTCAAGTTAATGAGAACCGATAGAGAATAAATTGTGTACTGAAATATGTTAATCATAGATCAAATATAAGGACTTTTTGTGAACAAGTATATTTTTAGCTTGAAGTAGGTTATCTCCAAAATCATTTCCTTAACTTTTGGGATTAATCCTAAAATGATTAAAAGGCTAGTAAAAACCCCTGATTGAACCATAATTCTTGTCATTCCAAGTACTTCTCAAGAGACTTACATAAACTTCAAAATGAACCTCTAAAAAATATTTGTGGTTTGTGAGCAATAGACTTAGAAAATAAAGCACCTAAAGTAACTAATTCTTGGAACATCTAGTTATAGAAACAAGGAAGAGGGGACGAATTAGGTGGCTTGAAAGAGGGTCCAAGAGTTGTTTGTAATATATCCAACACACACATGGGTTAAATAGGCACATGGAGGAGGTTTGGCCAACAAAGCAAAAAGCAAAAGATATGGAGTTGGAGGAGGCCAACAAGGTGTGGAAAAAAGTGGAAGAGATAAGGGGGAGAGAGAGAGAGAGAGGACGTTGGAGAGAGATGGAGGGTGAGGATGAGAGTTGAGATTTTAGCCTAGATCCAATGGTCAAGAATTGAGAAGAAGAAGTTCAAAGGAATTACCAAACTTGCCATACCATTTTCCTATAAATAGGCACCTTCCCCTTCAATTGAATTCTCACACCAAATTGCAAGAGCAATTTGAAAATTAGAGTGGAAGTGGGAAGGAAGAGTCTTGGAGAAGGAGGAGCAAAGTTCTTGGTAAGTTCTTGATCCTTAGCTTTTAAGGTCTAGTCTTTTGTTTAGTAGTTCTTAGTATAAATGCTAGTTTGATCTAGGAAATAGGAAATAAAATTCCTATTCTTGTTTTTAAGCCTCACTGCAATGAAAGATGCACGACGAGGTAAAAACATGGTAGGAAGTAAGTTTTGAAAGTTGAGAGTCAAAGTAGCGAAGCTCGACGAAATTTTATCGGTTAACGATTTTGAAATCGAGGGTAAAATAGTCATTTGTGACTAAAATATCTGTTAGGATATTGTTTATAAATTAATAAATACGATATTACCCTTATAGGATATATGTGATTGCAATCTGACCGTCAGACGTACCGTATTCATCGACGAAGGTACGGATGCGTACTGTAACCTTAACTCTTATGCTTGTTGTATGTTTATATATGATAGTTGTATTCATAGTCTAAGACTTTGTCTTAGATCTTTCATTATACATTCAACTATATACGGGTTGTGGTTATGATAATACCGTTAAGTTTTCCTAGCGATGAGGACACGACCGTACATCGTGGCACTAGTGAATAGTGCAAACCGGGATAACATACATATACAGGAGCTGTGTATTGTTATTGCCTTACATATGTGATTATGTATTTCCTACATCTGTTATGGGCTTTTGTAGTGATTATTGCTGAAATGTCATGAATATTTGTCATTCATGTATTGTTTACATAAGCATGAGGTTAACCGTTACCTGAGGTCCGGTGGGCGTTGGACCTCAGCTTCAGGATCCAGGGGTCTCAGGATCGAGGACAAGAATAAGGAGCAAGTGTGAGAACCAGACGGAGACGTTATTATTTTAATGTGTTGCTTTATTATATTAAACACTCGGATGAATGTACTGTCATATGAGCAACCAAATACACTGCAGACAATGTTATTCAGTTACTCTTTAATTTGAAACAAATTTCCGACGCTCAACTCTGATCAAAACGTTATGAAAATGTTTATGAAAACGGGGTGTTACATGCGTGGGGAACATGTTGAAGACGTGCGAAATTTCCATGAGCAGTTAATAGTAGAATATGAAAATGAGTGGTATCCTATTGCCTTTCAGCAACAAAAGGCTAGATGTCTCCAAAGGTTATTGTTTAGAAAAGGCGTGGCCTTAATCACTATGACCGAATAGTTCAACCAATAAGGGCCTTCATCTACATATAAACTGTTGGGGAAAAAAAGGAGAAATGCATGGGGAATACACTAACAACATCGGAAATATACAAATTTTAAATGGTGAAATGTGGATTGAGTTTTTTTTTTTTTAAACCAATGGTTTATTAAAAAATGTTTGACCTTCATTACTCCTAATAAATGACTAACAAGTGAGGATCATTTATAATCGGGAAAGATTGACATCGCATTAGATTTAATCGCCATTGGCTATTGATAAAATCACCATTTGGGATGTTTACGTGGACCAATAACTGATTAGCTACAAGGTTTAGTAGTATATATTTGTTTTAAGGCTTAAACCAAAGCGCTTCTATAACACCCCAACTTTTCACAAGCAGTATAAATTTTTTTTTCTTTAAACATCATTTCAAAATGATCAGAGTAGTGCACCGGAGCGATTGAGTAATTGATATATATATTAAAATACCCATGGTAGCATGTCTTGCTGTTTAAACAGCGATACAGAAGTGTTTTAAAAGATAAGGTTAAGGCACAACGGATAGTCATACAGTCAGATGTAAGACAACAGTACAGTCGGATGATAGACAATTGTACAGTCGGATGTACAGACAATAGGCATGACAGAACAACAGTACGATCAGAGTACAGGCATTATACACACATGCATACAATAAACATCGAGTTAAGGTTACCGATGCAGCGAACGTACCTTCGTTGATGTTATTCTAGCACGTTTTCGAAAAAACAACGAAACGTCCAACAATAAGCACGTTGGACGGCGTAATCCGCAGCAGATCAGGATTTCTGACGTCCTATAAGAGTAATATCACTTTTATTAGTGATTTGATACTATATCTGGCATTTTAGGTAAAAATTACCATTTTGCCCTTCACCCCTAATTGGCGAATTTCGCGGCAGACTTCGTTACTCGACTACTTTTCTTCCCAAAATTTCGCTTGAACTTGACGCCATCTTGATTTTCGAAAATAATGACTAAAATAGCCCTCCCATATGATACCCAATCATACTTGAAAATTAAAGGCTATCCTATCATTACAACCCCTACTTTTGAAAGAACTACGAAGACTTCACTTTCGGGGACTTAATCCCTACTATGTTTTTACCTCTTCAGGCATATTTTTCAATGCAATGAGGCCTAAAACAATAGTAGGAATCTCAATCCCTACTTGCTAAATCTATCTAACAATTCTACTAACTACCGAACTAAAACACTAAAGGCAGAAGGACTTACCTAGTTGAAGACTTACGCAAAACTTCTCCGAGCTCCTCTCTCTTCTTTCTCTCTCAAGAATCGGTTTTGCACTTGAGAATGGGGTGAGAAAATGAAGAGGAACTCATGCCTTTATATAGGCAAAAAGTGGGTCCTAAGGTGTAATTTTCCCTTCTCAAATTTTGGGTCCAAAGTTGTAATTTTCCCTTTTCATTTTAGAAAACTTCTTGAACAAGTTTTTCTATCTCCTTTCCCTCTCTTGGTCGACATGCGGCAGCTGATGTGGCAGCAAGGGAGTGGTCCAAAAATGGTGATCACCTTACTTTATGCGATGCAGGTGGATTTCCCGATCGGTGCCAGATTCGCGTAATTTGAAAAATCTCAAAATTATGGATTTACAACTTTGAAGACCTTCTCTTCCTCATCAATAATATCTATTTAAACTTGAATTTTGACTTTAGACGGGGTTCCAAGCGTCCATTGAAGTTTCTCGAAAACGTGTCGACGCGTCCCGGTTTGAACGCATTTCGAAATCACCAATCTCTTGGGAATAATTCACTGATTCCAAATATGTCCATATAAATTCAAACCCATTCCTAGATATTGAGTTAGAATTTATTTTCTTCATTTCCAAAAATATGCCTATATGCATTTTTCCCTATTTTGTTTTATTAGGAAAATGCACAAACGGCCTCGGAATTAACTTCCGGAAGAGGTCACTTAAAGTTAAAAACTCACTGATCAATATTTTACCTTGACTTTGGAATTCCCATTCCTAGATCTCTAGATAGGATCCGTTTCCTAATTTTTAAATCACTATTCACTCAATTTAATTATAATATAAAATAATACAAGTTGCAAACTTAATATCTAGATATTCTTTGCCAATTCTTATCTTCAATTTTTGTCAAATAATTCGGTCAAGCCTTCTGCACCTTTTTTTTTTTTAATTTTCGTTTTATATTTTATTTAATATTAAATAATTATTTTATATAATTTCTTACATAATTTCCCTATTGGTCTATTTTTGTATTTAGGCTTAAAAATACCTAAACTCATCCATTTTTCTTCAAAACTTCCAATTAATTAGTAAACATGTTTTTACTAATTTTAAAACAAAAACCACTAATTTTAGGGTTTTACATAATTACTTGTGAATTTCATTTACTTATGCTTAAGTAATTAGCCCAATATTACTTAATTACTTAATTATCACAAGTTGATAATTTTCTTAATTAGCATGCCCCATTACCTCATAACTTTTGTATTGACATCATTGTTTTTATGTATCTGCATTATCTTAGCATTTACGGGGGTATTTCGGTCATTTCCTTACTTTTTGAGTATTCTTCTACAATTTCTCCAAGTTTGTAATTTAATAAATTACCTAAATTAGGGACAATATCCTTCCCTATTTCAAATAGATTTTTACTTGCTTCTTTTATAGCTTTCACGGGGTATTTATAACCCATAATGTGTTTAGGGACCTATTTGCAAATCTTCAAACGTCTTAGGGACCTAATTGCAAATTATCCTTTTCAAGGGAAATTACCCTAACAACATGGTAAACTCAATACAAGGTGTTTGAGACCTCATATTCACCTATTTTCAAGAGAAATTACCCTAAGTCAGATTTTAGGGTATTACAGCTTCTCTGGATGGAAAGAAAATGAAGGTAAAAGAAAATTAGGAGGGAAAACTTATAAAAATAGTAAACATTTTTACAATTTATTAATGTTTTTTATAGTATTTCATCCCCTATTTTTTTCTTACTTTTTTCTCCATCCAAACATAGAAATGAATGAGGTGAACGAATAATGGAATAGAAAGTACACTTGTTGGGAAAAGTCATAATCATTTGCCATCTAAATCTCAAAAGAAAAAGAGCTTGATCAAATAAAAAATATGACGCGTAAATTGTAAATTTGCACTAGAAGTTTTGCTTAGAAATAAGTTGCCCAAAAGATTTTTTTGGGTTCAATATCACTCAACATAGCCCTTGTCAATATGCATGTTAAATTTAACCATTAGTTAATGAAATATGCTGAGATGACAATTTCACTTGGCATCACTTTTTTTTTTTTTTTGCTTTGGGTTATGAAGATGCAAATATGTCCCAAAATTTTTACTCAAGAGATCTAGGTATCATGATTTTTTTGGGTTTTATGTAGCCTTCGAAGTTTTCATAGTTATTTAAGTTAAATATAACAATTAGTTGACAAAATATGTTGAGCTAACAGGTCTACATTGTAACACCCCATATTCAATACTACCCATTATAATTATTAACAAGCAGTATATGAGAATATTATCAGAGTGGAGAGTTTGAGCGTATAGGTTGGGTTAAGTATGTGAGTAACTGATAAGCGGCTACATACTTAAACTTCTTAGCGGTGTATCCGTTCGGTACATAAGCGATACAATTATCCGAGTACTAAAATATTATACAACATACAATATAAGTACAGTCCAAAATAAATCCTCCGGCCGAGTCCTCACGCGGCCTGCTTACCCTTATCACCAGCTCCAGATCCTCCAGATCCTGAAGCTATGGTAAGTGCTGAGATTCAATACCCATCGGACCTCAGGTAACAGTTAACCTCATGCTCAAGTATTGTAAAACCCTAAAAATCGTATTTATGATAAATGTCATAAATTAGTAAAAATACCTATTGGAGACAGGTGAATATGTGGTCTCAAATCTTGAGTCATATTTACCTTATTTTTCTAGGGTATTTTCTATTAAAATTAGATAAAATAAAGAGCTGAAAATCCCTAAATGCAATTATGGGCCATAAAATGCCCTGAGAATATTATGATAAATCCTGAGAGGCAATTAAATATTTATTAAAAATTATAAAGTATGTTGTCTCTAATTTAGGTAATTTTTGGGATTATTTCCCTTGGAAATAAAAGAGGCAAAATTTAATATTATTTTGGGGAACATAAGTTACCCCATGATTTTTAATATTTTACATGGAGCATAAAATACCAATGTCAGTGTAATAGTTGTGAAATAATGATTAATCCTAAATAAGAAAATTATCAACAATTAGTAAGTGATTAAATAAATAATTATTGGCTAATTGTTTAAGCATGAATAAATGTGATATTCAAAGTTAATTATATAAAACCCTAATTTGAGATTAATGACCAATGGAGGGTCAAGATTAGCATAAGGGTAGATGCTAATTAATTGGAAATGATTAAGAAAATGTATAAGATTAAATACATGAAATCCCTAAAGCCTAATTACAAAACATGGTATATGTTAAAGATTGTTAAGCATGAGTTTAAGACACTAATCAAGCTTGTTAATAACCTTTGAAAAGTCAAAGTTTGAACCAACCAATGGGAAGCAACATCCTTGGCCAAAAATATGCTATGAATTTCGAAATGTTAGAAGAGGAAATGGAAGAAGGAAAATGAGTATATGAAGATGCAAGTGGATGGAAGGATATTTGTTAAAAGCATCTGTGATTGAACAAATGGTGATGTCGACCAAGCATAAGGGGGTTTCCTTTTCAATTAATAAATCAAAAGCAAAGTTGAAAAAGTCAAATATGGGGGAGGGATTTGAATTGATTATTGTGTGTGTGTGCAGCCGAAATTTAAAGGGAAAAAGAAGAGAAAATATGATTTTTATGCAAGTTGTAATAAGATAGTATTATAAAATGAGATATTTTGTGAATAAAGCCAACAGGAGAAATGAGAACCGATAGAAAATAAATCCTACCTTGAAATCCTTGGATTTAGTAGAAAACAACTGGACATATTATGAATCAGTGAATTTTTGTCGCGAAGTTGATGTTACCAGAAGTAATTTAACCGTAGAAGCGGCGGTTGTCCTGAAATCTTTAGCAGGATAGGAAATACCCTTATTGGGATCAAAAATTTGGTTAATCCAAATATCTTGAAAGAGGAAGGTTAGACCTTCAAGACTACGTTGTTGGATTTTTAAGATTAGTTAAGATTACGCGATTAGAACATCGATCATGAAATTTTATCGGTAGGATGACCATAAAGCAAGAGTGACATCATTTTGATGATGTCAATTTGTTGAAAAAGAGGGCCAAGAGGTCGTCCAAGGCATCTAGTGGAGGAGGATGAAGCTTGAAACAAAAGTTAGATCCAATGGTGTAATACCCTAAAAATCTGTATTATAATTTAGTAAAATTATACCTATCAAAAATAGGTGAATATGAGATATCAAATATTAAGTAATAATTAGCTTATTTTCTAAGGAAAAATCTCTAGGAAATTAGAGAGTTTAAGGGACAAAGTGCCAAAATGACGAAAATGCCCCTAAGGGACATAAATAACTTAGAAAAATTATGAAAAATCCTAAAAGGCGGTAAAATGACCGGTGAATTAGGAGAATATATTATCTCTAATTATGATAATTTAATAAATTATGAACTTGGAGAAATTGTATAAATGTCCAAAAAGTCGTAAAAAGACCATAATACCCTTGTAATTTGTAAAAATGCAAGAGGCATGAAAATACTAATGTTAATATAAGAATATGAAGGTAATGAGGTATTGTAATTTAGGAAATTATCAACAAGTGATAAAAGAGTAATTAAGTAATATTGGGCTAATTAGTTAAGCATAAGTAAAGGAAATTCATGAATAATTATGTAAAACCCTAAAAATGGTGGTTTTTGGTTTAAAATTAGTAAGAATGTAATTACTAATTAATGGGAGATTTTTGAGGAAAATGGATGAGTTTAGGTATTTTTAAGCCTAAATGCAAGAATAGACCAATAGGAAAATTTTGTAAAAATTATGTAAAAATAATTATTTAATTAATTAAATAATTAATTAAATAATTAATCAAATAATAAAAAAACGAAATAAAAAAAGGGCAGAAAAAAAAATGAAAAAGAAATGAAAAATAATTTGTGCAACTTGCAAATATTTTAATAATATAATTAATTAAAGTAAAAATGATGAATAGTAATTTAGAAATTAGGAAACGGATCCTATCGGAGATCTAGGAATGGGATTTCCAATGTCGGGGTAGAATATTGATCGGTGGAATTTTATCTTCCATTAGGCTCTTGCGGAAGTAAATTAAAGAAGCCGTTTGTGCATTTTCCTAATAAAACAAAATAGGGAAAAATGCATATAGGCATATTTTTGGATTTGAAGAAAATAAATTCTAACTCAACATCTAGGAATGAGTTTGAATTTATTTTGACATATTTGGAATCGGTGAATTTTTCTGAAGAAGTTGATAATTCCAGAAATGCGTTCTGAAACCGGACACGTTCGGACACGTTTTTCGAGAAAACTTCAAGCTGGATTTTGGAGCCTGTAAGAGACCAAAATCTAAGTTAAATTAGATATCATTGATGAGGAAGAGAAGATCTTCAGAGTTATGAATTCAGAAGTTTGAGATTTCTCCGAAATCACGCGAATCGGACACCGATCGGAAAATTCTATCGAGTACGGGCAAAAAGCAAAAAAATGGCATGGTGACTCATGGAAGGGAGCTGCACGTTTTGGAGGTTTTCCATGGCCAAGAATCATCCAACAAAACCATAATTTTCCATGGTTTATATTCAAAGAGAAGGAGTTTTGAAAATGCCCAAAATACCCTTTCAAATCTCTATAAATAAGAGGCCTTGCCTCTTGAAATCTTCACACCAATTTCCACTCCTCCTTTGGCCGAAATCTTAGAGGGAGAAAGAAGAGAGAGAAGCTCGGAAAGATTACGAAGAAGTCTTCAACGGGTAAGTCTTTCGGGCTTTAGCTTTCAAGTTCGAGTTTTTAGTTCGGTAGTTAGTAGAATTGTTAGTTAGTTCTAGGAAGTAGGGGATGAAATTCCTATACTTGTTTTTAGGCCTCATTGCATTGAAAAATATTCCTGAAGAGGTAAAAACATAGTAGGGATCGAGTCTCAGAAAAGTTGAAGCTTTTGAAGTTCTTTCAAAAATAGGGGTTGTAATGCTAGAATAGCCTTTAATGTTTTAAGTATGATTGGATATCATATGGGAGGGATATTTTAGTCTTTATTTTCGGAAATCAAAATGGCGTCGAAGTTCTGGCGAAATTTTGGGAAGAAAAGTAGTCAGAGTAACGAAGTGCTGGCGAAATTCCGCCAATTAGGGGCATAGGGGCAAATGGTAATTTTTACCTAAAATGCCAGTTATAATGCCAAATCACTAATGAAAGTGATATTACTCTTATAGGATATCAGAAACTCTGTTCGCGTCTTGTAACACTAATCTAGTGCTGCTCATATACATATATGTGATAGGTACATTCACGGATAGAGATTCATTAGGAGTCAGAGATACATTCACGGTTAGAGACTCTGTTCGGGGTTACCGATTACACATACGGTTCACACGGGTTATAGATGTAGTAATACCGTTAGAGTTTTCCTAGCGGCGAGGACACGGCCGTACATCGTGGCATTGGTGAATAGTGCAGGCACTTTATGGGGCTTACATCTTGCTTTATGCTTATGTCTTGTCATTATATTGATCATAGCTTGTTATGTCATGAATATCTGTCATTCCCTATCTTGTTTTATTTGAGCATAAGGTTAACCGTTACCTGAGATCCAATGCGTTAAATTGGATCTCAGCTATAGCTTCAGGGTCAGGAGGACCATGGATCGGAGATCAAGGCAAGCTGCACGAGTAGGCTCATGGTTGGAGAGCATGTAGCACGAGTGAGCTCTGAGACGGAGATGTCACTTTATCGTTTTCCGTAATTACCTATGAGAACAATAGGATGCTGTATCAACACTGTATTACACTCTGGTTATCGTTTTAATGGGAATCAGTTACTCTTACGCTCCAAGGCTCGACTCTGATTTTAAAAAAGAAAAAATTTGGCTCTGGAATTGGGATGTTACAAATGGCTTAGATTAAATAGGCCTCTTTGTGCATTTGAAATCTCACACCAAAACCTCTTGAAGGTTTCGAAATATAGAGAGAGGTTAGAGAGAAGGAGGAGTCTGGAGAAAGTGTAGCGAAGTTAAGGTAAGTATTTCGGCACCTAGTTTAAGTTCTAGTATTTTGATCGGTAGTTCTAAGTGTAGATGTTGTTTTGTTCTTTAATCTTCCAAGTATGATTTTAATATCATGTTTTAGGGTTAAATATGATATTTATTTTGAAAATATGTTGGAGAAAGAGTTATGGCAAAATTTTGGAAGATTAGAGTCAAACTAACGAAGTTCTGGCGAAATTCCGCCAATTAGTGGAGTCAGGGGTAAAATGGTCATTTTTGACTAAAATGACTGTTATGATGATTGATTAGTAACAAATACATTATTGTCCTTATAGGATACATGTGATTACGTTCTGACCAACAGTTGTATCGTATATCGTCAACGGAGGTACGTTCGCGTACTAGTAACACTAACTCTGATAAGTTATTGTATGCATATATGTATTTTCCTTTGTCATGCCTTAACCTTACATATGACTGTATTGTTATTGCCGTGCATATCTGATTATGTACATTGTCCATTGTGCCTTAACCTTGCATCTGACTGTATTGTTATTGTCGTGCATATCTGATTATGTACTTTTCCCATTGTGCCTTAACCTTACATCTGACTGTATTGTTCTTGCCATACATATCTGATTATGTATTCCTTACATCTGATTGTCGTAATTATCGTTGAAAATTCATGAATGTCTGTAGTACATATATGGTGTATATAATTATGAGGTTAACCGTTACCTGAGGTCCGGTGCGCGTCAGACCTCAGCTCTTGACATAGCTTCAGGGTCGGGAGGACCGATGACCGAGAATAAAGGCAGGCAGGCCGCATAGAGACTCACCGAAGACTATCTTTTGTTGCCACGGCGTGGGTGTCGCCAGGAAGACACTTTTGTTGTCATTTGCATTCGAAAACACTTGGAACATTGTACCGTCAATGTAGTGACACTGTAAATAGCCAGACTTACGGCATTTTGAATATATATATCAGTCACTCTTATGCTTCGATGCTCTACTCTGATGAAGAAAAAAATTATAATGCTTTTGAAAATGGGATGTTACAAGTATAAACAATATATGTATGATAGATATTCGTTACATTTCAGCATACCATATATAGAACACAGCAGATGTATGGCTACAACAAAACATAGCACACAGAAAATGTAATGTTAACAACACAACAATACATAGCACACAGCAAATGTAATGTTATCCACGTTTTCACTAACTAGTGCCATGACGGCCTCTCGTGTCGTCAGCGCTAGGAAACAACACCACGGCGTTATCAAGACTATAACCCGCATAAAGCTGAATGTATTTGAACAGTGACCTAAGACTAGTCTTAGCCACTCTATGAATCATCTATCACATATAAGCATACAAGACACATCATAGTTAAAGTTACGATGCGCGTCCGTACCTCAGTCCCTGTAGCTAGTGGTACGTTTGTCCGTTCGGTACCGTTTCTTGATTCCTCGGGTATCCTATAATGTTATCACCACATTATTTCCTTCATAAATAATATCCTTAGAGATACCTTAGCCACTATTGACCTTTTTACCTCTGGTGGATTTGATATTCCAATTATATCCTTACATTTGCGTAAAAACGGAATTTCAGCATTTCTACCCAGATTTTTCGGTAACTTTGAAAAATCATAATTAATTCCAAAAACCTCGAAATGAGGTGCTGAAAAATTATACACAACCCTTGACATGTATATTTCATAAGAAAAATAACGGCTTTAACTCAAAATCCTTGAGTCAATACCAGTTTTAATATATCCAACCACTGTTCTGATTATCTTCCCAAAAATGTGGCCCAACTTCAAGAATTGTTATCGCCTTCTACAAAACTCTAATTGCTACATATTTTATATCAATTGAACTCTATACATGTCTACTATAACCATGAAAACTTTCATAATTTTTGAAGACTAATTTATACATAAAATAATAGCCACTAAGTGACTGACTTAATAGCCCAGTTTTTGGAAATTTTCACAATCTTGTTCCATTAATATAAAAAATTATTTCCCAACATGTTTTTACCCCTCATTTTGCGTTTTAAATGCAATGGAGGCCTAAAAAAAATCATGGGAACTTTATTTACCATTTTCTAGATTAAACTAACATTTTACTAAAAACTAAAGACTAAAGCTCAAGAACTAGAGACTTACCCTAGAAGAACTTGCTCCTTCCCTTCAAAAAGAAACTCACGTCTCTCACTCTCAATCTAGGATCAGAGGAGATTGTGTTTGTTCAAGTGAATAATTATGAAGGAAAGGTTGGCTATTTATAGAGAAAAATTAAGGACACAAATGGCAATTAAATTTAACCAAAACTCATTTTAACCCTTGGATGAAAAATCACTTTTTGAAAGCAAATCTCTTCCCTTGCACATGCTGCCGACATGCCTCCCTCTAACAGCCGTTTAATATGTTTTTAAATAGGCAATTAAATTGATAGCTTAATTACCTATTTCGATAGTTGAAAAATCTTGACTTTTCAACCCTAACTATTTAATTTCATCATTTTCTTTTCTCCAACTTTCGAAATCTGCATCCTTTTCTGGGACATTTTTTTTATTAATTTATTTTGCCTATGATCCACTTGGATAATTATACAAATGATTTTAATTAGAGCAAGTTTAATTGCCCATTGGTTATTGCTTATTTCCCTTAATTTTATTAAGTATTCTCATATTATTTTCTTGCCTCTTTTAGTTATGAATTAACTATTATTTAAATTTGTTATTTATACCACATCTTATGATCCTTAACCTTAATCTTATATTTTGCCTTTTGTTTAATTACTTCCAAGGGAAATTTTCCTTAAATTATAATCAACTAATTATAATAGTTTGAGAGACATATTTACCTTCATTTTTGCTAATTATGCTCCAAAATATAATACTTATATTAAATAGGAATTTTCCAGGTATTACATAAATCATCCCCTTCATTTTTATTCATGTCAGATTTATTAAAAAAAAAAAAAATTAGAAAAAATGCCTTACACATGAAGCATTGGACAAAAATGAACCTCAACAAAGAAAAAAGTTTATAGGGCAATATTTTACTTTTATTTTTTAAGAAAATAATGTGAACAATATAAAATAAAAATGTGAGCCTTTTTACCCTCTAAGTGGTAGGTTGTAGATTCCATCTCATATGTAACTTAACATGACCCTTGAGCTGTTGAAAAAACGCATTTTGTTTAAGAATTATTAATTTATTATAAATATATTAATTATGTATATGTTTATTGACTCTTGATCTCTCATATCCTATTCATCATTAATAAATAGTAGTTCGATAACTAAAAGACTAATTAATGTACATTCATATGCAAAAATGTTGTGAAGGGTCACGTTGTGTACATTCATCTGTATTAATTATAACATTCGTTGTTTATGACTCTTGGTGGTGACTCCTAAAAACCTATAAATAGAGGTCATGTGCAAACATTGTAGCACATAAGAAACACAAGTGAATAAGAATTGCTCCATTGTTATCTCTCAAAATTTCTCTTCTCTTGCTCTTGCTCTCTTATCCCAGATATTTTATTTTTACAACATCTTATTAGCAAGCTCTAACGAATGTATGTTTCTCTCGTCGTGTCCTTACAATTTCATCTACCTACTTTTGCTATATTTTATTTTATCTATCTAGGATAATTTGAGACACCATATGGAATTAAAAAGATACTTTAACCAATTGTTATAAGCATCGGGTTCTATGGCTAATATTTTAGATTGTTATTACTTTTATATCTTATTTTAATTTCCTTTACAAGTTTTTCTATATTATTAACATCTGATTTCATATTCTAAAATTATATGACCAGTATTCATATCGCTCAAATTTCTTACTTTGATATAATATGGTCAGAAGCTATATACATGTTTCATCTTTTATCTTATTATATGGTCGAAAGTCATATACGACTTTTATTTATCTTAAGATAAATTACAAAAACCATATAATTTGAGATTAACATGCCTGAAATGTGGTAAAAATAAAAGACTTCGGACTAGAGAGCAAGAGAAAGAGAAAATTTGATACTCCCCATTTATCTCTCTAATTTTCTTCTTCTCTTTCTTTCCTATAGCATGTCTTTTGTTTTTACAACATAATTGAAAATTTTAAATCTAAGCCGTTAAAGAATTTGTAGGTGTCACCCCAATGACAAGCATGATGCTCATCATTGCCATAAAGCACCATCATTGCAATGTCAAATCTCAATCTGATTTTAACATGTGATAACAAAAATTATGAGACCTTAGCCTAATAATCATGTATCAAGGTATTCTTAAAGATTGGGTACCAAATATAACAAATTTTTAATACTTAAAAACTCATAACTGAATCAATTTAACTCTATAGTAGTGGTTCAAGAAAATTTTAGCTTTAGAAACCTCATTTTCTAGGGAAAAAAATGCTTTACCTTGCTCTATGAAACTATACACGAAGTAGGGCTGGAAATCAGGGCTGGCCCTTTTAGGCCTAGGGTAAGAAAACTTTTTGTTTTTCAAAGCCTGGACCGAGAGCACGTCGGCCAAAGTCGGCCCTACAGGGCCGAAAGCTGTTTTGCTAAATTTTAACTATTTTTCCTATGTTTTTTTTTGAAAGAAATATAATTAGTAAATTACATCAATTAAAATTCTAATTTATCAAATAAAGGTTGTCAATATGAAGGTCTAAACAACATGTATCATGCAATAAATAAACACAGTCACTAATTCATAATCAAAAGTAAACTATTATTCATCAATAAGTAACACAAAACATAAGATGCTTACCGCTAAACAACATGAGTATGATGACTATCATTTTCATCTTCTTCATCACTATCATCAATTTCAAAGACATTTGATCATACTTCACTTTGAGTAGTAGGCTTTGCTTCATGGGGAAAAATATCAAGAATATCTTCTCCTGTATCATGAATACATCCATAAGACATTTCTAATTCTACACCGTTGGAAAAGCTCGGTAGGCCAGAAGGGAAGGGTGAAAGATCAGCGATTGTGAGGAATCTTTGGAAAAATCGGAAGGCCGGAAGAGCAGTATGTCAACTGTCAGCACCTCGCGGACTTCACGAGTTGAAGTAGTGAAGCACTAATGATGATGCACTGATGTGTGACTGTGTGTGCGTGATGCCCAGACAACGAGACAGAGGTGAGAGGCGTGAAGTGAATGACAAAAATGAGTGATACTGTGAGAGTGACTGAGTAAGTGAGTATTAGGCAACAGGGCAATCATGTAGCTTAGCTTCCTTCATGGTCAGACCTGATCAATAGGGCAAGTGGCCATTTGCCAACTAGGCAAGTTAAAAAATAAAAATGGCCTAGCAGGGCCGGCCCTTTTAAGCCCTCGGCCTACAAAGTTGGCCCTTTTAAGCCTGACTTAATTTGGAGGTTTCATTTTATAAGCTTGGCTCTTGATGGGCTAGGGCTTAAAAGGGTTGTCCCGATGGGTTCAACCTGATTTCTCAGCACTACCTGGAAGTACCGAATGACTGAAAGAATAATGCATATTGTAGGGAATTGTAACATACACGCATACCATAAATATCAGAGTTAGGGTTACTAGTACGCGAATGTACCTTCGTTGACGATATATGGTACAACCGTTGGTCATAACGTAATCATAGGTATCCTATAAGGGTAACAACGCATTTGTTACTAATCAATCATTATAACAGTCATTTTAGCCAAAAATGACCATTTTACCCCTGACCCCACTAATCGGCGAAATTTCGCCAGAGCTTCGCTACTTTGACTCTAATCTTCCAAGTTAGTTTAGATATCATGTTTTAAGGTTAAATATGATATATATTTCGAAAATTATGTTGGAGAATCCTTAGAGGCAGTAAAATATTTATTAAAAATTAGAGAGTATGTTGTCTCTAATTTAGGGAATTTTGGGATTATCTCCCTTGGAAATAAAAGAGGAGAAATTAAATATAATTTTGGGGAGCTTAAGTTGCCCCATGATTTTTAATATTTTATATGGAGCATATATGATCAATGTAAGTAAAATAGTTGTGAGAAAACGATTAATCCTAATTAAGAAAATTGTCAACAATTAGTAAGTGATTAAATAAATAAGTATTGGCTAATTGTTTAAGACATGAATCAAGGAGAAATCCAAGGTTAATTAGGTGCAAACCCTAATTGGAGATTATTGACCAATGGGATAATTACTTTAATATAAGATAAATAAATTAAAGAGTAACTTCTTTTGTCAAAAAACCTTCATGTATTTCGAAAAATGGGAAAGAAATAGAAGAGGAAAAAAATATGTCAAGTGTGAATGCAAAATGAGGTTTTATGCAAGTTGCAATTAAACAATAATAAAAATGGGATGTGACACTTTGGTATCAGAGCAGTTGTTCTGGCATAGATCTGACTAAGTTATTCCAAACCTTTTGGTGTCGAAGGCAGGGCTAGTCTATGTGGGTAAGTCAATCAGACGCCGTGAACTCAGTGAGACTCCCATGATAGACACCTACTTGGCCAATTGGTTTGAGTAACGGAGTTAGGCTCTACGCCTTTTTAAAGAGCATGTTTTGAAAATGAGTACTGATATAGCCCTAGGTCGGTGTACCACCTTACCTCGGTATACCAGTCTGAAACAGTATACCATCCTGAACCGGTGTACCACCCTCTGTCGGTGCATCACTCTAACCCAGAGTCGGTGTATCCATCATCTGTACTTATACCGATACCAGTCCCTGATAACCTCGATATCTCTGATAACCCTGATAACTCTGATAACCCTGATAACTCTGATAACCTTGATAACTCCGTACCCTTCTGGAGACTGGATCAGATCCACTCTTCATCATTTTCTCTGTACCCGTTTTGAGTAGAGAGATCCAACGTGATTCTGAACGAGGGAAATATTGCGGGTGTTTGCTCGTTTGTAGTGCGATAAAGTCTATGTGCCGAGTAAATACTAGTAGCAAGGACAGCCGTGGAAATTCCTCACGGAAGAGAGAGGCACCATGGAGTAACTCCCAAAGAGAAAGCAAGAGGCCAGTATATGTGAATATGTGGTCTCAAATAATAAGTTATAATTATCTTATTTTCCAAGGTAATTTCTATGGAAATTAGAAGAGATAAAATGCCAAACAAGCTTTAAGTGAATCTATGAGTCGTAAAATACTATGATAAATCCTAAGAGGCAATAAAATATTTGTTAAAAATAGGAAAGTGTGTTGTCTCCAATTTAGATAATTTTTGGGACTATTTTCCTTGGAAAATAATAAGGCGAAATTAAATATTATTTGGGGGACGTAAGTTGTCCAATGATTTTTAATATTTTACATGGACCATAAAATACCAATGTAAGTAAAATAGTTGTGAGATAATGATTAATACTAATTAAGAAAATTATCAGCAATTAGTAAGTGATTAGGTAAGTAATTAATTGCTAATTGTTTAAGCATGATTAGGGGTGATATTTAAAGTTAAAATCCTAATTAAATATCAATGATCAATGAAAGGTTAAGATTGAATCTTCTAAGGCTAATCTAATGGTCCTAATAATTCAAAGCTTAATCCATGTGAAAATAGATTGGCCAATGGGAGAATTTTGTTAATAAATATAAGATAATTAAAGGATAATGTGAGATAATTAGATAACAAAATAAAAGATGATGAAGAAGGGAGGGGAGTTCGAAATTTTGTAAGGGAAAGGAAAAGGAAAATTGAGTGGAATTGAAAATAGAAAACTTAGGGAAGAAGTGTTGAAAAGTCAAGATTTGCAATTGGCCAATAGAAAATATATAAACAATAGGATATTTGATGCAAGTGGAGGCAACATCTTTTGTCAAAAGATGCTAGGCATTTCGAAATTTAGAAAGAAAAGGAAGGAAAAATGTTGTAGTGTGAATGCAAAGAGGTTTAAAGGAATCTAAGAATATTCTGGGATATTTTAGTAAAGGCCAACAGGATAAATGAAAACCGATAGAAGTTAAATCCTATCTAGAAATCCTTGAACTAAGTGTTTAACAGTAGGACTTATTATAAACAAGTGTATTTTTATCTCGGAGTGGGTTATCTCCGAAGTCATTTCCGTAACCGGCGGAACGTTAAAGAGAAAAGACGAAACATATATTTTGTGAAGAAGGGCAGATAGGATAAATGAGAACCTATGGAAATTAAATCCTACCTTGAAATCCTTGGATTAAATGCTAAACATCTGGGCATATTATGAATCAGTGCATTTTTGTCCCGAAGATAGTGTTACCCGAAGTAATTTCTGTAACCGACACGGTTTGACCTAAAATGATCAGCAGGTTAGGAAATACCCTTTATGGGATCAAAAATTTAGTTAAACCAAATATTTCTAAAGAGGATGAATAGACCTCCGAGGCTATGTTGTTGGATTTTTGAGATTTGTTAAGATTACGCGATTAGAACACCGAACATGGGACTTTATCGGTAGAAAACTTCTAAAGCAAGGTGGTGACATCATGTTGGTGACAAAGGATGACATAGGGGGACGAAATTTATGGTGGAAAATGGAGGATAAAACTTGTTAGCTAAGGTTCAAATGGAGGGCTAGGATTGAGTTCAATAAAGTTGATCCAAGGGTTGAGATCCAGGGAAATTCTCTCTAAATAGGCCTTGAATCCATTGGAAATTCTCACATCAAATCCTCTTGCATATTTCGAATTGTAGAGAGAAGTTAGAGAGAGGAGATCTAGAGAAAGTTGTAGCGAAGTGCTGGTTAAGTTCTTCGGTCCCTAGTTTCAAGTTCTAGTTTTAGTGCGGTAGTTCTTGAAGTTCTAGGGTAGATGTTGTTTTGATCTTTAATCTTCCAAGTTAGTTTAGATATCATGTTTTAAGGTTTAAATATGATATTTATTTCTAAAATATGTTGGAGTAAGAGTTATGTTGAAATTTTGGAAGATTAGAGTCAAAGTAACGAAGTTCTGGCGAAATTCCGCCGATTATTGGGGTCAGGGGTAAAATGGTCATTTTTTACTAAAATGACTGCTATAATGATTAATTAGTAACAAATGTGTTGTTACCCTTATAGGATATCCCTGATTACGTTCTGACCAACTATCGTACCACATATCGTCAACGAAGGTACGTTCGCGAACTGTAACACTAACTCTGGTTCCAGATATGATCATTTGTGTGTGATTGCGCGATCAAACCGGAACTAGTTTTGATGCTCTTTGAAATAATGAGCATCATGGTGGTCATCGTTGTGGTGATATTTGCCCCATTTAAAAACACAATTCTAATTATCTAGATCTAAAATTTTCAACTAATTTTTTAAATGAAGATCATTTTTTAAAAACCATAAAGTTAAAATATTATCTTTATTTTAAATTTTCTACCCATTATTTTTTGTAAAAAAAAAAAAGGGAAAATCCACCATAGGGCCTAAGTCAAAAAAGGCCCAAGAAAAAGTCATATGTCAAAAAAAGCCCTAGAGCATTTTCTGGTATTATTTCATAAAATGTTAGTTGTTAACGTGTACATATATAGTTGTTAATGGATATTGATTTAGTTGTTAGGATATTGTTATTAATGTCTACTGATTTAGTTGTTAATAATGTTATACTGATATAGTTATTAACATTTATGAAATAATATCAGAAAATGTCTTGGGGCCTTTTTTTACATGTGATTTTTTCTTGGGCCTTTTTTTATAATTTTTTGCTAATTTAGGCCTGAAGGGGATTTTGCCAGAAAATATAGTGATACTACAACAACTTATACCATTATGTAGAGCCTGCTACAAGGATCACATAATGTTATACTCTATCAATGACCAAATCTTTATATAAATTATTGATTAAAATCTTGCTTAGTAACTTTATTGAAACAAATTAAATGGAAAAAGAAATTTATTCCTTCAGATTAAATCTGAATATTCGAGATCCAAATCACCCACCCAAAAACACTTCCCCCAAAACCAGACAGACATCAGCAGAAATTTAAACAATTTATTCCATTATTCCATAAACGGTCTAGGTGACATAACATTTATGGTCACATACACAAATATATAAAAGAGTTTAATTGGGAGCATTTAATTAATTAGTAATTCGAAAAGCGTCCAAGGGTCTGGGCATCTCAGGACTCATCACCTTTAGTTGAAATGGAACAAAATCCTCGTACTTGTATCTCTTGAACAATGGCTTTTCCTTCTCCAAGAGCCCAGGTGCAGGTCCTATTTCTTTATCCACTTGTGGTCCATGCACAGCTAAAACGCTAAGTCTAGTCTCTTTCTCATTCACAACCGCTCGGTGCCAAATACTCTTATACTTCCCATTGCTCAAAACCTATATATATATTCATCACAAAAACACACAACCTGCAAATTAAACCTCGCGAGAATTTGCATATAGCCTTTGACAACACAAAACAGCAAAGTAGTAGCATTCTCTCCTGTCCTTTTTATAAGATTTTTTAACTTCATTATGTGATTTAATAAATCGGTAAAAAGTAGTTAGAATAATACTTAACTCCTTCACTTTTTCATTTCTTCGAGTGTGCCTTTGTTTATAAGGAGGCAAATAAAAGAGAGAAATAGCGGTGAGAAAAAGTATGAAGGAGAATATATGTAAGCGTAAAATCGGTGAAAATGTATAATGATATGACTACCCCAAATTGGATCAAAAACAGTTTGGGTGGTATAAAATGCATTTAATGTTCAAACCAATTTGGGTATTTGTCAATTTTGTGAGCACTCAGCAAACCTCATTAGATCTTTACTATTCAGATTTGATTTAAACGATCCTTATTTATTTTTTTGTCTTCATTTTTAAAAATTATTTTGATTAATATGAAATTTAAAATAAAGATAACATCTTAAATATCATTTTGTTTCAAAAACTTATTTAAACATCATTAATTCAAAAATGCTAAATCAAGACCATTTAGATCTGATCTGGATGGTCTAGATCTAATGAGGCTTGGTGATGAGCATCCAAAGCTAGATCTTATTAAAATGACCAAACCAATTAATAAACTAGGATATTATATATAGGACAGGAGAAAATAGTAAAAGTGAAAGTGAAGAAAATGACCTCAAGGTCATCGCCAGTGTTGACAACTAAGGAATTAGGAAGAGGATTAACATTAACCCATTTTCCATCATGCTTGACTTGAAGGCCAGTGAGTCCGTTTTGAATGAGGATATTCAAGAAGCCATTGTCACAATGAGGAGGTAATCCCTGAACAAGGTTCGGTTGAGGACATGGAGGGTAAAGGTTGAATTGCATTTTCTGGTACCCATAATCAAAACCAGAGTGCTCAATAATGTCATCAGGTTTCAATCCTAAACTCTCTGATATTCCTTCAAGTAGAGTCCTTGCCACACCTCTCATTTCCTTGCTATACGCCATAGCCGTCTCGCTGTAAAAACAAACATATTATTTGAGGTATATATTTGTTGCCCCATATCTACTGCCCACTCTGATGCCTCTTAATTTTCCTTAACTTGTTTTTTTTTTCATTATTATATTCTACATAAAATGAGTGATAAAGAGTGCATTTATACAATCTTTCTAAGGGAAAAAATATTTTTTTAATTTAAAACTGTAATATTTGAAAAACTGTAAAAGAAAATTAAAAACCGTACTACTTTTTGTCTATAAGATATCAAAATGTCACTTATTTCATGTAGAATCTAACAAAAAAAAGCATTTGGGAAGTCAGGAAAAACTAAGGCGCAGTAGAAGGGGCGGTAGAGAAGGGGCAACCAACACTCCAAATCGAAAAGCAAAAGAATATTTAGAAAAAAAAAAAAAGTTGACATAAAAAAGGAATGACTTTTAAGTCCTAACCAAGATAAATAATACATTAACAAGTCTCATAAATTGTTAATAGTAATTGATTCACTTATTAATTAATCTCCTATGTTCATTTGTCAATGAAGACTTTAATTATATTATTTCTCTTAATTGTGACCTAAAAATCATTGTCCCCTAAAGAAAATGGAAGCGGGTGTTGATGATGATGTTGAACACACGTACCTTACACCAGGTGGTTTATTGGGACAATTGCATTGGTTGGGATAATTGTAAAATAAGAGATAATCTATCCAATAAAGGTCATTCTCTCCTATACTTCGAGGAGGGGCACTTGTGGCGTACTTTATGGCTGGGAGTCGGTCATGAACACCAGAAAATTCTTTCTTTTCCTCCAGAGGTAAATTATGAAACTCTAAGCCCTTTTTCATAATATCTTTCATTAAATTCTCTGAAACCCCATGATTTGTGACCTGAAAAATCACACACCCAGATTAAAATAAAAAATAAAAAATAATTGTATCTTTGCAACCAAAGAATACCCTTTGGGTACAAATGTATAAATGAAGCACAAGTAAGGAACTCTCACCAGTCTTAATTATAAGATAGTGATGAATTTTTTTTTTTTTTGAAATTAAGGAAGCTAAATAAGTTATTTAATCATATCATATGTTGTGTATCTTTAAATTATATATCATTTTATTAGTTAAGCTAATTAGTTTGGAGGAAAAAATAAAAATAAAAATACTCTAAAATAATTTAATCAGTTTCTTTCATATCTCCAAAAAGGTCAACTTTGTTGTCATATATTTAGCATGGAAGAAGGAGTACTATATATGTTTTCATGATGTAGGGACATAGTAAGGAAGAAGGATGAGAATTTACTATGAAGAAGCCCCAATCTTGGCAAGCTTGGCCGAGTTGACTAACGGCGGCGGCATGGATTTGAGGATCAGTGGAGGTGAGGAGGGAGAAGTCAATGATGGGGATGTGAGCAGCCAGCTCATGTGCCACAGCATCACGACCATCGGAATCGGTGAGAGTGTGGTAGTAGGAAGGGATGAGTGCGGCGGCATTTGATTCCGACCAAGATTTCACACTTGAGATGTTGGCAACGTGGCAACCGGAAGCCATGGATGACAATTCAAGTTCAAACTCCTAAGTTGGGACAGATCAAATCAAAACAAAGGCTATGAAATGAGTAGTATTAAAACACACACACATATATATACACACATACTCCACTCCTTCTGTTGCTAAATATAAGACTTTTTTGAAGAGATTAAGGAAACTAATTAAATTACTTCAGAGAATTTATATTTATATGTTTTTCTCTAAAATAATTAGTTTGACTAATAAACTGATATATAATTTAAGGATACACAACATATGATATGATTAAGTAACTTATTTAATTTCTTTAATCTCTCCAAAAAAAAGTCAACCATGTCTTATATTTAGGACCAGAGGGGGTATTTTCCAGAGTTGAATCCAGGTGTCACCCCATTTTATGCAAAGTATGATCAATATGCATGTTATATGCAAGCACGGGACAGGTGATTAATGTTAATTATTTCCTAATTTAGGTTCCGTGTTCATCACAATGACACAAAGGCTATGAAACTATGAATGAAATGAATAGTATGAGAACACACACATATATACACATATTTTCCGGAGTTGAATTCAGGTGTGTCACCTCATTTTATGCAAAGTATTCGATATGTGGTATAAAAGGAGGTGTTACCCCATTTTATAATAACACAATTGCATAATGTTGCTTCCTTTTCCTAATTCAGGTTCCGTGTTCATCACAATGACACTGAGGTGAGTAGGTGACTTAATGAATGTGGGTAACATTATGCAATTATGCAATTGAGTGCGTGCACGCATTCTAATGAACGCTAACTTAAACTAAATTAGGACAGACGTACAATCAAGAATACATTCACTCATGATGTATTTTAGTCAATCTGAGTTTAATGACTATTTGTATCATTCAAGTCTTATTTATAAGTCAAATTTACCAAATTCTTACCTATCAAAGAAAATTAGTTAACTCAATAAATATGAAATAAATTAATAATTTTTTTTTTTTTTTTTTGCAATTTTGCCATTTTTTATAAATGAGTATTTTCACCTATTTCTTCTCTCTTTACCTTTTAATAAGGGAAAAATTGTAACACTCGATCATTTATTATTTTGAAAGTTGGCTTATAATAAGGACCAATATTTTTTTTCTCTCAAAATAGACTTATAAATAAGATTAGAGTGGTAGTAAAAGCTAAAGGGTCCCCCCAAATTTTATACACATTTTCAGTGTTAAATTTATTTATATGTATTTTTATATTAATATTATTATAATGTTATTATAAAAAATTAAATATAAACCGTTGAAAATTGATATAACAATGGAGTATTAAACTTTGAGGAATACACTCCTCCCCTCAATATATATATTTGTCGTGCTATTGGCTATAAAAGATACGCATATATATATATATATATGTGTGTGATATAGAAAAAGTATTATCGTTATATATATCCTACCTAATCTTATTTGATTTATTTTTAAATTTTATTTTATTTGTTTAAGGCACAAGGGTTCTCTTAATGGAGACAATTTTGATTGAGACATTATCCCGTACTAAATATGGATACCTCTTCCAACATGAATTCAAACCTTAGTTTGCTACATATTATAAGGGATTAGTCTCTTCCACTAAACATAATCTCAGTTGGTTATTAATAGACAGGGACCTGTGCAATATTTTATTACAAAAATATTATAAACAAGTTTTGTAGGGAAAACTATTCTTGAATTACCTCTCCTTTAATTTTTAATTTGGTACCGTGTGTTTTTTCTCCATATAAAAACTTTAAATTTTTTATTCTAGTATTGTTAGCACTAGTAACTCATGTATAGCAGTTAATTGTGTTGATAGTATAAAACTAAAAGATTTAATTGAGAAAAACACTGTCACACCCTTCCAATAATAGATTATACATCAGAGCATTATAGTACAGCGCAGTAGCAAAACGGTTTAGGCGTAGTATATTTGATAATATAATCCAAATCTTGGTTATAAATTCAAAACATAATCACATAAATTTTCTACAGATATCCTTGAAACAGTCTTGAACCAGTCCGACACCTCCATTTGCTGATATTTGCCACTTTGTCTTGGGATCTACGTCCAATGTATTGAATAATTCACAGGTAGCTATAGGAGGTAGCTATAGGGACTGGAATCCCGAAGGGTCCCAAAGTAACATATTAATCTCAAGTACAATGTATAAATAGCGCATGATAGTCAAGCACAATCATGAAAATAAACAATACAACATTCAGTATATGCGCAATCACATAATGCACACAGCGTTGACTGTAGAATAGCACACAGCAAGGCACACAGCCAATCCTGGAACAAGCAAACTTATATGCACACAACGATGACTGCATAGCACACAACAAGTTCCGGATCCACAACGCTGAGAAAGAAACAACTAAATGCAAATAAAAACGTGTCCCAAGCACGGATCCACAATCTTGGTACAAACATGCATACACAGTTATACAGAGTATGTAAGATTAGAGTTACTACCTGGAAAATTTTTAAACTGACAGTTTGTAACACCCCAAATTCCATACCAGTTAGTGTGTCCATTGACACGTAGTTTTAGGAAAATCAACGGAGTTTGAGGTGCTACATCAGAGTAATGCGGAACGGAGAGCATGCACTAACGTTTGGATGATGAGTAACTGATATAAAATGCCCAGGCATAAGCTGGTTTATTAAAAATCCCGAAGGAATATTTATGTGATACAATAATACAGGACTTGTATAATTACAACTCTTAAATAGTAACTATACATTCTTAAACCAAGCCTTAACTAGACTTGTGGCTTGGAACCCAACTCAGTCAATCAAACCTATTAGCCATGACGGATGTTAGTTTAGTGGAAGTCTCCCCGTCTTTCACGGCGACTTATGACTGAACCACATAGACCAACCCTTCCTTAGTTTAAGCACCAAATGGTTTGAAATAGCCTTGTTAGATTCATGTCAGAAACTAGTCCTATCATACTTCTTCCGACTCTCGTCTCGGCCGGTGCATCTTCACGGCTCTGTCCATGTAATATCCCAAATTTTGGGATAAGGAGTTTAGGAATAGGACTAAGATGAATAAGTTGCTAAGCCAATAAAAGACAAAAGCCTTAAACTTATCATAAGGAAAAGCTTAAGATAATTATAAAATATTATTTTTGGACTGCCAAAAAAAAAAAGAAAGGAGAAAAAAAATCCTTATATGGAATTAAGGATTAATTTAGGACTTATCCAATATTGTAACTAAATAAGTAGATGACCAAGTTGCCAATAAGAGTCTTATAGAAGGTCAAATGGAAATTATTTTGTGGAGTGAACTCCACATAAACAGGACAGCCCAACTATTCCTACTCCTTCATTTCTCAACTAAATCATTTCAGACCAAGACTCCATTTGAACAACAAAGTCACATGCTTCTCTCATGTGTCAACACTTCAATTAATTAGTTTATTTTTTTCAGGCCATATGCTATCGTAATCAAACCAGCACTTGCTTTATACATTCAGACCGCAAAGCTCAATACCCTTATATCCACATTGTAACGCCCCTAATTCCTACGTCCATTATGATGTCCATTTATGTCCTAAATCTCTTATTAGACTAATTGGTGTGAAATTATCAGAGTGAAGGCGTTAACAGATCAGAGTAAGTCACAACGGAGAGCATGCATAACGTTTGGACGAATTGAGTGACTGATAACATATGCCTAGACATATGCTGGTTAATTTAAATTCCCGAAGGAATATAAGTGTGATACAACTTAAAATTCTTTGCGGTGTATCCGGTCGACACGTTAGTGGTACAATTAGCCGACTACAAAAATTGTACATAACAGTATTCCCAAAATATAACTCCGGCTGAGTCCTCACGCGTGCTGCTTACCCTTTTCTTCGGCTCCGGATCCTCCAGATCCTGAAGCTAGGGTAAATTCTGAGATTCAATACCCATTGAATCTCAAACCTCATGCTCAAGTAATACAAAGATATATGACAGATATTCATTACATTTAAGCATCAACCATACATAGCACACAAAGAGATGTAAGGTTCACAACACAACAATACATAGCACACAGCCCATGTAAAGTTCACAATACATAGCACACAGCACATGTAATGTTTGCAATGTTTGCACTCACCAGTGCCACGCCTCCACGTGTCCTCAGCGCTAGGAAAACATATATACGACATTATCATGACTATAACCCGCGCAAAGTTGAATGTATATAAACAGGTGACCTAAGACCGAGTCTTAGCCACAGTCCATGACCCAAGACCTAGTCTTGTCCATGACTCTATGAATCATCTAATCACATATAAGCATACAAGACACATCAGAGTTAAAGTTACGACGCGTCCGTACCTTAGTCTCGTCGCTAGCGATAGACATTCACCTTTCTATCTTCGATTCTGACTTTCCTGATATCCTAAAATAGTATCACCGCATTATTTCCCTTATAAATAACATCCTAAGAGATGTCATTGCCACTATTGACCTTTCTACCCCTAGTGGATTTGTTACTCCCTTTATACCCTTTTTAATTATTATTAATTAATAATAACACTCTTATAAATATTATTAATTAATAAATCCCTTTATTATTTATTCCCTTTTACTAATAATAACAATATTTATTTATTTTATTATTATTATTTTCTATTTATTACTTATTTATTTAATTATTTTTTATACAATTATTTTAAACTCTCACAGGTTATTCTAACACTTTAAATTAGGAATTTAATAAATATCACTACAACGTAAAATATGCTTCATAAAATTGAGTTAAATATAACACCAATTAAAAAAAAATATGACTTACATATATATTAGCAAGTTTTTCCTTCATTTTCATATGCATTAATTTTATACATGAAAACAATAAGTTTTCCTCTCATTTATCATTTGCAACGAGACCACATGCTTTGACAGCAAAAATATTTGCTCTTCCTAGTGCAGCGAAATATACATCTAGGTAGCTTTTCTTTTGTTTTTCCTTGTTCATGCATAGATATACATATATATTCATGCATCACCAAGTTTAGTTTCATGACAGCAAGTCTTCTTCTTTTATATGTGTGGCGACTACACACACATGATTGGCAGCAAGTTTCATCCTATTTTCCAAATGTAAAGCTATGTATTTATACATACATATTAGATGCCATGATTTTCCTTCACTCTTTACATAGGCAGCGACACATGTAAAAATAAGACCGCAAAGCTTTCTTTTTTTTTTAATAAGTGTAACAACGATTATATATAGCGGTGTGTTGGTTTATATACATGTATACATGGGGGGTGTGCCGCGAAATAAGCTTATTAGCAATTTTTCAACGATATATATATGTGTATATGACCATTCTTATGACAGCAAAAGTTTATGGGGGACTTAAATCAGCAAGTTCCTTCACTTTTATTCTTTGTACAGCAACGTTTTATATATGTGTGTGTATTTATCACAAAACTAAGTTTTCTTTCCTTTTTCTCCAGTACAGCATTTCATATACCTATATATCTACTTATATATATGTTTTATGATAGCAAAGGTATTTGTTTTATATCAGCATAGCTTCTCATTTCTCCCTCATATGCAGCGACGGCTAAGCACAAATATATATACTACACTAACCGTGAGCCTCTGTTTCTTTGCTCATCTAGTAACAGACCCAAGACTCACTCCTATGGTTTATTACTTAGCCATTTGCGTTGGGGAAGATGACGGGAACTAGGAGGAGGAGAGACCCGATAGCTTACCTCGTGTTTCAAGCCTGCACAGTGTGGTTTCCGCTGGAGCTCAACGTCCCTGTTTCCCAGTGCAAGATGCAGGCAAGCAAGAAGATGACTCTCTCTCTCTCTTTCTCTCATGGTAGAGGGCGCTGGTTTTGAATGAGAACCAAAGAGTAGCAACACATATATAAGGACCAAAAGGGTCCAGTTCAAGAGAACGGAAACTAACGGTCCGAAGTGGATGAGACGTGGGTTTGGGTCTCGAGAAGCATGGGTGTTGCTGGCGGTATGCACTTGCGTGTTACAGTAGAGAGTCGAAAGTGAGTCTGGGAGTATGGCGCTAAATCTGATTTGCTGATCTTTCGCCGCTGACGTGATCATAGCTGAATGGTTCGGGTTTAACGTGTTTTACTCAATGTTTATCTATCTCTCCACTGTTGCTACGTTTTAGTAATGCTTTGACCCTTTTTTTTAAAATTATTTTCTTTGTCTCTATTGCTACGGGCTGGGATTTTGGGAATTAATGGATATATATATGAAGTGGAGTTTTGGGCTGATCTCTTCTCTCATCAGCTGGGCCGAAAGCTTACATATAAAATTGAGGTCTGTCCAACTAAAATAAAAGAAAAAGAAAGGTGTATTGGAGTGGTTGTGAGGCCCAATAAAATTATCCCACTTGACCCTTCAAGACTCATATTTATAAGTATTGAATAAAAATTAATTCTTAATCTCATTTAAGGGCTTTCTTCCTCAATTAAATTTTTTTTGGCCTTAAAATATTTATGCCAAAAAATTATTCTTTAATTATTTGTCCTTAATTTATGGGAAAATATGCTTTAAATTTCAATAATTAATTTCATAATTATTTTAGGGAAAATTTCACAATTTAATTTTCCCATAAAATATTCAAATTCAAAATCTCAAAATTTGGGATGTTACACACATTCTCATACACACCAACGACACCTCATCTCTTCTTATTGAATTGTGGGCTAAGCCCAATTCTTTTAAATACTATTTTGGACAAGAACCAATTGGGACAGCTTATGCGCCACATACTGTCTCATTTATTCAATCCCACTACTCCATTTAATACTCTTCAGCCCAACACCTGAGACAGCGAGAGACAGCGAGAGAACACTCACCTGTCGCATGCGTTTTAGGACAGTTCATCCCTTCATACAATACCCATGCTCCACTATTTCTCTACGTCTCGGCATGCCCGTAGAGTCCATACTCCACTACTCATCTTTGAATCCAGCAGCCTATGCAGTACGCACCTACTTCACTCTATCAGCTCACTCATTTTCTTAACATTCAGCGCATTAGAGGGGAAAGGAAGGAGACAACACAGTTTCACCCATTCTCCATTCATCTCTCTTTATTCGGCAGCATAGACATATACACACTCCTATCTCAACTCACGGCATATACACACAGATTTCTTCCATTTCTTCATTTCGCTTTCGGCAAAAAAAAAAACGCAGAAAGAGAATGAGAAAGAAAAACAAAACCGAGCGAGAAGAGAGAGTTCGAGCTGAGAGCAAGAGAGAAGGCTGAGAACTAGAGAAGGCGTGAAGGTCACTGGAGAAGGGAAGAAGAGATCATGGAACTCACATGCAACCTTAAAATTCCAATTAATTAAGGTGAGCTTTCCAAGTCCTTCCTATCTTCAATCGGTCTTGTTGCTGCTATTTGGGGTTGATGAAATTCAAAGCTAAGTAAAGAGATCTATGATGCACCGAAACCGATACAGCATTTTCGAGACGTTACCGATACGTGACATCGAAACTTACTTCAAAAATACCAATATTTCAAGATGTTCTGAAACGTCTTGGTATTAAATAATATTTATAATATAAACCGTGTATTTCACATTAACAAAATATAATAAAAGATAAATCACTAGCATAATTAAAGTGCATCTCCACTAATAACATTTGCCTCCAACTCTGGCTCATCTAGAGAAAGGGAAGCAACATCTAAAGTTCCAACATCATTAAACGAAATGCCCTTCAGTTTAAATGAAAATTACAAAAATGCCATTTTGAAAATTTCACAGATTCGATTCGTTGATTTACCGTTTCCCAGCGTCTCGGGCAAAGTCGCGTTTCCGAAACGTTCTTGGCTGGAATTTTTGCGTTTCCGTGCATCATAGAAAGAGATACCACCAGATAGAGGTTGTAAGAGTATATTTGAGTTAGATTAAAGATAATATTTGAGGTTGCATGTGTTATTGGTTTTGATTTGTAATAGTCGAACCTCCCTGTTTTAGTGGGTTAGTGTCAGGTTTTGAAATGATTTTTTTTTTTTAAAGGAAGTCTAAATAGAGTAGAGAGAACATGGTGCTTACATATGCATGCATTCATTAGACCGTATATGATGCTAGGGAATGTGGGGTTTGAATTTTGTGATTTTTAAACTGCTTTTCAGCTTTTTATTTAGTATTTCAAAGAGATGTGACATGAAATAATGGTTTATCACCAGTGGCGGAACCAGAAAAAAAAAATGAAAATTAGCCCGGGCAAAAAAAAAAAATATTGAACTACTCCCTTTTAGTTCTAAGTCACTAACTATAAATATATTTAGTTCTTTTTAGAGTAAATACCATTTTTGGTCCCTGAAATAACACGCGCTACCCATTTTGGTCCCTGAGTAAAAAAAATGTCATTTTTAGTCCTTAAACAGTAAAAAAAAGGTCCCTTTTAGTCCTTTTAGTCATTTTTGTGGGCATTTTAATCCCTCACAAATTCCCAAAAAATCATTTTTAGTCTCTAAAAAGGACCGAAATGACATTTTTTTTACTCAGGGACCAAAATGGGTAGAGTGTGTTTTTCCAGGGACCTAAAAGGGTATTTACTATTCTTTTTATAAGGCACTTGCTTGTTTCCAAAGAGCATTACATATTTTTTTCACCACGTATACCCATAATTCAAATGGTAGTGAGCATGAGTAATAATTAATAAAAATTACTTATTACTCTCTTTTTTCAAGGAAAAAAAAAAGAATAATAATTAATATGATATTAAAGTTTAGTGTAATTGATAGGGATAATATTGAAAATAAGCCTTGTTTACTGGAATTAAATCTGAACAGCGGTGAGGAAATATTAAACTAGGAATGATTCTTGATGTTCTAGTTTCTGGGAATATTTTTCCTTGAAAATAGGCATGTCAAGGGTCATGAGGAATTTTGAAGCACCCAAAGATGATTTTTGTAGAATTAATTATGAGTTTTCAAAGTTGCTGGAAAATCTGCCCAGAAATTCCAGCAATGCGTTCTTAATAAAATGTAAGGGTAAAAGTGGAATAACAAATCCACCAATGGTTGAAATGTCAAAATAGGTGAAAATATCCTTTTTGATATTATTCTAGGGAATATGATGTTAATCATAATGTATGGAAAATGAAATAATCCGACGGTAACATTATAGGATATCCGGGATAAAGTCCAGAGTCGAATTCAAAGGTCGGGCATGTTGGTAATTACACGATGAAAGGTACGGTCGCATACTATAACTTTAACTCTGATGTGTCTTGTATGCATGTATATGATTGAATGATTCATGAAGTGATGGACAAGACTAGGTCTTGGGTCATGCACCGGGGCTAAGTTTATGGGCCTGAGTCACATGTTTATATACATTAAGCTTTGCACGGGTTATAATCATGATAATGTCGTATGGTTGTTTTCCTAGCGCTGAGGATACGTGGAGGCGTGGCACTGGTGAGTGCAAACGTTGCGAACATTACATTTGTTGTGTGCTATGTATTGTTGTGCTGTAAACATTACATGTGTTGTGTGCTATGCATTGTTGTAATCTTACATCTGCTGTGTGCTATGTATGGTTGATAATGTAATGTAATGAATATCTGTCATATATATTGTTATTACTTGAGCATGAGGTTAACTGTTGCCTGATATTCAATGGGTATTGAATCTCAGCCTTGACTAAAAGTTCAGGAAAGGAACTTGGACCTGAGAAGGCACCTATGGACGGAGCCGTGAAGTGGCACCGATGGACGAAGCCGTGAAGATGCACCGACCAAGACGGGAGTCGGAGAAGTCTGATAGGACTAGTTTCTGGCATGAATTCAATAGAGTTGTTTCAAACCATTTGGTGCTTAAACTAAGAAAGGGTCGGTCTATGTGGTTCAGTCATAAGTCGCCATTTCACGACTCCGTCCATCAGTACCCCTTCAAAGCTCCGTCCATCGGTGCCTCTTCACGGCTCCGTCCATTGGTGCCTCCTCAGTTCCAGGTTCCTTTCCTAAACTTTTAGTCAAGGATGATATTCAATCGAAATTGAACCCCAAGTAACAGCTAACCTCTATAGCAGATATAACAATATATGACAGATATTCATTACATATCAGCATTAACCATACATAGCACACAACAGATGTAAGGTTACAACAATACATAGCACATAGCAAATGTAATGTCAACAACACAACAATACATAGCACACAGCAAATGTAATGTTCGCAACGTTTCAACTAACCAGTGCCACAATAGCTCCTCGTGTCCTCAGCGCTAGGAAAACAACCATACGGTATTATCAAGACTATAACCTGCATAAAGCTGAATGTATATAAACATGTGACTAAGTCTCACAAACTTAGCCACGGTGTATGACTCAAGACCTAGTCTTGTCCATCACTCTATGAATCATTTAATAATATATAATCATACAAGATATAGGTGATTAAAGTTACCAGTACGCGAACGTACCTTTCACCATGTAACGCCAAAACGCCGGCGCTTTTGAATCCGATTCCGGACTTCCCGGATATCCTATAATGTTACCGTCGAATTATTTCCTTTTCCATAACTTATATGACATTACACTTAATATCATATCACTCATAATAATATCCAAAAGGTTTAATTTACCTTTCTACCCACGGTAGATTAATTATTCCACTTTTACCCTTACTTTTTATTAAAACGCAATTTCTGGATTTTCTGGACAGGATTTTGCAGCAAATTTGAAAAATTATAATTAATTCTACAAAAATACTTTTGAGGTTATGAAAAATTACTCATGACCCTTGAAATGTCTATTTTTAAATAAAAATATTCCCAGAAGATAGAACATTAATAATAATTCCTAGGTTTTAAGTTTCTCAACGTTGCCCAGATTAACTTTCAGGAAAATGACTTAACTTCAAAAATTCATATCTCCTTGACCAGAGATCAAAATGTTACATATTTTATATATTTAGAAAGCCATAAATGTCTACTTTATACATGTAAAATATCATTATTTTTAAAGATCATTTCATGCATAAAATAATAGCCTCACTATTCGCTGCCAGCACAGGATTTACAACCGAAAATTCTACAATTTTCACAATCTTGATCCAAGTAACACCCCAAATTCCACACTTCAAATTGTGTCAGTTGACACTTGGATTTAGAAAAATCAACGAATTTTGAGGTGCTACATCAGAGTAATGCATAAACGGAGAGCATGCACTAACGTTTGGACAATGAGTAACTGATATAAAATGCCCCGACATATGATGATGCCTGACATATGCTGGTTACATTAAATAACCCGAAGGAATATTCATGTGATACAATAGTACAGGACTTGTATAATTACAATTCTCAAATAGTAACTATACATTCTTTCACCAAGCCTTAACTTAGACTTGTAGCAATGGATCTAACTTAGTTAATCAAACCCATTGGCCAGGCCGGGTGTCTAGTAGAAGTCTCCCCGTCTTTCACGGTGACTTATTGACTGAACCACATAGAACAACCCTTTCTTGGTTTAAGCACCAATTGGTTTGAAATAACTTTATCAGATCACATGCAAGGTTACAACAATACATAAGCACACAACAGATGTAATGTTAACCACACAACAATACATATCACATGTAATGTTATCCACGTTTGCACAACTAGTGCCACGACAGCCCCTCGTGTCTTCAGCGTTAGGAAAACACACTACAGCGTTATCAAGACTATAACCCGTATAAATCTGAATGTATAAACAGTGACCTAAGACCGAGTCTTATCCACGGTGCATGACCCAAGACCTAGTCTTGTCCATGACTCTATGAAATCATCTATCACATATAAGCATACAAGACACATCAAAGTTAAAGTTACTAGTACGCAAACGTACCTTTCACCGTGTAATTACCAAAACGTCCGCCATTTGAATCCGACTTTGGACTTCCCTGATATCCTATACATTATCGTCGAATTATTATATGATATTGTGATAAATATCATATTTATTTGGATAATATCCTAAAGGTTTAATTTATTTCTTTTTCCATAACTTATATGATATTGTAATTAATACCATATTTCCTAAAATAATATCAAAAAGGATATTTTCACCTTGTTTGACATTTCTACCCTTGGTGGATTTATTATTCCACTTTTACCTTTACATTTTATTAAAAACGAAATACTGGATTTTCTGGGCATATTTTTCTGCTTCTTTGAAAAATCATAATTAATTCTACGAAACTCCTTTTTGAGTGATTCAAAATTCACGACCCTTGACATATCTATTTTCAAGGAAAAATATTCCCATAACCTAGAACATCAATAATTATTCCGATTTTAATTTTTTCTCAACGTTGCCCAGATTTTCTTTCAGGAAACGTGGCTTAACTTCAACAAATTGTTTCTCCTTGTGTAGAAAATAAAATGCTACATATTATATATATTTGGAAAGCGCTACATGTCTAATTTATTCATGTATAATATCATGATTTAATGAATTCATTTTCTACATAATATAATAGCATCTTTTCGATGGTTTGCACAGAATTTTATACTGAAAATTTGCCAAAGTTTTGCTACTTTGATCTTTAGCTTCCAAAAATTATTCCCTATTATGTTTTTACCTCATTAGGCATTTTTCAATGCAAGGAGGCCTAAAAACAAGAGTAGGAATGTATTCTCTAATTTTCTAGATCAAACTAACATTTATACTAAGAACTACAAAAACTAAAGACTAGAAAACTTAAAGCTACAGAACCTTACCTCTTAAAGAACCTTGCTACTCCTTCCTCCTTCTTGCTTCACTCTCCTCTTAAACTCACCAATTTGGTATGAGTTTGGTGTGAAGAATTGTGAAGGAGCTCATGGCTATTTATAGGAGAAGCTTAAGGGCAACATTGATAATTACCAAAATCTCTTCTTTAATCCTAATCATTGGATCTAAACTTAATGAAGAAGTTTAAATCTTCTCCATCCACCATCTATCTCTCTCTCTCTCTTATCCTTTTCCATTTTCAATTAATGAACCCATGTGCCAATTATCCCATGTGATTTTGTTAATTAATATCTTTATTTGAATAATATAATTCCCTTCTTTCTCCACAAGCCAACCGTTCCCTCTCTCCCCCTTATCCTCCTCCACTTTGTTTAATTACCTTACCTTATCTTATGTCTTGCATGTGCTACATTATCCCATGAGCTCTTATACAATTATAATATCTTAGGTATTACTAGATAATCCCTTAATCCATGGCTCAAGTCTCTCATTGGTCCAATTAATTATCTAAGGATTTAGATCATTTTCTTGGTTTCTCATTGGCTAGATGCCATTGTTGACTTTTCAAATATGATTAATAAAGCTTAATTAACATCTTCATTAAGTGCTCAAAATCCTCCACATGGGCTGGACGATTTTTCATGATTTTTGGGTTGATTAAGAAGCTTAATTAACTCTCTAATCAATACATCTTTCATTGTATCATTGGTTTGTGTAACATCCCATTTTCACAAGCAGTATAATTTTTTTTTTCATCAAACATTATTTGAAAAACATCAGAGTAGAGCACCGGAGCGATTGAGTAACTGATATATATATTAAAATACCCATGGTAGCATGTCTTCTTTGTTTAAACAATGTACAAGAGTGTTTCAAAAGTATAACAAAATGAGTCTTCACTGGGACTCTAAGCGTCTTGCTTGTCCTTCTCCTCGATTCTCGGTCCACCCGATCCCGAAGCTAAGTTAAGAGCCGAGGTCCATGCATCGAACCCGAGTAACGGTTAACCTCATGATTACATACATCATATATGTACAACGAGACATTCTTAGACTTTTGGCAACATTTACTACGGTCGGACATAGGATATACATATCGGATATGTATAGCAATAACAATACTGATCGGATGACGAGAAAATCATACATCGGATGATAGACAATAGTACAGTCGGATGTACAGAACAATAGTACAATCGGAGTACAGACAATAGTACAATCGGAGTACAGGTAATAGTACAATCAGAGTACAGACAATAGTACAATCGGAGTACAGGTAATAGTACAATCAGAGTACAGACAATAGTACAGTCAGAGTACAGGCATGACAGACAATTGGCATGACAGAAAATATACACATATGCATACAATAAACATCAGAGTTAAGGTTACCAGTACGCGAACGTACCTTCGTTGACGGTAGACGGTACTTCCGTCGGAAATCGTACTTTTTTACGGAAAACTGCGAAACGTCCCACAGTGGCACGTCGGGCAGCATAACGGCAGCAGATCAGAGTTTCTGATATCCTATAAGGGTAATATCACTTTCATTAGTGATTTGACATTACAACGGCATTTTAGGTAAAAATTACCATTTTGCCCCTATTCCCCTAATTGGCGGAATTTCGCCAGCACTTCGTTACTTTGGCTCCGATTTTCCAAAATTTTTCCAGAACTTCGACCCAATGATAATTTTTGAAATTCTAGACTAATATAGCCCTATCATATGATATCCAATCATGCTTGAAAAATTAAAGGCTATACTAGCATTACTACTCTAACTATTGAAAGAACTACGAAAGCTAAAAGCTCGGTACCGAAAAACTTACCCAGAGCTTCGCTTCAATTTTCCCCCAGAGCTTCTCTCTCTAGCTCTCACTTCTCTCTAAACTCTCCAAGATTTTGAAATGCACAAGGCAATTTTGGTGTGAGGATTTATCAAAGGGATGCAAGACTGTTTATAGGCAAAGTCAAGGGCATTTTTGCACTTTTCTTCTTTTATTCCTAACCATTGGATCATACTTTTGCTTCAAGCTTCATCCTCTACCATGCAATGTGTGTGCCGACATACTTCATTCTAATAGCCATTAATGTTGCTTTTAAATTGCTAAATGCTTTAGGTTATTATATAATATATTCTTCTCCACTTGCTTTGCTTTCACACTACTTTATCCACTTATTTCCTCTCTCTTCCTTTCTCATTTTCGGCTGCATACTCACAAACAATAATCAATTTTGATTTCCCACCCCCCTTTGTTGACTTTTCCAATTGCTTTGGATCACTTTTGATTATTTGATTGAGAAGGAATTCCTTTAATGCTTGGCCGACATCACTTTTGGTCCAATTACAAAAGCTTTTAACAAAATATACTCTTATCCACTTGCATCTTCATTTACTTCACTTTTGTTTCTCCAATTCGGTTTATACTCTAACAAACACCAATCAAATAGGC
Source organism: Acacia pycnantha (assembly GCA_025563575.1). NCBI lineage: Eukaryota > Viridiplantae > Streptophyta > Magnoliopsida > Fabales > Fabaceae > Acacia > Acacia pycnantha. Next base: position 854,193 of record JAMWYP010000050.1, on the reverse strand, counting down.
TAGCCACTTTCTTTGACTTTTCAAACTTGCTTGTGATTAACATATATTACTTTATACTTTAACTTAGCCTTAGCCAACGTACCACATCCTCTTCCAAACCATTAAGAGACTAGATGGCAAGTACTCTTATCCTCTTCCACTTGTATGAGCTTACTTTGCATGTGGGTTTTGTTTTAATATTTAAACCATAGTATTTATTCTTTTCCAAGCCATGTAATCCATGGCTTCTTTTCATCCCTTATTCCTTCCAATTTGTTCAATTATCTTATGGGCATTCTCCCATTGGTTCTTGCTTTTTGCCAAGAATTACTTCATGGTTATTAGACTTTAGGGATTTTATATAATTCATCTAATATCTTTTCTTTTAATTAAACTTAATTAATTAGTAACTACTCTTATGCTAATCATAATCCTCTCTTGGTCATTAATCCCAAAAATTGTCTAAATTAGAGATCACATACTCTCTAACTTTTAATAATTATTTTACTTCCTCTCAGGATTTTTCATAATATTTTTAGAATATTTTATGACCCTAAAAATACATTTTTAAACCATTAATACCTCACAAGGGCATTTTAGTAATTTTGGACCCTTTAATTCCTCTAATTTATGATATTTACCCTAAGTCAAATTTTAGGGTATTATAGTTTGTTAGCTTAACCGTGGTAATTAGTGCTTATTTAGACAAATATTATTTCATTCTCTTTGACTTAATTATCTTCAAATATAATTAGCCCTCTTTTGATGCTTTTATTTTGTCTCTAATTAATTAAAAGAATTATGCAATTCATCTTAATTAATTGCAAGCTAATTTGTCCATTTTAACTAATTGACACTTAATTTGATTAAGTGTTTTATAATTCTTTCATGGCACTTTTAAACTTAAAATAACCATTATTTAATGTGTTAATTATGTCACATTTTCTTGTCCTAAATATGTAGTCTCAAATCCAACCATTGGTTAATTAATTTCCTTGTGAAATTTGGATAAAATTATAATCAATAGATTATAATCAATTGAGACACATATTCACCTTTGTATTTTAGTAATTATTTTCCAAAATACAATGTTTACATGAATTATGCAAATTAGGGTATTACAATCTATTGATTTCAAAACTTATTCCCTAACATGTTTTTACCCCTTTTTTGCGTTTTAAAGGCAATGGAGGCCATAAAAACAAGTAAAGGAATTTACTTCCTAATTTTCTAGATTAAAACTACAACTTGACTAAAAACTAAATTAAAGCTTAAAGACTCAAGCTCAAGAACAAGAGAGCTTACCCTTGAAGAACCTTGCTTCTCCTTCCTCCTTCTTGCTCCAAGGACTTTGCTTCTCACTCTCACTACTTCAGAAATCAACTACTTGGAGTTTGATTTGGTGTGAAGAAAATGAAGAGAATTGCTCTCTATTTATAGGGAAAATTCAAGGGCCTCAACGTTTGGATCATTTTTCTTCATCAATGATTCATGTGAATTGGTTTTCCATGAAGAAACAATTTATGGCTCAAAGGTTTTCATTGGTTAGTTTAATTACATAGGATTAAGCCCATTTTTCTTTGATTTTTCCCATTGGTTGTTCAAGACTTGTGGGCCCTACTTGTGCATTTACCAATTTACCCTTTTCTTCTTCAATAAGTTTTCTTCTTTCTCTCTATTCTTTCCTTCAAAACCGTGCCCCCCTCTCTCTCTCCTTATCCTCTTCCATTTTTATCATCTTATCCTCTTTCATGCATTTAATAAGATTCCACAAGATATCCCATGTGCTTGTTTATTAATATCTTGGATATTCTTTGCAAAATCCTATCCAAATCTTATCTCATTCTTTCCCCCATGTGCTGGACGTTTTTGATGACTTTTGGGGCAAATTTTATGAAGCTAATTGATAGGGCAAAACTTCAAGCCTAAAACTCCACAAGTATACGGGTCGTATCAAGTAATAAAGTGATAAGAAAAGTATCGTTCGCATGAGGACTTAGCATCACAAACTTCAGTTAAGCATTAATTTTACACTTTTAAGTTGAGCAAAACAAATTGAATTTAATTAAGAAATTAAAACTAATTAAACTAGTTAAACTACCACACTAATCGACCGAGCAACCTAGAGTCACACTAATTCCTTGTTTGTTTCTTAGATTTTATTCCCACTAAATTAATTTTGACTTAACATATTCAGCTAATCTAGAGTATTAATGTCTATAAATGCCTTCCGGTCCATTCATATACCTACCTTAATTAATTATGTAATGTCTCACATAACTAAATAAGATGCGTTTTAGATCGCGCTCACTCTAATTTGATTATATGGAGCTTCTAGGTATGTGTCTATCCTAGACGCAAATTAGATTAAAACCTAGTTCCACATTATTTAATCTAACGGTCAATTTAAGATTCTCTTTTCTAAGTTCAACCCTAAATCCCCAAAACATGCTCAGTGATGGCCAATCAAGAAGCAATCACAATAAAGACAAGATTAAATAAACTGAAATAAAACTAATCAAAAATAATTCGTGGGAATAATTTCTAAGTCTCAAACAAGTTCATAGATCCCCTAGGTTGAAAAGGAAAATTAGCCACACATGGCTTTAATAAAATCCATGAAGTAAATAAAATCCAAATTCAAACAAGACAAAAAAAGAGAAGAGAAATCAAGACTCTCAAAGAATTCTTTAATTCTCCTCGTTGTTGTGCGCGTCGTCCTTGCTTTTCTGCGTCTCCACGTCTCTCAATCGATCCGGCGTCTAAAAATCTCCTCTCAATTAATCCTTCAGGCTTGACTATATAGGAGCCACGTTTTTGCGTGTGTTGGGCCGCGATCTGCTTCTTTTTATTGTATAAAGGATCCTGTACATGATCTGCCTCTTTTATTTGTTATAAAGGATATACAATATCCTTTTGAGATCTAAAATCCTCTCCATGTGCATGATCTGCTTCTTTTGTTTTGTATGGTCCCCACGTTTTGTTATTCCAATTGCTTAATATAATATAATATAATATAATATATTATATTATATCTTTTCTTTTAATTTAATTTGTTGCCTCTCTTAAATCACATATCACCTGCACAATAAAATTGGATATCAATAGATTTTCTGTTACAATATTCTTTTATCCTCTATTTAATTACAAGTTTGATAAATATATAAAAGATAATTAAATAGGTATGAAATATTAATAAATCCAACTCATTATACCATAAAATATACACCTATTTAATTATAAAATCTACCTTTATCACTAATTAATGGCACAAGATAAGTCTTTAGTTACTTTGAAACTAGATGACATCTTGTAGTTGCTTAGTTTGCCTATCTAGTTGCATCTGGATATTTTATCTTGCAAACTTGGCTAATAATCATCCAACAAGCCTCAGTCACAATCCTTGACTTTTGGGGCTGATTAAGAAGCTTAATTAACTCTCTAATCAAGTGTTTATATGCCCACTAATTACATGTGCCATTGTTGGATTGGTTTATTTATTAATCATGGTCATTAGCACTTCTTTATTCAAGCTTTGATTCTTCACTTTTGGCCTCTTAATTATTTAAAATAATCAGCCCTTCTTTGATGATCTCAATTTGCCTCTAATCATTATGAACAATTATGCATCTAATCTCAATTAGTGCAAGTTTATTTTACCAAGGATAATTGTTAATAGATAGCAATTAAACTAAGTGTTTCTCATATCCCTTTTCTGGTCTTATGAGCATTTAAAATAGTTGTTATTTCATGTGATTTATGTCACATTTTATAGCTCCTAATATGTGGTCTCATTAATCAACCATTGGTTAATTAATTCCAAAGTAAAATTTGAACAAAAATATAATCAATAGATTATATATCTTTGAGACACATAGTCACCTTTGTATTTTGCTAATTATTTGCTAAAATACAATGTTTATAAGAAAAATGAAAATTAGGGTATTACACAAGTCTCATAAGTTGTTAATAGTAATTGATTCACTTATTAATTAATCCCCCTTCACTTTTCAATAAGGACTTTTTTGATATTATCTCCCTTGATTGTGACCTAAAAGGCATTCTCCCTAAAAGAAAATGGAAGAGAGCGTTGATGATGATGTTGAACACACGTCCTTTACACCAGGTGGTTTATTGGGAAAATAGCATTGTTTGTGATAATTGTAAAATTAGAGATAATCTATCCAATAAAGGTCATTCTCTCTTGTACTTCGTGGAGGGGCACTTGTGGTGTACTTTATGGCTGGGAGATGGTCATGAACACTAGAGAATTCCTTGTTTTCTTCCAGAGGTAAATTATGAAACTCTAAGCACTTTTTCAGAATATCTTTCATTAAATTCTCTGAAACCCCATGATTTGTGACCTGAAAAATCACGCACCCAGATTAAAAAAATAATAAATTGCATCATTGCGATCAAAGAATAGCCTTTGTGTACAAATGTATAAATTAAGCACAAGTAAGTACTCGATCTGATCCTAAATATAAGATAAAGTTGACTTTTTTTGGGAAATTAAGAAAGCTAAATAAGTTATTTAATTATATCATATGTTGTGCATCTTTAAATTATATATCAATTTATTAGTTAAACTAATTAGTTTGGAGAAAAAACATATAAATATAAATATTCTAAAGTATTTTAACTAGTTTCCTTGATATCTACAAAAAAGTCAACTTTTTCTCATATTTAGGATCAAAGAGGGAATACTATATATGTTTTCATGATGTAGGGACATAGGAAGAAGGATGAGAATTTACTATGAAGAAGCCTCAATCTTGACAAGCTTGGCCGAGTTGGCGAACCGCGACGGCGTGGATTTGAGGATCGGCGGAGGTGAGGAGGGAGAAGTCAACGACGAGGATGAGAGCAGCCAGCTCATGTGCCACATCATCATGACCATCGGAATCGGTGGAGTATGGTGGTAGGAAGGGATGAGAGCGTCGATGTTTAATTCCGACAAGGATTTCACACTTGAGATGTCGATTACGTGGCAACCAGAAGCCATGGATGACGATTCAAGTTCAAACTCCTAAGTTGGGACAGATCAAATCAAAACAAAGGATATGAAACTATGAATGAAATGAGTAGCATTAAAACACACACACACACACATACTCCCTCCGTTCCTAAATATAAGATAAAGTTAACATTTTTGAAGAGATTAAGGAAGCTAATTAAATTACTTTAGAAAATTTATATTTATATTTTTTCTCTAAACTAATTAATTTGACTAATAAACTTATATATAATCTAAGGATACATAACATATAATATGATTAAGTAACTTATTAAGCTTTCTTAAACTCTCCAAAAAAAATCAACTTTGTCTTATATTTAGGACCGAAGAGAGTATTTTCCAGAGTTGAATCCAGGTGTCATGTAACATCTCATTTTCAAAAGCAGTATAATTTTTTTCTTTCATTAAAACATCAAAGTAGAGCATCGGAGCAAGAGAGTAACTGATACTTATATTCAAAATGCCAACTGGCTATTCCAGTAACGGTACATTGATCCGAGTGTTTAACGTAAACATAACTACATAACAACAGAAAGTCTTCAGCCGCTTCTCTATGCGTGCTGCTTGTCTTTATCCTTGGTCCTCGGTCCTTCTGACCCTGAAGCTAAGTTAAGAGCTGAGGTCCAACGCGCACCAGACCTCAGGTAACGGTTAACCTCATAATTATATACACCATATATGTACTACAGATATTCATGAAGTTTCAGTGATATTTACGGCAATCAGATGTAAGGAATACATAATCGGATATGTATGGCAATAACAATAAAGTCAGATGTAAGGTTAAGGCACAATGGGAAAAGTACATAATCGGATATGCACGGCAATAACAATACAGTCAGATGTAAGGTTAAGGCATGACAGAGGAAAATACATATATGCATACAATAACCATCAGAGTTAGTGTTACTAGTACGCGAACGTACCTTCGTTGACGATATACGGTACGACTGTTGGTCAGAACGTAAACACAGATATCCTATAAGGATACTATCGCATTTAATCAATAACTAACATCATAACAGTCATTTTAGTCATAAATGACCATTTTACCCCTGACCTCACTAATCGGCGAAATTTCGCCAGAGCTTCGCTACTTTGACTCTAATCTTCCAAAATTTTTCCATATCTCTTTCTCCAACATATTTTCAAAATAAATATCATATTTAATCCTAAAACATGATATCAAAATCATACTTGGAAGATTAAAGATCAAACTAGCATTTCTACTATAACTACCGAAAGAACTACTAGAACTTAAGACTAGAGACTGAAGAACTTACCCAGAACTTTGCTACTTCCTTCCCTAGAGCTCTCCCTTCTCTCTTCTCTCTAGATTTCAAAACTTTCAAGAGGTTTTGGTGTGAGTTTTCAAATGCACAAAGAGGCCTATTTATAGAGTTTGTTGGGGGCAAAATTGCACTTTTTCCAAACTTTTTTTCTTCATTTCTAGCCATTGGATCTAAGCTACTTTTCAAGGCTTCATCTCCACCACTCATGTGCCTTGTCCAACCTCCCCTAGTGTCACTCTTCAAAATATGATGTCATCCAAGTGATGACATCTCTTTTGCTTTATGGATTCATCTGATAAAGTTCCTTGTTCGGTGTTCTAATCGCGTAATCTTAACAAATCTCAAAAATTCATTAACGTAGTCTTGGAGGTCTCTGCTTACTCTTGAGAAATATTTGGATTAAAAAAATTTATGATCCCATTAAGGGTATTTCCTAGCCTGCTGGTCATTTTAGGACAAATGTAATACCCTAAAATCTGACTTAGGGTAAATATCAAAAATTGGGAAATGTACCTATTGAAAATAGGTGAATATGAGGTCTCAAACACCTTGTATTGAGTTTACCTTGTTGTTAGGGTAATTTCCCTTGAAATTAGATAATTTGCAATTAGGTCCCTAAAACGTTTGGGAATTTGTAAATAGGTCCCTAAGCACATTGTGGGTTATAAATACCCTGTGAAAGCTATAAAGGAGGCAAGTAAAAATCTATTTGAAATAGGGAAGGATATTGTCCCTGATTTAGGTAATTTATTAAATTACAAACTTGGAGAAATTGTATAAGAATGTCCAAAAGTATTGAAATGACCTAAATACCCCGTAAGTGCTAAGATAATGCGAAGACATGAAAACAAAGATGTCGGGGCCAAAGTTATGAGGTAATGAGGCATTCTAATTAAGAAAATTATCAACTATTGATAAGAAAGTAATTAGGTAATTATTGGCTAATTACTTAAGCTTAAGCAAAGGAAATTCAAAGATAATTATGTAAAACCCTAAAATTAGTGGTTTTTGGCCAAGATTTAGTAAAGACATATTTGCTAATTAATTGGAAATTTTTTGAGGAAAATGGAAGAGTTTAGGTATTTTTAAGCCTAAATACAAGAGTGGACCAATAGGAAAAAGTTATGAAAAATATGTAAAAATAATTATTTAATTATATAATAATAATTAAAAAATTAATTAAAAAATAAAATTATATATATATATATATATATATATATATATATATATATATATATATATATATATAATATAAAGGGGCTGCCGACATTTTTGAATAAGAGAAGAAAAAAAAAGAAAAAAAAAAGAAATGAATTAAATAATATATAAGAGTTGTTAAAATAATAAACTCTATTAAAATAATAAATAGTGAATAGTAAAAATATAAATAGGAAACGGATTCTATCTAGGGATTCAGGAATAGGTTTTCCAAAGTCAGGATAAAATATTGTTCAGTGGATTTTTATCTTCCGTTAGACTTTTCCGGAAGTTAATTCCGAAGCCGATAGAGCATTTTCCTAATAAGACGAAATAGGGAAAAATGCAGATAGGCACATTTTAGGATTTGAAGAAAATAAATTCTAACTCAACATCTGGAAATGAGTTTGAAATTATCTGGACATATTTGGAATCAGTGAATTTTTGTCCAGAAGTTGGCAATTCCAGAAATGAATTCCGAGAACGGGCACACCTTTCGAGAAACTTCAGGCTGACTGTTGGAACCCTATATGGAGTCATAAATTTATTTAGAACATTTCTAATAAGTAAGAAAATGTCTTCAAAGTTGTAATTTCAGATTTTTGGGATTTTACGTGATTCGCACGCCGATCGAGAAATTTTCTACCTGTAACATCCCATTTTGAAACGCGGAATTTTTTTTTTAAAAATCAGAGTAGAGCAATAGAGCGAAAGAGTAATCGGTTCATAGCCAAAACATCAACCATTGTGTAACATTATATAGATTACAGTAGTCCTAAGGTTTAGAAAGGAAATAGCGGAATAATAGAGTAACAGAATAACAGAAAACGATAAGATAAAGATAGTCTTCAGCTGCACGCCTACTCCGAGTACTTGCCTCGATCCCCGACCCGTGGTCCTCCTGACCTTGAAGCTACAACTGAGATTCAATTCAACGCATTGAATCTCGAGTAGCAGTTAACCTCATACCCAAACAATACGGTATACGAGACAACGAGATATTTCTAGAGCTAATACAACGTATATCATAAGCATACAACAGATGCATGCTCATTATGCCGACAAAACATAAGCACAAAGCAATATGTAAAGCCCCATAAGGTAAACAATAACAACAACAACCTGCACTATTCACCAGTGCCACGATACTCACTCGTGTCCTCAGCGCTAGGAAAACGGAACGGCGTTACCAAAACTATAACCCGTATAACTGTCTGTATAAGGGTCTACGAACATATCATTGACATATAAGTATTTAAGATGTGCAAGATTAGTGTTACAGTACGCGTCCGTACCTTCGTTTGCGACGTTAGGTACCACCGGCGGAAAACGTACTTTTACGGAAAAACGTGAACTTCAAACAGCGATTTGTCGGACAGCGTGACGGCAGCAAATCAGAGATTCTGATATCCTATAAGAATAATATCACCTTTATTAGTGATTTGACACTATAATCGGCATTTTAGGTAAAAATTACCATTTTGCCCTTCTACCCCTAATCGGCGGAATTTCGCGGCGACTTCGTTACTCGACAAATTTTCTTCCCGAAATTTTTCCGAACTTCAAGCAACTATGATTTTGAAAATAATGACTAAAATAGCCCTCCCATATGATACCCAATCATACTTGAAAATTTAAAGGCTATTCTAGCATTACTACCCCTAGTTTTGAAAGAGCTATAAAAGCTTCAACTTTTCAGGTACTCGATCCCTACCAAGTTTTTACCTCGTCGGGCATTTTTCAATGCAATGAGGCCTAAAAACAATAGTAGGAATCTCATTCCCTACTTACTAAAACTATCTAACAATTCTACTAACTACCGAACTAAAAACTAAAGACTAAAGACCAAAAGACTTACCCGTTGAAGACTTCTGCAGAACTTTTCCAGAGCCCTTCTCTCTTCTTTCTCTCTCTAGGTTCGAATTCTCTCTTGAGAATGGAGTGAAAAAACCAAAGGGGGGAGGGGGGTATTTATAAGAAAAGGTGTAGGATTTCGGCCGTCGGATCAACTTTGTGAGAATCGATCTGGACCGTCCAAAGTAACTTTTTCAAAAAGTTTTCTCTTCTTCTTCCTTCCTCTTGGCCGACCTGCCCTCATGCTGAGGTGGCACCAATTGGCCAATGGGAGGTGGCCATGTGTCCCTTCCAGAAGCCTACCCGGATGAATTTCTCCGATCGGTACCCGATTCGCGTAGTTTCAGAAAAATCTAAAAATTCTGGATTTACAACTCTGACGACATATTCTCACTTAGTAGAAATGTCCAAGTTAACCTATATTTTGATCACATATAGGGCTCCAACAAATCGATTGAGTCTTTCTCGAAAACGTGTCCGAACGCGTCCCGGTTTGAACGCATTTACGAAATCACCAATCTCTTGAAATAATTCACTGATTCCAAATATGTCCATATAAATTTAAACTCATTCCTAGATATTGAGTTAGAATTTATTTTCTTCATTTCCAAAAATATGCCTATATGCATTTTTCTCTATTTTGTTTTATTAGGAAAATGCACAAACGGCTTCAGAATTAACTTCCGGAAGAGTTTAACGGAAGATAAAATTCCACTGATCAATATTCTACCTTGACATTGGAATTCCTATTCCTAGATCTCTAGATAGGATCCGTTTCCTAATTTTAAAATTACTATTCACAATTTTTACTTTAATTAATTATATTAATATTATAATATGCAACTTGCACCACTTGCTTCTTATTTCATTTTTCATTTTATTTTTATTTTTCTTGGGGAAATTCGGCTGGCCCCCTTTTTATTTTAATAAATATATATATTTTTTTATTTAATTAATTATTTAATGATTTATTTATTTAACTTTTCCAAAAATTCCACCAAAATTACCTAATTGGTCAATTCTTGTATTTAGGCTTAAAAATACCTAAACTCAACTATTTTTCACAAAAATTTCCAATTAATTAGTAAATATATTTTTACTAATATTCAACTAATTTCCACTAATTTTTGAGCTTCCCATAATTATTACTGAATTTCCTTTGCTTATGCTTAAGTAATTAGCTCAATCTTACCTAATTACTTTTTTACCACTTGTTGATAATTTTCTTAATTACAATGCCTCATTACCTTCATATTCTTGCATTAACCTTAGTATTTCCATGCCTCTTACATTATTCTATAATTTGTAAGGGTATTTTGGTCTTTTATCACATTTTGGACATTCTTATACAATTTCTCCGAGTTCATAATTTATTAAATTACCATAATTAGAGAAAATATATTCTCCTACTTCACTTGGTCATTTTACTGCTTTTTAGGATTTTTCATAATTTTTCCTAAGTTATTTATGTCCCTTAGGGGCATTTTTGTCATTTTGACACTTTGGCCCTTAAATTTCCTAACTTGCTACAGAATTTAACTTAGAATAATAAGCTAAATTTACACAAGTCTGGAGACAATAATTCACTTATCAGAAATATCCATTTAATTCATAATATTTCAGATAATAAATATCTGGGTATTACACTACCGGCTTTAACTTCTTGAAGAAGTAAGTGATGTCATGCATGACATCACTTTTTGGACACCTAAGGGCCAAAAGGACAGCTGCCAAGTGGCCCGGTGAGGATCGTGACACTTGTCAAAAGTGCGATCCTACGGTCCAGTATCTGCCTGACAAAGTGTGAATAGTAACCCAAATTCTTCTTTAAATACCCCTCCCCTCCTTCATTCATTTTCACACCCTCTCCATTCTTGAAATTTTGAATTGGAGGAGCAGCAAGGAGGAGAAGAAGTCCGGGGAATTTTGCAGAGAGTTAAAATAGCGAAGCTCTGGCGAAATTCCGCCGACTAGTAAAGGTAGGGGCAAAATGGTAATTTTTACCTAAAATGCCTGTTATGATGTGAATCATTAATTAATATGATTTATGTTTTGAAAATTATGTTGGAGGAGGAGTTATGTTGAAATTTTGGAAGATTAAGGTCAAAGTAACGAAGTCTTTGGCGAAATTCCGCCAATTAAGGGTCAGGGGCAAAATAGTCATTTTGACTAAAAATGTCCGTCGTAATGCTAGATCCTTAACAAGTACATTGTTATGTTGATAGGATATCCGTAATCACGAACCGCTGTCAGGAAATACTGTTTTCTGTCAGAAGTACCGTTTTCCGTAAAACGTGCCAGAATTTCGTCAACGAAGGTACGTTCGCGTATTGGTAACCTTAACTCTGATATTTATGGTATACGTGTATGTGCTATGTGAATTATATGTTATGTACTGTTGTTATGATTCTTTGGGTAATGGGATACGCATGGGGATACGCTGTTTGGGAGATGCTTGTACTATGTGCTTTTATACTATTGATTCTGTGTTTGTCTGTAGTCCATATACTGTATATGTAGATATGAGGTTAACCGTTACCTGGGGTCCGATTACAATGGACCTCAGCTCTCCATATAGCTTCAGGATTGGGAGGACCAAGGACCGAGGAGAGAGACAAGAAGCCTGCGTAGAAGACCCGGTTGAAGACTTCCTTTCTTTGTTCCGGCAGAAATCTTTCTTTTTGTTATTCTGTACTTTTGAAATACTCGGTTCTTGTACCCTTTGTTGTAACCAAATTGGACTTACGGCGTTTTATATATACATATCAGTTACTCAATCGCTCCGGTGCTCTACTCTGATGATTTAAAAAAAAAATATACTGCTTTTGAAAAGTTGGGATGTTACAACAAACGCCGTCGGTTACGGAAATGACAACGGGTAACATCAACTTCAGGACAAAAATTCACTGATTCATAATATGTCCTGTTGTTTACCACTTAATCCAAGGATTTCAAGGTATGATTTAATTTCTATTGGTTCTCATTTATCCTATTTGCTTTTTACAAAATATCTCTTCCTTTATCCCAAAATATCATGATATTTTTCACAATTTTTCTCTCCAAAAAGTCTTGAATTTCGGCTAGCTCCCTTTTTAAATTATATTTTCTTTTTTTAAAATTAATTTATATTATATTTTAATTACCTTATATTATGTAGCATAAATTCTCTCATTGGCCCATACTTAATTGCATGGATTTAGGCATTTAAAATTACTAGAATAATTGTAGACCTTTGATCTTGCTTTATGAAACTCAATCTTAGCCATTGACAAAAGTTTAATTTGTAGAAATTGATTAGCAAGCTTAATTAGGGCCTTAATCCTATGATTAGTAATCTTTTATGATTTAGGGTTTTCACATATTAAATCTTATTAATTTCTCTTAATTACTTCCAATTAATTAGCATTTGTATTTATGCTAATCTGAGCCATTAATCATTAATTAGGGGTTTTTATGATCAACTTTGATCATTTCACTACTACAAAAAAGCCAATTAACGTCCTAAATTAGAGGCAATTAACGTCCTTTTTTAAAAGGACGTCTCGACGGGGGAAGTAAAAAAAAAAATCATATAAGGCGTCCTGATTTTATTTCAGGACGCCTTAGTTTAGGCGTCCTGATTTTATTTCAGGACGCCTTATAAGGCGTCCCGATTTTACGCCTTATAAGGCGTCCTGATTTTATTTCGGGGCGTCTTATGTGATTTTTATATATATATATATACCGCTTCATATTTTTTATCGAGCATTTGAAGATTATCAGATGAGAATAATTGTTGTATATTCAGATAAGAGCACGATTACATTTATAAACAAAATAGAGATCTAGATTTGAAATTTGAAAAACTAACATTCTAACAATAATATCCTATAATCTCTCTCTAGGTTTAGTTAATCCCTATAATTATGGGACTAATAAAATATTCTAATAATAACATATAATATTCTAACAATAATCTCCTATAATCTCTAGGTTTTCTTAATCCCTATAATTATGGGACTTATAAAATATTCTAATAATCACCGGACTAATAAAATATTTTTTAATATTTAGAGAGCGATGGAGAATAAAATATTATGGAAGTGAGGAATCAGAAAAAAAAAATTTAAGGGAAAGGGAAGAACAGATCGGACCTGAAATTGAAAATGGCACCAACAGTGAAGCCTGAGATCATCATCCTTTAAACTTCGATGCTGTCATCTCCTCGCCGTCGTCTCCTCGTCCCGTCTCCTCGCCCAGCAAGATCGAAGAGTGTTGAGGGAGTAGGAATAGACCGAAAGAGAATATGTGGGGTGCAGAGGAGAGAAGGGGAAGGCGTATGTGCAGATCAAATGAGAAGAGAAAGGGATAAATGAAATTAAATGAGGGATGGTGCGTAGAGGAAAGAAGGGATAAATGAAATTAAATAAGAGATGAGAAGAAGTCAAGCGCGAGGGAGAACGATGGTGATGATGCGTGCGAGAGAGAGAGAGAGAGAGAGGGAGAGGGACGATTAACTAATGAGAAAGGTAAGAGGATATTAATAAAGGAGCAGGGAAACAAAAATACTGATTTTGGCGACCTGAAATACTTTTAGGTCGCCAAAATACTGCTTTTGACGACCTGATATATTTTTAGGTCGCCAAAAAAAATTTCTGGCGTCAAAAAATTTCCCAAATTTTCTAAATTGCGCCAAAAATATTGCTTGTGGCGACCTGAAATACTTTTAGGTCGCCAAAAATACTGCTTTTGGCGACCTGATCAACTTTTAGGTCTCAAAAAAAAAAATTCTGAAGCCAAAAAATTTCCCAAATTTTCAAAATTGCGCCAAAAATGTTGATTTTGGCGTCCTGAAATACTTTTAGGTCGCCAAAAATACTGCTTTTGGCGACCTGATATACTTTTAGGTCGCTAAAAAAAAATTCTGGCGCCAAAAATTTCCCAAATTTTCAAAATTGCGCCAAAAATGTTGATTTTGGCGTCCTGAAATACTTTTAGGTCGCCAAAAATACTGATTTTGGCGTCCTGATATACTTTAAGGTCGCCAAAAATTTTCCACGCGCCAAAATATATCCTAAATTGCGCCAAATATTACATTTTAGACGTCCTAAAATAAATTTAGGTAGTTAAAAAAAACTTTAGGAGTCCTAAATTAATATTTGGGTTGTCTAAAGTCTCCAAAAAATCCTAAATGGCGCCAAATATTACATTTTAGGCGTCCTAAATTAATATTTAGGTTGTCTAAAAATATTTTAGGCGTCCTAAATTAATATTTAGGTTGTCTAAAGTCTCAAAATCAAGTAAATAATTACGACAATGCCACCGCCTTCACTTTTTACTTCCTTTTTTAAAATAAGGACGTCTTTTAGGGTAGTAATATCCATATTTTGTAGTAGTGTTTCCCTTGATTCATGCTTAAACAATTAGCAATTAATTACTTATTTAATCACTTACTAATTGTTGACAATTTTCTTAATTAGGATTGTAAAACCCTAAAAATCTCAGTAAGTAATGCCTCGTAAAAATAGGTGAATATGAGGTCTCAAACACCTTGTATTGAATTTAACTTGTTATTAGGGTAATTTCTCTTGAAATTAGATAATGTGTAGTTAGGTCCCTAAAACGTTTGAATATTTGCAAATAGGTCCCTAAAATATTTATGGGTTATAAAATACCCTGAAAATATTATAAAGAGGCAAATAAATATTTATTTGAAATAGGGAAGAATATTTTCCCTAATTTAGGTAATTTATTAAATTATTACCTTGGAAAAATTAAAGGAGAAAAATCAAAAAGTATTGTGGGGTCATAATTGACCCCATGATTTTTAATATTTTACATGGAGCGTAAAATACCAATGTCAGTAAAAATTTTGTTTGATAATAGTTATTTCTAATTAAGAAAATTATTCAAAATCAGTACATGATTAATTAAATAATTATTGGCTAATTATTTAAGCATAAACAAGGAAATATCCAAGGTAAATTAGCAAAACCCTATAATTAATGGTTTATGGCTAAAATTAGCATAAACTATATTTGCTAATTAATGGGAAAATATGAAGAAAAATTGGTGAGATTAAGTAATTTTAAGCCTAAATCAAAGTATGGACCAATAGGAAACTTTGTGGAAAAATTATGAAAAATAATTATGAAATAATTAAAATATATATATTATTAATTAAATAATTAATTAAAAAACGAAAAATAAATAAAAAGGAAGGAGCAGCCGAAATTTTTGAAGAAAATTGGATAAGGATGAAGTAGAAAATATCATGATAGCAAGTTGCAATATAAAATTAATAAAATGGAATATTCTGTAAAAAAAGCAAATAGGATAAATAACCACCGATAGAAATTAAATCCTATCGAGAAGACCATGAACAATGTTTCTAAGGTCAGAGTATTTTATAGAGAAGTGAATTTTTATCTCAAAGTGAGCTGTCTCCGAAGTCATTTCCGAAACCGACGGAGCGATTAGGGAATAAGACGAAAAGGACAAGGGAGCAGTTGAGGAAATGAAAATCAATGGAAAATAAATCATAACTCATTATATGGGGATGAGTTGGTAAACATCTGGACATGTTATGAATCAGTGAATTTTTGTCCAGAAGTTGACGTTACCGGAAGCGATTTCCGTAACCAAAGCGGATATCCGAAAATCTTCAGCAGAACCGAAGACACCCTGAATGGGATCAAAAATTTCGTTGACCCAAATATTTTGAAAGAGGAAAAAGAGATCTTCAGGGCTATATTCCCGGAATTTTGAGATTTTACAAGATTACGTGATTAGGACACCGAACAGGGACTTTATCGGTATAAAACTTCTTGAGGAAGTAAGTGACATCATCAAAGTACATGGGTGACATCATTGGCATGACATCATGGTCTTGAATGATGATGTAAGGAGGTGGATTGGAGGGCCAAGATTGTGCCAACTCAATGAAGTGCGATCCGACGGTCAAGAATTCGTCTGACAAAGCATGAATAGTAACCTGGACTTTTGCCTATAAATAGACCCCTTCATGCTCTTCATTCTTCACACCAATTGCCTAGCAATTTCGAATTAGAGAGAGAGTATAGAGAGAAGGAGGAGTCCGGAGGAAGAAGCAGCGAAGCTCTGGGTAATTTTTCGGTACCGAGTCTTAAGTTCTAGTTTTTGATTCGGTAGTTATAGTAGAAATGTTGTTTTGATCTTTAATCTTCCAAGTATGATTAGATATCATGTTTTAGGGGTAATTAAGGTATTAATTTCGAAATAATGTTGGAGGAAGAGTTATGGCAAAATTTTGGAAGATTAGAGTCAAAGTAACGAAGTGCTGGCGAAATTCCGCCGATTAGGGGTTCAGGGGTAAAATGGTCATTTATGACTAAGATGTCTGTCGTAATGATAGATCCTTAAAAAATACGTTGTTATCTTGATAGGATATCCCTGATTACGTTCTGACCAACTGTCGTACCGTATTCCGTCAGAAATACCGTATATCGTCAACGAAGGTACGTTTGCGTACTGTAACACTAACTCTGATGTTTACTCTATGCGGGTATGTAGTATGAGTATTGTATGCGTATATGTGGTTGATGGTCTGTTGATATGTTGTGAGTGTTGTTATGTGCTTTTGGATACATGCACTCCGTGTGATACATTTACATGCACTCTATGTGATACATCTATATGCACTCCGTGTGGTACATTTATATGCACTCCGTGTGGTACTTCTACATGCACTCCGTGTGATACATCTGTTATACTGTTAATGTGAATGACTGTGGACTATATACTGTATATGTGAATGTGAGGTTAACCGTTACCTGAGGTGCGGTGCGGACCTCAGCTCTTAACTTAGTATCAAGGTCAGAAGGACCGAGGACCGAGGAGAGAGGAAAGCAGCAAGTTCAAGGATCCGACTGAAGACTTTCCGTTGTTGTCCTTTACTTTTGAAAACTCCCGGTTATTGAACCGCTTCTGTAATTAGCCTGTGGGCATTTTGAATATATATATCAGTTACACTCTTGCTCTGATGCTCTACTCTGATGAAAAAATTTTATACTGCTTTTGAAAAACGGGATGTTACAAGGATTAATCATTTTCTCACAACTATTGCACTGACATTGGTAATTTATGCTCCTTGTATAATATTAAAAATCATTGGGTCATTTAAGGTTCCCAAAATAATATTTAATTTTCCCTCTTATTATTTCCAAGGAAATAATTTAATAAATTACCAAAATTAAGGACAATATTCTTCCCAATTTTAAATAAATATTTCACTGCCCTCTATGATTTATCATAATATTTTCAGGATATTTTATGACCAATAAATGCATTTTTAGGCCTTTTGGCACTTTATTTCTTCTAATTTCAATAGAATTTACCTTAGAAACAAAGTAATTACCCTAAAACATTTGAGACCACATATTCACCTATTTTCAATAGGTATTATTTACTAAATTATGATACTTATTATAAGTGTGATTTTTAGGATATTACATGTCACCCCATTTTATGCAAAGTATGATGAATATGCATGTTATATGCAAGAACGGGACATGTGATTAATGTTAATTATTTCCTAATTTAGGTTACGTGTTCATCACAATGACACAAAGGCTATGAAACTATGAATGAAATGAATAGTATGAAAACACACATATTTTCCGGAGTTGAATCTAGTTGTCACCCCATTTTATGCAAATTATTCAATATGCATGCACCGGACAGGTGATTAATGTTACTACGTATTTCCTGATTTAGGTTCCGTGTTCATCACAATGACACTAAGGTGAGTAGGTGACATTATGCAATTGAGTGCGTGCACGCATTGTAATGAACACTAAATTAAAGTACATTAGGACAGACCTACAACTACCATCTGTCCTAGTTCAATCAAGAATGCATGCACTCATGATATATTTTAGTCCATCTGGATTAAATGACTGTTTAATTTGTATTATTCACCTCTTATTTATAAGTCAAAATTATCTAACTCTTACATATCAAAGAAAATTAGGTAATTCAATAAATATGAAATAAATTGATAATTTTTTTCTAATTTTTCCATATTTTATAAATAAATATTTTTCACCTCTTTCTTCTCTCTTTAATTACCTTTCAATAAAGGAAAAATTGTAATACTCTCATTTATTACTCTAAAAGTTGATTTATAATATGGACCGACATTTTTTTTTCTCAAAATTGACTTATAAATTGTAAGGACTAGTTGTTTAAACCAGTTGTTGAATATTGACTCAAAATTTCAAAAATGTCACTGTATCTTTTTCTATGTCTGGTTTCAAGTAAATGGTCGTTAATTAGGCGTCGTTAAATCTACTTTTTGTAGTAGTGATCCTACTTATTTTTATTTGATTTATTTTCAATTTTATTTTATTTTTTAAGGCACATGGATCCTCTTATTGGAGGCAATTCTGTTTGAGACAGTGTCCGCACTAAATGTGGGTGCCTCTTAAGGGATTAGTCTCTTCCTCTAAATTTAATCTCGGTTGGTTGTTAATAGACGCGGACCCTGTGCAATATTTTATTACAAAATTATTATGAACAAGTTTTGTAGGGAAAACCATTACTGAATTACCTGTAGTTTCTTGTAATTTTAATTTGATACTTTTTTTTTTTCTCCATATAAAAACTTTTAATTTTATCCTTCTAGTATTGTTAGGACACGTAACTTTGCTGTATGTTAGCACTAGTAACTCCTGTATAGCAGTTAATTGTGTTGATAGTATAAAACTAAAAGATTTAATAGAGAAAAACAACAAGGTATTAAACTAAAAATTGAAGGAAATTATATGTATCTAAATAATAGTTTTCCCCTTTATACACACATATATACATACGTATGTACATACATACGTACACACACACACACACACAAACATACCTACCTACATACATACGTACGTACGTACACACACACCTACATACATACATACATACCTACATACGTACGTACGTACAAAGACACACACACACACACATACATGTTGTTCAAAATATACTAAATAGGTAGAAATCAAACAATAACAAGAATATGTATTACTAAGATTGCATGTACTGTAAATAACAAGAATCTGTATAACTATGATTACATATACAGTAAACATACAACTGGTGTGTATAGAATGGAAAACTTATAAACAAACTCACAAGACTGTTAAATATGGTAACGAACTTTGAAGAAATCCGGGCCCAATGTACGTTGTTTCCTTAAGACAATTTTGCTCCCTCAATATGGATGCCCAAAGTTGTTGAGCAATTTCTCCCAGGATAGAGTGGATTTTTTCGTCTTCAGAATGATGGCTCTCTCAATCTAAAGTACAAGCGAAAACAACAAGTCTACTTTCAGTAAATCAAGCTTATGTTGAACCAAGTTTCATAGAATTATTTTCTCCTTCTTCCATCCTAACCTTTGGATTAAAAAGAACTTTATGAAACTCCATCTCCTCCCTTGCACATGCTGCCGACATGCCTCCCTCTCAACAACTAATTAATGTGTTTTTATTACCAAAATACCTTAATTATTTAATGAAAGAGAAAAACAAAATCCTATCCAATAATCTCCATGTGATTGGTGCCACTTTTGTTGACTTTGGGGGGTTGATTTATTAATTTAATTATCATGCTAATCAAGAGCTTAAGTGTCATTCTATTTACATGTGCCATAATTTAACTTTTCAAAGCTAATTTAATAAGGCTTAATTTACTCCCTAATCAAGTGTTTATATTCCCTTTAATTACAACTACCATTGTAGGATTGGTTCCTTAGTTAAATCATGGTCATTAGTGCTTTTATTAATCAAGCTTTATGCACTTTAATCTTTACTTATTTCCCGTTGTCTTTTATTAAGTTGAAGGCATTTACAAATAATTCTAATTAGCACAAGCTAATTTGTCTATTATTTTCTAATTGACACTTAATTTGATTAAGTGTTTTTATAACTTTTCCATTGCTCATTTGAACTTAAAATAGCCATCATTTTATGTGACTCTATGTCACACATGTTAACCAATTTAATATGGTAACATATTCCTAAAATACAAGATTTTCAGTAAAACAAACATCGGGTATTACACATCATCTGAACACATCAAATTAAGAAACCATTAAAAGCTCATATGCTTACCCCTATATGTGTGTGTGTGCACGCGCGCGCACCCACTGTCTTGTCTAGGAATGAGTATGAGTTTAAAACTCCACAATGTTTACAATCGATCATCACATAGTTGTCTCTTTGAATCTAGTTTGTGGGATCTCCACTCTTCTAGGTAGAGTTACCGCAATAATCAACAATGGATCGGCCTACCATGTTCACATTTGGTGATTTTCATATGTGACGCTCCTACCGGGTTCACATTTAGTGCTTTTCTTTTACATGATTGTTATATGCTTGTCCCTTTGATTAGAGGGATGAGGCATTTTCTTTTATTTTTTTTATATTTAGATTAAATTATATGCTGCATCCTGAAATATTTTTTGCACTCAGTATCTCAAATTAATTAATTTTCAATCCTGCATTCAGAAATATTTTTCCTTTAACACCAGTATTCTAGAAATTATTTAATTTGAAATATTGGCCTGGGTGCAAAAAATATTTTAGGATGCAGTATATAATTTAAACCAAATAAATAAAACATATAAAAAAATATAAAAAGAAAATGTCTCTTCCCTCTAAGAGAGACAAGCATGTTTTGTAAAAGAAAAACGTGGATTCTGCTCGTACTGCAGAAGGAGATCCATTCACAATGGGAAGCAGCCGGCTAATAAGAGCCACTCCTTTTTGGGACTGTCAATCACTCCCCCAATATATATCTCCACCCGTTTTGGTGTTGTGACTACAAAATATTTGATTCTACGAGTGAGTATCATATATAGTCTCATATATAAACATAAGTCTGAGAATGGATGTTGCTTCAATGTTGCACATGAATGGAGGCAGTGGAGAAGCAAGTTATGCCAACAATTCCTTGTTACAGGTATGAATGTGTATACATATAGGTAGAGCCGTCAAAACGGGCTCGAGTGGAGGGCTGGGTTTAGATTTTATGGGATGCAAAAGGAACTCCGTCTTAAAACGGGTTAGCCAATCAATGCTTAAAAATAAAAGGGCTGGCCCGCCTATTTTTTATTTATTGAAATAAAAGTTCTCACTCCTGTTACACAACATCTCTTATTTTTCTTAAATTTCTTTCAAGACTTTCTCAGATTGAATGTTAAATTAAATAATATTATAACAAAGAAAATTTCATCGTCACAGGTAATTTTTTTATAAACAATAATATTATTTATTTTTTCTTACTTTTGATTTGGGAAAATAATTTATTAGTGTTCGAAGTTTGGTTTGTATTTGTTTTTAAAGTTTAGACAATAGTTAGTCACTTTATTTTATTAATATATAAGATTTGAATTCTAAATTTTAAGAGATTTATTATTTTATGTTTAGATATCTCAAAATAATTTACAAATTTATAATTAAATAAAAATACATGAATGCCCGTGGGCCAGCCTTAATCCTGCATGTCTAAAGGTCATCCTTCAATAATATAATGATTTTATAAAATGCGAGTCAAGGCTTTTCAAGCCAAACCCTTTTAAGCCTGGGCTCATTAAGTACTAGCCATTTAGGACTGGGTGCTAGAATGTTTTCACGGCTTTACCTTTATCATAAAATATATAACTATCACATATACTTACTAATAATATATATTTGAACAGCAAAAGGTGATGTCCATAACGAAGTCCATTAGAGATGAAGCAATAATGAGTATTTACAATGGAAAGCTCCCTAAAAGCCTAGCAATTGCAGACTTGGGTTGCTCTTCAGGACCAAACACTTTGTTTATGACTCGTGAATTCATTGAGACTGTGGAGATGCTTTGTAGAGAGCTAAACCATGAATCTCCAGAATATATCATATTCTTGAACGATCTTCCTGGCAACGATTTTAATAACATTTTCAAGTCTCTTGAATGCTTCAAACAAAACTTAAGCACTCGAGTTGTTGGTGGGATTGGTAAATGCTACATCAGTGGCCTTCCAGCTTCTTTCTATGAAAGGATTCTTCCTACTAGTTCTCTGCATTTTGTTCATTCCTCCTATAGTCTTCATTGGATGTCTCAAGTATGTAATATTTATTAGTCACTTTCTTTTAAATGATTTTCAGTAATTATTTTTATATAAGGCATAATTTATTCCTCCTCTTTCTAATTTGTATCATTTCATTCCCATTTAGGTTCCGAAAGGTATTGAAAACAATAAGGGCAATATTTGCATGGCAAGCACAAGCCCTTTAGATGTTCGTAATTCTTATTACCACCAATTTCAAAGAGATTTTTCATTGTTTCTGAAATTTCGTGCAAGAGAACTAGTTGAAGGTGGTCGTATGGTTCTTACCCTCGTTGGAAGAAGCACTAATGGCCCATCAAGCAATGAATCTTTCTATCATTGGGAGCTTTTAGCTGAGGCACTCAATGACATGGTTTTGGAGGTACGTAACGTACATAGTTTTTTGTAATATATCCAAAGATTTAATCATTGACAAAGCACAACATTCCCTACTATCCATATAGCGACCTACCTAGTAGAATAAGACTTGAAGTCATTGTTGACTACATAGTCAGAGTTTTAAACATACAATTTTCTCCCAAATTTGTGATAGAATAATTTGTTTTGGTGTGTGGTGTAGGGAATCGTAAAGGAGGATCAGATAGATTCATTCAACATTCCTCTATACCATCCATCCTCATCTGAATTGCAATTAGAGATTGAAAAAGAAGGCTCATTCACTTTGAATCGCTTGGAGGAATTTGAAGTAAGTTGGAAGGCTGCATGTGGTGAGGAACACAATGATAATAGTGATGGATACAAAGCTACACAATTTCTAAGAGCTGTGGCTGAACCTCTTCTTGTGAGTCACTTTGGAGAAGCTATCATTGATGATGTTTTTCATCGTTACCAACATATATTAGCAGATCGTATGTCTACAGAAAAAACTGTGTTCCTCAATCTTGCTGTATCTTTGACCAAAACAGCTTGAAGCAACCAGCAGATACATGTTTCTACCACATACATATATTGGGGATCCATATGAGTGTAATGAATAAATTATTTGTCAGTCTTCTTGTTCTTTTAAAATTTTCCGATATTATGTATGTTCGATTTGAGTAATCCCGCGTTTGAGTGATGTTACGTTGTATCTTTATAATTTTATGAATAAATTATTTGTCAGACTTCTCACAACTTTATTACTTATACCACAAATAACAGTGTGCATTCCGAGGCATAGCTAACAAAACGAAATATAAACCATACGTTATGTATTCCAAATTTCTATTATTTCACTTGTTTATCAATTTTCTCAAGTTAATCCTAATAATATTCTCTCAACAATAATCGTATAGAAGAGGGAGAGAAGGAATTAAGAAAGATGCATTGATTAAGGAATAACCTCTAAACTAGCCTCTAACCGGTTAGGCTAGCGAACCAGCTTAGAATCAACCCGGGCCAAACCGGTGGGGAATAAAAAATTGACATATAATTTAAATTGTCATTATATCATCCAAATACCATATTATCATCGAGTTTAGCACAGGTATAAGCCCGTGCTTTTAAGAACATAGTTGAGGATTTTCCATCCATGGCTGCATGGTGCGCGGTTATTCCAATGTAGAAGCTAGAGTATGGGAACAAGGTGATTTGTGCAGACGCGGGATGGAAGCTTCTTCGTTAAAAACTATCAAGTCTGGTACGGAAGGAGACTTTCTTTGGCTTCTGAGAAATCAGAAGTTGAGAGAACCCTGAAATCTGTGTTTGATTCAGCAACGGTGAGTGAGACACCATAGCCAGAGACGTAATGGATGAAGGGTTTTGGGCAGTGGCCGGGTAGGCCATATAATGTCGCCAGCGAGAGGAAGAAACTGGTTGAGAGTGAGAGAGAGGGAATGTTTGAGTTTTGGAAGAAGGGAATGGAAGATGGGGGGTGGGGGGGGGGGGTAACCAAGGAAGGGAGAGTGTATGAAAGAGAATGAAGGAAGAGACTAGGGTAGGGGTAGCAAAGGAAATTTCAAAACTCAAGCATTTTTCTTAATATTGTGGGGCCACCATAAATAGTGACAGCGCTTTGGCATTTTAAAATGTATAGTCACTTTTGCCTTGTAATACCCAGATTTTATTATCTGGAATATTATGAATAAATTGGATATTTTTGATAAGTGAAATTAATGTCTCCTGACTTGTGTGAATTTAGCTTATTATTCTAAGTTGAAATTCGGTAGGAAATCAGGGAATTTAAGGGCCTAAGTGCCAAAATGACCAAAATACCCCTGGGAAGGGTAAAAGATTTAGGAAAATTATGAAAAATCCTAAAAGGCAGTAAAATGACCAAGTAGATCAGGAGAATATATTATCTCTAATTCTGATAATTTAATAAATAATGAACTTGGGGAAAATTGTATAAGAATGTTCAAAAAGTAATAAAAATGCCAAAATACCCTTGTAAATTGTAGAATAATGCAAGAGACATGGAAATTCTTATGTTAATGCAAGAGTTTGAAGGCAATAAGGTGTTCTAAGTAAGAAAATTATCAACTTGTGATAATTAAGTAATTAAGTAATATTGGACTAATTACTTAAGCATAAGCAAAGGAAATTCACAAGTAATTATGTAAAACCCTAGAATTAGTGGTTTTTGTTTTAAAATTAGTAAAAACATGTTTACTAATTAATTGGAAATTTTGGAAAAAATAGTTGAGTTTAGGTATTTTTGAGCCTAAATACAAGAATGGACCAATTAGGAATTTTTGTGAAATTTTTGGGAAAAATTAAATAATTAAATAATTAAATAAAAAATAAATATTAATTAAAAAAATAAAGGGGGCAGCCGAATTACCCCCAAGAAAAGGAAAAAAAATAAAAGAAAACTTAGTAAATAAGTTTTATTATAATAATCATATAATTAATTAAAGTGAAAAAGGGTGAATAATAATTTAATAATTAGGAAACGGATCCTATCTAGAGATCTAGGAATGGGATTTCCAAAGTCAGGATAGAATATTGATCAGTGGAATTTTATCTTCCGTTAGACTCTCACTGGAAGTTAATTCAAGCCGTT
Source organism: Acacia pycnantha (assembly GCA_025563575.1). Lineage (NCBI taxonomy): Eukaryota > Viridiplantae > Streptophyta > Magnoliopsida > Fabales > Fabaceae > Acacia > Acacia pycnantha. The sequence goes on along the minus strand of JAMWYP010000050.1, from coordinate 828,754 downwards.
TGTGCTTTTTCCTAATAAGACGAAATAGGGAAATTCGAGAAAAGGCCAGATAGCCAAGAGGACAAAAAGGTTATGTTGTGACATTTGAAAAAGAATTAGGAATTTTCATGGACATATTTGGAATCAGTGCATTCCTGTCCATAAGCGGTTGCTTCCAGAATTGCGTTTCGAAATCGTCACGTTTTTCCGTAAAACTTCGGCTGAACACGGAATGCCCTATACGGAACCAAAATTTAGGTTAACTTGGACATTTCTAGTAAGTGAGAATTTGTCTTCAAAGTTGTAAATCCAGAATTTTGAGATTTTTCCGAAATTACGCGAATTAGGTACCGATCGGGGAAATCGGCCTGACTGGGCATAAAGCAAGCTGAGTCATCACTTTTGGACCAATGGGAGGCTGCCACATCAGCCCTTGATGTCGGAAGGAGAGAGAAAGGGAGGAGAGAAAACTTGTTCAAAAAGTTGGTTTCAACGGTTCAGATCGTTTCTCATAAAGTTGATCCGACGGCCGAAACCCTAATCCCAAAACTATAAATACCCCCCCTCCTCTTCATTTTTCTCACATTTGGGAGCCTCCAACCGAAAATCTAGAGAGAGGAGAGAGAAGGAGAAGGCCGGGGAAAATCTGTAGCGAAGCTCTGGGTAAGTTTTTCGGTACCGAGCTTTTAAGCTTTCGTAGTTATTTCAATAGTTAGAGAAGTAGTATAGCCTTTAAATTTTCAAGCATGATTGGATATCATATGATAGGGCTATATTAGTTTAGAATTTTGAAAATTATCATTGGGTCGAAGTTCTGGCAAAATTTTGGAAAATCGGAGCCAAAGTAACGAAGTCTTTGTGAAATTCCGCCAATTAGGGGTATAGGGCAAAATGGTAATTTTTACCTAAAATGCCAGTTATAATACCAAATCACTAATGAAACTGATATTACTCTTATAGGATATCGAAACTCGATTTGTCTTGCCGTTACGTTGCCCGACGTGCCGTTGTTTCACGTTTTTCCGTAGAAAAGTACGTTTTCCGCCAAAAGTACCGGACGCCGTCAGCGAAGGTACGGACGCGTACTGTAACACTAATCTTGTGCTGTTTAAATACATATATGTCAAGGATACGTTCGTAGACCGTTATACGTGACGTTTTATACAGGTTATGTCTTGTAATGCCGTTATGTTTTCCTAGCGCTGAGGACACGAGTGAGTATCGTGGCACTGGTGAATAGTGCAGGCTGTTGTTGTTATTGTTTACCTTGTGGGGCTTTACATATTGCTTTGTTCTTATGTTTTGTCGGCATAATGATCTTGCATCTGTTGTATGCTTATGATATACTGTTGTATTAGCTCTAGAATATCTGTTGTCTGTATACTGTATTGTTTGGGTATGAGGTTAACCGTTACCTGAGATTCAATGCGGTGAATTGAATCTCAGCTGTAGCTTCAGGATCCGGAGGAATACGGATCGAAGATCGAGGCAAGCAGCATTAGACGTGCAGCCAGAGACTTACCTATCTTTTTCCGCTTTCTGTTTCTTTCTGTTATTTACTTTCCGAACCCTAGGATTACTGTAATCAATACAATGTTACACAATGGTTGATGTTTTGGCTATGAACCAGTTACTCTTTCGCTCTATTGCTCTACTCTGATTGAAAAAAAAAAATCGCTTTAGAAAACGGGATGTTACATTTTTGGTATCAGAGCAAATCTTTCTGGCAAGTATTTAACTATGTTACCACGAATAGTTTGGTGCCTTCGCCGAAGGCAAGGCTAGTCTATGTGGGTGTGCCAATCAGTCGCCATATAAGTCGGTGAGGCTCCCATGGTAGACATTTACTTGGCCATTATGTTCGGATAACGGAGTTAGGTTCTTAAGCCTTTTAATTTTGAGCATTGTTTTTGAAAATGAGTACTGATAGGACCATTGGTGTAATGTGTAGAGATGGACAGGACCGAAGTCCCTTATACGCGTTATTACGGCCGATGGTATCGTGCTACTCGTAGATCTGTAGTTCCACCGTCTGTACCGAAACCTGAACCTCCGACAAGTCCACAAGACCCTGTACTTGAGTACTATCATAATCTCCTAGTTGATCCAAATTTCTTTGTGGAGCAGCTGGACGAACCTCTTAGTCATAACCTGAACAACCTAGTGATTGAGAACCAAGTTGATCCGGAAGCCCTACCGGCTCAACCCACTCCTCTATCGGAGATAATTTTGAATATCCTGACATCCAAACCCTGGATGATGAGGAAGCAGACGAAGACGACTACCATTACGTTCTGGATGATAACCTGTCACTAGTTATTCGGTTTGAGACATATTTTGATCAAGCCGGAGCATATACTGAAACCATTCAAGGCAGATACCTCGTATTTTTGAGCCTGATAAGGACCTACTTTGACGTTTGCACCCAACACCCACCCGAGGATTGGATTAGGACCACCCTATACTTTTTCCCGCGAACGCAATTTTGGGCAAGATTCGTCAACGAGCTGTTGGATGAAGGACCGGTGATAAACGCTAGTATCTACCTACGCTACTTAAAGAGCATGGTTCGACTATACATGTAGAAGGAAGCGCCAGTTGAAGGAAGTTGTGGAACATGGTAGTTAGATAACTTAGTATGTAAGAAACACCTCTTGACACCCTGAGGGGTTGTGAAATATGTTAGAATAAGAGAGATTGTAAAATATGGCTTGTATTAGGATTAGACTGACTGATATGTACAAATCTTATGAAATGAATATATGTGAATATATGTTTGGTGTGCAAATTGTTGTGTCATCTCTAATATTTACATATCTACCGTTATAAATAAAGGAAAGGAATTAAAACATGGCAATCATAAGAGGTGCTGGTGCACCGAGAGGCCGAGGCCGAGGTCGAGGCCGAGGCCGAGGTCGAGGCCGAGGTAGAAGAGGAGGCAGACAGCCTCAGGATGAACGAAACCAAGTACCGAATCAACCCGGACATGAGGAAATTGAAGAAATGCGTAGAACTCTACAAGAACAAAGAGTTCTGATTGATGCTCTCTTGGCAAGACAGAACCAACAAGACCAGGAGGCACAAAGACAGTTGGACGCACATCAACATGAGGAGGAACAAGAAAATGAAGAAAATGATAACAATAATGAAGAAGAAGAGTATGATGACAATGAAAATGACGAACGTGATGAAGAGCCTGAGGGGTCTGAGAGATCCCAATCACCACCCAGGCACGAACAAAGAGAGAGAACCACCGAGAGCTGGGTCAACCAGTTACAAATCAAGCCACCCGGTTTCCGGGGAAAGAATGAATTAGCTGAGGATTGGCTGCTCAGTCTGGAGAAGATTTTTGAAGTTATCGAGTGCCCGGGAAATCGAAAGGCACTGCTGGCTATCTATAAGTTAGAGGGCGATGCCCACAGATGGTGGAAGAGCGTTTCCACAACCCTGCCAAGCCCTGTTACGTGGGAGATGTTCCTGGAGCAATTCAACGAACAATATTTTCCTCCCTCAATACAGGTGATTAAGGAGGAGGAGTTTCTGCAGATCCAGCAAGGAAACGAAGAATCATTCGACGATTACTTCGCACGTTTCACCAACCTGTCCCGATACTCTTCGTATCTAAAGAGCATTGTGAACGAAAGCTAGAAGGCGAACCGATTGGTGAACGGACTGAGGTACGACATAAGAGCGAGGCTGGTATCTCACCAATTCTCCAAGATGGCCCAAGCCGTAGGATCCTGCAGACTGACAGAGCGCAACTTGAAGGAACTGCGCAAATCCCGAGGCCAGGAAGGCAACAATGCTGGTCGCGGTGGATCAAACCGCGGAGGTTCTGCACAAAAGAGGAAAGCGCCTTGGAGCGACAACCGAGGTGGGAACAAGAAACCCTACCAACAGTACAATCTCAGACAGCAGGGATCCCAGACGTGTTCAAAATGTAAGAAGTACCATCCCGGAGCCAACTGTGATGGGAAACAAGTCTGCTTCAGGTGCCAGAAGCCGGACACATTAGCCGGGATTGCCCCGAGAAGACTGCAGAGGCGAGACCTCAGAGCGCTGGCCATGTAATACCCTAAAAATCTCATTTATGATAAGTATCATATTGAGCAAATATTGCCTATTGGAAATAGGTGAATATATGGTCTCCAAGACCTTGTGGTGAATTTTTAGGGTAATTACTCCTGAAATTAGAAAATGTGCAAATAGGTCCCTAAAACGTTTAAGAATGTGCAATTAGGTCCCTAAATGCATTTACGGGTTATATAATACCCTCGTGAAAATTATAAAGAGGCAAGAAAATATTCATTTGAAATAAGGAAGTATATTGTCCCTAATTTAAGTAATTTATTAAATTACTACCTTGGAAAAATAAAGTGGGAAAAGTTAAAAAGTATTATAATGACAAAAATGCCCCGTGAATTATGAACTAATGCATGGGACATAAAATACAAATGTCAATACAAAATTTTGAAGATAAAGGGTTATCTTAATTAAGAGAATTATCAACTAGTGATAAGAGAGTAATTGAGTAATTATTGGCTAATTACTTAAGCATAGGCAAAGGAAATTCATAAATAATTATGTAAAACCTAAAATTTGTGGTTTTTGGCCTAAAATTAGTATAAACATATTTGTTAATTAATTGGAAATTTTGGAGAAAAATAGTTGAGTTTAGGTATTTTTAAGCCTAAATACAAGAATGGACCAATAGGAAAATTTTGTAAAAAATTATATAAAAAATTATTAAATAATTATTTTATATATTATTAATTAATTAATTAAAACGAAAATTAATAAAATAATAAGAAATAAGGACAAGAGTTGGTAAAAATCATGGTGCCTTAACTTGCAAGTTGAAGTGTAAAATTGTATAAACAAGTACAATGAATAGTGATCAGATTTATAGGAAACATTTTGTCCAGAGATTGATGATCCCAGAAAGTTCTTCCGAAACTGGCACGCTTTCCCGTAAACTTCAGACTGACTTTTGGAGCCCTGGATGGAATCAAAAATTAGTTTAACTTAGACATTTCTAATGAGTAGGAAAATGTCTTCAAAGTTGTGATTCCGGATTTTTGAGATTTTTCCGAGATTACGCGATTCGGACACCGATCGGGAACTTTATCGGTACAAGTTCATAAAGCAAAAGCATCACATCACATTAATTGATGTGACAAACCACCAACTAAGGGGGAGAGGATGGTTTGGACAAGTGGCATGGTGAGGATCTTGACATTTGGCAAAGTGCGATCCGACGGTCCAGAATCCGCCAGAAAGTGTGAATAGTGCACAACTTTCCCTATAAATAGGAGGCTCTCCTTTGCATTCTTCACACCAAAATCATTTCTCTAGTTGAACTTTCCTAGAGAGAAGTTAGAGAGAGGAGCTCACGGGGAGGGAAGGAGTCAGGGAATTTTGCGCAAACAAGCTCTGGTAATTTTTCCGGTCTTTAGTCTTTAATTCTTTCGGTAGTTTTAGTAGTAATGCTAGATAGATCTTTAGTTTTATTTTAAATATGAAATTCCAAAATCATGGTGGGGTCAGAGTTCTGGCAAAATTTTGGAAAGTCGGAGTCAATGTAGCGAAGCTCTGGCGAAATTACGCCGATTAGGGAAATAGGGGCAAAATGGTAATTTTTACCTAAAATGCCCGTTATAATGTCAAATATTGATAATGGTGATATTATCATTATAGGACATCAGAAACCTTGATCTGTCGTTACGTTGTCCGACGTGCGGCGGTCCTGTATGCTTATGTATTGATATACTGTTGTATTGTCTTGAATATCTGTTGTCTGTATATTGTATTGTTTGAGCATAAAGTTAACCGTTACCTGAGATCCAATGGGGTAAATTGGATCTCAGCTGTAGCTTTAGGGTCCGATGGACCAAGGGTCAGAGACCGGGGAAACAGCATAACTAGACGGAATGCCCGGAACAGGGAAAACACCGGTAGACGGAGCCATAGAGAGGAATCAAGGGGAAGAGTCGTAACAATGTACCGGTCGAGGCAAGTGCGGGAAGAAGATCATCGAGCCAAATGTCGTGCAAGAGTCTAATGAAGTTACTTGAATAGTTTGGTGCCGAAGGCAAGGCTAGTCTACGTGGGTGTGCCAATCAGTCGCCGTGAACTCGGTGAGGCCCCATGGTAGACACTTACCTGGCCATTCTGTTCGGATAACGGAGTTAGGTTCATTGCCCCAAGTCTGGTCAAGGCTTGGTCTAGGTTGTATAGTTACTTTTTGTGAAATGTAATTGTACGAAGCTCTGTATATTGTATCACATGATTATTCCTTCGGGAAATTTTTAATATATCAGCATACGCTCGGCATCGTCATATGTCGGGGTATTTTTATATCATTACTCATATATTGTCCAAATTTTTAGTACATTGCTCTCCGTTTCCGCGGTACTCTGAAGTAGCACCTCAAGTTTTGTTTGACTTTTATAAAAACAGGTGTCATCCGACACGATTTATGCTACAGAATTTGGGGTGTTACAGGCCAGATCTTTGCGTTGACTAACACAGAGGCCAGAAAATCTCCGGAGATGGTCCAAGGTACCATCTATCTCAATGGGAATCTATTACAAGCATTGTATGATTCGGGTGCTAGTCATTCGTTTATTTCATATGATTGTGCAAGTCGTTTAGGATTGCATGCCCTGTCTTTTCAAAAATTGACTTGCGTTCGGGATACCATCAGTTGCGAGTTAAAGATGGTGATGTTCCCAAGACAGCTTTCGAGAACCGAGATATGGGCATTATGAATTCCTTGTGATGCCTTTCGGATTGACAAATGCAAATGCGGTATTCATGGATTACATGAACCGTATCTTGACAACACCTAGACCAATTTGTGGTGGTGTTCATCGATGACATTCTTATTTATTCTAAGAGCAAAGAAGAGCACGAAGAACATCTGCGAAAGGTGTTAAACATACTCAGGGAGAAGCAACTCTATGCTAAGCTGAGCAAATGCGAATTTTGGCTGCCGGAAGTGAAATTTCTGGGCCATGTTATATCTAGCGACGGAGTTGCGGTTGATCCGAGCAAGGTGGAAGCGATCTGGACTGAAACGGCCGTAGACCGCGACGGAGATCCGTAGTTTTCTTGGTGCAAGCGGGATACTACCGCAGATTCATACGGGATTTCTCGCATCTTGCCCTACCATTGACAAAGCTTATGAGGAAGAATCAACCCTATGTATGGGGAGATGATTGTGAGGAGAGCTTTCAGAATCTGAGGGAGAGGTTGACTACAACACCGGTGTTGATTATCCCCGATCCAGATGAGACCTATGTTGTCTAGGCGGCTATCATGTTCGCTTTGAAGATATGGAGGCATTACCTGTACGGTGTAACCTTTGAAGTGTATTGTGACCACAAAAGTTTGAAATACTTGTTCGATCAACGAGAACTCAACATGAGACAACGTCGTTGGATGGAGCTGATTAAAGACTACACCCTGGAGATCAAGTATCATCCGGGTAAAGCAAATGTCGTTGTTGATGCTCTTAGTAGAAAGACGGTGCAGGTATCATATATGATGATACAAGAGCAGAAACTACTGAAAGATTTCAGAGATCTGAATCTATCTAACCAAATCTGCATGGGTCTGCACGCACCAGCTGATGCCTACCTTGCTACTCTTCTTGCGAGTCAAGGGGGGTATGATTTGAGAGACAAAGTTGACGAAGCTCAGAAGCAAGATGATTGGGCTATCGAGATTCGTGAGAAGATCTCTCGAGGTGAGACCCAAGACTATGACCTATCACTTAGTGGTTTGGTCAGGTATAAACAGCGAGTTTACATACCGCCAGTTGATGAATTGAGGCGGACGATAATGGATGAGGCTCATAAGAGTAAGTATACTCTACATCCAGGCATGGTCAAGATGTACCAGAGTATGAAATCCGACCTTTGGTGGCCCAGAATGAAGAAAGACGTAGCAGAATACGTGGCCAAATCCTTGACTGTCGTAAAGTAAAGATTGAACACCGTCGACCCCCGGTCTTCTTCAAGGACTAGAGTCCGGAATGGAAATGGGAGAACATAACCATGGATTTTGTGGTAGGTCTGCCCAAAATCGTAAATCATGATACAATTTGGGTAGTTGTTGACCAGATTAACCAAGTCAAAGCCACTTTATTCCCATCAGTATCCACTATTCTCCGGAACGATTGGCGGAGATTTATATCAAAGAGATAGTGAGATTGCATGGTATCCCTAAGAGCATTGTCTCTGATCGAGATACGCGGTTCAAATCCCAGTTCTGGCAAGCGTTACATGAAGGTATGGGTACCAAGCTGAAGTTCAGTTCGGCTTATCACCCTCAAACTGACGGTCAATCTGAAAGAACCATACAGACGCTAGAGGATATGCTGCGAGCATGTGCCCTGGATTTCAAAGGAAGTTGGGATCAACATCTTTCGCTAGCTGAGTTTGCATATAACAACAGTTATCATGCTAGTATACAAATGGCCCTGTTTGAGACATTGTACGGGCGAAAGTGTCAATCACCATTGTGCTGGACAGATTCGTCCGAAAAGCAGTTACTTGGACCGGATATGCTTGAACAGACCTCTGAGCAGATCACATTAATCAAGAAGAGACTCCTTGCCGCACATAGTAGACAGAAGAGCTATGCGGACAAAAGGAGGAGACCTTTGACGTTCTATGTCGGCGACCATGTATTCCTAAAGTTATCTCCAGTAACTGGTGTCGGCAGAACGCTTAAGAGGAAGAAACTGAGTCCACGATACGTGGGACCCTTTGAAATTTTGGCTAAACGCGGAGAAGTAGCTTATCAGATAGCTTTACCCCGAACACGAGTAATCTCCACGACGTTTTCCACGTGTCGCAATTGAAGAAGTACCAACCAGACCGTGATCATGTCATCGAGTACGAGGACGTTGAAGTACGGCATGATAATACCTTCATAGTCGAGCCGGAGCAGATCATCGATCACAAAGAAAAACGGCTTCGAAACAAGACTATTTTGATTGTAAAGGTGGTCTGGAAGGGTTTGTCACCCGAAGAAGTGACCTGGGAAACTGAGAAAGACATGAAAGAGAAGTACCCAGAGTTCATGCCCGAAGTTTAGTTAGGATAGATTAAATTTCAAGGGCGAAATTTTGTTTAAGGGGGGGAGAAATGTAATACCCAGATTTTATTATGTGGAATATTATGAATAAATTGGATATTTCTGATAAGTGAAATTAATGTCTCCTGACTTGTGTGAATTTAGCCTATTATTCTAAGTTGAAATTCGTAGGAAATCAGGGAATTTAAGGGCCTAAGTGCCAAAATGACCAAAATACCCCTGGGAAGGGTAAAAGATTTAGGAAAATTATGAAAAATCCTAAAAGGCAGTAAAATGACCAAGTAGATCAGGAGAATATATTATCTCTAATTCTGATAATTTAATAAATTATGAACTTGGAGAAAATTGTATAAGAATGTTCAAAAAGTAATAAAAAGGCCAAAATACCCTTGTAAATTGTAGAATAATGCAAGAGACATGGAAATTCTTATGTTAATGCAAGAGTTTGAAGGCAATAAGGTGTTCTAAGTAAGAAAATTATCAACTTGTGATAATTAAGTAATTAAGTAATATTGGGCTAATTACTTAAGCATAAGCAAAGGAAATTCACAAGTAATTATGTAAAACCCTAGAATTAGTGGTTTTTGTTTTAAAATTAGTAAAAACCTGTTTACTAATTAATTGGAAATTTTGGAGAAAAATAGTTGAGTTTAGGTATTTTTGAGCCTAAATACAAGAATGGACCAATTAGGAATTTTTGTGAAATTTTTGGGAAAAATTAAATAAATAAATAAATAAAAAAAAATAAATATTAATTAAAAAAAAATAAAGGGGGCAGCCGAATTACCCCCAAGAAAATAAAAAATAATAATAAAAGAAAACTTAGTAAATAAGTTTTATTATAATAATCATATAATTAATTAAAGTGAAAAAGGGTGAATAGTAATTTAATAATTAGGAAACGGATCCTATCTAGAGATCTAGGAATGAGATTTCCAAAGTCAGGATAGAATATTGATCAGTGGAATTTTATCTTCCGTTAGACTCTCACGGAAGTTAATTCTGAAGTCGTTTGTGCTTTTTCCTAATAAGACGAAATAGGGAAATTCTGAGAAAAGACCAGATAGCCAAGAGGACAAAAAGGTAATGTTGTGACATTTGAAAAAGAATTAGGAATTTTCATGGACATATTTGGAATCAGTGCATTCCTGTCCATAAGCGGTTGCTTCCAGAATTGCGTTTCGAAACCGTCACGTTTTTCCGTAAAACTTCGGCTGAACACGGAATGCCCTATATGGAACCAAAATTTAGGTTAACTTGGACATTTCTAGTAAGTGAGAACTTGTCTTCAAATTTGTAAATCCAGAATTTTGAGATTTTTCCGAAATTACGCGAATCGGGTACCGATCGGGGAAATCGGCCTGATTGGGCATAAAGCAAGCTGAGTCATCACTTTTGGACCAATGGGAGGCTGCCACATCAGCCCTTGATATCAGCAGGAGAGAGAAAGGGAGGAGATAAAACTTGTTCAAAAAGTTGGTTTCAACGGTTCAGATCGTTTCTCATAAAGTTGATCCGACGGCCGAAACCCTAATCCCAAAACTATAAATACCCCCCTCCTCTTCTTTTTTCTCACATTTGGGAGCCTCCAACCGAAAATCTAGAGAGAGGAGAGAGAAGGAGAAGGCCGGGGAAAATCGAGCGAAGTTAAGGGTAAGTTTTCGATCAGAGCTTTTAAGCTTTCGTAGTTCTTTCAATAGTTAGAGAAGTAGTATAGCCTTTAAATTTTCAAGCATGATTGGATATCATATGATAGGGCTATATTAGTTTAGAATTTTGAAAATTATCATTCGGTCGAAGTTCTGGCAAAATTTTGGAAAATCGGAGCCAAAGTAACGAAGTGCTGGCGAAATTCCGCCAATTAGGGGTATAGGGGCAAAATGGTAATTTTTACCTAAAATGCCAGTTATAATACCAAATCACTAATGAAACTGATATTACTCTTATAGGATATCAGAAACTCTGATTTGCTGCCGTTACGCTGCCCGACGTGCCGCTGTTTCACGTTTTTCCGTAGAAAAGTACGTTTTCCGCCAAAAGTACCGGACGCCGTCAGCGAAGGTACGGACGCGTACTGTAACACTAATCTTGTGCTTTTTAAATACATATATGTCAAGGATACGTTCGTAGACCGTTATACAGACAGTTTTATACGGGTTATGTCTTGTAATGCCGTTATGTTTTCCTAGCGCTGAGGACACGAGTGAGTATCGTGGCACTGGTGAATAGTGCAGGCTGTTGTTGTTATTGTTTACCTTATGGGGCTTTACATATTGCTTTGTGCTTATGTTTTGTCGGCATAATGATCATGCATCTGTTGTATGCTTATGATATCTTGTTGTATTAGCTCTAGAATATCTCGTTGTCCGTATACTGTATTGTTTGGGTATGAGGTTAACCGTTACCTGAGATTCAATGCGGTGAATTAAATCTCAGCTGTAGCTTCAGGATCCGGAGGAATACGGATCGAAGATCGAGGCAAGCAGCATTAGACGTGCAGCCAGAGACTTACCTATCTTTTCCGCTTTACGTTTCTTTCTGTTATTTACTTTCCGAACCCTAGGATTACTGTAATCAATACAATGTTACACAATGGTTGATGTTTTGGCTATGAACCAATTACTCTTTCGCTCTATTGCTCTACTCTGATTGAAAAAAAAAAAATCGCTTTAGAAAACGGGATGTTGCATGCCCCATTTTAAATTTTGTAATTATTTGTGTCCTAAAAAAAGTTTATGGTAGTAAGCGCATTTTCAAAAAAAGTTGACAATAATTTTGCCCCTTAATATTTTTTTTACTTTTACCTATTATATGAGAGAGATATGACTGGTAATAAATACATATTTAAAAATCACATATTTATTTGGACAAAATTAGAAAAGAAAAATCAACTCAATACACATTAAATAACTTAATGAATATTCTTTACTTCATGTGAATTGGCACTTAACAACATTTCATATTTTTGGACTGGATGGAGTCAGGGGCGGAGGCACACTAGTGCCTATGTGGGCAAGTGAACCTATAAAAAATTTAAAAATATATATATTTTGTGAAGGAATTTTATTACAATAGATCTGATTGGATTAATTGGTTAAAGCTTTCGTCATCTGTGTAAGTGTCTCGGGTTCGAACACCTTGCTTATCCCTTTTTTTTTTGTCAATTTCATTTTCTCAACCCTCAACTCTCACGCAGTCACGCTCCGCCCCCAAATTGATCCGTCATTCCGCCAATTTCACTTTCTCCGCGTTCAAATCGTTCAATTTCATTGTCTCAACTCTCACTCTCCGTCCAGCCAAATCGATCCGTCCCCAAATCGTTCAAATCGTTCAGCCAAATCCATCCGCCTTCTGCCCCCAAATCGTTCAGCCACGCTGCCGCTCCTCCGTCGTTGCATCGTGATTTTCGATCCACCCCCATTTCTGGGCATTTAATTATTGGAAAATGAGAGGGTATTAATTTTGGGACATTGACAGAAAAACTGCAACAGAAGCCAGTGGGCATGCAAGGTATGATATATTTTCTTACAAAAAAATCTGAAATTGCCACTCGAATAAGATTGAATATTTGTTTCCATTACTTCCTTTTTTTTCTCGGATGTTTTGGATCAATGAACACGAGCAGGGATGCTAGAAATTTCCAGGAACTTCACAGTGATTTTCTTTATGATGAATTGAAGACGAAGCCTGTAATACCCTAAAATCTAACCTATGATGAGCATCATAGTTTGGTAAATAATACCTATTGGAAATAGGTGAATATGTGGTGTCAAAATATTGTAGAATACTTATTCTATTTTTCTAAGGTAAATTAGAAGAAATAAAGGCCAAAAATACATTTATGGGGCATAAAATAGCCTAAGAATATTATGATAAAATCTTATGAGGAAGTAAAATAATTATTAAAAAAAAGAGGGAATATTGTCTCTAATTTTAGCAATTTAATAAATTATAACCTTGGAAAAATTAATGGAGAAAAATCAAAAAGTATTGTAAGGACCAAAATGCCCCCATGATTTTTAATATATTACATGGGACATAAAATACCAATGTCAGTAAAATAGTTGTGAGATAATGGTTAATCCTAAATAAGAAAATTATCAACAATTGGTAAAAGATTAAATAGATAATTAATGGCTAATTATCTAAGCTTAATTAAGGGAAAATCCAAGGTAAATTATGAAAAATCATTTAATTAAATGTTAATGGCTAAAATTAGCATAAAATATACTTACTAATTAATTGGAAAAGATTAAGAAAAATTAGTGAGATTAAGTGCATGAAAATCCCTAATCTTTAAAAGTTGCTAATCATGTGATTAGGGCACTAATTAAACTTATTAATCAATTTCTACCAATTAAATATTAATCAAGGGATAGGATATAATCTAATAAAGCAAGATCAAAGGTCTACAATTATTCTAGTAAATTTTAAATCCTAAATCCATGTTAATTGATATGGGCCAATAAGGAAATTTTGTGAAATAAATATAAGATAATTAGAATAATATATATTAATTGAAACAGAAAAATAATAAAATAAAAAGAAAAAAAAATGCTGGCCGAAATTTGGACAAAAAAGGAGAGAAGATTTTCCCAAAAATAATATCTTGATATTTTGGAATATAATAGTAATATAAATTGTGATTTTTGTGAAAAGCAAATAGGATAAATGACCACCAATAGAAATTAAATCTTATCTAGAAAACATGAACTAGGTTTTTAAGGTCAGGGCTTATTATAGACAAGTGAATTTTTAGCTCGGAGTAGGTTACCTCCGAAGTTATTTCTGTAATCGAAAAGGGTTACACTAGACTGACTAAGAAGCTATCTGATATTCAAAAAGCAAATCAGATAAACGAGAATCTATAGAAAATAAATCATATCTTGAAATCCAGGGCTAAGGTAGTAAACATCTGGACATATTACAAATCAGTGAATTTTTGTCCAGAAGTTGGTGTTTCCGGAAGTCATTTTCGTAACCGACGACGTTTATCCGAAAATGTTCGGAAGGCTTCGAAATACCCAGAATGAAATCATAAATTTTATCATTCCACATATTCCTTAAGAGTGAATAAAGACCTTCAAAGTGACATCTTCGAATTTTTGAGATTTTCCAAGATTACGCGATTAGAACACCGAACATGGACTTTATCGGTAGAAAACTTCTTGAGCAAGTGTGTGACATCACCTTGATGATGTCATTTTGTTGAAAAAATGGGCATGGAGGTCGGCCAAATGCTCCAAGGGCCAAGATGAAGCCATCCAAAACACCTTCGATCCAACGGTTAGAAATCGGTATGAATAGTGTTTTGAATTTTCCTATAAATAGCACCAACCTCTCTTCAAAATTCTCACACCATTCCTTCTTGAGCATTTCGAAATCTTGGAGCAGAGGAAGAGAGGAGGAGTCCGGAAAAATTCATAGCGAAGCCCTGAGTAAGTTCTTCGGTCCTTAGCTTTTAAGTTCTAGTCTTTTGTTCGGTAGTTTTAGTAGAAATGTTAGTTAGATCTAGGAAGTAGGAAATGAAATTCCTATTCTTGTTTTTGGACCTCATTGCATTGAAATATGCCTGACGAGGTAAAAACATAGTGGGGATTGAGTTTCTGAAAGTTGGGAGTCAAAGTAGCGAAACTCTAGCGAAATTTCACCGATTAGTCAAACTAGGGGCAAAATGGTAATTGTACCTAAAATGCCTGTTATGATGTTAGATATTGATAAATGCGATATTATCATTATAGGATATATGTAATCTCGTACCGCTGTCGTTTCGCTGTCAGACGTACCGCTGTCAAACGTACCAGAATACCGTCAACGAAGGTACAGACGCGTACTGTAATACTGACTCTGATGCTTGTGTATGCTTATATATGTTGTGGATAGTTTCATAAAGCCATGAACGGACTCGTCCCGGACATGCACTGTGACTAAGGTAGGGGAGGCTTAGATCACTATTTACAGCTTTATGGGTTATAGTCATGATAACACCGTTATGTTTTCCTAGCGCTGAGGACACGACCGTACATTGTGGCACAGGGTATAAGTGCAGACCAGGGATAACTTTGCATGATAGTGTAGTTGTTATCAAATGATCATACGACGTACTGGCTTGATCATTGTTGTAATATTAGAAATATCTGTTGTACATATTGTTTATATAAGCATGAGGTTAACCGTTACCTGAGGTCTGATGGGCATTGGACCTCAACTCTTACTATAGCTTCAGGGCCCGGAGACTCGCGGATGGAAGATGAGCATAAGCTGGGTTAGCAGCACGTGTGAGGATCGCGTAAAGACCCGATCAAGGACATCTAAGATTTGAACAGAAAATGTAATGTTCTTTATGAACGGGCAGTACGCCATTGTATTATGTTGTATCAGTTACTCAATACTCCTTTTGTTACAATGCTCTACTCTGATTGAAAAAAAAAATTCCGCTTTAAAAATGGGATGTTACAAAGCCAACATTTTGGTTTGCTTGGCCACCTTCTAATTATTATAATTCTTCATTCTTTGATTTCTTATAGGTTGCAACATGTTCTTTAATCTTGTCAAACTTTTTTCCTTCCAGAAAATGTCAACGATACAATCTTAATGCATTTAAAACTTTCCTTAAAAAAAATTCGGTGTCGCTGCCCCCAAACCCCTACACTAATTGTGCACCCATAAACTCTAAATCCTGGCTCCACCAATGGATGGAGTGCTTCATTTAATTACTGAATATATAGGACCGCTCATTTATTACAAGAATATAGAAGGTAGCACTGGAGGGAGTAAATATGAGAATATAGCAAAACCACACAGTAGACGGGTTCACATTAGGTGCTTGTCCTAATGTGCTTCTTATGTGCTTGTCCCTCTAATTAGAGGGACAAACACATTTTATTTTAATTTTTTTATATGTTTAATTTATTTAGATTAAAATTATATGTTGCTTTCTGAATTTTTTATATGTTTAATTTAATTTTTTTATATGTTTAATTTAATTTTTTTTTGCACCCAGTATCTGAAATTAATTAATTTCCAGAATACTGATGTTACAGGACAAATATTTATGTGTGCAGAAATGGAAACTAATTAATTTGAGATAATATTATGTGCAATTTTTTTTCAGAAAGCAACATATAACTTTAATCTAAATAAATAAAATATATAAATAAAATAAAATAAAATGTGCTTGTCCCTCTAATTAGAGGGACAATCACATAAGAAGCACATAAGGGACAAGCACCATGTGCTTCCCACACTAGACACAGAAACGGGGAAGTGGGGCCAGACACGGATCCTCTTAATGAATGTGACAACTGAAAAGAGAGAATCAATTCGCAGTAGGAAGTAAAAATAGCCAAGAATTTTTTTTTTTTTTTTTTTGCCATTAATCACCACTCTCCGGTCCTGTCTTTGCCGCTAAAGTTTTCTATACAGCAGAGAATTTGATTCACGATCGAGTGAGTGAGGAACATGGCTCACCGGATCAGAAACAAGTTATGCTAACAGTTCCTTGTTACAGGCAGTGGCGGAACCAGAAAAATCTATTAGCCCGGGCCAAAAAAAAAACATATTGATGAACTACTCATTTTAGTCCTTATAATAAGTCACTAATTAACAAGTATATTCAGTTCTTTTTATAAGGCACTTGCTTGTTTCCAAAGTGCATTACATATTTTTTTCACCACGTATACCCATAATTAAAATGGTAGTGAGCAGGAGTAATAATTAATAAAAATTACTTATTACTCTATTTTTTCAAGCAAAAAAAAAAGAATAATAATTAATATGATATTAAAGTTTAATGTAATTAATAGGGATAATATTGAAAATTACCTAAATTTTAGAACAAATTTAATGATTTTAACTATTTTTATTGACTTGTGAGAATTATTAGTTGGTGCCTTATAATAAGGATCAGAGGGAGTATTTACTAAAATAAGAAGATACTAACATAACCTTGAAAATACAAATAAATAATAACTGACAATTATAAATCAAAACAATATAAATCAAAACAATATATAACCTTGAAAATACAAATAAATAATAACTGACAATTATAAATCAAAACAATATATAAGAAGATACTAACATATTCGATAGGTATCTAAAATAAGAATTTTACTTGTTTATCACAGCCCAATGAGTAATGAACCAAGCATTATCCTTATAAATAAGATAAAAAAATTAGCTGGGGCCAAATTATTGGCCAAATAAAATATCATATAATAAATACATATACATACTAAAAAAATTTATAAGATCAGATCGGGCCAGCTGGGGCCTCTGGCCATGAAGATGTTCCGCCACTGGTTACAGGGTCATACATACGTAGGACATACATACATACATCCGTGCATGCATGCATACTTGCATAGTCAAGGTGCAAATTTATCCTGAAAGTTTTTTATGAGGAACAATATTGCTCGTATGTTTTTTTAAATTCAATGTCACCCTGACAGTTTCAAAATGTAGCAATGTTTCCCTATATCATTAAAAAAACTAACATTAGCCATTAAAAAATTGATGTTGACCCTAAACTTTTAATGTTAAGGGGTAACATTGATCTATTTTAACACTTTAGGAGCCACACTAAACCTCAAAAACCTTTCAAGGCAATATTGTTCCTCAACGAAAACTTTCGAGACAAATTTACACATTAACCCTATATATATATATATATATATATATATATATATATATATATATATATATAATCATTAAACAATTCTGGAAACAGTCTCAGTATACTAGATCCACCAGCCAAGCTAAGTCCCAAACATAGGACTTATCAGCATCTCAAACAGTTTCCCTCTTAAAGGGAAGTCAAACAATGTTTGAATCACCTATCCAGCCTGGGTCATTTACCCAAAAACACCAAACAGAGTCCTCAACCCAACGACTCAAATCCAATAAGAAAACCGTTTAATTTTATGCTAAGAAACTCCTAAACCAAACATGGGGAGAAGTAGTAGCTAATCAATACATCTCTACTTCGCCTTCTGGCTTTGATACCAAATGGACGAGATGTTACCTTCTCAGGATGTTTTGTTACTAAATTAGCAATGTTCAGATTCACATCTAAACTTCGATAGAACATTTTATCTATACTCGATAGCACATTTATGGTTGGTTCTACCACCTACTGTGTAATACGGACTTCCTTGTGTTTCCTTTTGGCGAAATGAGTTCTGAGGGACCGTAAGGCCATAAGTCCTGAGGGTGAGGCAGGCAGGTTCGAGCTCTATACCGGGAAAACAGTCATGAGAAAGTATGCTGACTATGTTGCTTTAAGCACATCAGTAGATCGAGCTAGAGTATAAATGAAAACGTTTGATTGAACTATAGATGTGCAAATCCTGCTAATAGACGACAAAACATTCCTGTAAGGTAAGTCTGCAATAAATTTTTAATCAATAGACCCCTATGGTAACCTGACGGGGATGATATCAATCAAGGGAGAATACAACTTATCGTTTTCTTCATTTTATCTTATGCTCTTTTAATTCTCAGTCTTTATCTTCTACACCTTTATCTTTTCGCTCTTTATCTTCTATACCTTTATCTTTCTGCACTTTATTTTTGCACCTTTACTTCTTGTTTTTAATTTCTGTCTTTTAAATTCTGTTTTAAATTCGAGTGTTTACTTTAGTTTATCATGTCTTTTATTTTCTGTTCTTTTTCTCGACGTTCTTCTTTTCCTTCCACTTCCTTATCTTTTGCCCCAAACTCTTCCTTAAACCATGAGGGATCTTGTTCCTCAGTAAACAATATCTTTGATGAAGAAATTCAATTCAAAGATATAAATCAAACTGTTGACAATTGAACTCTTCCTCCGATCGACAATCACAACATGTTTCAAACAAAAAAGAATTGGTTCTTAAAGTGTAACATCCCAATTTTTAAAGCGGAATTTTTTTTTTTTAATCAGAGTAGAGCATTGGAGCGAAAGAGTAACTGATCATAACAAAACATGAACCATAGTGTAACATAGTATTGACATTACAGTGATCCTACTGTTCAAAAGGTAAGTACAGAAAGCGATAATATAACTTCGGCCGGTAGCCTACTCCTGCTGCTTGTCCCTAGCACCGATCCGTGGTCCTCCTGACCCTGAAGCTACAGCTGAGATCCAATTTACCGCATTGGATCTCATGTAACGGTTAACCTTATGCTCAAATAAAACAGTATATAGACAATGATATTCATGACATAACAAAGAAAGATCTCATCGATAAGTGTGACACGAGATGTAACATAAGCATGGAGCAATATGTAAGGTCCTACACAACAACATTGTGACACGAGACAGACATAAGCATTAAGCGGTATGTAAAGTCCTACACAAATATAGCTCGCACATTAACCTGTGCCACGATCACGTGTCCTCAGCACTAGGAAAACTTAAAACGGTATTATCATGTCTATAACCCGTACAAGGCTGTATGTATAACGATGACCCTAGACAGAGCCTCGGTATATGAACGTATCTATGACATATATGTATATGAGAACTATAGGATTAGTGTTACAGTACGCGTCCGTACCTTCGTTGACGTACGTAGATGTTTTACGGCGGAACCGTGCTTTCTCGACGGAAAAACGGTTTGTCCGACAATGGCACGTTGGACAGCGTAACGGCAGCAGATCAAGGTTTCTGATGTCCTATAAGAGTAATATCACTTTCATTAGTGATTTGACATCATAACTGGCATTTTAGGTAAAAATTACCATTTTGCCCCTATACCGAAAAAATTACCATTTTGCCCCTATAAGAGTAATGCAAAGAGGCCTAAAAAAAAGAATAGGAATCTCATCTCCTACTTCCTAGATCTAACTAACAGTTCTACTAAAACTACCGAAAGAACTAAAGACTAAGGACCGAAAGACTTACCCGTTGAAGACTTCCGTACAATTTTTCCCCAGAGCTTCTCTCTCTTCTTTCTCCCTCTAGATTCGGCCAAGGCAAGAGGAAGTGGTGTGAAATATGAAGAGGTGCTCATGCCTTTATATAGGCAAATTTTGGGTTCAATGTGGTAATTTTCATTCCCAAAGTTGTAATTTTTCCCTTGATTTTTAACCATGGAAAATCAAAGCAAAATGGTGTTTAATCCTTGACCATGGAAGCCTTTGGTCGACATACAAGGGCTGACTTGGCAGCATCCAATTGGTCCAAGAGTGATGACTCTTGTTGCTTTATAGCCCGGTCTGCTAGGTTTTTCCCGATTGGTACCCGATTCGCGTAATTTCGGAAAAATCTCAAAATTCTGGATTTACAACTTTGAAGACATATTCTCACTTATTAGAAATGTCCAAGTTAACCTAAATTTTGATTCCATATAGGCCTCCACAGTCGATCAAGTTCCTCAAAACGTGCCTGCCACGGAACGATTTTCTGGAATCATCAACTTTTGGACAAAAATTCACTGAGTCCAAATATGTCCAGATAATTTCAAACTCATTTCTAGATGTTGAGTTAGAATTTATTTTCTTCGATCAAAAATGTGCCTATCTGCATTTTTCCCTATTTCGTCTTATTAGGAAAATGCTCTACCGGCCTCGGAATTGACTTCCGGAAAGGTCTAACAGAAGATAAAAACCCACTGATCAATATTTTACCTTAACTTTGGAAATCCCATTCCTAGTTCTCTAGATAGGATCCGTTTCCTATTTATTTTTTACTATTCACTTTAATTAATTATATGATTAAATATTACAACTTGCATATTACATTGATTACAATTCTTATCTTCTTCCATTTCTAAGATTTCGTCCAGCCAACAAATCTGATCCTCTTGTATTATTTTTTTTAATTAATTATTAATATTATATTTTTTAATTATTTAATAATTATTTTTTATAACTTTTTCCCAAATTTCCTATTGGTCCATTCTTTGGTTTTAGGCTTAAAATTACTTAATCTCGTCAATTTTCCTTCATAATTTCCAATTAATTAGGAAATATATTTTTGCTAATTTTTAGCCATTAACCACTAAATTTTTAGTGTTTTACATAATTATTCATGAATTTCCTTTGCTTATGCTTAAGTAATTAGCCAATAATTACCTAATTACTTTATTATCACTTGTTGATAATTTTCTTAATTAGAATGCCTTATTTCCTCATAACTTTTACACTGACATCTTTGTTTTCATATCTCCTCCATTATATTGGAATTTATGAGGGTATTTTAGTCATTTCAATACTTTTTGAATATTCCTTCTCAACTTTTCGAGACTTATAATTTATTAAATTACCACATTTAGAGATAATATATTCTCTCAATTTTAACAATTATTTTACTGCCTTTTAGAATTTTCCAAAATTTTTCTAAGTCATTTATGTCCCATAGGGGCATTTTCGTCATTTTGGCACTTTGGCCCTTAAATTCTCTAATTTCCTACAGAATTCGACTTGGAAAAATAGACTATATTTACACAAGTCTTAAGGTCAAAAATTCACTTATCAGAAATATCCAATTTATTTATAATATTCCAGATAATAAATATCTGGGTATTACATAAAGTCTGATTATGTAATCAAGACTGTAGAAGAATTCATCTCTATCCAACCTGAGATAGAAGAATTCTTTCTTCTCTCTCCAAACTCCATTATCAAACACAAGCAAACTTACAAATTGAGACAGACTTTAAGAGCCAATTAAAAATATTTTATTGGATTTTACCCAAAAATAGAGTAATTAAAAAAAAAAAAAAAAACTTAAGGGCCAAATTTGGACCTTGAGGAAAATTGGACAATTACTCTTTATTAAACATGCTGAAGATGCAAAATTAACCACAAACTCTTTTATAACGGACGTCTGACAACATAAAGTTGTTTTTAGATGTAAAACTATCTAAAAACTCTCCAAAAAAAAAGGGCAAAATCAACTCCGCGGTTGATAAGGACAAACGTTGTCACTTGCAGCTCTAGGTGGGTGCCACTTGTGCACGCCACCCCACCTCAGCTCTTCCTCCTCCTCCGATCAGATGAAAAACTTGACTCAACACCACATGTCACCCCCGCCCCTCCTTCATTCAGGAGTAGCAAAATATGTCCGTTTATTTGATATTTCCAAAGTAAAAAAGTGACTTCAAATAAAAAGTTTAGCTTAGCGATATGAAGCCAAGAAAAATGAATACCTCATCTTCATTAGAGACCAAGTGAAGGTCGAAGATCGGTGTCGTTTTGCCACTGAAAATAACTCCATTCCAAGGAACACCCACTTCTATAATACTTTTCTTCTCCCTTCCATATCACTAGCTCCAGCGTCACTCCGACCACCATACCCCATCTCAGGTCTCCGATAGAAGGATCGTCCAACTCTTCGACGCCCTCAATTCCCGGTTAATCCCTCTTCTCATATCCCACCCAATCTTCATTCTAGGCAATAACGTACCACTCTGATAATCAAAACTCTCCCATATTAACTTCTCATCATCATCAACAGCCTGGTCCTGTTCATTTCTCAGAACCAAGTTCCCTGAATCCAAAAGCTGTGCCTACAAGAGAAAAGCCGCGGAGGTGGTCGGAAGTGAAGGAGGGGCAGGAGGCAACACTTTGGTGTTGGGTCAAGCTTTTCATCTGGTTGGAAGACGAGGAAGAGGTAGCGTAGCACAAGCGAGACCAACCTAGCTAGAGCTGAAAGTGACGGATGCGTGTCCTTATTATTAACGGGAGTCCGGTTTCTCTCATTATCAGCTCTCTACCCATCCCTCATCATCTGTAAATCCTGGCCGTCGAAATTTTGATCCTACAGTTTTTTTAAAAATTGTTCTGGGCCCTTAGATCAAGATTTCGACGGCCAGGATTGAGATGGGGAGGGATGGCAGAAATTGATGGGCATGAGTATCTGCTTCGTTATTAACGGTCTTGTTTATTTTGCCCTTTTAGGAGAGATTATAGTTCATAGATAGTTTTGCCCTCAAAATAACTTTAGGGTGTTAGACGCCCATTGCAGAAGAATTTTCTGTTAGTTTTGCACTTTCAGTCTAATAAATATAAATATTTGATAATCTTACATTGATCATATTATTAAATAATCTACAACAAGCATTTGTGGAAGATTAGTTTTGTATAATTGAAAGAATTAAAGTTAAGTAGGATAATTAGGCTTTGGGGAGGGCAACCCAAATCTAAGTACAAAGGCGACCTAACTCTAAACACGAAAAAAGAGATGAAGAATTTTTTACCATTAGATCATGGGAAGTTATTAGAGGTTAAAAAATGTAGTTCTCTACATTTTGTTCATCATTCGTCCAATAGTCTTCATTTTCTATCTCAAGTATTTTTATTTAATCACTATCTTTTAAAGACAATCCAATACTATTTTTGCCCCCATTATGATTATTGATTTTATTTTTAGCCACCTTACATAAGCCCCTAAAATTTTCATTATTCGCACAGAATCCAAAATTAGTTGCATTGTTCACAACCAGTCTCTATACTTTTTAATATTTGATATTGATATAAATATAAATAATTTTTTTTTCCAAACTTTTGTTTCTTGAGAAAATATTCTTATTTATTATAGGTATACAATTTTTCCTTCCAAAATAATTTTTCTGGTTTCATTAGTTCTACAGGTTCCTGAGGATGTAGATGACAACGTAACAAGGGAAATATTTGCATGGCAACCACGAGCCCCTTAAATGTCCAAAAAGAGATTTTTCATTGTTTCTCAAGTGTCGTGCTGAAGAACTTGTTGAAGGGAGTAGTAGTGAGCCATCAACCAATGAATCTTGCTACATAGTGAGATTTTGGCTAAGGCACTCATGACACGGTTTCAGAGGTATATGCATATCCTAATTTAAATTTAATGGCTACGAAAAATCACTTTACAAATAATTATTTATACAATCAAAAATCAGTCAAGAATTTAGCTCATTTACAAAAATGCCATTGCGTACATGCAATGATCACACCAATATTTTACTCTCAGGTATCGATTTTAGTACATTACATCTAAAAATTAAAGAAGACAAACAATAGCCAAATTTCAATTAAATAGCTAGAAAGTGAAGAATGGATCAAAGAAGGCTAGGAGAAACATTGACCTTGTTTGTTTCTGTTTTAGAATAGTAATATAGAGTTGTTTTTCAAAATAGTTTTGAAAAGGGAGAGAAAATCTGCTTGGATAATTGTTCTAAAAAAAGGGAAAATTCCATTTGAATACCAAATGAAATTGTAAAGCCCCAAATTTGTTA
This sequence comes from Acacia pycnantha, assembly GCA_025563575.1. Lineage (NCBI taxonomy): Eukaryota > Viridiplantae > Streptophyta > Magnoliopsida > Fabales > Fabaceae > Acacia > Acacia pycnantha. The sequence continues at coordinate 804,473 of JAMWYP010000050.1, read as the reverse complement.
AATTTGTTAAATGACTTAAAGGTACCAAGAACCAAATTGAGATTTTCTAATTCAAGTGAATTTACCCTTTTGCCCTTAGTTTTTAAATAAATTAGAAAGAAAGAAAGAAAAATGACCCTCGCCAGAGGGCCACTATGGTCAGCCGCCAGACAGCCTGCAACCGCAGCAGCCTAGCCTCTAGCCGACGACGGCCTAAGATACGGCAAGGTTTTTTTTTTTTTTTGGTGGGGTTGAATCTTTTTAAGAAAAAAAAAAATCAATGCAAGTAAGAAGGTGGGGTTCGAACCCACCCCACATTCATGAGGGCTAAGTGGCCCAACCACTGGGCCACTTCGTTCCTTTAATATATATATATATATTCTTCTTAACATCTTTTTCATCAAGAAACACTCTTGTAAATCACATTACTGTACTTGTAAATCTCATTAATAAACTTGTTATTCTCATTACAAATTTTGATCATAGTGCTCAGATTTTATTCAATCTTGTGAATCCTATTATATATATATATGCATTAAAATACCATTAACGATAATTGCATTCAAGGGCGGACCTAGGAATTTGACTGACAGGGGGCGAAAATAAAAAATGACACATTATAAATAAAAGTACTTAAAATACGATACAAATCTAATATACAAAAAATTGAAAAAAAAAAAATCTATTATAGAAATTAAGATTACTTCACTTGACTCTTACTCTATGTGTTTTCATATTGTTAAACTTATATATAATTAAATCCGTAATAATCACCTACAAAAAGCATGAATTATTTCATGACCAATATGATTTTAAAAATATTATTCATAACAAAAATAAACCATTCAAAATTAACTATTTGTCATCATCTATATTCCCATAGCCATCTTTTAACAAAACTCAAAACCTTCTGAAAATCCTAACTCTAGAATATTCTCTAGTCAGTATAAAAGTAGTATCATTAGAAAGATAAAATCATGTATAATAAATTTCATGAAGAAAATTTAATAAAAAGAAGTGATTTTGAGTACTTTATTGATCCTCAACATTTTTCATAAGCTGTTGAAAAAAAAACAGGGCAAACGAGCCGCCAGCGAAAGAAAGAAGAGACTATTCGTTTTTGGAAAAGAGAAAAAATAAGTGGGGTTGGGGATATGTTAAAGGTGGGCCCCACCTCTATTAGTCTTTTTTTAAAAATATATATGATAGTGTAACATCCCATTTTAAAAGCGGATTTTTTTTTTTTCATTCATCCATCAGAGTAGAGCATTAGAGCGAAAGAGTAACTGATCCATAACAGAACATTAACCATAGTGTAACATAGTATTGAATACAGTCATCCTACTATTCAAAAGTAAATACAGAAAGCGATAAAGATATCTCCGGCCGAAAGCCTACTCCTGCTGCTTGCCCTTATCACCGATCCGTGGTCCTCCCGACCCTGAAGCTACAGCTGAGATCCAATTTACCACATTGGATCTCAGGTAACGGTTAACCTTATGCTCAAATAAAACAGTATACAGTTGACAGACAAACATAACAATACAGCAGTAAATCACCACATAAGCACAGAGCAGATGCATGATCATAATAGCGACAGAACATAAGCACAGAGCAGTATGTAAAGTCCTACAACAACAGTCTGCACAAAAACCAGTGCCACGATACAAACACGTGTCCTCAGCGCTAGGAAAACATAATAGTATTATCATGACTATAACCCGTGTATAAACTGTATGTAAAACGACGACCCTAAACAGAGCCTCGGTAAATGAACTATCTATCATGTATATGTATATGAGCCGCAAAATATTAGTGTTACAGTACGCGTCCGTACATTCGTTGACGAACGTCGGTAATTCTGGAGGAAAACGACACGTTTTACGAAAAATCGTACTTTTGAAGGAAACAGCGGGTTGACAGCGGAATGTCGGCGGCACAACAGCAGTACTTGTTCACAGATATCCTATAGGGATAATATCACATTTATTAGTGATAAATATCATAACAGGCATTTTAGGTACAAATTACCATTTTGCCCCTACCCTTACTAATCGGCGGAATTTCGCTAGAGCTTCGCTATTTTTAACTCCCAACTTTCAGATACTCAATCCCTACTATGTTTTTACCTCGTCAGGCATCTTTCAATGCAATGAGGCCTAAAAACAACAATAGGAATTTCATCTCCTACTTTCTAGATCTAACTAACATTTCTACTAAAACTACCGAAAGAACTACTAAAGACTAGAGACCGAAGAACTTACTCAGAGCTTCGCTACAAATTTCTCCGGACTCCTCCTTCTCCAGAGCTCTTCCTTCCCTTTACCTTCTCTCTAACTCTTCTAATTGCTCTTTGCAATGGTGTGAATTTTCAAGAGCAAAGGGAGGCTATTTATAGGAAAAATGTGGGGCCAACTTGGTAATTTTCCCTTCAACATCAACCAAGTAAATTAGGGTTTTTGGCAAGTTCATTCTTGGCCACACAAAGCTCAAAACCGGCCTCCCCCCCCCCCTTAGGTGGCAATGTGTCACATCAATGTGATGTGATGCTTTTGCTTTATGGTCTTGCACCGATAAAGTTCCCCGATCGGTGTCTGAATCGCGTAATCTTGCAAAAGCTCAAAAATCCGGAATCACAACTTTGAAGATCTTTTCCTACTCATTAGAAATGTCTGGGTTAACTAAATTTTTTATCACATTCAGGGTTTCATCGGTTCTGCTGAAGATTCTTGAAAAACGCGCTCGATTACGGAAATCATTTCCGAAATCATCAACTTCGGGACAAAAATTCACTTATTCATAATTTGTCCAGTTGATTACCAACTCATCCCCAGATATTGAGTTATAATTTATTTTCTTCAAATTTCAATTTGTGACTATCTGCCTTTTTCACAGATTACCCTCTTTCGTCTTATTCTCTAAGTATTCCACCGATCTCGGAAATGACTTCTGAAATAGTCTAGTCCGAGATAAAAATTCACTCATTAATAATATACTCTGACTTTAGAAACTTGATTCATGGCTTTCTAGTTAGGATTTAATTTCTATCGGTTCATTTATCCTATTTGCTTTTCACAAATATAATATTATTATATTACAAAAATCCTATCCTCTTATCCTCTTGAGATTTTCTGTACTTTTTTATTTTTTTTATTCATTTTCGTTTTAATTAATTAATATTATATAAAACAATTATTTAATAATTTTTTTACAAAATTTTCCTATACCACCATACATGTTTTTAGGCTTAAAATTACTTTTCCTCATATATTTTTCTTCATATTTTCCAATTAATTAGCAAATATATTTTATGCTATTTTTAGCCATAAACCACTAATTATAGGGTTTTACATAATTATCTTTGGATTTTCCTTTGTTTCACTCTAATAATTAGCCAATAATTATTTAATTAATTACCCACTAATTATTGATAATTTTCTTAATTGGAATCACTCATTATCTCACAACTTTTGCACTGACATTAGTCTTTTATGTCTCATGCATTTTCTTAAAATTTACGGGGACATTTTGGTCATTATAATACTTTTTGATTCTTCCCCCTTTATTTTTCCAAGGTTATATTTTATTAAATTACCAAAATTAGAGACAATATACTCTCTTAATTTTAATAATTATTTTACTGCCTCCTAGGATTTTTCATAATTCCCTTAGGTCACTATATGCTCCACAAGGGCATTTTAGTCATTTTGACTCCTTGTTATTTTTTCCTAATTTCTAAGAGCTTTTTCCTTCATAAGTACGATAAATATGACATAGAAATTGAGACCACAATTTTACTTATCAGAAATGGCCATTTTATTTATCCGGGTATTACAGATAGCAAACGAATGGTTACATACATACATACATACATACATACATACATACATACATACATACATACATACATACATACATACATACATACATACATACATACATACATACATACATACATACATACATACATACATACATACATACATACATACATACATACATACATACATACATACATACATACATACATACATACATACATACATACATACATACATACATACATACATACATACATACATACATACATACATACATACATACATACATACATACATACATACATACATACATACATACATACATACATACATACATACATACATACATACATACATACATACATACATACATACATACATACATACATACATACATACATACATACATACATACATACATACATACATACATACATACATACATACATACATACATACATACATACATACATACATACATACATACATACATACATACATACATACATACATACATACATACATACATACATACATACATACATACATACATACATACATACATACATACATACATACATACATACATACATACATACATACATACATACATACATACATACATACATACATACATACATACATACATACATACATACATACATACATACATACATACATACATACATACATACATACATACATACATACATACATACATACATACATACATACATACATACATACATACATACATACATACATACATACATACATACATACATACATACATACATACATACATACATACATACATACATACATACATACATACATACATACATACATACATACATACATACATACATACATACATACATACATACATACATACATACATACATACATACATACATACATACATACATACATACATACATACATACATACATACATACATACATACATACATACATACATACATACATACAAGATCTTCCTGGGTTGGGTTTCTCTCATTATCCCTCATCATCTCTAAATCCTATCCATCCAATCAACCACAATACCACTTTAGCCTTTCTCTCACCTTCCCAATCAATGGTCCAGATGAGCTAATGAGGGAAAATGAGAAAATGGATGAGGAGAGAATCCTCTTTCCTGGGTTGGGTTTCTCTCATTATCTCTTTCTCATTATCCCTCATCGTCTCTAAATCCTATCCATCCAATCAACCACAATACCACTTTAGCCTTTCTCTCACCTTCCCAATCAATGGTCCAGATGAGCTAATGAGGGAAAATGAGAAAATGGATGAGGAGAGAATCCTCTTCCGATCTTCCTATGTTATACTATTCAATTCTTGACGATGAATCGATTTGATAGTTCAGATATCCCTTTGCCCCTACCGTACTCCAGCTTGGTAGTTTCCACCGCCTATCCAGGGTTGAGCCCTGGGATTACACACACACACACACACACATACATATATACCTATATACATACACACACACACACACACATATGTGTATATGTGTGTGTGTGTGTAGATATAAGTATACACACACACACACACACACATATATACTTGTTATATAATGAAAATACAACCTAATGATTCCATGAGGGTAGACCAACTATCTTGATTATGCAGCATTAAGTTAGAGACATAGAGAGGAGGATTCTCATGCTCTGATTCATTTTGCCATCATCTATACTCCATTCAAGATTATCAATAATCAATTGAACATGGCCAAGAGTGCCTTTCTAGAGCCATGATGAGTGTTAAGGATCTTTTAATATTGAGGAACAATCAGCATCAAAGTATTTCTACTTAAAAGTATTACCTATTAAAGAAGAGGGAGGAAATAAGAGAACTTGTTAGGATTAATAGTTGATTAGTCTCTTGTAAATAATTGTTAGTTTCTTTGTAGATTTACTAGCTGTCATATCCTTGTAAATCTTCTCATATGCCTCATGTATGGTTAGGATCATTTTGTAACAATATTCTGTTATACCTTTTACAATATATAAAGGACAGTGGCCAGAGGAGAAAATCATCTCTGGACAATTCATTCTCTCCTTTTGTCCTATTGTCTTTCTTGGTACCAGAGCTAGGATATTTTTTTCCTATTGCTGCGATGGCATCTTCTTCTTCCTCACCCAATTCTGCCACCATTTCTTTGACTGTAACCTCCGCCACCCCCAAAACCTACGCTCTTTTTTAATCGTCTAGTCAAACCTCGTCGATCAAACTGGATTGAACGAACTACCTCGTCTGGGCCTCTGTTGTTCTTCCCCTCATCAAGGGCAATCACCTCCAAGCTCATTTTGATGCTATTGCCCCTATTCCTCCGATGACAGTAATACTCCCAAACACTACCGAGGTTGTTTCCAATCCTGATTTTGATGATTGGTTTTTAGTCAACCGCATGCTTATCAGTTGGCTCCGCAACACCATAACCCAGGATCTTGCAACTCAGCTCCTCCATTGTTGGACTTCCTTTGAACTCTGGAATGAAGCCCATGCACTAACATCAGGTGTCTCTAAATCTCGGCTCATGATTTATCGTTCTGAGCTTCACAACACCAGGAAGAATGGCCTCATTATGACCGAGTATCTCGTTTAAATGAAGAATATTGCTAATCAATTGGCCGTCGCCGGAGCTCTGATTTTGACTGACGAGCTCATTCTCCATACGCTCAATAGTCTCAATGCTGATTACAATGCTATTGTTGTTAAACTTGTCAATTAAGTAGGTCTCACCTGGGTTGATGCTTAGTCAGCTTTGCTTGCGTTTGAAAGCCTGATCAAGCAATTACATCATTTTTCTTCACTCTCTATTCAACCCACGGCAAATTTTGCCTCCAAATTCGTCGATTCTGATCACCCTGCTGATCGTCCTTCTGCTCGCAGCCCATGGCGGGGCGGTCATGGTAGTCATTTCTCACATTTTTGAGGACGTTCTTCCTCTGGTCGTTCGTTTTCTGACTTTTGTGAATGCCCAAATCATCATGTTGCTAACTGCTTCAAACGGTTTGATAAAAAAATTTGTCCTCCATCTTACTCTGCTCCTCAGGCTTATTATGTTGATCCCCAAATTGTCGCAGACCTTGATTGGTACATGGATAGTGGCTCTAATCATCTTGTTACTGCTGCATCTTCTCAACTTGACTCTATGCTTCCAATGGGTAAGGCTCCTTCTCACCTAATTCCTGGCAATGGCTCTAAGTCTCGTATTCATGGTATTGGCTCTTCCTTTATTCCATGTTCTGGCTCTACAATTCATCTCAATGATGTTCTATTTGTTCCTTATGTTGCTAAAAATATATTCAGTGTTCATAAGCTTGTTTCGGATAATCCCGTGGCTGTTTTATTCACTAATAAGGGCTGTTGTTGAAGGACGAAAAGACAGGATGTCCTCTGATGATCGGAACTCCAAAGCATGGGTTGTACCCCATGAGTAACATGGATCTTTCTGCTCAGGAAAATTTGGTAGTTGCCTCAATGACTAATGAGAATTTTTTTACTTCGCACTACAAATTTGGTCATCCAAGCAATAAAATTTTACAGCAAGTTCTCAATCATTGTAATGTCAAAGTTCAAATTAATGATAGTTTTGTGTGTGAGGCCTGTCAATTTGGCAAATCAAGGAAGTTGCCTTTTTCTAAGTCTTTGTCTCATGCTTCTTCACCATTTGAGCTTGTTCATATTGATTTATGGTATCCTTCACTGTAATACCGGATATTTATCGGCATATTATAAATAAAAGTTGGATAATTCGATAAGTGAAAATTCAATCTCAGTCTTGTATAATTATAGCATATTTTCTAGGTAGAATTTCTACAAGAAATTAGGGAATTTAAGGGCCAAAGAGCCAAAATGACCAAAATGCCCCTGGAAAGGGTAATCAACTTAGGAAATTATGGGAAAAATCCCAAAAGGCGTAAAATGACCAAGTGAATTAGGAGAGTATATTATCCATAATTATGGTAATTTAATAAAATATGAACTTGGGAAAATTGTATAAGAGTGTTCAAAAAGTAGTAAAAAGACCAAAATACCCTTGTAATTATGGAATAATGTTAGAGGTATGAAAATACTAATGTTAATACAAGAGTATGAAGATAATGAGACATTGTAATTAAGAAAATTATCAAGTTATGATAATTAAGTAATTAAGTAATATTGGGCTAATTACTTAAGCATAAGTGAAGGAAATTCACAAGTAATTATATGAAACCCTAAAATTGGTGGTTTTTGTTTTAAAATTAGTAAAAATGTATTTACTAATTAATTGGAAATTTTATGAAAAATAGTTGAGTTTAGGTATTTTTAGGCCTAAATACAAGAATGGACCAATTAGGTAATTTTGTGAAATTTTGGGAAAAATTAAATAAATAAATCATTAAATAATTAAATAAATAAAAAATAAATATTTATTAAAATAAAAAAGAGGGCCAGCCGAAATTTAGGCCAAATAAAAAGAAAAAAAAATAAAAATGAAATAGAAACAAGTTGTGCAAGTGGACATATAATAATAATATAATTTAATTAAAGTAAAATATATGAATAGTAATATTTAAATTAGGAAACGGATCCTATCTAGAGATCTAGGAATAGGAATCCCAAGGTCAAGGTAAAATATTGATCGGTGAGTTTTTACCTTTAAGTGACCTCTTCGGAAGTTAATTAGAAGTAGTTTGTGCATTTTCCTAATAAAACAAAATAGGGAAAAATGCATATAGGCATAATTTTGGAAAAGAGGAAAATAAATTCTAACTCAACATTTAGGAATGGGTTTGAATTTATTTAGACATATTTGGAATCGGTGAATTATTTCGAAGAGATTGGTATCTCTCGAAATGCGTTAGAAACCGGGACGCGTTCGGACACGTTTTCGAGGAAACTTCAAGCTGGACTGTTGGAGGCCTATATGGAATCAAAATTTAGGTTAACTTGGACATTTCTACTAAGTGAGAACATGTCTTCAAAGTTGTAAATCCAGAATTTTGAGATTTTTCCGAAATTACGCGAATCGGGTACCGATCGGGAAAACGGTTATCCGGGGCTTCTAGAAGGGCTACATGGCCACTTTTGGACCAATGAGGTGCCACCACACAGCCCCAGGTCGGCCAAGAGTGTGTGAAGAAGAAGAAAAAGCTTCTTGAACAAGTTGCTTAATGGACGGTTACAACATCGATTCTCAAACAAATTGATCAGATTTTGCCAAACAAGTCCCTTGTTTTCTTATAAATACCCCCTCCTTCACTTTTCTTCACACCAATTCCATTGCTTCCTTTGGCCGAAATCCTAGGGAGAGAAAGTAGAGAGAAAAGCTGCGGGGAAGTTACCGAAGTCTTCAACGGGTAAGTCTTTCGGTCTTTAGTTTTTAGTCTTTAGTTCAATAGTTAGTAAGGCTAGAGTAGTCTTTATTTTTATGATTTGGGTATCATATGGGAGGGCTATTTTAGTCTTTATTTTCAAGAATCATAAATACGTCGAAGTTACGGCGAAATTTTGGGAAGAAAATAGCCTATGTAGCGGAAGCGGCTTGGCGAAATTCCGCCAAGTAGGGGTATAGGGGCAAAATGGTAATTTTTACCTAAAATGCCGTTATAATGTCAAATTACTAATGGAAGTGACATTATTCTCATAGGATATCTGAAACGTTGATTACTGCTGCCGTTCTGTTGCCCGACGTGCCGCATTGTAGGATTCTTGCACGTTTCTCAGTAGAAAATACGTTTTCGCGGTAGTACCTAACGTTGCCAACGAAGGTACGGACGCGTCTTGTAACACTAATCTTGTGCTTCTTAAATACTTATATGTCAATGATATGTTCGTAGACCGTTATACGAACGGTTATACGGGTTATAGTTTTGATAACACCGTTTTGTTTTCCTAGCGGCGAGGACACGACTAATTATCGTGGCAGGTGAATAGTGCAAGTTTGTTGTTGTTATTTACCTTATGGGGCTTTACATATTGCTCGTGCTTATGTTTTGTCGGCATAATGATCATGCATCTCTAGTATGCTTATGATATCTTGTTGTATTAGCTCTAGAAATATACATTGTCACGTATCTTGTATTGTTTGGGTATGAGGTTAACCGTTACGAGATTCAATATGGTGAATTGAATCTCATTTGTAGCTCAGGGTCAGGAGGACCACGGTTCGTGGATCGAGGCAAGTACCCGGAGTAGGCATGCAGCTGAAGACTGTTTCTATCTTTATCGCTTTACGCATTCCTTTCCGCTTTCTGTTTCTATCTGTTGTTCCTTTCTAAACCATAGGACTACTGTAAACTATACAATGTTACACAATGGTTGATGTTTTGGCTAAGAATCCAAATGCTCTTTCGCTCTATTGCTCCACTCTGATTGTTTGTTTGAAAAAAAAAAAAATTCCGCATTTCAAACATGGGATGTTACATTTTATGGTATCAGAGCAAAACTTTCTGCAAGTGTTTAACTATGTTACCACGGACGAGTTTGGTGCGAAGGCAAGGCTAGTCTACGTGGGTGTGCCATAAGTCACTTGCTAACCGGTGAGGCCCCATGGTAGACACTTACACAGCCATTACATTCGGATAACGGAGTTAGGTTCTTAAGCCTTTTAACTTTGAGCACTTTTTGAAAATGAGTATTGATTAGACCATTGGTGTAATGTGTAGAGATGGACGAGAGACGAAAACCCCGTCTTAGGATACTATCACAACCTCCTTATCAATCCAAATTTCTACGTTGAACAAGCTGGAGGAGCCGGAGCTCGAAGACCAACCCGAGCCGGGGAGCCTGCCAGGGTCAACCCATTCCTCGGTAGGGGACAATTTCGATTACCACGAAATCCAAAACCTAGACGATGCGGAGGCCAACTTTGATGATTACCGTTACATCACGAATGACAATGCGGCGGCGGCACAACGGTTAGAGTCGTATTATCGGCGATCGAGGACTATACCACCACTACCGAAGAGAAATACGATGTTCCTAAGCCTTGTCAAAACTCACCAAAACGTCTATGGCCGTTACTCGGCGGGGGGCGGATTAGATCCACCTGTACTACTTCCCTCAAACCCAACGGCCAGGCGGGGAATTATCAATAAGCTGTTAGACGACGGGCCTATTCGAGCGTTCGTATCTATCTACGCTACAAGTGCTTGGTTCGTCGGTACATGTAAAAGGAAAGCGTCGGTACAAGGAAGGCGTGGATTGTAGAAACTAGGAAGTTTGGGTTGTATCTCCAAGTACTTTGGAATATTGTAAATACGTTTGAATAAGGAGATTGTACAGTAAGACTTGTATTAGGATTAGAATGACCAATATGTATAAACCTTATGAAATGAATATATGTGAATATATGTTTGGTGTGCAAATTGTTGTGCCATTTCTAATGTTTACATATTTTGTCATAATTATTTAAAGGAAAAAGAATAACACATGGCGATACTAAGAGGTGCCGGTGCACCAAGAGGCGAGGCCGTGGTCGAGGCCGAGGTAGAGGAAGAGGCGAGACGGCCTCGGGATGAAAGAAACAATGAACCGAATCAACCGGACGTGATGAAATTGAAGAAATGCGTAGAACTCTACAAGAACAAAGAGTTCGATTGATGCTCTTACGGCAAGACAGAACCAACGGGACCGGGAGGCACAAAGACAATTGGAAGCACGACAACATGAAGAGGAGCGAGAAAATGAAGAAGAAAATAACTACAATGATGAAGAAGAATATGATGACAATGATGACAATGACAATGAGGAAGAGCACGAAGGGTCGAGAGATCCCAATCACCACCGAGGCACGGACAAAGAGAAAGGACTACGAAAGCTGGGTAAACCGGTTACGCAAGTTGAAACCACCTGGTTTCAGGGAGGAGTGAGCTAGGCGAGGATTGGCTTCGAGTCTTGAGAAGATTTTGAAGTCATGGAATGCCACGGAAATCGGATGGCCCGGTTAGCAATTTACAAGCTTGAGGAGATGCTCACGAGATGGTGGAAGAGCGTTTCCACAACTCGCCCGATCTGTTACGTGGGAGATGTTCCTTGGCAGTTCAATGAACAGTACTTTCCTCCATCAACACGGGTAATTAAAGAAGAAGAATTCTGCGAGATCAAGCAAGGAGGCGAGGAGTCTTTCGACGACTACTTCGCCCGTTTTACCAACTGTCGCGGTATTCATCATACACGAAAATCTACAAGAATGAGAGTGGAAGGCTAACCGAAGTGCTTAGGGCTGAAATATGATATAAGGGCAAGGTTAGTGTCTCGGCAATTTCGAAGATGGCCAAAGCGGTGGAATCTGCGGGATGACGGAGCGCAACTTGAAGGAATTGCGCAAATCCAGCCGGGACGGAAATAATTCAAGTCGCGGTGGTTCCAACCGCGGAGGTTCCTCACGAAGAGGAAGGCACCTTGGAACAACAACCGGGGTGGAAACAAGAGACCACACCAACCGGGGCAACAAAATTACCCCGGGCAGTAGGGATCCCAGGACGTGTCCTAAATGCAAGAAGTACCATCCGGGAGCCAAGCTGCGATGGGAAACAAGTCTGTTTCAAGTGTCGAAGCTTGGACACATTAGCGGGATTGCCCAGAGAAGGCTGCGAGGCGAGACCTCGAAACAACGGCCGAATCTTTGCATTGACAAACACGAGAGGCCAAGAAGTCCCAGAGATGGTTCAAGGTACCATCTATCTCAATGGAAATCTACTTGAAGCATTGTATGACTCGGGTGCTAGTCACTCGTTTATTTCCTATGATTGTGCAAGTCGTTTAGGATTGCATGCACGTAGATTACCATTTGATCTTGTTGTATCTACACCGTTGGGTGTAAAGTCTTTAACTTCGATGCATGTATGAATTGTGCTGCTATCGTGGATGGACGAGTTTCTAAAGTGGATCTTATCCGTCTACCTCTTCACGGCATCGACGTCATATTCGGTCGAGGCGGTTAACGGCCAACGGTGCGATGATCGGCGTGGCAAAAGGAGATATCATTTGCGGAGACAAGGTTGAAGTGAGCTGAACTTTCTCTCGCTACGAAGGCGATCGGTGCGTGAAGCAAGGATGTCATGCTTTCATGGTATTCTTTTCGATCAAAGCGAAGTGACCTTTCACTTGGGACATTCTGTGGTGAATGATTTTCTGATGTATTTCGGAGGATCTTACGAGTTACCTCCTATCAGAAGTGGAGTTCAACATTGACTTGATGCAGCACGGAGATCAATATCAAAGCGCCGTATCGTATGGCTCCTAACGAGATGCGGGAGTTGAAGAAGCGGTTGGAAGAGCTTTTGAAGAAGGGGTTCATTCGACCTAGCGTTTCACCGTGGGGAGCCCCGGTGCTTTTGTAAAGAAGAAAGATGGAAGTTTCCGACTGCGCATCGACTACGCGAACTCAACAAGGTATTTGTTAAAAACAAGTACCCACTTCCCGGATTGATGATCTTTTGGATCGGTTATGCAGTTCCACGGTCTTTTCAAAGATTGATTTGCGTTCGGGATACCATCGGTTGCGAGTTAAGGATGGCGATGTTCCCAAGACGGCTTTGAGAACCGGATATGGGCATTATGAATTCCTTGTGATGCCCTTCGGATTAACAAATGCACTGCGGTATTCATGGATTACATGAACCGTATCTTCCGACAACACCTAGACCAATTTGTGGTGGTGTTCATCGACGACATCTTGATATATTCTAAGAGCAAAGAAGAGCACGAAGAACATCTGCGAAAGGTGTTAGGCATACTCAGGGAGAAGCAACTTTATGCTAAGGCGAGCAAATGCGAATTTTAGCTGCTTAGGAAGTGAAATTTCGGGCCATGTTATATCTAGCGGCGGAGTTGCGGTTGATCCTAGCAAAGTGGAAGCGATTACGGGTGGAAACGGCCGAGAGCGCGACGGAGATCCGTAGTTTTCTTGGTACGGCGGGATACTACCGCAGATTTATACGGGATTTCTCGCGTCTTGCCCTACCATTGACAAAGCTTACGAGGAAGAATCAACCCTTTATATGGGGAGATGATTGTGAGGAGAGCTTTGAGTACGAGGAGAGGTTGACTACGGCACCGGTATTGATTATCCCGATCCAGATGAGACCTATGTTGTCTGACGTGATGCCGGTGGGCAAGGATTGGGATGTGTCCTAATGCGGCGGGGCGGGGTGGTGGCCTATGCCTCTCGTCGGTGAAACCTCACGAGTTAAACTATCCTACACACGATCTAGAGTGGCGGCTATCGTGTTCGCTTTGAAGATATGGAGGCATTACATGCGGTGTAGCAGTAGAAGTGTATTGTGACCACAAGAGTCGAAATACTTGTTCGATCAACGAGAACTCAACATGAGACAACGTCGTTGGATGGAGCGATTAAAGATTATACCACGGAAATCAAGTATCATCGGGTAAAGCAAACGTTGTTCTTGATGCTCTTAGTAGAAAGACGGTGCGGGTATCATACATGATGATACGGGAGCGGCTTCTTGGAAGATTTCGAGATACGAATCTATCCAACCAAATCTGCATGGGTCGGCATGCACCGGTGATGCCTATCTTGCTACACTTCTTGCAAGTCAAGGGAGTATGATCGAGAGATGAAGTGGAAAAAGCTCAGAAGCAAGATGATTGGGCTATCGAGACTCGTGAGAAGATTTCTCGAGGTGAGACCCAAGACTATGACCTATCACTTAGTGGTTTGGTCAGGTATAAGCGACGAATCTACATACGCCGGTTGATGAATTGAGGCGGTCAATAATGGATGAGGCTCATAAGAGTAAATACACTCTACATCCGAGGCATGGTCAAGATGTACAGTATGAAATCCGAACTTTGGTGGCCGGAATGAAGAAAGACGTAGCGAGATACGTGGCCAAATGCTTGACTGTCGAGAAAGTAAAGATTGAACACCGTCGACCCCTGGTCTTTTGCAAGGACTAGAGTGCTTAGGAATGGAAATGGGAGAACATAACCATGGATTTTGTGGTAGGTCTGCCCAAAATCGAAATCATGATACAATTTGGGTAGTTGTTGACGATTAACCAAGTCGGCACACTTTATTCCCATCGGTATCCACTATTCTCAGGAGCGATTGGCGGAGATTTATATCAAAGAGATAGTGAGATTACATGGTGTTCCTAAGAGCATTGTCTCGATCGTGATACACGATTCAAATCCGTTTACGGCAAGCATTACATGAAGGTATGGGGACTAAGCTAAGGTTCGGTTCGGCTTATCACCCACTGGCGACGGTCAATCGAAAGAACCATACGAGTATTTGGAGGATATCTTTGCGAGCATGTGCCACAGGATTTCAAAGGAAGTTGGGATCAACATCTTTCGCTAGCTGAGTTTGCATATAACAACGGTTATCATGCTAGTATACAAATGGCCCGTTCGAGGCATTGTATGGGCGGAAGTGTCAATCACCATTGTCTTTGGACAGATTCGTCGAAAAGCAATTACTTGGGCGGATATGCTTGAGCAAACCTACGAGCGGATCGCGTTGATCAAGAAGAGACTCCTAGCGGCACATAGTAGACGAAAGAGCTATGCTGACAAAAGGAGGAGACCTCTAACGTTTTATGTCGGCGACCATGTATTTCTAAAGTTATCTCCGGTAACTGGTGTCGGCAGGACGCTTAAGAGGAAGAAACTCAGTCCACGGTATGTTGGACCATTCGAAATTTTGGCTAAGCGCGGAGAAGTAGCTTATCAGTTAGCTTTACCCCCGAACCTGAGTAATCTCCACGACGTTTTCACGTGTCACAATTGAAGAAATACCAACCTGACCATGATCATGTCATCGAGTACGAGGATGTTGAAGTACGGCATGATAATACCTTCATCGTTGAGCGAGCAGATCATTGATCATAAGGAGAAGCGGCTCGAAATAAGACTATTCGATAGTGAAGGTGGTGCGGAAGGGTTTAACACCCGAAGAGGCAACATGGGAAGCGAGAGTGACATGAAGGAGAAGTACCCGAGTTCATGGCCCGAAGTTTAGTTAGTATAGATTAAATTTCGAGGCGAAATTTTGTGTAAGGGGAGAAATGTAATACCGGATATTTATCGGCATATTATAAATAAAAGTTGGATAATTCGATAAGTGAAAATTCAATCTCCAGTCTTGTATAATTATAGCATATTTTCTAGGTAGAATTTCTACAAGAAATTAGGGAATTTAAGGGCCAAAGAGCCAAAATGACCAAAATGCCACTGGAAAGGGTAATCAACTTAGGAGATTATGGAAAAAATACCAAAAGGCAGTAAAATGACCAAGTGAATTAGGAGAGTATATTATCCATAATTATGGTAATTTAATAAAATATGAACTTGGGAAAATTGTATAAGAGTGTTCAAAAAGTAGTAAAAAGACCAAAATACCCTTGTAATTATGGAATAATGTTAGAGGTATGAAAATACTAATGTTAATACAAGAGTATGAAGATAATGAGACATTGTAATTAAGAAAATTATCAAGTTATGATAATTAAGTAATTAAGTAATATTGGGCTAATTACTTAAGCATAAGTGAAGGAAATTCACAAATAATTATATGAAACCCTAAAATTGGTGGTTTTTGTTTTAAAATTAGTAAAAATGTATTTACTAATTAATTGGAAATTTTATGAAAAATAGTTGAGTTTAGGTATTTTTAGGCCTAAATACAAGAATGGACCAATTAGGTAATTTTGTGAAATTTTTGGAAAAAGTAAATAAATAAATCATTAAATAAATAAATAAATAAAAAATAAATATTTATTAAAAATTAAAGAGGGCCAGCCGAAATTTAAGGCCAAATAAAAAGAAAAAAAAAATAAAAATAGAATAGAAACAAGTTGTGCAAGTGGACATATAATAATAATATAATTTAATTAAAGTAAAATTATGAATAGTAATATTTAAATTAGGAAACGGATCCTATCTAGAGATCTAGGAATAGGATTTCCAAGGTCAAGGTAAAATATTGATCAGTGAGTTTTTACCTTTAAGTGACCTCTTCCGGAAGTTAATTCACTGTTGGAGGCCTATATGGAATCAAAATTTAGGTTAACTTGGACATTTCTACTAAGTGAGAACATGTCTTCAAAGTTGTAAATCCAGAATTTTGAGATTTCTCCGAAATCACGCGAATCGGGTACCGATCGGGGAAACGGTTATCTAGGGCATCAAGTGAGCTAAGTCACCACTTTTGGACCAATGAGGTGCTGCCACACAGCCCCTATGTCGACCAAGAGTGTGTGTGTGTGAAGAATTGGCTTCTTGAACAAGTTGCATTAATGGACGGTTACAACATTGATTTCCAAACAAATCCTTAGATTTTGCCAAACAAGTCCCTTGTTTTTTCCTATAAATACCCCCTCCTTCACTTTTCTTCACACCAATTCCATTGCTTCCTTTGGCCGAAATCCTAGGGAGAGAAAGTAGAGAGAGAAGCTCGGGGAAGTTACTGCGAAGTCTTCAACGGGTAAGTCTTTCGGTCTTTAGTTTTTAGTCTTTAGTTCAATAGTTAGTAAGGCTAGAGTAGTCTTTATTTTTATGATTGGGTATCATATGGGAGGGCTATTTTAGTCTTTATTTTCAAGAATCATAAATGCGTCGAAGTTACGGCGAAATTTTGGGAAGAAAATAGCCTATGTAGCGGAAGCGTGGCGAAATTCCGCCAAGTAGGGGTATAGGGGCAAAATGGTAATTTTTACCTAAAATGCCGGTTATAATGTCAAATTACTAATGGAAGTGACATATTCTCATAGGATATCTGAAACGTTGATTCTGCTGCCGTTCTGTTGCCGACGTGCCGCCGTAGGATTCTTGCACGTTTCTCAGTAGAAAGTACGTTTTCGCGGTAGTACCTAACGTTGCCAACGAAGGTACGGACGCGTCTTGTAACACTAATCTTGCACATCTTAAATACTTATATGTCAATGATATGTTCGTAGACCGTTATACGACAGTTATACGGGTTATAGTTTTGATAACACCGTTTTGTTTTCCTAGCGGCGAGGACACGACTAATTATCGTGGCACTTGGTGAATAGTGCAAGCTGTTGTTGTTATTTACCTTATGGGGCTTTACATATTGCTCGTGCTTATGTTTTGTCGGCATAATGATCATGCATCTCTAGTATGCTTATGATATCTTGTTGTATTAGCTCTAGAAATATCTGTTGTCGTATCTTGTATTGTTTGGGTATGAGGTTAACTTAGTTACACGAGATTCAATATGGTGAATTGAATCTCATTGTAGCTTCAGTCGGGAGGACCACGGCATTCGTGGATCGAGGCAAATACCGGAGTAGGCATGCGGTGAAGACTATTTCTATCTTTATCGCTTTACGCATTCCTTTAAGCTTCTCATTGTTTCTATCTTATTTCGGAGAAATATTTCCCTTCCTCAAGAGCAACCGCAATCAAGAAGGAAATTGGCAACATTAAACAAGTCGGGGGAGACTATGTATGAGTATTGGGAGAGGTTCAAAAGGTTATGTGCAAGCCGTCCACACCATCGATATCCAAAAAGACTTGATCAACTCTTTCTATGATGGTCTATCACCTAGACAAAGGGTTGGTGGATGCTTCTAGCGGTGGGGCTATGAGTAACAAGACACCCGAAGAAGCCCGAGACTTGATATCTATTATGGCGTATAACTCTCGGCAGCTTTGGCACCGTGAGCCAATAGTACTCCTGTTTACCATATTCAAGCTCCAATCCAAAGATGATTCTCAAAGATTAGAGACTAGACTTGATGATCTCGACCTCCCTTGTGAGGCAATGGCAAATGACACGATACACACAGTCTTCCCATTCCGGCATGGGTACTCTTGTGGGTTTTGTTCGACCCTTATCATTCTACTCGACTCTGCCCTACCTTGCATGATCCTACTTACCAAGATCGGTCAGTAGGCCGCAGTGGGTGTTTTTCCAGAAGGCCACAATACCAACAGAATAATGCCTTCTCCAACACTTATAATCCTGGTTGGAGAAATCACCCCAACTTTACTGAACCAAAATCGTAACTGTGAGCAACCAATACCAAAATCGAATCGAGTAACCTGTATCGGAGAATTCTGGGAATTACCAGCAGAGGCCGTACGGACCACGTACTTTCCAAAGAATAGCCTGCACCCCTTGCCTTTGCAAGCACCACCTCCTCGACCAGGCCATATGTCCACCTCCACAGCGGCACAACAAATAGCTAGTAGTAGTGGTGGTGGTTCCTCACTTGAAGATATGATGAAGCAATTTGTCACGCCCAATATGCAGTTCCAACAAAGAACCGACACTTCCATTCGAGTTTGCAAACACAGATTGGGCAATTGGCAACATCATTGAACCAAATTCAACCTCGGGATCCAATTCCCTTCCTCACAAACAATTCCCAATCCTAAGGAAATGTGAGTGCTATATCACTACTGATCGGCAAGCAATTGGAGGAACCTAAGCAAGCGGATGTGACTTCCACATCGAGTCGGAAATGTGAAGATTGACTCTAAAAGAAAAAGGCAAGGCAGCAAGGTGAAGAGGAAGACATTCCTATTCCTCTTCCCTTCCTCGAGAGCGTTCACCCAAGAAGTTGCGATAAAGCACAAGAGAATGATATACTTGAGACATTCGAAAGAGTAGAGATCAACATTCCTCTCTTAGATGCAATCAAACAAATTCCTAAATATGCCAAGTTTCCGAAAGAGTTGTGCACCAACAAGAGGAGATCGAAGGAAATGAACGAGTAAGCTTGAACCGAATGTCTCAAGACTCATCCAAATTACCATGCCTCGTAAATGCAAAGATCCAGGGACATTTTCTATCCCTTGCCTTATTGGTAACTATAGATTTGATGATTGCATGCTAGATTTAGGTGCTTCTATTAATGTCATGACCGCATCTCATTTATAGATCTCTTGGTCTTGGTCCCTTGCGTCCAACGGGTGTCATTGTTCGGTTAGCTAATAGGAGTAATGCCCATCCTTCTCGGTTTAGTTGAAGATGTATTAGTCAAAGTTAATGAATTGATATTCCCGCTGATTTTTACATCTTGGATATGGAGGGTGAGTCTCCTAGTAGTAGGTCACCAATCATTCTAGGGAGACCTTTCATGAAAACAACTAGGACTAAGATAGATGTGCATTCAGGTACTCTTTCCATGGAGTTTGGTGATATATCTGTGAATTTCAATATCTTTGATGCCATGAAATATCCTAGGGAAGAGCATTCTGTTTTCTGTATTGATGTGATTGATGATGCTGTGGATGATGTTCTTAATGGTTGGTGTACTGATTATCCTTATTTTTCATCTGAGAGTGATACCCCCATTTGTGCATGCGATGATAATGAATGGTGCTCTGTTTGCACCAATTTGGTTAAGACTGCATTGTTTGGTGATTCTGATTTGCTTGATGATTCTACATTACTTGTAGACTCTGATATTGATTCTGAGTTTGAGCTTCATCCTGATCCTAACGTGCATCCAGATTCTGATTTTGATGAGCTTAATTCGATTTTGATGAACCGAATTCGATGTTAACCTTGAGCCGTATAGACACAAATCCTTCCGCCTGTGCTTCTTTGAATATGGTTTGTGTGTATTCCAGTGTGATGACATCGAGTTGTTGCAACAACCACCCAAGCTTCTCCCTCCACCGAGCAACCGCCCAAACTAGAGTTGAAATCCCTTCCACCATCCAAGTATGCATTTCGAGGAGAATGAGCGGTTGCCGACTCATTGTGGCAAATAATCTCACGATCGATCAAGAAGAGAAGGCTGCTTAAGCTTATTGAGGGTGAACAAGAAAGCTATTGGGTGGACATTGGTCGACATAGTTGGCATTAGCCCTTCTATGTGCATGCACCGGATTCTGTTGGAAGAGGACTCTAAGCCGCGAGGCAACCCCGAGACGCCTTAATCCTCTTATCCTTGATGTGGTGAAGAAGGAGGTCACTAAGCTTCGCAAGCCGGCATCATCTATCCTATTTCTGATAGCCAGTGGGTTAGCCTGGTCCAGGTGGTTCCCAAGAAGTCCGGAGTCTCCGAGGATCGGGAGAAGACGACCTTTACATGCCCCTTTGGGACATATGCTTACCGAAGGATGCCTTTTGGCCTCTGCAATGCACTGGCACCTTTCGCCGTTGTATGGTGAGTATTTTCTCCGAGTTCCTAGAGGACTGCATGGAGGTTTTCATGGATGATTTCACTGTATATGGGTCTGATTTTGATGCATGCTTAGCTAATTTGTCTAGAGTCTTGCATAGGTGTATTGAATCTAATCTTGTGCTGAATTATGAAAAGTGTCACTTTATGGTTGAGTCGTATAGTCTTGGGACACATAGTGTCTAGGAAAGGGATTGAGGTAGACCCCGCTAAGATAGATGTGATTACGCTTTGCCTTACCCCGCTTCGTGCGGGAAGTTCGCTCTTTTCTTGGCCATGCAGTTTCTATCGACGTTTCATTCGAGATTTCAGCAAGACTGCTCAACCCTTGTCCAACCTTCTCGCATAAGGACACTGACTTTGTCTTTGATGATGCGTGCAAGGCGGCCTTTGATCACTTGAAGCGTTTCCTTACTACAGCCCTAGTGATCCAGCCCCCTGATTGGCCCCTTCCCTTTGAGTTGATGTGCGATGCTTCCAACTATGCAGTTGGTGCTATCTTGGCACAACGGGTTGATAGAGCCTCCCATGTGATTGCCTATGCCTCCAAGACTTTGGATTCTCGCTCGCCTAATTACACCACCACCGAAAAGGAGTTGTTGGCCATTGTATTTGCCTTCGATAAGTTTAGGTCATATCGCTAGCTAGTAGAGTCATTGTTTTCTCCGACCATGCAGCTTTAAAGTTTCTTTTGAAAAGGCAGATGCTAAGCCACGACTCATCCGGTGGATGTTGTTGCTCCAAGAGTTTGATGTGGAGATTCGAGATAGAAGTGGAGCACAAACCGGGTAGCGACCACTTGAGTCGTATCACTCATTCTCCCTCTCACCCTCTTCTATTCGGGATGATTTCCCGATGAGCAGCTTCTCATACTGCAAGTTAAGATCCCATGGTATGCCGATCTAGTTAACTACTTGGTAGCCGGTGTTTTTCCCCGTAGACTCCACTAGGGCCCAAACCTTAAAATTGAAAAGTGAGTCTAAATACTATGTTTGGGATGACCCTTATCTGTGGAAATTTTGTAGTGACCAAGTAGTTAGGAGATGTGTGCTCGATCATGAGTTTCACTCTATATTGCATTTTGCTCATGCTTCGCTCGTGGTGGTCACTTTGGACCCCAAAGAACTGCTAGGAAAGTGTTAGAATGTGGATTATTTTGGCCTTCCTGTTTCATGATGCCCATTTATTTTGCAAATCATGTGATAACCGTCGAGGGCGGGGAGTATTTCCCGTAGGCATGAGATGCCCCAAAACCCTATATTGTTTTGTGAGATCTTTGATGTTTGGGGTATTGATTTCATGGGTCCATTTCCTGCTTCATATGGTTACACTTACATCTTGTCGGGCCGTTGATTATGTTTCGAAATGGGTTGAGGCGAAAGCCACCGGACTAATGATTCTTCTGTGGTGGTGGATTTTGTTAGGTCTAACATTTTCTGCAGGATTGGCATTCCTCGAGCTATTATCAGTGATCAGGGTTCCCATTTTTGCAATCGAAGCATGGGTGCCTTGCTACGCAAGTATGGAGTGCTTCACAAGGTTTCCACAAAGATACCATCCTCGCACCAATGGTCAAGCCAAGTCTCAAATAGAGAGATTAAGCAAATCCTTCAAGACTGTCAACTCTACCCGAAAGATTGGAGTAAGCGACTAGATGATGCTTTGTGGGCATATCGCACCGCCTACAAGACTCCGATTGGGATGTCTCCCTATCGGATTGTCTTTGGTAAGGCATGTCATCTTCCGGTTGAGTTGGAGCATCAAGCCTATTGGGCTATTAAGCAATGCAACATGGATTTGGCTAAGTCCTGGATGGAGAGGAAGTCTGCAACTGCAAGAGTTAGATGAGATTAGATTGGATGCCTATGAAAGCTCACGGTTGTATAAGGAAAAGACTAAGGCATTCCATGATAAGCATATTCGAGGAAAGAATTTTCGTGGGCCGAAAGTTCTTCTATTTAATTCCCGTCTCGAAGTTTATGCCCGGTAAGCTTCGATCTAGATGGGATGGCCCTTTTGTGATCACTAACATATTTCCATTTGGTGCTGTTGAGCTATGTGATCCACCCACAAGACGGACTTTTAAGGTCAATGGGCATCGCCTCAAGCCATTTCATGAGGAATCCCCACAGCAGCCTGAGGAAGCAGAGATTCTCCTCATTGATGCCACTTATCCTCCATAAACCCTTGGGGAGTATTCTTCTTTCTTCTCCCTCCCTCTCTTTTATTTGTTTTCCTTTTCTACTTTGCTTTTTGAAAATAAATACATTCTTTCTTTCTAATGATTGCTACATATTATGAACTAGGACATTTTGGTTTTAATGGATCATTCTGTTTAGTCTCGGAACTCTTGACTCTTCGATTACAAGTCTTGGTAGTTGATTTGATGTTGTTGATTACCTAAGTTGGTATTGACCTTGTGAGGTTTTGGGCCTGCATGAATGGAATTCATCTTTTGCCATTCTTTCTTTCATGTGTGCATCTCTCATGATTTGTGTTCTCTAGAACTTGCTCCTTTTCTTTTTGAAACTACATTTTTCACTTACTTGCATAAGTATGATGGAAGCTTGTTTTCTTTCTTTTATTCTCCTCACTTTGGTCAAATAGCTTTCCCTTGCATTATGATTCCCTTGCTAGCCCCTTTGTGCCTTTTGACCCATTCTTTTCTAAGCCACATTACAAGCCTAAGCGTAAAACCATTTTATTCCGCACCTTGAAGATTTATTGAGCATTGGTTTCAAATTGTTTTGTGTTTAAGTGTGGGGGTTGCTCAGGAGTGCAACAGTTTAAGTGTGGGGGGGATATTTGATTTTGACATTGTAATTACGTATACAATGAAAGGAAAGAAAGAAAAGTAAAAGATTTGGATATTTGATTTTGACATTGTAATTACGTATACAATGAAAGGAAAGAAAGAAAAGTAAAAAAAAAAAAAAAAAAAAACAACAAAAGAAGAGAAAAGAAAAGAAAATACATAGAAAGGAATGTATATATGAGTAGAATAAAAGTTTCATACATAGAGAATGATTGTGTTAATCAGTGCTCTTCCTTTTGATTTCTTTGGTGCTTAGCCTCTTATTCCATACTATTACCTACCTTCACCCTAGCCCCGTTACAACCTTTAATTACAAGCTCTCTTGATTTGTGCATGTATGTGTGATGAGTAGTGGAGACGTAGAAGTTGAGCAAGCTTATGGTAGAACAAATTTCTTGAGTAGAATTTGAGCGATACACTTATTTACCTTAAACACTTGAGAGACTGACTGATTGAGCGCATCATTTGAGAGATCATCTTTTGTGATTAGTATCATTGATTGACACTACCATGAATTGTAATTTGAGATGACGGGGTTTTGGTCTTGAATGATTGGTCTTTTGAAGCTTTGTGTCCCTTGATTCAATTTTTGCATTGTTAGCAATTATTAGTAAAGAAGAGCTTTTCCTTTAGGTCTTTCTCTTTGAATTTTGCTCAGGAGTGCAAAAGATAAGTGTGGGGGAATTTGATAATTGAATATTTTATACACTTATTTTTGTCTCTTGAATAATAATTTAGGACCCTTTAGCTAATAAATAATGGCTCTTATGTTTATTTGGGCCTTGGGCCTTTTATTGCATTTTAGCCATTTTTAATAATAAAATCCCAGTTTTGTGTTGCTTCACTATTTCTACCATAACTCTTGAACCACACATCGGATTTGCCTCATTTTTGTCTCATATTTCAGATGATTCAGAGAGCTACAATTGTTATGAAGACATCAAGAGAAAATTCGGTCAAGAGGGCGGTCGATTTTGGAGCCAAAGTCAGATGAACAATTCTGAATTTTATTTGGACCCGAATTTTGTAATTTAAGTCCAGTTTTATTTTATTTCTGTTTTGGGCTAAAACCATTAGAGCCCATTTCGTTTTTCGGTCATTTTTAAGTATGGCAGCTGCCACAAACATACTCATTCACGTTTTTAACATTAGAGTGGATCAAAATACAAGTTTTCATTTTCTCTCATCTGTTCTTCATGTTCTTCGCGCGTTCTTCGTGTTCTTCGTTCGTTCTTCGATTTTCCCAGCCATGATCAGCTAAACTCTTGTGATTAACCCAACGATAAGGATTCCATGATTCATCCAGAGAACTCATGCCTAATCGGTAACTACTCGATTCTGTTTTCATCTTATCGGATTCGATTTCTGGAAATAGTTCGAATATTAGATTTAATATTCGGTTTGGTTCATCCCAAGGACTTAGTTCGGACTAGGTTACAGTTTGCTGTGCGATTGCACGGTGAGATGCCACTGTCCGGACAGATTCTAGGCGATCGTCTAGGCGAGGGAATCTCCAGATGAATGCAGAGATTTCGATTCATCCGAACCAAACGTGGGTTAGTTGTATTTTCGTTCAATGATGGAGGTTTCGGAATCAATTCGTTGGGTTGATCATCTTTAATCTGCCTCGTTTATTTGATTCTGTTTGACTCGTTTATTGCATTTTGGTTATGTTATTTCGTTTTGTTCTATTCTCGTTAAACCAAACCCCCATTTTATCATTCTGTTTCACTATTGTTATTAAACAAGCCCGCTGCAAATTCGTTGGGAAACGACCCAGGTTCCCTAATTCTGCAAATTAATTACGAACTTGGTTGTTTTGGGAGATACGGCAATTAATCTTTCCAGGGGCCCTGTACTATCTCTCTACAAATGTGAGGGACAAATTCTATCTTGACCGTTCACATTCCTCTACATGAAAACCACTGATCACGATCAAAGCCTTTATAATCACCCGGTCAAAGGTGACTTTTGACTAGGTCAAAGATCAGCGAATCTCATGTAGGAATCCATGATGATCTCAGGTCATAGGGCGTTATGACGCGGTTATACATGAGATAAGCTTATGACATAATACACGCAACTTTCTCATAGTGGGTCGATCCAGCACCTTGTACTCTTACAAGTGCCTATGAGTTTGATTCGTATCTCCATACGTCATCAAAGTCACACTGCTCTTATTTCATCTACGCTCCCGCGTAGATGACCGACCATGGACATTTAGGATAATTTATAAGATACATCCAAGGATACAGTTATCACTATAAACATGCAAATGATATGATAATTAAACAGAGAAATACTTTAAATAACATAAACGCTTAAAGTACAATGACTTTTCCCTAGGGCATAATTTCCAACACAACCCTCTCTCTTGGCCCACATCGTAGCCTAACTCCCTCTTTTATTTCCTTGCACAATCCCACATCACCCAGTCCTCTTCATTCCTCTGCCTCGTCTCCTTCACTGTCCTCAGCTCTTCCTTCCTGTTCCGATTCTCACCATCTGTCTTCTGTTTTTTCTTCACCGTCTTCTACTCTCTCACCTTCTCCTTCTAAAATCCATCCCATGATCACAAGTGCCAAGTCCGGCATCACCAAACCCAAATATCCTTTTGCCATATTACTTCAATATGAAACACCTTCCACTCTTTCTCACACGTCTAAACCACAATCGGTAATCGAAGATTTAGCATCTCCTCATTGGTTTGGTGCTTTGAAGAATGAATATGAGGCTCTTTGCCGAAATCAGAATTGGGTGCTTGTGCCTTATCAAGGTCAGAAGCTTGTTGACTATAAATGGGTCTTCAAGACCAAATTCAACATCGATGGTTCAATTTTGAAGCATAAAGCCAGACTAGTGGCTAAGGGTTTTCAACAATCCACTGGGATCGATTATGGGGAAACTTTTAGTCCGGTTGTGAAACCTACAACCATTTGTCTTATTCTCACTCTTGTTGTTAAGTTCGAATGGGAAATATGGCAGTTAGATGTTAATAATGCCTTTCTAAATGGGTATTTGAAAGAAGAGGTGTTCATGAATCAGCCTCCTAGTTTCAAAGATTCTGCAAAGCCAGAGTATATTTACCAACTCACAAAGGTAATTTATGGACTCAAACAAGCTCCACAGGCATGGTTCGATAGACTTAGACACACACTAGTTAGCTAGGGATTTCATAATACTTGCAGTGATGTTTCCCTGTTCTTTTACAAGAATAAATGAATAATGGTATTTATTCTAATTTATGTTGATGATATTCTTATCACTAGAAATAATTCAAGTTTTGTTCAAAAGGTTATTATCAAGATGAATGAAGTTTTCTATCTTAAGGATTTACCTCTCATTTACTATTTTCTGGGATTGGAAATCTATAGAGATAATTATGGATTTTATGTTACTCAAACCAAGTATATCCTAGATTTGTTGAAAATATTTCACATGTATGACTGTGCTCCTATACCTACACCCATGGTCACTGGTAGAAAATTTTCAACTAAAGATGGAAAAGTGTTATCTAATCCAACATTATATAGAAGGGCAATTGGTTCTTTACAATATTTAACCACATCCAGACCTGACATGGCTTATTCTATTAATAAGCTCAGTCAATTTCTTTCTAAACCAACTGAAGTACACTTCCAAGGAGTTAAGAGAATTCTAAGATACTCAAAGTGTACAATTCATTATGGTTTACAATTTAAACCAGTAGGATCTCTTTGATTGATGGCTTTTGCAGATGCTACTTGGGCTATGGATCTTGATGATAGAGAATACATGGGTGGATATTGTGTATACTTAGGTGGAACACTTGTATCATGGTGTTCAAAGAAGCAAAAAGTAGTTTTTAGATCAAGTTCAAAGTCAAAGTATCGTTCTTTATCTGATGGAGCAGCTGAACTTAAATGGTTACACCTCTCATGACAGAAATTGGTATTTACATTAGACAACCTTCAATAATTTGGTGTGACAATTTGAGTACTCAAGCTCTTGCTTCAAATCCTGTACATCATGCCAGAAGTAAACATATTGAAATGGATGTACACTTCATCAGAGATTAAGTCTTGTTTGGATCTATTGGAGTTAGATATGTGCCTTCATCTCATCAAATAGCTGATTGTTTCACTAAAGCTTTGTCACATTCTCAGTTTTCTTATTTTAGGAACAAACTTGGTGTGTGCCCCACACCCTCTCGTTTGAGGGGGAATGTTAGGATTAATAGTTGATTAGTCTCTTGTAAATAATTTTTAGTATTCTTTATAGATATGCTAGATGTCATATCCTTGTAAATCTTCTCATATGCCATATGTATGGTTATGATCATTTTGTAACAATATTCTGTTATACCTTTTACAATATATAAAGGACAGTGGCCAGAGGAGCAAATCATCTCAAGGTAATTCATTTTCTCCTTTTGTCCTATTGTCTTTATGAACTCTCTATGCTTGTTTGACAAGCATTGCTTTGTTAACAATAGCAGCAGGTCTAAAACCCAAGCCACCCTCATCAATAGGCAAGGATAGGATGTTTTTGTTGAGGAGTGGACACCTGAAGATCCCCAAAAGAAATTGATGCAGCGTGAGTCAATTTTGTCATAGATGGATTTAGGGAGATTGATGCAAGCCATTATGTAAAGCTCCAAGGAGGATAAGACTGACTTGATTAGTTGAAGTCTGGAGGATTGAGATAGAAGTCTGGCTTCCCAAGCCGCTATTCTATCATCAATAATCTGGAGGACATGGTTATATATGACAACTTTCACTCTACCAGGATCAATCCGAGTTCCTAGGTATTTCCCCAATCTTGCTAAAAATGCAACTTGCATATATAAGGCAAATTGAGTTTTTGGTGAGTGATTCCATGGGGGCTGAAGAGAAGGGTTGACTTGGATCTGTTTATGCATTGGCCAAACCAAGAGTTGTACTTGTCTAGAGCATATTTAACATGTTTGAGACCATCATCAAAAGAATAAGAGGGAGTCATCAGCATAGAGGAGATGAGACACAGGCACAACTGTATTACAAATCTTAATGCCCTTCCAAAGGTTGTTTGACTCTGAGTAACTAATTAAGCAACAAAGAACATTAGCAACCAGTATATAAATGGAGAAAATCACCTTGTCTAATGCCACAACTAGGAAATATTGTCTGCGACAGGTTACCATTGAAAAGAATGTGATACTGGACAGCAGTAATGCATTGGTGAATGATATTTATCCATTTACTAGGAAAATTCTTTCTTTTCAAAGTGGAAATGATGAATTTCCATGAGAGGTAGTCAAAAGCTTTAGAAAAGTCAACCTTTAGGGCTGACAATTTTTTCCTACCTTGTTTGGAGTTGTGGACTTGATTCATAATATCAGTAGCCACCATGATGTCATCAGAGATGGACGCCCCTTCAAAAAAGCACTCTCGTAAGGAGAGATGTGAAGACTTAGGAGCGACTTCATTCTGTTAGATAGGATCTTTGATATCACTTTGTAGACCACATTATAGAGGCTAATTGGTCTAAGGTCTCTGATTGTTTTTCTTTTGTCAGTTTTGGGAATGAGAATGATAATAGTCTTGTTGAATTACCTCAGAAGAAATTCATTTTCCCAATAGGAGCAAACCATAGAGAAGAGATTAGAGTGTACCAGATCCCTTTCTTTTAAAGAACTCAGCATGAAAACCATCATAACCCGATGCATTGAACTTTAGTAAAGAGAAAACTACTTCCTTGACCTCAATAAGAGTAAAGGGACTAAAAGGGATTTCATCACATGAGAGGGTAGATTCTAAAATATAAATGTCATTAAAGTGTTCAAAAGCCAAACTCTTCAATTCATCTTAATTGTTAGACCAAGAACCATCCTCCCTCAATAGACAAGTGATAGCATTATGGTTGCGCCTCTTATTGACAAAAGCATGGAAGCATTTAGTATTCCTTTCTCCCTGAGCTTTCCATTTTAATTTAGCTCTTTGCTCCCAGTAGCTTTGTTCACAGTTATATAGAAATTCCAAAGTATGTTGGGCATTTTCCAACTCATTGTAACCAAGGTGGACAACAGTTGGCTCAGTGAAATATTTGAAGAAGTATCAACTATCTCAGCTTCCAATTTCTGAATTCTAGTGGATAGATTACCCACATTAGTTCTTCTCTAATAAAAAAGGGTAAAGAGTGTGCAACTAAGCTTGCATTGAAGACAAAAAGAGGGAGATCCAGGGAAGAGACTTGACCAACATCTAGACACCATCTGAATGCAGCTACTAAAACTAAACCAAAAGGATTCAAACTTTTTCAAACGAGATTTCTTGTAAAGTCTCTCTGATGATAACAAAATGGGACTATGATCAAAGGCAGCTAGGGCCATGGTTTGAATGTGGAAATTGGGAAAGGAAGACAATTATTAAAGGTTACAAAATGATCTATCAAGCTTTTCAGGGCTAAGTCGGATCATTTCTTTTGTTACTCCAAGTAAAGGTAGGTCCATGTTAATGAATACTTATCAGATTATTATCTTTAAGGCATTGTCTGAATGTTTCAATTGTCGAAGATGATCTTTTGCTACTCAATTTGTCTTCAAATGATAAAATCTGATTGAAGTCCCCCAACAAGACACCATGGTAAATCAATATTTCTTGATGATAATTAAATCCATTCCCAAAGAAAAATTTTCAGCTCAGAAGAAGGGGCCATAAACAAAAGAGACATAGTAGGAAGGGGAAATTCCATTAGATGATATCTTACAACGAAAAAAACTATTTAAAAATTTCTAGAACAGAGACATTTAAACCCAGTTTCCAAGCTAATATAGTACCTCCCCCTTTCTTTAGAGCATCAGTACCAACATTATTAGTAAATCCTAAAGCTAGAAGAGGAATACATGTAATAGAAACAGCAATCTTGGTTCCAGATAGGAACACAAAGTCAACTGAATGATAAGCTATAAGTCGCCTACACCTTTGAACTACCGTAACTTTCTTAAAGCCATGGAAGTTCCAACTTAGCATCTTCATGGCTTCCTGAGAAGCTTTTGATTGGTAGCTTCTCTTACATTTTCAGGAAAAGATCTTCATTTTCTTGGTAACTTCTTCAATGGTTAGACAATCCTCAATCTGTGTCTTCCTTCCTAACGGGCTCTTGAGATAGTCATCTGAGGGAGTATTGATTAGAGAAGAGTTAAGGTCTAGATTATTACCTTCAAGATTACCCAGCGGGGTTGAACCACCCAAGAGATTTGGGACTTCAATCTTTGGCAGAGGGTCATTGATATCATGTTGATCAACGAGGTTCAGGGGGAAGATGGAGTCTTCAAAGAGAGGTATATGAACTACTTTTCATATGCACAAGGTGAAGGAACATATATAGTAAGCCAGTGGTCCTTTTTTCAGAATAGGACAACAAAAGAGATTGTATTTTTTTTTTTAGGCCAAGAAGTCAGCACTGTTACTCAAAATGAGTTGCCATTCGAAGGAAGTTGCAGTAAGGCGCTAAAAGAATATGCCAAAGCCCTAAGGGGACCAACCATTAATAGGGGCATTATCAATCCACCAGTCAATTAGAGCTTTTGGGGGAGCCATGTTAGAAGAGGCCAATCACTAGAGAATTGAAGACAGGAGCTCGATTCCATCATTAAGAGCAAAAGGAAGAGTGTAAAATCCCTTCCTTAAAACTCAATTCTCCATACACTTAATCAAATCTTCTAATAATGAACAATATTATGGCATAAAAGAGAAAAGCTTAAATCCGAAAGTCTACCTACCATAGTAGAAAATATTACAACTCATCTTTCAAAAATTAATCGTGATAGAAAAAGAGTTCAACTAACCATTTGAAAATACTATCATGGACATAAAGGAATTAAATCACTGCAAAGATCTATCCAAGATGGAAAAGAATAAACTAGTCATTTAAAATTTATCATATATAATAAAACTCTTCTCATCGCTTCACAAGCAAAACCATAATTAATCAACACACTTGGGCCTTGGACTTCTCAAAGTCTAGAATATAATCAATCGACCACAAGCCAATATCAAATTCAATTATCAAAATACTTAAACAAAAATTTTCTCTAATATCCACTTGAGTTACCTTCCACGATAAAAAACAGTATAACCCAAACCATAATACCACATCAGAGTATGTCACATAAGCCCTACATTGACAATACATAACAATTATTAGATAAATAAAAATGAGGAGGCTTTACAAAGATTATCACAATAATCAAGCCTCCAGAGCCTTCCCCAATTGACTAGGAGAAGAACTATTACCTGAAAATGTTAAATGAACAGGATGAGACAAAAGCCTCAGTAACCAACTATCAAACTCATTACACATACTAATATGTGCTCGTAAGGTGCCAAGTGGAACAATTTATAAAACAAAATATTAATGATATAATTCACAAAATTCTATATCTCAAGTTCTGTATCGCAAATTCCATATCAAAAATATCGTATCACAGTCTGTGTCACAAATTTCGTATCACCATTTCCATATCACAATTTCAACATCATATATTCAGTATCACAATTTTGACATCACCAATTCCATATCACAATTTCAATATTACAAATTCATCACAAATTACATATCACAATTTCTATATCACAATCTCATATCAAAAATTCCATATCAGGTATTCTATATCACAATCCCAACTGCCTCCCATCAATCCAACCAACTGCCTTATTTCCACCGATTAGACCCATGGGTTAAGTTACTATCCATGTCACTACACTCAAAAGCTCATTGGTCATGTGATGAGGACCGGCCAAAATCCACAGAGCACATGCCTAAACTATGGGTTTTTTCCCCTCGTTGAACTAGTAGGGTGTCACAGCCCCTTGTTGAACCAGTAGGGTGGTCCCTCATTGAACCAGTGAGGCAATCTCTCATTCAACTAGTGGGAAAATAGAAAGCCAACCATCATGCATAATGGAGGCTATACCTCGTGG
Source organism: Acacia pycnantha (assembly GCA_025563575.1). Lineage (NCBI taxonomy): Eukaryota > Viridiplantae > Streptophyta > Magnoliopsida > Fabales > Fabaceae > Acacia > Acacia pycnantha. The sequence goes on along the minus strand of JAMWYP010000050.1, from coordinate 771,773 downwards.
TAGAATACACTACTTAATCTCATTCCAGTCTAATCATCACAATAATTATCAATAAATAGCTCAACAAGAATTTCTCAAGATTTTCACATTCATACAATTTTATTCAAATCATCTTCACTAGACGGGGGTTGAATAGAGGATTTCAAAATCTTTTTCCAAAGAGAACGATGAACAATAAATATAGAGACAGAGAGAATGAACACGGAGAATTTATACTAGTTCGGTCCAACTCCTTGACCTACGTCCAGTCCCCAGACACTCTGGGTTTTTCACTAGCTCTTAAACACATATACAATTACACACTGTACACAAGATGATCCTTTCACACTAGGACTCACTCCCCCTTACAAGTTGTAATGTACACCCATACTCAAGGTTCCTCAACCTTGAGATTAAACCGATAAATAGATAATCAAATAAGTGTTTAACTCCTCACTGAGTAGATGAATAATAATCACTGAAGTACAAGAATATCCGAAGATATTAAATGAAGTAAATGAAACAATTGATAGCAATAACATCAAATTGAATGCGCAGAGTTTCGGTAATTGGTGGAATTGAATGTGATAAGCTTTTATATCATCTTCCATTAATGCCGTTGAGAAGAGCTTTGAATGTAGCTGTTGTGACTCTTCGAACTTCCATTAGGCACAAATGGCTTCCGTTAGGTATAGTCGACCGTTGCTTCATTAATTGGTTCGCCGTCAACGTACTTGTGCTTAGAAGTTGACTTAGAATATTTGTCGGAATAGGTATGCCTTAAAGGAATGATTTTGTCTGCTATGAGGCTTCATTCTATTTGTAGGTTCTATTTTCCGAAGGCATTAAATGCTTCTGACACAACGAATGGCTTTTCGGCTAATCACAATTTAAACGTTCGTTGATCATCTAAAATCCACTTAAATAATAGTTAGAAATAGCATAAATACGAATGAATAAGGTTTAAGTAGAAACAGTTAATAACCCAAAGTATTTAAATTTATGATTACTTTTACAGCGGAGGAGTCTAATAGCTGAAGGTCAATACTCGAGTAACCATACCATCTTACACGAGTATCCATGAACAAGTGCTTCCCAAAGGCTTTATCAATTAACCATACTCAAGTACATCTATTTCCTTACTCGAGTATCATCGTATCTTAGCATATTAGGGGTATCTGTGAAGGCCTTACTCGAGTAATAGTGTTGGTGTACTTGAGTAGTTTACTCGGGTACTTTATTCCCAGTACTCGAGCAACATACATTCTTCGCTTAAACAAAACACTTAAGCAGCTGTTAGCAACTGATGCTCAAGTACCAATCTTCTCATACTCGAATAGCTTACTCGAGTAGCAAACTAGTATTGCTTGAGTACACATCCAAGGCAGAGAGCAAACTTAGAATTTGGAATAATTATACTCGAGTAATTAATTACCTTTACTCGAGTAACTCTTACTCTGTTCTCGGGTAACGCTAAGACAGAGATCATCTTTAACACAGGACACTTGTTACTCGGGTAGATGGAAGTCCTTACTTGGGTAGCCTACTCGAGTAGAACTTACCAACTACTCGAGTATTAGTTTGGTAGAGATGAAGGATATGTTTGAAGAGCTTTCTTACTCGGGTAGATTGATGCCCTTACTCGAGTAACATACTTGAGTAAGAAAGAATTGCTACTCGAGTAACATTGTGAACGTATCTGAACTTTGCTATGTTTCTACACTTACTCGAGTAACAATGCATGCTTACTCGAGTAACACTTGCTGATAATCATTCAGAATACTCTATATGATATACTACTCAAGTAATACTGAACCATTACTCGAGTAGTGTTCTGTGAACACTTAAACAACTCATCAGATTGAGTATGCTCGAGTAGACATAAGGGTTTACTCGAGTATACTCTTAATATTGACAATATTCACTGATTCAAAACCTTAACCATTTTCAATATAAAACCTTAATTACTTCTAGTCTTGTTACCATCAAAACTCCAAGAACTAACATAAGGTTCCACAAGGCGATTTCTATTAAAATACTCATTAACATTATAATAATATTCTCAATATCAACAAACATTTCAAAATACTCATTGAAATATCTAATCAATATCAATATACTATTTTCATTCTCATAATCATTTTATAAAATACTCACAAATGACATACCAACACACATAACAAGTGGAAAGTGATTACCTCTCGTCAAAACTAAATTTATCGCAAGACTCCAAGCTCGACACTCAACCCTAAGTCGCAAATCAATCTATCACAATCGATTATAACCACAATTTAATATTCAAACTAATTGAGTGATTAAACAAAGCAATTAGAGGCTTTAGATCCCTCTAAACATCCCAACTCCATCATCCCAACTTCAAAATTAATGCCATAATAACTCCAGCAACTTAACCAACCCAATTACCAAACCTCATTTCTCATAATCACATTATCAATATCAATTCAGAATTTTACTCAAAATCAAACTCTATTTCAAATCTTCATATAACCTTCAAATTGTTCATTTTGATACAAATTCTAAAAATTCTCAATTTACTACCATAACTCAATTTCTCTATCCTAATAATTTTTCTATCATTCAATAACTTTATTTCACTTACTAAAATTATTGATAATAATACTTTCCTCCTTCACCCTTAAATCCCCAAAATTTTCTCATTTTAAATCTTAGGGAAATTTTTCATAAATTGACTATGCCTCAAATTATCATTACAATTACATTTCTCTCTCCCATTAATTCATTCTCACTTATTAGAATCATTCAATCATAATTATCTCCTCAATTTTTTCAAAAACACCCAATTCCAATACTTAAAGTTTGACTCAAAAGTTTCAATATTTATATATAATCATAAAATTCAAAATCAATGGATTCAATTATCAATATAAATCCTAATAAGCTAAAATATATCATGAATTTCGAATTTAAGAGTCCCAATATTATAAATCACAAATTTTCCCAATCAAACCCTGACTCTAACTTCCTCAAAACAACCATTCAAACAAAAATTTAATTCATATTCTAACCTCATATAGATATGAGAATAATAAACTAGAAGCCCTAAAGATTTAAAATATATCAAATCCTAATTTTTCTTTATCAAAACTGGAAAAATAAGGATGAGAAAATAAAAATAAAGGGGATGATTGACTCCCTAAAAGGAAACCCATCAATCTCCTTGCTCCCCCTCACGAGTCACACTCTCACTCTGTTTTTCACTTGCCTCTCACTGTGAAAAAGAAGACGAGAGCAAGAAAGAAAATAGGAGGATCGCACTACAAAAAAAAAACCTATTTTGTCGCGGTTAAATTGTCGCGGTTAAAAAACCGTTACAAAACAACAAATTGTAACGGTTTTATCCCATAACCGCCACTAAATAGTAACGGAAGCCATGACGGTATGGACCTCGGCTACCTTTGTAGCGGTTCACTCAAAATAAACCGCAACAGATTTGGCGCCACTTTGGCGCGCAATGGCGGGAATTGTTGTCACCGTGATTTTGTAACGGTTTCTTGAGTAGAACCGCAACAGATTTGGCGCCACTTTGGCGCGCAATGGCGGGAATTGTTGTCACCGTGATTTTGTAACGGTTTCTTGAGTAGAACCGTTACAAAAGTGGCGCCAACATTGGCGCCAACTTTGTTGCGGTGATTTTATAGCGGTTCCATCAAACAAACCGCTACAAATAAACGAAACGTCACAATTTTGTCACGGTGTCCAGGAAGAGTGACCGTGACCGCGTCAAAATCTATATTTTGTAGCGGTTTCGAGGGGAACCGCTACAAATTTTCACACTATAAATAACGTTCATCAACTATAACTACTAAAGGAATTACTAAATCTTCGACTTGTAACTGAATGAACTATCTCGCTTGGTCGTCCAAGGAATGCAGATATCGTAGCTCGATCTCTTATATCGTGTGATGAGGGTGCGGATATTTGCCTCTCTCATCCTTGCGAGGCAATTCGCTCACCACAAGCCAAGGTTTGCTCATTTCTTTGGCGTGAATACTTCTACTCTTCGAGAAGAGTCCAACAGCGACCGGAGATTGGGTTCCATTGTAGCCACCTTTGTCTCACGAAAATATCTCGATGAAAATGACTCACCAGTTTTTCGTGGGAGATCGGCGGCTACATTGAGTCCCAATCCCCACTGACATGTTGGACTATTCTTGGTTACTTCATTATGTGTAATTTATTACGTGGACAGTTTTAAAAAATTAAAGAAAAGAAATAAATGAATTGAAGGTTTGGTTTTTTAAATATTTGTACCAAACTAATTAGTTTGATTCATAAAATATTTGAATCAAACTAATTAGTTTGGAATTTTTTTTTGAAAAAATCATTCTGTAGCGGTTCACAACAAAAACCGCGACAAAATGTGGTCATATTGTAGCGGTTTCTATGTAACCGCTACAGAATTTCAAGGGTCAGCTATTTTGTAGCGGTTTTTGTAGCGGTTATTACACAACCGCTACAGAATTTTAACGGTCAGATATTTTGTAGCGGTTTATGTGGCGGTGATGGATGAACCGTTACAAAATTTCAAATTTTGTAACGGTTTATGAGGTTAACCGCTACAAAATGTTCGGTTTTTTAAACAGTTTACTTTTAAACTTCTACCTTTCAACATCATGGTTTCTGGAGGAGAGAAGGGAAAGGGAAAAGCAGTGTCCCTTTCAAAACCGGTTTAAGGGGGTAGTAGTAGGGCGGAGGCCGACGAGAGGCGTGGGGCCCAACATATACCACCGCCATCTCAGAGCCGAACGAGTTTGCCAATCTCTTCGCCGATGAAGAAATTCCAAATGTGGGGACCGTAGGGGGAGATCAAGAAGCAAGTTTGTCGTTGAACGACTTAGACGACGAGAATGCGGAGATCCATATCAACATTCCCTAGTGGAGGTGGAGCAGTTCATGGACCAGAAACCCAATGGGACCACGGGAACCCCGACCGGCGTCTTCGCTCCAGCCGGATTTACAAGTGGATGTCGAAGGTATATCTAATTGGTTTTTTTGGAGAAATTAATATAAATTTTGTAGGTTTAATTCAATTTTTCTAATATTGCAGATAAACATGGGAACATCAGCAGTAGGACGCCGGATGTTTCCACTCTCACTCGCACGACCGGGAGATGTCCGGTATCGGGTCGTAGTCCCGTGGAACGAGCTCACGACCAGGCGATCGGCACCGGTGGTCACCGATGAACCGTTTTTGTCCGAATTTGGCGGCAATTGGGCATGGTTCCCGATTTTTTTAAGGATTGGAAGAGTGTGACGAAGGACACAAAGAACAAGGCGTTTAGCGGAGTTCGCAGTAGTCAATATTGTTTCATTACATTTTACATGTTAATAGTTATAAGTTTTAGTTTATTTCTTTCATTATTTATTTCTTTATTTATTAATTTTTAATAATGAATTTATGATACATAAAAGTTTAAACTTCGCGAACAACACAAAAGGTACGTTATGATGAAGGTGGGGGAAGGGTGGAAGAGTCGGAGGAATCGTCTCTACAATCTGATGAATGGAGATGGCACTATTCCTCTGCAGCAGCTGATCGAGAGAGTCCCAGACGGCGTGGACCCACAATATAGGAGAGGTGTCGACGGGCGTGTACATTTTATTAAATTAATTATAATTTAATTACATATAGTTTAAATTAATTAATAGTTTCACTTAAGTGATAATTTAAATTTAGTTTAAATTAAGTTTTGTTTCCTCCTCCGATCAGCTTTGTCGCAGAGAAACACAAGAAGCAGGGCACACAGAGAGGTCCATCACACGGCAGGGACCAAGACGTTTGTCTGTGACCTACATAAGTGAGATGGTATGTTATTATTTAACATACCGATTGTTTTGTTTTTCCAATAACAAAGTACATATTGTTTTAATTCTTTCAAAGAAAAGAAGGCTCAGGAGGAGAACACACAAACGAACTATGGGAAGTTGTGGACACGCACCCATAGACACCGTGATGGGACGCCGACCTCTCAGGCAGCAGAGGAGATAATAGTAAGTTACAAAAACATTGAAAAATATAATGAATGTTGTATATTAAAATTGATCGTCAATTATTTTATTAATGATTGTTCATGAACGCTGTGGGTCAGGCCCGGATTGAGAAGACCGATGCAGAGCTACAAGTGTCGCAGACCCCGGAGTCACAGGGGTCTGTGAATCCTACTGCCCCACTGAAAGCTGCAGTGGGCCCAGTCGAGCATCCTGGCCGTGTTAGGGGCATGGGCCTTGGCGCCAGGCCTAGCATGGTGTACCCGAAGCATGGCTCCTCCTCTGGGTCCACCGGACCCTCCAGCTCGAGAAGGCCACCACCGGAGGCTTTTGATGAGATCATTGCTGAGAAGGTCGCCGAGCAGGTTGCTGCACATGAGGCTGCACGGAGGGCCGACGAGGAGGCCGAGAGATGCGCAGAGGGCCGACGAGGAGGCTGCATAGGCGCATGCAGAGAGCATCGCCCGTTGGTACGATCATCATGTGGAGAGCTGGACTGCTGTTATCGGGGCCCCGGCGCGACTATTACCCGACCAGCGGTTTCCGATCCCGAGCCTCCCCTCCGTTCATCTTTGAGGAATCCCCCACGTGTACCAACCCCCGAGACAGACCCCCTAGGACAGACTTGATGATCATGTTCCTGATAGTTAGTTTTTATTTTGAAAACTTCAGTCATTCTGTACAGTTGGATATTAGTTTAATTTGGTTTAAATATTTGGTTTGTTTAAGATGTGCTTTAGTTATATATTTGTTACCGTTAAATTTGATACGTTATTTCAAAACCTATAACTCATTTAACTAAATTTTAATCGAAAACCCTAAAACTTTTAATACAAAATTTTAATCCTTGTTTAACGTGTGCTTTAGTTATATATTTTAATTATAATCCAAAATAATTTCCTAAAATTTTATTTCAAAACACTAAAAATTAAATTAAATTTTGTAGCGGTTCTAATGAGAAACCGCAACAAATTTGAAATTTGAAAAAGGGCGCCCTATTTTGTCGCGGTTGGATAACCGCTACAAGATTCAACAGCATCATTTTGTAGCGGTTCTGATGAAGATAACCGCGACAAATTGTACTCAGTAGCGGTTGTAGTCGCGGTTTTATAACCGTTACAAAATTGTTCGTTGTAATTGCAACGGTTGTTGTAGCGGTTATGTAACCGCTACAAAACATTCGATGCATGTTTAAAGATCCCAAGTTCTGCGTTGAATGTAATTAAACATTGTATCCACATTTATCTTCTATCCTAGATTTGTTTGTTACATATGGATAAGTCATGGATCAAGCAACCGCGTAGTTCTCCCGTATATTTAGCGGGATTGAACACTTTCTTAGATTTCGCCTTCTCTCACGCATGCATTAATGGGAAGATCGTGTGTCCTTGTGTGCGATGTAAGTTTAAGAAGTGGCAAACACGAGATTCTCGCTTTGGAACATCTTCTTGTAAAGCCTTTCCCGAAGCATATACATTCGGGCGGTTCATGGGGAGCAACGTGGTATGGGATATGGGCTCCATCTTCCTCGAACCTCAGAAGTAGGAAATCAAGTACATCAAGATGATCCGGTTAATGAAGCTGTCCGTGATGCTTTTGGTGTTCAAGACGACAACTTCACAGCAGAGGTGCAGGGTCCAGACCCTGTTTTCTTCAGGAACGATGCAGCTCGGGAATTTTTCAGCCTCATGGATGAGAGCGATCGTCCTTTGTATCAAGGTTGTCAGAAATACTCAAAGTTATCTTTTCTTATCAAATTGTACCATATCAAGTGCATGTGTGGGATCACTGATAAGGCAATGTCGATGTTCCTGGAATTACTTCGAGATGCTTTCCCAGACGCGGACATTCCCTCATCCTTCTACGAGGCGAAGAAGATAATCAACAGATTAGGCTTGAACTACCAAAAAATAGATGCCTACCCAAACGACTGTATGCTTTATTGGGGAGAGGACGATCGGAGGGAGACTTGTAAGAAGTGTCACACTTCGAGGTTCAAGACTGTTCGGAAAGGGAAGAAGCGTAAGAAGAAACCTGCGAAGATTCTAAGGTACTTTCCTTTAAAACCTCGCCCGCAAAGATTGTTTATGTCGTCTAAGACAAACTCAGATATGAGGTGGCATGAAGATGATAAGAATGAAGATGGTAAACTCGAGGCATCCACGTGATGTGAAGCGTGGAAAGCGTTCGACTCAGTCTTTCCAGATTTCGCGGCGGACCCTAGAAATGTCCGTCTTGCTTTGGCGACCGACGGTTTTAATCCATTTGGGAATGTTAGCACAAGCTACGTATATGGCCGCTATGTTGATACCCTACAACTTGCCCCGTGGATGTGCATGAAACAAAGATCCTTCATTATGTCCATGATCATTCCAGGGAAAAAGGCACCGGGAATGACATCGATGTGTATCTCCACCGCCGATCAAGGAGTTGGTGGAGTTGTGGAATGTAGGTGTGGAGACGTACGACGCGCACGAGAAGACACTTTTCAACTTGCGTGCGGCCTTGATTTGGACGATAAGCGACTTTCCCGGCCTCGAGACATTATCTGGGTGGAATGTGCATACCGGCCTTGCGTGCCCAGCTGCAATTTTGACTCGACGCAGTGCGCCTTCCCCACAAATCGTAAGTGGTGCTTCATGGGTCATCGGAGGTTTCTCGATGGTACGCACAGTTTAGGTTGCAACGCAATCGTTTTAATGGGCAACAGGAAAAAGAGGACCCCTCGGAATTTATCCGTGAAGAAATCATAGAGCAACTTCGAGGATGTTGATGTTGAGTTTGGGAAAAAGAACGATCCGGCAAGGGCCAGAACAAAGACTGCCAGGGCTTCAGGTTCTACGCCCCAACAATGGCGAAAGGTGAGCGTCTTCTTCGCTCTTCCGTATTGGAAAGATAATTTGCTCCGACACGAGCCTGGATGTCATGCACATTGAAAAGAATGTGTGTGACAATGTGTTGTACACGATTCTCAACGAACTGTGCAAGTCCAAAGATCATCTGCAGCCAGAAAGATCTACGGGAGATGGGCGTTCGTGGAGACGCGTGGCCGGATGAGCATGACAGATTTCAACCGGCAAGGTTCACCCTGACAAAACCGAATAAGGAAATCTTTCTCGCTACCTTGAAGAAAATAAAGGTTCCCGACGGGTATTCAAGCAACATATCACGATGTATTGACTTGCAGGCTCGAAAGGTTACGTGGTGAAGAGTCATGACTCACATGTGCTTATGCAACAGCTTACTTCCGCGGCCATGAAAAATACGCGCCTCTCGACGTGTCTCTCGTTTTGGTCGAGCTTTGTACTTTCTTTCGGAAGCTGTGTTCGAAGGTTTTGATAGTGGAGGAGCTCGACCAGCTGCAGGAGAAAATCATTCTTACGCTGTGTCATTTGGAGATGATCTTTCCTCCGTCATTTTTCACGGTCATGGTTCACCTGACAGTACACCTTGTTCACGAAACAAAGCTTGCCGCCCGATTCAAGACCGATGGATGTATCCCGTTGAGAGGTACTTGTTGAAAAATAATTACTTTACCATTACTCCCTAGTCGCACGTTTAACCATTGATCCGGCTATTATTTTTATGGTTCTACTTTATAGGTTTCTTGGGAAACTTAAATCTTACGTGAGGAATAAGGCGTGGCCTGAAGGTTCAATAGCATAAGGTTATATCGGGGATGAGGTCTTGTATTTTTGTTCCAGTACTTCGATGACATTGAAACGTCATTCAACCGACCGCCTCGTGTAGACGATTGTCCCGAGCTCGAGCCGGAGCCGAGACAACAGAGTTGTTAATCCCTCGTGTTGGTAAACCAGGTTGGCGGGAGTGAGAAATTCAAACTCACGGCACTTGAGAAGTTCCAAGCACATAGACATGTCTTGATTAATCGCACCAAAGTTGAACCGTACCTTCGGTAAGGATTTCATACAAATATATATATATCGTATCCTATATATTTCCTTACATTTTATACATACTCACATTTCATTGCATGTTCAATTGCAGGAATTCAGGAGTTATGTGAAGCGTGAACCGAGGATTCGTACACGACATCCTCCGAAATTGATAGAAAGGTTCACGAGAGAATTCCCGAGTTGGTTTAGGAGGAGAATAATGAACGACCACAACCCGCACTCACCGAATTCGAGCTCTCGCAGAGGCCCGCTTGACCACGCCCTAAGATTCACGGCATACAATGCCAATGGTTTTAAGTTTTGCACCGTCGCACGAGATCGGGGATTGCCGACCCAAAACTCGGTGTATATGGCACGTTTGGGACGAGGAGTTATGCGAGCAGCGAGTGACGGAAACATGCGGTTCGGTGACGTCCCGTATTATGGAAAGCGCTTGATGTGGTCGGGATAAGTTACAGGCCTATTCACCGTGACGTTGTTCAAGTGTTTGTGGGCGAATACCACAACGTCCGAGGGGACTCACGACAGACGACTTAGGCATCACATCAGTGAATTTCTCCCGCCTATACACAAGGGTCGGTCCGAAGATGACGAGCCGTATATTCTTGCCTCGAGAGGCCCATCGGGTTTATTATGTCGTCGATGAGAGGCACAAGGATTGGAATATGGTGGTTCACTTAAAGCCTCGGGACCTTTACGATATGGGCGATGGTGATAAGGTCGCCTACGATTGTGAGCCGTTGCAGCCCGCCCGGCCTTCAAGACTTCATCCCAGACGGCGATGACAATTTACCTATAGTTCGGCGTTTTTAAATTTACGCTTTATGAAATTGAAACATTTAACTAAAGTTTTAATTATATTGTGTTCAAACGTATTCAACTCACGCGTAACATTTTATGTAAACTTTCTTTGTAGGGATGTCGAAGAAGATTGAGAGGAAAAATTAATGCCTATGCAGTAATATGAAATCTTTTAATATTAAGTTTTTTTTTTTAAAAAACCTCGAAATTACTTTGTAGCGGTTATATAACCGCTACAAACACTTAAAAAATCCGAAATTAATTAGGAAAAAAACCCCTTTAAGTTTTTTTTTAAAAAAAAAACTCAGAAATTACTTTGTAGCGGTTATATAACCGCTACAAACCCTTAAAACCGCGACAAGATCAACCGCTACAATAACCGCTACAAAAACCCTCAAAACCGCTACTAAATATAAAAACCGCTACAAAAAAGTGAGACACCAACCGCTACAAAATGATACGCAGACACCACCATAAATACCCCCACCCAACCTCATTTAATACGCCTCAACTTCTTTTCTACCCACGTTTTCTCTCAGTCATCTCAAATATTTTTACGTTTCAGAACATTGTGAGTTTGAACGGGTAAGTACCGTGTAACTAGATCAATTCTAATGTTTCTCATACTAATTTATAGTTCTGATACTAATTAAACTTTGTTATTTTGCAGTTGAACGAGATATATCTTTCAACTTTCCCTATTCTTTCATATACATTATTCAATTGATTTGTACATATAATTTTTAAATATTCAGTATTGTTTTAACCACCTCATTTCTTAGCACTTATTCTACTTACATAATCTTATTATTTTGTTTTTATACATGCACCTTATATATTTAAATTTCATAATTTACTACCTTTTATTTTTGTTAAAAAGATATATTAATAATAATTACTGAATTACGCCGATAAATAATAAATTTTTTTTTAAACCGTAATGAATTTGTAGCGGTTGCAATAACCGCTACAACATTTCAAATAAAATGGCGTTATGAATTTTTTTAAACCGTAATGAATTTGTAGCGGTTTCAATAACCGCTACACAATTTCAAATAAAATTGTAGCGTTTATAGTAGCGGTTTGCAACCGCTACAAATATTCAAAAGCACATGTGGCGGGACTATTTGTAGCGGTTGTAAACCGCTACAAATATTCGATGGCGGCAAATTTTTTGGCGAAAAATGGCGGGAATGTTTGTAGCGGTTAGTAACCGCGACAAAATTATCAACACATTATTTTGTAGCGGTTATGAAACCGCATCGGAACCGCTACAAGATGATTTGTAACGGTTACGGACCGTGACTAATGTCTCGAAACACACGTCAGCCCCGCTGATTTAGTGACGGTTTTCTTGAACCGCAACAGAGGTTGTAGCGGTTTATGTGTATGTAGTATCGGTTTTTTTAAACCGTTACAAATCGGCTTGCCACAGGCGATTTTGTCGCGGTTCCTCTAACCGCTACAAATGTCGTTTGTCACGTCAAAAACCGTTACAAATAGGTCATTTTAACCGCTACTAATTGTCGTTTTTTTTGTAGTGTCGGAGGAGCACCGCATCAGTCTGTGTAACCAGTTTCACTACTCATCCTTTGGATAAGTAGAGAGAGCTCTTTCCTCATCTGGACCGTTCAGATTTAATTTTTTTAAACTACCGATTTTTAGATGAAAAAATCATTTTTTAAAAATATGTTAGTTGAAAGATTATTTTTATTTTAGATTCTCTACCCAATAAAATAATTGTTTTTAAAAATGGTTTAAAAGAAATGGACCGTTCAGATGGAAAATCTCTCTCTACTCATCAAAGGATGGATGAGTAAGAAACTGATGTTTGGCGATTGATTGAAGGAGGGAGTATATTTAAAATTATTGTGTGGGGTCACGTTGCTCCTTTTTTGTTGTTGAAATGTTATATATATATATTTAACTTTCTTTCTTTTTTTAACCTTTTCTTTCTTCTTTTTTTTTTAACTTTATTCTTCCTTCTTTTTTTTTCTTTTTTTCTTTTTTTTGCACTTTTCTAATAACCCTCTTAAAATTAAAACAACTAGGTTGAGGTTGCTCAAATAATCTTTCTTAATATTTAAATAAATCTTAATATATTATTTTAAAAATATTCTAACTACTTTTTTTTTTTAAATATCATCTAACTTTATAGATTTTATCTCTAGAAAATTAATTCCATTTAGAAGGAATTCTTCTTGCTCAAATAATGATAGGGTAAATTCTAATCACCTTAAAAATAATCTTGTTAAACTCAGAATAAACAGACTTAATATACTCTAACCCTCACTTTAAATAACAAATCTCATCATCCTATTGTTACTTAAATCTCAAAAATAAAATTCGGATGTTACACATAGCAATATTTGGATTTGAGGGGCGCTTGCCCAGGAGCTTGATACAAGAGTGGAGAAAGGCAACAACCTCATCATCAAGAGCCTTGGTATTTCCAAGAAGGCGTCTAGTGGTTTGGGAAGTATGAAGGAACTGAAGATGGAATGAGGCTGGGAGGAGAAGACGATGGGAAGGGTTTTGCCTTGTTTGGAGAGGAATCAGGACAGGGATGAGTACCATCTGTTGATGAAGGAGGGCTTGAAGCTGAAGGTGGTGGGGTTTTGATATGAAATGGAGAACCTGTAACAAGGGTCATGATTTGTTGCAAGACCACTTGAATTGCCCTAGTTAGAAGATTCCCCTAAAGAAAAGTTAAAGAAGCCAACTTTACGAGAACGACGAAGAAGAATATTCTGTGGGTTTGGCTCAAAAACGATAGAAGCTTCGATCTCTGTTGAAAAGGTGAATCCGAGAAGAACCACGAGACTTATGACGGTGAAGCCAGTGCTGCCAACGAAGCTCATCTGCCCTGGCTTCAAAGTTAACAAAATAACACAGACCAAGTCTGCTAATATTGGTGCGATCTACAATCGCATTGTAACTCTAGTACACCTCAGAAACTGTTCTAGGGCATTCGAGTAAGGTGTGACCGATGAGATGACAGAATAGGCAGTTGCGGAAGATTCGTTCATACTTGCATTCAACCCACTCCAGGGAGCCACTGTTAAGCCAAATCCTGATATTCCGAACGAGAGGGAGACGAGGGTCGATTTGCACACGAACTCAGAGGTAGTGAAGTGATGCAGAGAAAACAGGTTGGTTGTTTAACATTATAGCATTACCAACGACATCAACGAAAGGGATTCAGCATAAAAGGCCGTGTGGTATTCCAGGGGAAGGCCCCAAAAACTGAACCCATACAAAAATAGAAGCAAGTTGAAGTTCCTGAAGGTTCAGATTAGTCTCCATCTATCAATGGCGAGCACGGAGTTATCAATGGCCAAGGGGCCATTTTGAACAACAAATTCTAGATCTTTCGGGTCCTAAAAATTGATGAGGAAAAAGTTGCCAACTTGACCTTCCACACGAAATCACCTCTCAGGAGCCAGAGAGCATGAGGCGGAGTTCAAGTCGTTCCTCACAGAAGCATGAAAATCCACCACTGAAACGACAACAAAGGAGGAAAAGTGGGTGCATTATATTGTTGATCAAGCGACACAACATCAAAGTTGAGGATGGAGTCAAAGGGGTTACGGACAGGGAAAGACAGGAAAGCTTTAGTAGGGGAAGGAAGCTTGAAAATTTAAGGAACCAATGGATAGGGTTAAAGAAACCAAGAGGGGACCAGGGAAGGAAACGACTTAGAGGATACATGCAAACGAAGCCATAACAAGAGTTATATTTATATAAGAAACCCTAGGAGGAAAAAAGGTGAGAAACAGCGACATGCAAGGCAAAAGATAAGAGAAAGGTACAAGATTACAAGGCAAAAGAGCAGTAGCTTCTCTCCGTAGCACGGAGCAGAGAAAGTTTTTTCCTTGTCTCTTGAATCTCTCTCTAGAGGAATTCCACCAAACAGAACAGTAACAAATTCAGCTTTCATTTTCTTTTGCTACTTTCTAATTTTCCCTTGACTTCTGAGCCAAGTTTTGAAACTTGAACCAGCCTATTCGGACTGAAAACCAACAAACCAGTCAGATTCGGGCATCAACTCAATATGTCTTTTTAATAATCTTTTTTTTTTTAATATCTTTTCTTTAGAATTTCAGATTAATAACCCTAAAATCTTCCATTTCTCACCAGTTTTGCCTCAGGTTAGCTTCGATTCTACTCCAATCTAACCCACTAACATTTGATCTAGTACTCGGCCGATTTAGTAGCCAGTTCAGATTTAAGAACCTTGCTTTTGAGAAAATGGGACTGAGATGCTGAAAATGTTTCGGTATTGGCCATAATTGCAGTTACTGTGATGGGATACGGTTTCAGCCTGATCTTAACATTGGTCTTGCTGGGGTTGGAGCTAAGCTCATCTGAAACAAGGCCAAACCAGTGGTGGCAAAGTCAGTTTGCAAACTTATCCTATTACTTATCATGCACTATGATAAAGTCTAACCATTTAAAATTTAATCTGAACAGTGTAAATTTAAAGTTTTAAAATTTTTATTTTTTAAAGGGTTAATTTGTATCTAGCAAGCCTTTTGAAATACTTTATGGTGCATTTAATACTTTAAAATATTTTTGTAAGTATATCACCCTGAAATATCTTTTCTTTTTTATAAATGATAAATTTATTTTTATGAGAAGTGATAGTTATAAAATTATCTTTATTTTAAATTGTACATATATTAAAAAATTATTTAAAATATACAAATTAAATTAAATTTAGACCATCAAAAATCAATCTAACGATGTATATTTGTGATAAACACATTTTTAATGTGCTCTTGAGTTTTTTAGATTCAAGGTAACAAGAATGCCAATACAGTCAAATGCCAAAAAAACTAAGGGAAAACTATGAAAATTCTTAAGATTATATCTAACGACGAGAGACAAGGGGGAGGCCATGTCCACCCCCAAAAAAAATTGTTCAGAAATTTTTTTTTAAATTTAATATAATATTATAGATCTGAATATTTAAAAAAAAAATTATATAATCATAAAAAAATTTAATTAGTTAATTAGTATACATTTTGCCTCTCAAATATTTATCCAAGGTCCGCCAACATTCAAATAACATAAAAATAAAATGCATCGAACAAGGGGGGTTAGTTCCTCACAATGTGATGAACCAAAATTTGAATCTTCAGCGAAAGAAGTATCTACATTTAGTGTCTAACAGTATTTTAAATATGCTTGTCTACGATAGAAGGATACTAGTGCATAAAAGGAAAAAATTGGAACAAAACAAAAATAAAGGGCATTAACCTTCAAATATCAATGGGATTATGGGTCACCAAAATAATTTGTAGAGTTGTCAATATGTTAAATCTTCCAAAACTGAAACACACATGTCGTAGCAGATGGTGACGACTAACTAGGATGAACTCTATTTCAGAATGGCTCACTCACTTAAGCTTAGCCATGTTCTTAGAATTTGCATGCTCAACACTTCTGAAAATTGAAGCATATCTATGGTGGCGGATAGTCATGACAAGAACAAAAACGTTGGCTGCCAGAAACAGCAAGCCTGCTGCCCAAAGTTCTAAGAAGACATTTTTACCCTTGAACTCAAGTAGGTAACCCCACAATAACCAATGGATCTGAGCTCCAATCCACAAAAGAATGCATGATAAGCCCTGCCATTTGAGTTTCATCTTACTCCATGGAAGTATTAGAGGCAACAGGCAAAAGAACCAAACAAAGTACTGTGCAGTAATCACCTGCAACAAAAATTATGCATTAGTGTGCGGAAATCAGTTGGGTATATTAAATGACTCAAATATATGGAAGCTTGAGACTTGGATCCTCTGTATTTCTTAAGGAGAAAAATTAAGAGAAATATATCAACAAGTGAAGTTGTGGAGAATGCAACCTCTATGATAGATTATGCTTTTTCTCCCTCGAATTTTTCCTCTTGTTAAGAGATCATCATTTGTTAAATAAAATAATATGCATCTTGTGGGAACCAAATACAAATCAAGCAGTTAAAATACAATGCCTATCGGATCCACATAATAACAGAACAAATCAAGAGACTTCTTTGGAGTATCTGTTTCTCTAAAAATGACAATGCTACTACCCTCGGAAATTTAAAGGACCCCCATCCAGAAGCATGATCGTTATGCAAGCCAAAAAGGGATTCAACATTGAAGTACTGCTTGGAACAATTAAGTTCAATTTCACTGAATTTCTATTAACTTGAGTGAAAAATAACTGTTTGGAACTATTTGAATCAGGATTTCATTTTCCTATAGGTTATAAATGAACAAACCTTATTGAATGCAACAAATGCCACAGTCTGCACAAAAAGGCAAAACGGTAAGTCCTGTGCGAGGCTGAATATAAGAACTAGCTGCACCACAAATTGCGGCAAAAAGGAGATCAGCCTCTCCACCATTGAAGTGTTGTTGCCGTAGTTAAGATATATGTGATAGAAATAGATGGAGAAGTTGTGCCTTGGATCTGTACGAGTAAGATGGTACAGCAGTGCCTCATGTAGGAATTCCCACCCATATAAATGGTAGAACAGAGCGGTACAAAGGAGAAAAACCCCTCCTGATATTAGTCCAAACGTTAGTCTATCCCTTGTAAATATGCTTTTTAATAGATTATATAAAGAACAACATTTATCCCCATCCTTAGGTTTATCTCCTTCAACAGCACTCCAGATCCTTAAGACAGGTTTCTGACCAGATTGGAAGCAGCTCGGATCAAGAACCAGCAGTATAGGAATGGAATATATGATAGGGTAAATCCTGAAATGGACTACAAGTCCGTACCAGAATGCTGACTGTACCACATTACCTGCAAACCAAGGCCAGGAAAATAGCAAAAAAATAAGGCGTCATAAGAAATAATAGAGAAAATGGAAAGCATCAAGAGGAATGCAAAAAAGATTAAATTTTATACCATCAGCAAATTATAACAGGAATATCTGGTGCATGATGCACCAACCAACAATAAGCATATTAATCGATATATCTGAACTTTCTTTTCAACTATATATAGCAAGAAAGCAAATTATTAAAAAGCCAAGGCAAAGGCAGTCTATAAGTTTATTCCCTGTGTCAACCAATGTTTTAATTTATATACCACACCTTTCTGACCTTTGTTCCATGCATCATAGGAGGGGTGAAAAACAGAACAGGGGTCAAATTATTAAAAAGGAATGAAAAGGTTATAATTTTTGTCTCCTGTCGTCTAGCCAAAAATGGAGAAATGGGTTAAAAACACTTTATATTTCAACATCAATACATTGCCTATCCAATTTGTTTCAAAATTTCTTTCCATGTTTGAGATGATGATATTTGTCAAGGGTAGACAGCAAATAGTTAACAAACCATATTCATTCCAGCATTTGATAGTCTCATCATGCATGCATATTGGTGTGAAGGCCTCTGATAATGTATACTCAAAATTTGGTTCCACATGGAACAAACTTACATGCTTCCAAATGGAGCCCAAGTTTGTTGCCTGAAAGGCACCTAACACCACAATGCCACTACAATGACAGAAATTACAGAGCGCACGCCTAATCCCAAAACTACCCCAACTACACACAGAAAATCCCACAGACATTCACACACATGAAACCAGCATTCATCACATATATTCTTTTTCACTTCTTATAAGATGCAGCATAATCCTCACAAATACAGGTTTTGATAGTGAACTACAGGTTTCCACCATAATACTCATAACTAATATCCCTCACTAATATATTAGAAAAAATATATAGAACCAAAAAATGGTTAGCAACAATTAATAACCTATTATTAAAGCTAATAGCCAATAAAAAATAAAAAGATTGATCAGCTATACCCATGAATCTAATATCACAACAGTATCAATTTAAGCTAATAGAAAGGCAATAACATACCATTCATAAGACAGATAATGATCCACAAGACCAAAGCACAAACAATGGGCTCACAGTTGCCACGTGTCCCAATGGTGAAGGTGAATGGATTGAAGAGCCATATCATAACACAGTAGTTGCATAGATTTTCAGGCACCTTACGCTTCTTTAAAACATAATGTATGAAGTATCCCACAAGTATATCTGAATTTTGAACATAATAAGATGGTCTTAGGTGTAATGAACCAACAATTAAAAAAACTGTCAGCTAGGCCTTCTCAACAAAAGCATAGGGGTTAGGACTTGATGCAGAGGCACAGGATAAAATCTGTAAAAATGGCAGTTACTGAATATTACTAGTCTCACAATTACAATTTCACTTTGTGCCATAGGTAAACCTTTCAACCATAAAAGGTCAAACAAGTTGCAAAAACCACAGGGCTTATGAGCAAATGGCATCTAATGCGTGCATGATAGTTATTACACATCCAATTAATCTATTATCAAATAAATGCCCCCACAAGTCAATACTTTCAAAAAGGGATTTGACACATTCTTAGGAATACAGAATAAAAATCTAAGACAAGTAGGTAATAACCACTTCAATTCAATAGATCAACCATAATTGTATGAAGAAACTAAACGTTGACAAGTTTTCGTACCTGATGCCGAGAAGAGAAACTTTCCCCACGATCGATGGATGAAAGAATTTGGAATAAGAAGAAATGCAAGTAAGGGGAATAGCGATATGTGGTTCTCTTATAAGGGGAATCACCCACAGCCATATAAGAAGCAGCATCAGAGAATACAAGGTAGTCAACATCAGTGTATCGAACCTCTAAATGAGTATCTTGCCATTCTCCGTATAGAATTAAAGCCACACGGAAAAAGACAGAAAATACGAGCAATGAATGAAAATTGATGGTTGGCATTGCTGAAAGAGAATAAATACCAAACCTTGTTAGCTGCAGAATTTCAAAAACCTTAAGTATAAAGGAAATTCTGGACATCATCAGGTCAACTAAACAAATAGAAAGAATTCTATGTTACGTCAATCATCCCTGTACAATCAAATGATATCAAAGGGCACAAAATGAGAAATCACTAAAACCCAAACTTAAGAAGAAGAAGGAAATCCAACTTTAGGTTGTGGGACCAAAACTTACTAGCTATTAATTTCAGGTTGCTAATTGCTCATGGGATAACCAGACTATAATAAAGGAAAAACCAGTGCAGCTGCCCGATGAAAACTCAAATTGGAACTTGCAGAGACTACTAACACAGCTTGTCAATTGACACCCTATGCACCAATGGAAACTTTAAAGTTCCGTCTAACAAGCTTTAAAAAACAATTAAAGCATTCAATAAATTACATACAGAGTCTTCAGTCTGTGTGTGCATGTTGTCGGTCAAATAGAAGTTGTTCAGGTAGTAGTATAGAGAAAAATCAAGTGGACATATTCTATTTATTCCACCTTCTTGTGATCCATGTTTGTGCTCATAATAATCAAAAAGAGGTAATATTCATTAGCTTCTCAAGGAACACCAAGGGTGAGCAACAGGAATTATAGCAATTAATTTTCACCATATGGTAAGCATTAATATGTACTGACAAACAGCACCAATTAAATACACCATTTAATCTGATCGTTAATTTGGCAGTAGGAAAATGAAGAGTGTAAAACATTTCAGCCCAGACTTATATTTCCACAATCAAACGTTCCTTGAATATTCAGGGTCATATATAAATGGTTACCCAACCCCATTGTGTGTCATTAAAAGTAAAACCAACCATAGGCGGTCAATATAAATCACATGCAACACCAATAATAAACACCATAAAGTACTTATTGATTGAGGCTGGGTACTGCTTACTCTAAAATTAAGGTTCAATACTATCACAACTTGCACCAACTGAACAGCCAATATATATCACAGTTAATCAAATACTTCATATGGTAACTTGAAAGAAACAAAGTCTAGAGCACCAATTATACTCAATAACATATTCAAAAGTTAAGCTCAATTATAATCCTAATTTGCATTACTGTTCAGCCTCATTCATGCCAATTGAAAGTTTAGCATCATATCAATCTACTGATTTCACTTATTGCAAATTTTTAGACCCCATTCAGCAGCACTTTCACTATTGTTTAAGTATATAACCATCACATTTAACAATTTTCAGATCACATTCAGCAGCACTTGCAGATATAACTAAATTCACACTCCATTTCAACACCACAATTTTACCCTCAAACTAACCAGAATTTTACAAGGACTTAAATGCTATACTTATATCCCATTTTCCACAAATAGTAACTCTAAAAAAAATTCATACTTCAACTCAATTCTACAGCAATTTCAAAACCAAATATCATCATTCACAAGCAAATTACATCCCAAAATGCCACAATCCACTCTAACAGACTTCATTCTCAAAAGATAGAGTACGGCTACTTGCTATATATGTATCCATTTTTTCCTCCAATTGAGATCACAGATTTTCCATCCTTAAAACCCAACTCGCAGAAGAATTCACAACGAAGAAATAACCATCAAAAAATATTTTTAAGTCCCTCAATTATCTATCATAATGGTGCAAGAAATAATGTATCTTTTAAATTTAGAATATTGACCACCCAGTCATACCCCTAATTGTATCAGTCAGCTGCAGAATTTTAGACATGATTTACATAGTATAATAGACCTCAAACCTCCCTGAGGAACGTGAGCAGACGATGCAAGAATGAGAATGAGTTTAAATTTAGTCCACTAGCTACATTTTTAAAACCTTCTCTCCTACCACTAATCCTTCAATCTGCTGCACTTATTATAGCCTAAAATCAACAAAGAAAATGGCACTATATGGATCCCTAAACAGAGCCAAGACCTGACGCAATGAGAGAAGAAATTTACCTTGTAGCTATAACATCAATTCATCGCCCTCTGTTTCCTCTAATATCACCGTCAATTCAATCTTCCACTCATTCTCTTGTCCTCTGCATCACCTTTCACCGTCTTCCTCCCTTCATAACCCAAGAACACAAGGATATCACTCGTTAGACAATCTAATCGGAAAAACACAGAGATGGTTGCGTTTAATGAAGGTCACCAAGGTTTTTTAGGGAGATTTAATCATCATGCAAGCTTGACATAGATCGTTGATTCGGGAGTGAAGAATGAGAAGTAGAGCAGTGAGCAGGAAGCAGAGAGAGACGGTCGAGCCATCTCCGATATCATTTGATTCAGGTCTATGAAATAAAATAATATATTGTAATATTTAATAGGTTAACTATTTTTCTTAAAACAAAACGGCATATACGGGCGGCTCGGGCTAGGACGACGGCTTCAGAGAAAACGATAGGAAGTTCAGAGCCAGGCTGAGGCTTCGTCCTCATCCACAGTGCCGGTGGGGGTGAGGTTGAAGGCGGCTCTGATCTCAAACAGCGGATTGGTGATTGGGAGGACCATTGGAGATGGGGCTGCAACTAACTTTTCGGTGAGATTTATGGGCACCTCTCAATGAACTTCTCATCCAGCTTTGATCTTCGAAACTTCCACTTGATCAATCCTAATACTATCAAAGAGAACTCTTTTCTTCGTGATGGTGGATTGGGGGTAGCAAGATCATCAATATTGTAGCCTGAATGAAAACCATCTTTTTAAAAAAATATATATATAAAAATACAATTTATATCAAAGCTAAAACGAGTTTATAATGCAGCATGTATGAAAGACTGAGGGAAAAAAGAGTACAATAATTGCGAAAGGTGCAGTGAACTAGTAGCAAAAGAAACAGAGGGAAAAAATTCTAGTAGCTTATCAATGTCCTGTACAATGGGGTCATATGAATCAGCAATGAAATGGGGGCTTGTTGGAAATGAATTGTTTCTTGACACAAATGATCTGATACTTCCTTGACCGTCCTGGTGGAAGATGGTCTTCAATCCCTAATCAAAATGTAGACTATATATCTTGGTGAAGGAGGCACATCTCGAGGCTCTTTGTTGGTTGGTTGTCTACTTGTGTGTGGTTTTATTTGGGCTTCCCTTTACTTTTTTTTTTTTTTTTTTTTTTATAAGCATAGGTATCTTCCATAATCATGTGTTATTGTAGTAATCTGTGTTATTATTAATTTGGGCCTATGGTTGTTTTACTTTATAGGAGTCTCATTCTGCTATGCATCATTTTACTTAACCAAGATATGATTATCATAAACAGAGGTTTATGAGATGCTTCCTTTTACATAGAAAGAAACCCATAGTTTATAACATAGCAACTAACAGATGTTGCTTGGGATTTTTAAGGGGAATGGGGTTTTTAAGGGTCTTTCCTTGGCTTGGGATTTCAGGTTCAAGAAGATTATTATTGAATCTAACTCTTAAGACTCTAATCGACTTGTTGAATAGAGGAATCTTATCTTTCTTCAAATTAAACAGATGTTGCCTTTTAACTGGGTGGTTGAGGTTCGATAAATCCACGGCTCACAAAAATGTGATAGCCGATTCTCTAGCCAAAATGGGATTATCTGGATCTTCTATAATGAGCACTGCCCCTGCAAACTTGCAGAATCTGTGCAACAACAAGCGTCTAGGATAAGATTCTCTATTTAGCTAGTTATTTTAATATTGGGCTCCAGCCCTCACTTGTACCCAAAAAAAAAATATGATTATCATGCAAAGACAACACCCACATGGCCTGTTTTTTATAAAGAACAAAAAGATATTACTAAAAAAAAACTTAATGTCTCACAAGGACCAAAACAAACACTACATATATACGGACTAATAAAATGACCAAAAATTATGGAAGGAAAAACTCAAATAAGCTTCAACAAAAATCTGTTCAGTAAGCAAGAATTTCTTGTTAAGAAATGCTATTTGGAAGAGCAGGCTGCATGGGAATCCTTAGGAAAGCTTTGTTGACACAAGTTATGCTTCGTTGTTGTTGGTGAGATGGTTCATGAAGATCTGAATTTGTAATCTAAAGAATAGCAGCCCCTATGGCCTCTTTGACATGGAAGGATCAGGGGAGGGAGGAGATAGGGGGAAATTTTAATGAGCTTCGTTTAAAAGAAAAAAGAGAAGTATGATTATAAAATTTTAATAAAAAGAATATGTATAATTAAAAATTACAAAAAATTAATTAAAATATTTTTACTAAGATGTAAGATTAAAGATTAAGAAAAATCAATTAAAAGCTTTAAATCTCATTTCTCCAATTTTTTGTTAAAAAATATAACTTACTACCTCTGATCTTAAATATATGAGTTATTACCTCTAGCCCTTCATATGAAAGCTAGTTGACTTTTTTTAGAGAAATTCAAGAAGAAAGATAAAGTAATTAATCATAGCATATGCAATATATTATTGGATTATGTACCAGTTTATAAGTCAAGAAAATTAGTTTGGATAAAAACGATAAATATAAATTCTTTAATATAATTTATTTAACTTCTGTAATCTCTCCAACGAAGTAATCTCTCCAACGAAAGTCAACTGACCCTTATATTAAAGGCCTAAGGGAATAGTTTATATGAATTTTGTTTTTAAATGTAAGACATTTTTTTAATTTTATCTCATAGATTTATCTTTTTTCTTCAAACTAATTTTCTAACTTATTACTTGATATATATATATATATATATATATATATATATATATATATATATATATATATATATATATATATATATATATATATATATATATATATATATAAATAAGTATTTCAATATATTATAATTAAATAATTTATTTCACTTCTTTAACCACTATAAATTAATTAATTGGTTTTTATATTAAGGATTACATGCAACGTTCAAAAAAAATTCTTCCCTCCATTTCCCTCGTATCAAACAAACCCTATTTGTCATGAGCCCCTCAAAGCAGCCAAAATTGGTGCTGATTGTTCATTTTGATGTTTGTAATCATGTAACCTCTCAATTATAAACTTACCTTTAAACTCTAAAAGAAGGGATTAATACATGTTATAAAATAAGCAAAACATCAAAAGTTGTGCAGATACAATTCTCAAACTTCAACAACTAAAATCATTAAAAATGATGGGAAATTATTACTTTTGAAGCCTATAGTGATGCAAGGGTGGTTGGCTTTCATGATGCATCATACTCAAAAGATAACAAAACAAAAACAAAAAAGATGTTAGCTTTTGACTTTTGAATACACCATAAACAATTTTGGAAGCATGTCCAGGCAATTTGTTTTTTTTTTTTTTTAAAAAAAAAACACATGCTTTTGATAAAGACATAAAATGGATCAGATTAAAGTGAGTTTAATTTGTAGGAAAAATATTTTTTGATTAAATACAAACAAAAGAACTAGATAATTTAGTATTAAAATTAAAATATAATATAATATTTATAGAAAATTTCAATTTTCCTTTTATTGCTCACCGATATCTCAATCCAGTTCGAGATACCCCAGTAGCATTCTTCAATTTTCTTAACCTTTGACCCAAAAAAAAAATGAAAATTTTTATATATAAATCCCAAATAAGAACCTTATTTACAAGTAAATTATGCAGATTTACAAAAATACTCTCAAGTTTCTTTCGGGTTTTAATGACCGAAGGTAAAAATAAAAAAATATTATATCATAAATAAAAATATTTAATATATAATACACATTTAATATATAAAAAAAATAAAAAATAAAAAATCTATTACAGAAATTAAAATCACCTCACATAACTCTTATTTTATTATCAATGATAGTACTGTTACTCATAAAAATCACCTACAAGAACATGAATTATTTCATTCATGACCAATATATTATTAAGGGATAGGAGGTGAACCTGTGAATGAATCCCAACCGTCATGTTATTCCGTTCGAGTGACCACCACAATCACGCCACTTTCAATATCCCAACAGGAAGAAAATCCAAAACTAAAATTAAAGCAAAGGAACGAGAGAGAGAGAGAGAGAGAGAGAGAGAGTAATAAAGCCTGCTTGTTGATTTTTCTACAAAATTTAAATTAAGGTAGTAGCGTTTATCATACACTGGTCTTATAAATAAGTTCGTTTTAATCAAAAAAAATTTGTGACAATTTTAGCCAGCACCATGAAGACAAAAACAACTGACAAATATTCAATCATAGATGAGACATGAAGATAGAGAGAGAATAAACAACAGAAAAACACCCAATTATAAATGAGAAATGAGGATAAAGTTGAAAATTTATTGATATCTAATATTTAGTCAAAATAAACTTATAAATAAGATTAGAGTAGTGTAAGGAGAAATTTAAACGTTGCGCAAGAATCAATAAAAGTAGTTATCCCATCAGATTTGGTGTGAAATGAGATGTGGAATAAATTAAATACTCTTTTCATTAGAACCTGAAGAAATCGGTTAACAAGCAGAGCACTATTCTCAGATTTCGGAGATGAGACATTGAATGAAAACTTGCGAAGGAGGAGGAGGAATACGATTGAGACAGATCCGCTAGACTCGGACTTCCAAATTCTATATGGAACAACTAAACAAGAACCGTTTCAAAGAAATTACGGAATAGATGCAAAACATGTATGAGTGATTGCAGTGAAAAATTTCAGAAATAGAAACAGAGACAGAGATAGAGGGAAGAATCGTTTGATACGAACCTGTAAGGCGTTGGGAGAATTAAGCGCGGTGGGAAATCGAGCCTCAGATTCGGTCTCCGGCAAGGGCTGAGGCTGAAAGATGCGTAAAGCAGCAACCCTGGGCGCATTCTTCAAGAGAGACAAGTTGAAAGCATCTTTGTCGAGTGGACGGTGCAAGAAGCGATCGGAGTTGGGATATTGCTTCAGAATGTTGTCGACAATTGAGGGTCCAGTGAGCTCGAACCTCTCTTCAGAATATTTTTTTTTTTTTCCTTTTAAATTTTAGGGCCCCGAGTTTTGCCGGTTTGGTACGGGGATGAGAAAGAAAGTGAGCGGAGTCAAAAAAAAAAAAAAATCGAGTTAAATTTTAAATTAAAAAAAAAAGGAGAAAAGTGTGTTAAAAGTTTTGAATTAATTTTTTTTTAAATATTTTATCTTATATATTTTCTTAATTAAAATTTTGTAATCCCATTTTTTATTTTTTATTTTTAAATTAAATTTAATACTTTAGGCAAAATTAATCTATACGCATCGAAATTGATTCTATTATAATTATAATATCATGAGGGATATGATATCAAAAAAGAGATTATTATGACAAATGATTTGCTCCTATAATTCAGAAAACGAAATCCCAACAATTATTCAATTGCTCACATGCTCATGTTCTCAATTTATTCCTTTTTAAATAATTACAAAAACCAGAAAATTAAAAGAAATCAAATGGAGAGTAAGAAAATATATTCTTTTTTTTTGAATTACAAGGCGGCAGGCACTAATGGCCTGAATTACAAGGAGCGGGATCGAACCCATGACCTCCCACTACTTAGGGAGTACCCCATACCACTAGGCTACAAGGCCTTTGGTAAGAAAATATATTCTGATGCCAGAACTGTGCTGACTTTGATATGATCTATCCGGCCCCAGATAACGTATGATATGGAATTATTTTATTAATTAAGAATAAAAATTATATACATAAATGCTCATACTCAATAAATATTTTATAACCAATATTAACCAAATTTAGATTTTGTTGGTAAAAAAAATTGGCCCTTAAAATTTGTCAATGGACACCCCTTTTGTGTTCGTATGGCAAAGGACGCCCTTTTGATATACCAAAAAAGGGGGGAAATTACATTTAAGGACATGAATTCAACATAAATTATGTTAAAAGATCTAAAAATTATATTACTTTTCAGGATGGGTATCTACCAAACAATAGTATTCTAGAGAAAAATTTTATGAACTTACGGTAGGATTGCAAAGTCACTTAAAATTGCCAAATATTTCATTATAAATTACTTACATTTGATGGTGTTTCTTTCTTACAGATTAGTTATAATAAATTTCAAGTACCTTCGAGCGTGATTTTTGTAAAGTTTGGGGCACAAAATGTAATATTTTCAATAGAATGAAAATTTGAGATGTAATTTCACTAATTTGCGAAAGCAAGTGCACGTGCATGGAATGCTGACAACATTGGGTGACCTTCAAGTCTCTTGAAAAGGCAGAGAGAATAGTGACTTTTTAATCATAGATTAACAAAAAGAGTCAAACGAAATGATTCTGTATAAAAAAATAAGCAAGTGAAACAGCACCTTCTTTGCTTCTTCAATTTATAAATCAAACTAGAAGATCCGGGAGATTCTGGATGAAATCTGTCGGATCTCGCTTTCCAAACTGTCAGATTTCCTTGGACGATTTTGTATCTTCTCGACCATGATGGGCTCCCCCTTTTAAAATGTCCCATTCTCATTCCTAACCATCTTCATCTTCTTCTTCATCTCTCTCAGTTGCACCATTTCATCTTCATCAAGCTTTTGGCTATACGCTGCAATATTCAAGATAATATGGGTATGGCTGCAGAGACCCAATTTCATGTTTTGGCTGTTGATGACAGTCTCATTGATAGAATGCTGATTGAGAGGCTCCTCAAAACCTCATCCTTCCAAGGTATATACATAGATATGTCTGTGTGTGTGTTCTTGTGTTGTTTGTATGGCTGAGTTAATTTGATATCTGATTCATGGGGATGTGTTTTTGTGATCACAGTTACAGCAGTGGATTCTGGAAGCAAGGCTTTGAAGTTTCTTGGTTTAAATGAAGATGAACAGAGAAAAGCAGATAGAGTCTTTGTTGATTCTAATAGCCATCAGGTTCATACTGGTTTTTCATCTTCAAGCATATATATGGTTTAGCATCCTCAGAGGATGAATCTGGGTTAGATCTATGGATTTTGAGCTAATTGCTATTACTTGTTCATGAAGGATTTAGAGGTGAACCTGATCATAACAGATTACTGTATGCCAGGAATGACAGGCTATGATCTACTGAGAAAAATCAAGGTAAGCTTTGGGATATTTTCCATAAATTAAAGGGGGGGAAACTTATGCCCTATTTTTATGTAGAAGATGATCTAATTTCAATTCCACAAGATTTTGATAGAGTTTTCTTCTCCAAGCCTAAAAACTTGGTCTGAATCACAGAACTACCAAATTTTGGCAGTTCTATTATATTTATTTGAGGCTACATAATAATAGAATATCATTACTTTTGCAGGAATCTGAATCTCTAAAAAACATACCAGTGGTAATTATGTCCTCAGAGAATGTCCCATCAAGGATCAACAGGTGAGGGAAACTGCAAATTGTAGCCCCAAATCTAATATCATGATTAGATGATAACTAAATTTCAAAAATACAAATTTAGAGGCTATAACTGACTGAATCTTAGATCTGACATGGCCTAATTTTTGTTTGTATCAGATGCTTAGAAGAAGGAGCTCAAGAATTTTTCCTGAAACCTGTTCAACAGTCAGATGTAAACAAGCTCAAGCCACATTTGATGAAATCAAAAGTTAAGGAAGAGGAAGACCAATTCATCAATAACAAAAGAAAGGACATGGAAGAAGAAACCAATTCACCAGATAAAACCAGAGCAAAAATATAGCAGTTAGAGGTGTCTTCAATTAAAATTGAAGAAACATAGAGCCTAGGACATCTTCCTCTACTCTGTATCAACAGCTTAGCAAAGAGAAGGGGTAGATAGATGGTGCAGAATAGGTCCCTGATATAATGTAAATTGACAGAAGACATATTTTCTTTCAATTTTGATGGATAGATAGTAAATTTTTTTATATAATTTTCTTCAATCAAATTGTGCATCAAAAGAATTCTAGTTTTGGCTACATATTATATTCATGGCCAATAAGGAAACAACGCAAAAGATCTATTCCATTTATAGTCTAGCAATGAGGTTAGTTAATGCCACGGGATTCATCAACAAATATTAAGTTTGCATAGTTCAGCAGTAATACAGATAAGGGTAATGCAAATGTCTTTTCCACCTATATGGTACGGCAGCCACAGTATATTGAACTTGAACAACACACAAAACTCAAGCAAGAAAAAATATGACCTTTTGCAAAATAATAAAGAGCAGGCAGCGGTATACAGTGGTCACAACACAAGGAAGCATCAAACAATGACTTGTATATTCAAGATCTATCTGAAGTGTATAAGAATTTTAAGAAACCTGCTAGCTTTGCATCCCAAAATTACAGAGAGTAGGTATGCCCCAACATGATATAGTAAATTTAATCCATAAGCATATAAAAATATTTCCCCAAACTTAGTTAATAGACGGTCAAATTCTATTCAATTCCAGTTAAGTATCCTCTAGTATATATGAAGAAAGGCTATAAATGCAATCATGACCAGTAATTAATTTTCCAGCACAAAAGCTTAAAAATCTAGTTGAGGATTATAGTGAACTAAGGTTTATAATCATAAGTCCATTTGCTTTATTTTATTCATTGTATTTATTGACATAAGGCCCCTTTCCACTACATGATTCCAGAATGAACATGAAGTGTCGTTTTCACTACCAAGAGGATTGCCAAAACATCTATAGATTTTGCTTGTTATCATCAACCTCTTTCTGGTCATCTCTTCTAATATATTTGATGCAAACTTTGCATTCCCTAATTTCCAATAAGCATAAGTAAGACTTGTGCAGACAACACTGTCACCTGATATACCCCTCCCTTCCATAAGATTAAATAACTTCAAAGCACATGGGATCCTTTCTAACTTACATAACTGAAGAGAATCAGATGAGAATAATTGTTGTGTGTATTCAAGTAAGTGAGCGATTACATTTATAGGCAACATAGAGAATCTGATCTGTTAGTTAGATCTAGATTTGAAATTTGAAAAACGATATCTTAACAATATAACAATAATCTCCTATAATCTCTAGGTTTAGTTAATCCCTATAATTGTGGGATTAATAACAGATTCTACACTCCCCCTCAAGTTGAACTGTAGATGTCAATCAAGTTCAACTTGCCAATTAGATACTCAGATCTGTCCTTGGGCAATCCTTTGGTGAGGATGTGCATTACATTCTTTTGAAGGTATATACCTTAGATCAATGATACCCTCATCGACTTTTTCCCTTATAAAATGTCTGTCTATCTCAACATGCTTGGTTCTGTCATGTTGAACCGGGTTATGAGCAATGTTAATTGCAGCCATGTTATCACAATAGACCTTGATTGGTAGATTTATGCATTTCCTCAAGTCTTCTAGAACACGCTTTATCACAATATGCCTTCACAAATTCCCAGTGCTACAGCTCTGTATTCAGCTTCAGCACTGCTTCTTGCAACTACACTCTGCTTTTTACTTCTCCATGTGACCAAGTTACCCCACACATATGTACAATACCCAGATGTCGATTTCCTGTCATCTTGATCGCCTGCCCAATCAGCATCTTTACTGCAAATCCAATGTCGGGTCTGGTATGGGACAGGTATATTAGTTTGCCTACCATCCGTTGATAGTTCCCTATGTCCACCGTTTTACCGAGATCTGTTTCTTCATCTACTTTATTAACCTGTATAGGTGTGTCACTGGGTCTGCAACCTGTCATCCCTGTTTCCTTTAGGAGGTCTAGTACATACTTCCTTTGGGAGATATAGATTCCTCTCTTGGATCGAGCTACTTCCATCCCAAGAAAGTACTTCATTTCTCCAAGATCCTTGATTTGGAATTCTCGTGCTAAGGCTGTCTTGATTTGATTAATTTCTACCTCGTCATCTCCAGTAAGAATTATATCATCAACATACACGGCTAACACAGCCATCTTACCCTTGTGATGTTTGACGAACAAAGTGTGGTCACTCTACCCCTGAGTATACCCGTGTCTCTTCAGAACTCGAGTGAATCTATCAAACCAGGCACGTGGAGATTGTTTCAACCCATATAATGATCTCTTTAGCTTGCAGACTTGATTAGCCTTTTTCCGGGAACCACGGAGGTAACTTCATGTACACTTCTTCCTTGAGGTCTCCATTGAGGAAGGCATTCTTTACATCGAGCTGGTGCAAATCCCAGTCTAAATTTACTGCAATAGATAAGAGGATTCTGATGGTATTCAACTTGGCTACCGGAGCAAACGTCTCAGTGTAATCTTCCCCATATATTTGAGTGAAACCTTTCGCAACCAATCTAGTTTTGTATTTCTCGAGTGTCCCATCTGCTCTATATTTTGGGGTGAATACCCATTTGCATCCAACAGGCTTCTTTCCTAGAGGTAGATCTACTATATCCCATGTCTTATTTCTTTTGAGTGCTTCCATCTCTTCCAAGACAGCTTGCCTCCACTCAGGTATAGCCATGGCCTCATCAATAGTGTCTGGTACTCTTATGCTATCAAGGTGAGAAACAAACGCCCTATATTTAGGTGAAAGGGCCTTATAGGATACAAACCGCTCAATAGGATGTTGAGTGCATGATCTGGGATTTTTCCTTACTGCGATGGGAAGATCAGGGTCAGGTGTCTTTGTTACCACTGGTTCTCCCGGACCTGCCTCTGGTTCTGACTCCTGGTGAGTGCTAATAGCTTGTGACTCATTACCCTTTTTATTTCTTCGTACGTAGGTCTTACCCCACTTGTTTGTGTCTCCCCTGGACTTGGCACATTATCGGGATTATCGAGGTATCGATTACGTATGGATAGGTGTATAGATTGTAACTGTTTGGTCATCTTTTGGTGTCTGGAATTCACCATCACTCTCCCCCTGAATTGCAGACAAGGAATAATACGAAGTAGTTTCATGAAAGGTGACATCACAGGTAATGAACAAACGTTTGGAAACTGGGTCATAACACTTGTATCCTTTTTGGGAATTAGAGTAGCCAAGAAAAACACAACGAAGGGCTCTAGGGTCAAGTTTGTTGGTATGATGGAGGTGAATATAGGATGTGCAACCAAACACTCTAAGTGGTAGAGTGTTTTCAAGGTATGGGAGGTTATAATATTGATGCAAGAGCTGTAGTGGTGTTTTGTAAGATAGTGGTCGGCTCGGCATTCGGTTAATGAGGAATGTAGCAGTAAGAATAGCATCGTCCCAATGATATTTAGGAACATTACTACTAAACATGAAGGCTCTTGCAGTTTCGAGAAGATGACGATTCTTTCGTTCGGCAATGCCATTTTGTTGGGGTATATTGGGACACGTGCTTTTGTGAACAATGCCATTTTCAGATAGGAAGGTAGATAGCGACTGATTGAAGTATTCAGTCCCATTATCACTGTGTAGGATCTGGATTTGGGTTTGGAACTGGGTTCGGATCATATTGTGGAAGTTGAGGAAGGTTTGATACACCTCGGTTTTATCTTTCAACAGGTAAACCCAAATGACACGCGTATGGTCATCAATGAAAGTGATGAACCATTTGGATTTTGATCGGTTTGGTGTGCGGGATGGTCCCCATAAATCGTTGTGAATTATGGAAAAAGGTTTTGATGCATGGTACGGAATTTTGGAAATGAAGTACGATGGTGTTTAGCCTTTTCACATGAATCACATTGAAAATCAGAAGCAATTTTATTGGAAACAAGAGATGGAAACATCTGATACATGTAATTGAAATTTGGATGACCTAAACGTTTGTGCCATAACTTCAAGTCACTACTCCTAGGGAGAGACACTTTATTGCAAGATTTAATCCTACGACTATCACTTTCATCAAGGTAATAGAGACCATCAAGCTCTTTAGCACTCCCAATCATCATCCCCGTCAATGAGATCTGAAAAATACAGTAAGTAGCAAAGAAGTTAGCTTGACACCGTTCATCATTAGCTAATTGACTTACTGACAACAAATTACAATTCAATTTTGGAACATGCAATACAGAGTGAAGAGTAAGTGTAGCAGAGATTTTGATAGAACCAATTCCAGTTACTATAGACCGAGAGTCATCAGCAATCCGCACAGTTACTCCATTGGTGATGGGTGTATAGGAGGAGAAAATAGATTTATTGTCAGTCATATGATCTGAGGCACCTGAGTCAATAATCCAGCAATCCCCTATACACCGACCTTTAATTACAGCTAAGACTTGGAAAAAATTACCTCGCCTGACTATTGTGGCAGTTGGTTGTTTTGTAGTCTGTAGTGTGACTAGCATTTCCATGATTTTGCTTAGCTGGTCATTCTGGGATGGTTCTTTGGAGGCTTCAGCTACATAACCTTTTCCTCTTCCTTTCTTTGGCTTCCAGTCAGCAGGTTTACCATGAAGGTCCCAACAAGTGTCTTCGGTGTGCCCTGGTTTCTTACAATGATCACAAGATGGTCGTCCTTTAGAACCTTTGGATTCCATGGATCGAACCACAAGTGCTGAAGCTTCAGAAGGTACATGAGTAGCAGCGGAATTATTCTGATTCTGAAGCATTGATTTGCGTCTATCCTCTTCATCGCGCAAAGTGGTATAGACTTCACGCCACGATAGGCAAGGGCTCTTGAGCGAGAATCCGTGCCCGCACATCATCATAGATCACATTAAGACCGATCGGCAACTCATAGACTCTTTCCTCTTCTTTCTCTTTGCGGTCTTCTTTAGCATCAGCCCCACAATGATGAGTTTTATTAGTTAGGGCATCAAACTCTTGCCATAGAGCTGATTTTTCTAGATAATAATCATCGAGGGACATGTGGTCCTGTTTCAGGAGCCACAATTTCTTCTTCACGTCAAATATGCGAGAGCGATTCCCTCTGATACTATATGTCTCACGGAGAGCCTCCCAAATCTCGCGGCGATGGAAGATACATGAAACTCTTCTTGAGTGAGGAGGACATAGCATTAATCAACCAAGAGGAAACCAAAGCATTTTCTGACTTCCATTTTCGAAATGCTTGGGTTTCTGATTTTTTAGGCATTTCAGCTTCCCCATTAATATATTCAAGTCTGTCTCTTCCATCTAAAGCAAGAATCATGGATTGAGACCATTCTCGATAATTGTCACTGGTAAGTTTTTCAGAAACAATCAGTACGGTAGAGATGTCACTAGGCCCAGAGCGTGGCACGGAAGACGAGGCATCAGATTTTGAAGACATATTAACCGTGTAATAAGAAGATGTTTCAAATTACAATGGTTAAAAGAAAAATGATAATTCCGCAGGCAAAGAAATGAAGCACAGCAACAGCCCAAATACAAAAAACTGAAGCCCAATAGTGCAGGCAGACCAGAGGAGGCAGAAAGAGACAAATGCCCAAAGTCCAATGACACTCGATCCTCAAATGCTAATGAAGCCGATAGAGCTCGATGAACAATTGAGAATCGTGATCCTGAGATGAAGCATCGGGTCAGGACGTTGAATGAGGACGGCCGATAGAGAAATCCGAGCAGCGTATTGAGCGTTGCTGTTGACGGGAATCGAGGACGAGCGTCGGAATTGCAGCGGAAGGATGATTCGAGACTCTGACTTGGGACGGCACCTAGACAGAAGGACAAGTCGATGCCTTGGCAGCAATCGGACGAGACTGGGATGAGAGGATGACCCGAGCGGAGTTCACGATCGAGAAGCCACGGACGTGTGACTGAACGATTGACGGAGTTCACGATCGAGAAGCCACGGACGTGTGACTGAACGATTGACGACGAGAAGCCACGGTCGTATGACGAAGTGGTTGACGATGAGTCGGAGGAACTGGTGACCGGTCGACTGGTCACGGACTGGTCTGGGAGGACGCCACGGACGTGTGACGAACTCTGGATTTTTGAGGACGTTACAGTGGGTAACGTCTTAGAAGAACAACCAATTAATCTCTTCTTCAGACTGCTTTGATACCATGAAGAGAATCAGATGAGAATAATTGTTGTGTGTATTCAAGTAAGTGAGCGATTACATTTATAGGCAACATATAGAATCTGATCTGTTAGTTAGATCTAGATTTGAAATTTGAAAACTGATATCTTAACAATATAACAATAATCTCCTATAATCTCTAGGTTTAGTTAATCCCTATAATTGTGGGATTAATAACAGATTCTACAATAACCTTCTTATTAAAGCCCTGTATATTGAAACATCAATACAAAGACCTCTTCTAAGAAACTCATCAGGGAGTGTAACAATCGCATCTTCATTGTCTTTATTGCAGTAACCGTCTACGATCCATGAATATGTGTAATAATTGGGCAAAAACCCAGCATCAAGCATGGAAAACAACATCTCCTTGGCTCTTTCTAGCTCTTTTATCTTGCAGAACCCATGAATCAATGCTTTATATGTAAATGGGTCAGGTTTCAATCCAGCCTCTAACATCTTGTTCTTAAATTTCAATGCAGATTTCATATCTCCTATCTTGCAATAAGCATTAATCAATGTGTTACATGTGACATTATCAGGCTGAATTTTTCTTTCACTCATCTCAATCAAGAGTTTATTCGCCTCTCTTATTCTGCCATCCTGACACAACTTACGCAAAATTGAATTATAAGTAACAACTCCAGGGTACAATCCCTTAGCCTGCATCATCTCACACATTTTCAGAGCTTGCTTCAGGTCATTTGATTTACAATACCCATCAATCAGTGTAGTGTATGTAACAGTATTGGGAATTGAACCTTTGATGTTGCCGAATATCCTCATGGCTTCTCTCATCCTACCCTCTCTACAAAATCCATAAATAAGAGAATTGTGACTAACAATGTCAAGATTTATCCCTTCTCTTTCCATTCTTTCCTGGATAGATAAAGCCTCGTAGTGCATACTTCTCTTGCAATATAACGATATCAAAGTAGTAAGTGAAAATATCAGGATACACACCCTTCACTTCCATCTCATTCAGTATATTTTCTGCCCTCTCTACATCTCCTGATTTGGAACAAGCATGGATTAATACATTGTAGATATGCATATTAGGAAAAACACTAGCTTTTACCATTTGTTTGTAAACCTTCCATACCATGTTAGTAACCCCATCCTTAACCAAAGAATTCAGAAGCACAGTACATGCATGTAAATGAGGGTTCAAATTATATAACCTCATCTGCTCAAAAACCTGAATGGCATCATCAGTCATCTTTGATTTTGCATAATGTATTACAAGCCAGCTCAATACATGTGAATTCACTTCGGGGTCATGTTGAATTTCAATCAAAGTTCTCAAAACTGATGGCGATGAAAGAAAATCCCTGTGGGAAATTTTCTCAAGCATCTCTTGTGCAGTTCCAAAATGCTTATGCTTTACGAAGATATGAAGCATGGACCATGAACATTGCAAAGAGTGCTTATAATTTGGAATTGTCTCGACCCATTTGAAGAATGAGAAGGAATAAGATGGAGCAGAGCCATGGAGAGATAGTTGCAGAACTACCTGGTGAATGGTGGAAGAAGTGAGAGCAGAAGCCTTCCCCAGCTTCAACAGATTACTCCAATGACCCTTTACAACAATTGCGCATAGGCTTAGGATGAACTGGGAAGGATTTTGAAGAAAAACCATAAGAAAATATCTAAGAAGCAATTACAATTTGGGAAAAGGAAATTTCGGTGATTCAGAGATAAAATGTGGTCAAGCACTGCTACAACAATCACAACTAACTCTCAACCATGAGTAGAATTCCAGCAGTGGAAGGTCCAACCTCACCGCTGTCACCAAAACAGGATTGGCGCCTTCGTCATCAAACTATCAGAATGGATCATGATGATTCTTAAAGTTTGTCGTCATCATCAAACTTATAGTTTTCTGCAATTCAGGAATGGGATATCGTGTTATTTAAGGATTATTTTCTTCTAACATCTAATGATAAATGATAACAAACTTCAGATATTGATGTCCAACTATACCATTTCCACATTCAGAAAGGAAAGATATATGGTAAAACAACTTAGCCCACTGTTATAGTCTTAAAGGAAAAATAAACAAAAAGATGATATATTTATATCTCTCTGTTGATTAGTGTACCTAAGCTGAACTATGTGCATTCGTATTGCTAACCTGCTTTCCACTGCCACCTCAATACTCTCTCATCATGGATTCTCCTGCTTGAATTTGGTACAGAACATAGCACATTCATCACAAACCTAATGGCCAAATGTCTGCCCCATCGCTTAAGGGTGTGTTTGGTTCAATAGAAGGGAGGATAGGTGAGGTTCATTAAAGTTAGGTGGGGTATGTGAGGAAAGGTTATGAGCTTTTTTGTTTGAAGGAGAGGAGAGGGGAGGGAGGTTTGGTTTCTTGTTTGGTTCAGAAGGGTAGGTGAGGGAGCTAATTATAAGTTGAGAAATATGCCCTTTTCTCTTTATCTATATATTTTCCTTCTTCTTTTACAATTTTTATGTCAGAATTATTGTTTCTTAATTTATTAATAGAATTCTAACTCAGCCATCATCAAAAGCCAAAGAGGAACAGATTTAATAAACCTACAAAATA
The DNA here is from genome assembly GCA_025563575.1 of Acacia pycnantha. NCBI lineage: Eukaryota > Viridiplantae > Streptophyta > Magnoliopsida > Fabales > Fabaceae > Acacia > Acacia pycnantha. The sequence goes on along the minus strand of JAMWYP010000050.1, from coordinate 733,851 downwards.
TAAACAGCCCGAATAACACCCCATACAAGTGGACAAAGATTAGATATTTCTGGGAACCAAAGTCAGGACCAAATTCCACCAAATAGAAAATAGAAAATACTTTCATCCACCAAATTCCAATATCAAAGAAGCTTTGCAGGGTTCGTGTATTTGATTTCTTTTCTTCTCCAACATTCTCTAAATAAAGTAACCTTTTCCTCTAAACCAAAATCCATCGAACATACAAAGAAAACAGAAGATGAAGTCTTTCTGGGTAAAAAGTCTGAATAATAAAATTTCGGTCAGGAGAAAAGTCTAAATAAATAATAAAATCAATTAATAACCACCCAATTCAATGGGTTTAATGATCATCAATAGATTACATATTCTGCATATCAACTTACATCATTATCAAATATCCAGAGTCTGAATAATAATTCCAGTCAGGACTTTATTTTAGCCTGAATGACTGGGACTAATTACATATTCTGCATATCAACTTACATCATTATCAAAAATCAATACCCAATAGCCCAAAAGAGAGGCCTATAGACAACAAATTAAACCAGAACCAATTAAAATATAAGAAAACTTCACATCTAAACAACAATGAAAAAAATATTACGGTCTCATGTGCAGTTTGGCAGACTAGAAAATAAGCATTCACTTCAAACGAATATTATTCAAACCTCATCCAGATGCCAAATGATAAAGAGGCCCAGACCAGTTGCAATAAAGAACTTCTGTATATTGGCTCAACACCCCCTCTTCCTTTTCCCCAATTCATTCGGAAACATGGACTGAAGGGGACAATTCCATATTTCTAAACATTTTGCCCACATTTACCTCAACTGGAAAGAAGTGCTTTAAAAAATCATAGACTTTCATGTACACGTGGCATAGAAAAAGTAAGGCATGCTAATGAAGTTCACAAGAAACTATAACAACAGCTTATCCTTAGCAGAGAAAACATTTTCCTGTATGTTTAGCTTCTATAAAAATTCATTATTGGCATACGGGTATATCAAAGTGTTTTTCTTTTTTATAAAAAGCGGCGAGTTTTGTAGAGTATTGTGAGGGGTACAGAAGAAGATGGGTGATAGCCATGGAAGTTGAAGTTGAAACAGGGTAGAAGAAGAAAATAGGAACTTTGGGGAGTTACAACGTTCCTTTGAACAATTAACGAAATAGGTAGTGGCGAATGAAATAAGGAGCACGAACTAGACCAATAAGCTTAGATAGACCACAAGAAACTCCAAGATTCTCAGTACACACAATAAGCATCGAATGAAGCCATAAGTGGAAGAACAAGAATGAAAGGGGTTTTAGTTGTTACCTGAATGAAGGTGGCAGTAAGCTGGAGGAGCAGGCGGCGGCGGCGCTGCTGGGGGAGGGGAGGAGCGAAGCAGAGAATCGTAGCGAAACTGATGAGCTACTTTAAGCGCACCGTTTTCTGTGAGAAAAGACAATGGGGTCATGGGATTCAATAATACTGATAGTGACAGTGATAGGATATTGTCACTACCATCATTTTTTTGTCAATATCAATGTCAATACCATTTTTTTTCACTACTTATGTCACTACCACTTTTTCACAGTTAGATCAGAATCTCATATACCTTTATCATTTCTCTCTCCTATTGAATGAGATTCTGATCTAACTGTGAAAAAATGGTAGTGACATTGGTAGTGACAAAAAATGGTAGTGATAATATCCTATCCCTTATTTATAAGTCTATTTTGACCAAAAAATTTAATCTTATTTATAAGTCCAATTTCATATAATAAGTGGGATTGTGATAATTTTACCCATATTAATTTTAGTCATGAAGATATGGAGAGAAGAAACAGTTGAAAAATATTCAATCATAAATGAATGTAAAGTTGAAAATTTACACTATAATCATCAAGTTAACTACCTCTCCTTGATATGTGAGATTTGGTCAAAATGGACTTATTAATAGGACTAAAGTGGTATAAATGATTAGCCTGTTTGGATAACATTGACATTATTATTTCCAATATAACTTTTGTAAATATAAGATAGGATAAAAATCATATTGTAAATGTGATTTGTGTTTGAGATAGCAGTGATGTAATACCCGCATATTTATTTATCTGAAATATTATATTTTGATAAATAAATTGGCTATTTCTGATAGGTGAAATTATGATCTTAAGTCTTGTGTTAATATAGTCTATTTTTTCTAAGTTGGATTCTGTAGGAAAATTATAGAGTTTAAGGGCCAAAGTGCCAAATGACGAAAATGCCCTTGTAGGACATAAATAACTTAGGAAAATTGTGAAAAATCTTGAAAGGCAGTAAAATAATTATTAAAATTGAGAGAATATATTATCTCTAGTTTTGGTAATTTAATAAAATATAACCTTGGAAAAATTAGAAGAGGATAAGCAAAAAGTATTGTAATGACCAAAATGCCCCTGTAAATGCTAATATTATGCATGGGACATAAAATACTAATGAAAATACAAAAGTTGTGAGGTAATAAGCTATTCTAATTAATGAAATTAGCAAAAAATATTAAGAAATTAATTAAGTAATTATTGGCTAATTACTTAAGCATAAACAAAGGAAAATTCAAAGGTAATTATGTAAAACCCTAAAATTAGTGAAAAAGGGCTAAGAATTAGCATAAATATATTTACTAATTATTTGGAAAATATGAAGAAAAATTAGTGAGATTAGGTATTTTTGAGCTTAAAAACAAGTATGGACCAATAGGAAAAAAGATATGGAAAATTATGTAAAATAATTAAAATAATAATTAAATAATTAATTAAAAAAAATATGTTAAAATTGGTGTGAGGGCCGACATGAATTGGGAGAAAAGAAAAAAATAATAATAAAATGAATTAAGAAGGAGTGTTGGAAAAAAACTCTAATTAAATATTAATTAAAGTAAAATAGTGAAAAGTAAATAATTACCTATAGGAAACTGATCCTATCTAGAGAACCAGGAACAATATTTCTAAAGTCAGGATATAATATTGATCAGTGGATCTTTATCTTGAAGTGGTCTTTTCCGGAAGTTAATTCCGAGATCGGTAGAAGAAGTTAGTAATAAGACGAAATAGGGAAAATATGATAAAAAGGTATATAGTCATAAAATTAGGATTTGAACAAAATAAATTGTAACTCAACATTTGGAGGTGAGTTTATGATTATCTGGACATATTTGGAGTCAGTGAATTTTTGTCCAGAAGTTGATGATTCCGGAATTCAATTCGTAACCGCACGCTTTTGAGGAACTTCGGACTAGTTTGTTTGAAGCCCTATATGGAATCAAAATTTAGGTTAACTTGGACATTTCTAATAAGTGAGAAAATGTCTTCAAAGTTGTAATTCCGAATTTTTGAGATTTTCCGAGACTACGCGATTCCGACACCGACCAAGGTTTTATCGGTATAACTCCTTCTTTAACAAGTTGATTGCATCATCTTGATGATGCAATTTTGGTGCCAACTCAGCCATGCATGTCGACCAAGAGGCTTTAAGAGCCAAGATTTTGCCTTATCAAACAAGTTTGATCCAAGGGCTAAGATTAAATGCAAAAAAGACCATTATGCCCTTCATTTTTTCTATAAATAGCCTTGCTCCCTTCTTCACAATTCACACCATTCTCACAAGCTCTAGGCCAAAATCTAGAGAGAGGATAGAGAGAAGGAGGAGCCGGGGAAAATTCTGAAGCGAAGCTCTGAGTAAGTTTTTCGGTACTCAGTCTTAAGTTTCGGTAGTTAGCGTAGAAATGTTAGAATAGTCTTTAATCTTTCGAGTATGATTGGATATCATATGATAGGGGTATTTTAGTCTTAAATTTCGAAAATCATGGTGGGGTCAAGGTTCTGGCAAAATTTTGGAAAATCGGAGTCAAAGTAACGAAGTGGTGGTGAAATTCCACCGATTAGGGGTATAGGGGCAAAATGGTAATTTTTACCTAAAATGCCCGTTATGATGTCAAATCACTAATAAATGTGATATTACTCTTATAGGACATCAGAAACCTTGATCTGCTGCCGTTACGCTGTCCAACGTACCGCTGTCGGACAAGCCGTTTTCCTCGAAAGTACGATTTCGCGAAACATCTACGTACGTCAACGAAGGTACGTACGCGTACTGTAACACTAATCCTATGTTTCTCATATACATATACGTCATAGATACGTTCATATACCGAGGCTCTGTCCAGGGTCGTCGTTATACATACAGCCTCGTACGGGTTATAGACATGATAATATCGGTTTGAGTTTTCCTAGCGCTGAGGACACGTGATCGTGGCACAGGATAATGTGCAGGCTATTTTTGTGTAGGACTTTACATACTGCTTTATGCTTATGTCTCATGCATGTCACACCGTTATTGTGTAGGACCTTACATATTGCTCCATGCTTATGTTACATGCGTGTCACAATTATCGATAAGATCTTCTTTGTTATGTCATGAATATCATTGTATCATATCTTGTTTTATTTGAGCATAAGGTTAACCGTTACACGAGATCCAATGCCGTAAATTGGATCTCGTTTATGCTTCAGGTCCTGGACCGAAGATTGGTGTAATCGTTACAATGTTACACTATGGTTGATATTTTGATATGAATCAGTTACTCTTTCGCTCCATTGCTCTGCTCTGATTGAAAAAAAAAATGCGCTTTAAAAATTGGGATGTTACATTTTTGGTATCAGAGCATGAAATTCTGACATGAATTTAACTATGTTACTACGAACAGTTTGGTGCCGAAGGCAAGGCTAGTCTACGTGGTGTGCCAATCAGTCGCCGCTAACCCAATGAGGTCCCATGGTAGACACTTACCTGGCCATTCTGTTCGGATAACGAAGTTAGGTTCTTAAGCCTTTTAAAACTTTGAGCACATTTTGAAAATGAGTACTGATATGACCCTGGTGTAATATGTAGTGATGGACAGAAAAGTAAATTCGTATACTCTCTATCCCGTAATAATGAGACGTAACGCTCGTAGATCCGTAATTCCAGTGACGGCGGGACGAAGACGAAATCCTGATATTTCTGATAACCCCAAACCGAAATATGATCCTGACCCAGTGTGCTACCCTGAGTCAATGGCTAGTATGCCTTTAGAGCCGGAGAAACCTGTCGGATCAGATCATTCATCTGATGATGACAACTGTGAGTATTTCCAGCTGTTAAGCTGTCAAGACGATCCGAGAGTGAATCTTTCTATGAACCCAACATCCTACGACAAGTTCTAGCTACGAACAGAACGCTGATAAGCACTATACGATCAAAGCATTGGATGGCGGAACAACGCAGCAAGACTATTAGAAGAGCGTACTTCCGATATGAAGTTATGAATTACAAACGCGGAGGATTATAACCACTGGTCATAAACTAGCTGGAGGATGTAATCTATGCTAGCCTGTACACTGCATCTTATATGTGAAAGTGTATATATTTTGGTGCAAATCATTGTTCTATTTCTAATGTTTACATATTTGTCATAATTAATTAAAGGAAAGAGATTAAAATGGCGATACTAAGAGGTGCTGGAGCACCAAGAGGAAGAGGCCGAGGTCGAGGAAGGGGAGGAGGCTGACAGCCTCAAATTAGAGCGGTGCCTGAACTTGATAACGAAATACCGGAACAACCGGCACGGAACGAAGTACAAGAGCTGCGGAGAACTCTCCAAGAACAGAGAGCCCTGATTGATGAACTCATAGCTGAGAGGCAAGAAAGACAACTAAGCGAGCTAATGAAGGAGAAGAAGAAGATGAAGAAGAGGAGAACGACGAGGGTGATGGACACAACGAGGATGATGATGAGTCGGATAGATCCCGATCACCGCCTCGACACGGGAGAGGAGAGAAAACATGACTTGGCGGAGGATTGGCTGAAGAGACTAGAGAAAGTATTCAGGGTGATTGACTGCCCTGAAAATCGCAAAGCCCAATTAGCGATTTATCAGCTTGAAGGAGATGCGGCCACCGGGTGGAAGTCACGGCGAAACTTTACAAACTCATTACTGTCCCGTGACATGGGAGAAATTTCTAGAGAAATTTCATGAACAGTACTTTCCTCCTTCGGTGAAAATGAACAAGGAGTCGGAATTTCTTCATATCCGACAGGGATAGGAGGAATCTTTCGACGATTACTACGCACGATTCACCAACTTATCCCGATACTCACCGCACCTGCGGAAGGGCATTGATGAAAGGAGTATGGTGAACATACTGATTCATGGTCTTAAGTATGAAATCGGTGAAAGACTCATGTCCCAACGATTTCTGGACTTGACCAGTGCGGTGGAAACTTGTTGAATGACTGAGCGCAACCTCAGAGGATTCCAGAGATCCAGGAACTTCAACAACCAAAATGCTGGTCGCGGTGGATTCAACCGTGGAAACTTTCCACAGAAGAGGAAGACGCCCTGGAATAATCCCCGTGGTGGAAACAATAGGTCATTCCAGGCCGGACAGCAAAATTTTCCAAGATTGGCGGGACCCCAGTCATGCCCAAAATGCAAAAGAAACCACCCGGGAGTGAACTGTGAAGGGAAGCAAATATGCTTCAGATGTCATAAGCCCGGACACTTTAGCAGAGAGTATATCGAGAAGGCTGCAGAGGCGAGACCTCAGAGCGCAGGCCGAATCTTTGTGCTAACCAACACGAGGCGAGCGAGTCCGGAAATGGTCCAAGGTACTATTTACCTTAATGGAAATCTACTTGAGGCATTGTATGATTCGGGAGCCAATCATTCTTTCATTTCTTATGATTGTGCAAGTTGCCTAGGAATGCATGCCTGTAGTTTACCGTTTGATCTAGTAGTATCTACACCACTGGGTGTAAAATCTTTAGCTTCTGACGCATGTATGAATTGTACTACTAACGTGGATGGACGAGTTTCTAAAGTGGACCTTATCCGTCTACCTCTTCACGGCATCGACGTCATACTCGGTCTAAACTGGCCGACGGCCAATGGTGCGATAATCGGCGTGGCAAAAAGAAGATAACATTTCCGAAGAAAAGGTAGAAGTGAGCTGAACTTTCTCTGCGCTACGAAGGCGATCGGTGCGTGAAGCGGGGATGCCATGCCTACATGGTATTCTTTTCGATTAAAGCGAAGCTAACCTTTCACTTCAGGATATTCCTGTGGTGAATGACTTTCCTGATGTTTTTCCGGAGGATCTCACTGAGCTACCTCCTATCCGAGAAGTGGAGTTCAATATTGAATTGATGTCTGGCACAAGGTCAATATCAAAGGCGCCATACCGTATGGCTCCGAACGAGATGCAGGAGTTGAAGAAGCAGCTAGAAGAACTTCTAAAGAAGGGTTCATTCGGCCCAGTGTGTCACCCTGGGGAGCCCTAGTACTGTTTGTAAAGAAGAAAGATGGAAGCTTCCGACTCTGCATTGATTACCGTGAACTGAACAAAGTAACGGTAAAAAACAAGTACCCACTTCCCCGGATTGATGATCTTTTGGATCAGTTATCTGGTTCTACTATCTTTTCCAAAATTGATCTTCGATCGGGATACCATCAGTTGCGAGTTAAAGTTGGTGATATTCCCAAGAAAGCTTTCAGGACCAGATATGGGCATTCTGAATTCCTTGTGATGCCTTTCGGTTTAACAAATGCACCTGCGGTATTCATGGATTACATGAACCGTATCTTCCGACAACACCTAGACCAGTTTGTGGTGGTGTTTATTGATGACATTCTCATCTATTCCAAGAGCAAAGAAGAACACGAAGAACATCTGCGACGTGTGTTGAGCATACTCAGAGAAAAGCGACTCTACGCTAAGCTGAGCAAATGCGAATTTTGGCTGCCAGAAGTTAAATTTCTGGGCCATGTTATATCTAGCAACGGAGTGGCGGTTGATCTAGGCAAGGTGGAAGCAGTTCTGGACTGGAAGAGACCAGAGACAGTGACTGATATACGTAGTTTTCTGGGTCTGGCGGGATACTACGCGGATTCATACGAGATTTCTCGCGTCTAGCCTTACCATTGACAAAGCTTACGAGGAAAAACCAACCCTTTTTATGGGGAGATGACTGTGAGGAGAGCTTTCAGAAACTGAGGGAGAGATTGACTACAGCACCAGTGTTAATCATCCCAGATCCAGAAGAGACGTATGTTGTTTACAGTGATGCCAGTGGGCAAGGGTTGGGATGTGTCCTAATGCAACAGGGCGAGTGGTGGCTTATGCCTCCGTCAGCTGAAGCCTCACGAGTTGAACTATCCTACACACGATTTAGAGCTGACGGCTATCGTGTTTGCTTTGAAGATATGGAGGCATTACATATACGGTGTAACCGTAGAATTGTACTGCGACCACAAGAGCCTGAAGTACCTGTTTGATCAAAGAGAACTCAATATGAGACAGCGTCGTTGGATGGAGCTGATTAAAGACTACAACCTGGAGATCAAGTATCATCCGGGTAAAGCAAACGTTGTTGCTGATGCTCTTAGAAGAAAGACGGTGCAGGTTGCATACATGATGATGCATGAGCAGAAGTTGCTTGAAGATTTCAGAGATCTGAATCTATCAAATCAAATCTGCATGGGTCTTCACGCACCAGCTGATGCCTATCTTGCAACTCTTCTTATGAGTCAAGGGGAGTATGATCTGAGTGACGAAGTTGACGAAGCTCAGAAGCAAGATGATTGGGCTATCGAGATACATGAGAAGATCTCTCGAGGTGAGACCCAAGACCATGACCTATCATCTAGTGGTTTGGTCAGGTATAAAAAGTGAGTTTACATACCGCCAGTTGATGAATTGAGGCGGAAAATACTGGATGAGGCTCATAAGAGTAAGTATACTCTGCATCCAGGCATGGTCAAGATGTACCAGAGTATGAAATCCGAACTTTGGTGGCCCGGGTTGAAGAAAGATGTAGCCGACTACGTGGCCAAATGCTTGACTCATCGAAAGTGAAGATTGAACACCGTCGACCCCCGGTCTTTTACAAGGACTAGAGTGCTGGGAATGGAAATGGGAGAATATAACCATGGATTTTGTGGTAGGTTTGCCCAAAATCAGGAATCATGATACAATTTGGGTAGTTGTTGACAGATTAACCAAGTCAGCACACTTTATTCCCATCAGTATCCATTACTCTCCGGAACGATTGGCGGAGATTTATATCAAAGAGATAGTGAGATTACACGGTGTCCCTAAGAGCATTGTCTCTGATCGGGATACGCGTTTCAAATCCCGTTTCTGGCAAGCTATTCATGAAGGTATGGGTACCAAGCTGAAGTTCAGTTCGGCGTATCACCCTCAAACTGATGGTCAATCTGAAAGAACGATACAGACGTTGGAGGATATGTTGCGAGCATGTGCCCTTGATTTCAAAGGAAGTTGGGATCGACATCCTTCGCTAGCAGAGTTTGCATATAACAACAGTTATCATGCTAGTATACAAATGGCCCCGTTCGAGGCATTGTACGGGCGGAAGTGTCAATCACCATTATGCTGGACAGATTCATCTGAAAAGAAGTTACTTGGGCCGGATATGCTTGAGCAGACCTCTAAGCAAATCGCGTTGATCAAGAAGAGACTCCTAGCAGCACATAGTAGGCAGAAGAGCTATGCTGACAAAAGGAGGAGACCTCTGAAGTTCTATGTCGGCGACCATGTATTTTTAAAGTTATCCCCAGTAACTGGTGTCGGTAGAACTCTTAAGAGGAAGAAACTTAGTCCATGATATGTTGGACCATTCGAAATCTTGGCCGAGCGAGGTCAAGTAGCTTATCAGATAGCCCTACCCCCGAACCTGAGTAATCTCCACGACGTTTTCCACGTGTCGCAACTGATGAAATACCAACCAGACCGTGATCATGTCATCGAGTACGAGGACGTTGAAGTACGACATGATAATACCTTCGTAGTTGAGCCGAAGCAGTTATCGATCACAAAGAGAAACGGCTTAGGAACAAGACCATACGGATAGTGAAGGTAGTCTGGAAAGGTTTGTCACCCGAAGAGGCGACTTGGGAAACCGAGAGAGATATGGAAGAGAAGTACCCGGACTTCATGGCCCGAAGTTTAGTTAGTATAGACTAAATTTCGAGGACGAAATTTTGTTTAAGGGGGGGAGAAATGTAATACCCGCATATTTATTTATCTGAAATATTATATTTTGATAAATAAATTGGCTATTTCTGATAGGTGAAATTATGATCTTAAGTCTTGTGTTAATATAGTCTATTTTTTCTAAGTTGGATTCTGTAGGAAAATTAGAGAGTTTAAGGGCCAAAGTGCCAAATGACGAAAATGCCCTTGTAGGATATAAATAACTTAGGAAAATTGTGAAAAATCTTGAAAGGCAGTAAAATAATTATTAAAATTGAGAGAATATATTATCTCTAGTTTTGGTAATTTAATAAAATATAACCTTGGAAAAATTAGAAGAGGATAAGCAAAAAGTATTGTAATGATCAAAATGCCCCTATAAATGCTAATATTATGCATGGGACATAAAATACTAATGAAAATACAAAAGTTGTGAGGTAATAAGATATTCTAATTAATGAAATTAGCAAAAAATATTAAGAAATTAATTAAGTAATTATTGGCTAATTACTTAAGCATAAACAAAGGAAAATTCAAAGGTAATTATGTAAAACCCTAAAATTAGTGAAAAGGGCTAAGAATTAGCATAAATATATTTACTAATTATTTGGAAAATATGAAGAAAAATTAGTGAGATTAGGTATTTTTGAGCTTAAAAACAAGTATGGACCAATAGGAAAAAAGATATGGAAAATTATGTAAAATAATTAAAATAATAATTAAATAATTAATTAAAAAAAAATATGTTAAAATTGGTGTGAGGGCCGACATGAATTGGGAGAAAAGAAAAAAATAATAATAAAATGAATTAAGAAGGAGTGTTGGAAAAAAACTCTAATTAAATATTAATTAAAGTAAAATAGTGAAAAGTAAATAATTACCTATAGGAAACGGATCCTATCTAGAGAACCAGGAACAAGATTTCTAAAGTCAGGATATAATATTGATCAGTGGATTTTTATCTTAAAGTGGTCTTTTCCGGAAGTTAATTCCGAGATCGGTAGAAGAAGTTAGTAATAAGACGAAATAGGGAAAATATGATAAAAAGGTATATATTCATAAAATTAGGATTTGAAAAAAATAAATTATAACTCAACATTTGGAGGTGAGTTTATGATTATCTGGACATATTTGGAGTCAGTGAATTTTTGTCCAGAAGTTGATGATTCCGGAATTCAATTCCGTAACCGTGCACGCTTTTCGAGGAACTTCAGACTAGCTGTTGAAGCCCTATATGGAATCAAAATTTAGGTTAACTTGGACATTTCTAATAAGTGAGAAAATGTCTTCAAAGTTGTAATTCCGAATTTTTGAGATTTTCCGAGACTACGCGATTCCGACACCGACCGAGGTTTTATCGGTATAACTCCTTCTTTAACAAGTTGATTGCATCATCTTGATGATGCAATTTTGGTGCCAACTCAGCCATGCATGTCGACCAAGAGGCTTTAAGAGCCAAGATTTTGCCTTATCAAACAAGTTTGATCCAAGGGCTAAGATTAAATGCAAAAAAGACCATTATGCCCTTCATTTTTTCTATAAATAGCCTTGCTCCCTTCTTCACAATTCACACCATTCTCACAAGCTCTAGGCCAAAATCTAGAGAGAGGATAGAGAGAAGGAGGAGCCGGGAAAATTAAGCGAAGCTCGAGTAAGTTTTTCGGTACTCGAGTCTTAAGTTTCGGTAGTTAGCGTAGAAATGTTAGAATAGTCTTTAATCTTTCGAGTATGATTGGATATCATATGATAGGGGTATTTTAGTCTTAAATTTCGAAAATCATGGTGGGGTCAAGGTTCTGGCAAAATTTTGGAAAATCGGAGTCAAAGTAACGAAGTGCTGGCGAAATTCCGCCGATTAGGGGTATAGGGGCAAAATGGTAATTTTTACCTAAAATGCCCGTTATGATGTCAAATCACTAATAAATGTGATATTACTCTTATAGGACATCAGAAACCTTGACCTGCTGCCGTACCGCTGTCGGACAAACCGCTGTTTTCCGTCAGAAAGTACAGTTTCCGCCAGAAACATCTACGTACGTCAACGAAGGTACGTACGCGTACTGTAACACTAATCCTATGTTTCTCATATACATATATGTCATAGATACGTTCATATACCGAGGCTCGTCCGTGGGTCGTCGTTATACATACAAACTCTCGTGACGGGTTATAGACATGATAATATCGGTTTGAGTTTTCCTAGCGCCGAGGACACGTGATCGTGGCACGGATAATGTGCGAGCTATTTTTGTGTAGGACTTTACATACCGCTTTATGCTTATGTCCCGTCACGTGTCACACTGTTATTGTGTAGGACCTTACATATTGCTCCATGCTTATGTTACTCTCGTGTCACAATTATCTCGATAAGATGTCTTTGTTATGTCATGAATATCTCGTTGTCAGTATAATTTGTTTTATTTGAGCATAAGGTTAACTGCTTACTCGAGATCCAATGCCGTAAATTGGATCTCAGCTGTAGCTTCAGGGTCCGGTGGACCGAAGATTGGAGATCGGGTGTAGCAGCAGGTCTAAGCTGATAGCCGGAGAACCTTTACTGTTTTCTGTAGTTAATTTCAAACTCTAGGATAATTGTAATCGTTACAATGTTACACTATGGTTGATATTTTGATATGAATCAGTTACTCTTTCGCTCCATTGCTCTGCTCTGATTGAAAAAAAAAAAATTCCGCTTTAAAAATTGGGATGTTACAGGTGACAGAAAGTGACTTTTTTTCCAAATAGGATCTTATTTATATGATTATTTGAAAAGACAGTTGAGATGAAAAATGATATGAATCTTTTTGAATATTATTTATATATATGTGTGAATGTGTGTATTAGTTGAAAATCCTCCAAATGCACTTGTTTTCTATTAAACTTGTTTTCTATCAAACGAGAGCACAATCATGACACTCAAATTGAAATAAATCCATCTCATACACTAATAATCACATAAAATGCATAACTTCACTAATTCAAAAGGAAATAAGTTCAACAAAATCCAAGTGTACCAATAAAAAATTCAACACAAGAGCACATTGAAGCCCTGGTCACTTTCTCTCCTACTAATGAAGTGTGAGCCACGTCTGAAACAATGGATGACCAAAGAAGACGGCTTATCTGATGGTGAAGAGAGGACAATAAAGGACCCACATCTCAAATTCTGGCGACAAGTCCGGTGAACCTTGTCGGCAAGGGTTTGTGCAAAATAGGGGAAGACCTACATGGTGGGGGTGGACAGAGGTGGTGGTGTGGGTATGGAGAGGTGTGATGGTGATGAAGGAGGGAGGTCATGGTGGTTTTGAACTTCACCTCCGCGGCGACTCTATCACTCTCAGTCGCCCACGAAGCTCCCTCTACATTTTTGGCGTCTCTCGAGCTTTCCTGCTCACCGGTGGACGACGAAGGTGAGGTGATAATGGGAGAGGTGATAGTGGTATGATTCTTCATCCTTCCTCACAGCGTGATTCCAAGCTTCTTTGCGTTGAGCTTCGCAGCCATCCCTCACCAATAAGAGCTCTTAGCACTGTGCACTGTGCTTTTTGTCTTTGACACCAAAACCCAGGAGCTGGAAAATCGTGGCTTCTACCACTAAGCTTTTTCTATTGTGCTTTTAAGATAAGCCCATCAAACATAAAAGCTATCTCAAACACCAAAAATCACCTAATTTTTCTACTGTCTACCGCCATGCCAAACAGAGTTAAATGTTGTGTAGAAAAAGTCTATGTGGTGTGCCAAAGAGTTTGGAACTTCTTGAACGACCCAACCAAGTATTACAAAGCTGAAATAATTATTGGGGGTAAAAAAATTCGCACTCAACATTTTATTTATGCTTTTTTCTTCTTTAAATATAACAATTCTACCAAATTTTGGTCTCAACCCATAATATCCCAAGTCACTTTAGACTTAGACCTAATTTCTGTTAGGTACGGGAGCACCTTTCTATCAAAATTAAAAACATCAAATGCCATCGTTCCGTCCTTTTATAAGTTACAATTACAATTTTTTGAATTAGTCTAGTACTTTTTTTTTTAGAAATGTCTGAATATTACCAATAGGGTTGGGTTTAGAGGAATGGACTAACCCCACACAACTTAGCAAATCAAAGAATAAAGTTTGAGTCCTCGTTGAGAGAATTTCTCACATTTATTGTCTGATAGTGTTTCAAACATAATTACTTTCAATGGAAGGATACTTGTGCCTAGTAAAAAAAGGAAATGTCTGGATATTTAATATTTTTCTTTCTCTTTAAGTTGTTTCTTAATTATCCGCGTCATCCTCAATATGACCATTTTCAGCCAAAAAATTCAAATAGCCAACTAATGCTCAATGTGAATTTTGAACCTATTTCGGAAGTTCTTGGTTCTTTTTGCCCTTAGAAAAAAAAAAATCTATATAACACTTTTAGGAAAATCTCATGTATATTTTTGCACCTCAATCCTTAAAAAATTTAAACAAATGATCAATGTGTGGAAATTCATATTTACTTTTACCCCTCAAAAAAACATTTGGTGTTGGACGCATTAATGAGAAAATCTAATATGTATTTTTACACCTTAACTATAATAAAAAATATGCAAGTTAAAAGGCTTGTAAGTTTCTTTCTTAAAAGAACTTGGGTTAAAATGTGATATCAAAGCCTCTTGCAAGCATCATTTTGTTCCTCTTTTTGAGATTTAGTTTTTCATGTGATTATACTTCAACTTACATATATATTATAAATAAGTGATAGTTGTATGTAAATTATGTGCTTAAGCTATTTAAATAATTACAATTTACCTTACCTTAAAGTATATACATCTTCTGGCACGGGTGGAAAAAGGCTTTTAAGACCGGACAAAACAGGTATATTAGGACCGGACCCACGACCAGTCTTGTTCCAGGCGGTATTAAAAGTCTCCCTTTAAGACCGGACTTGTAAACGGTCTTAAAGAGTTTCTCTTAGACCGGACATTTTAAACCTTCGGTCTTAAAAGGCGTACTAAATAAATCTGAAATATTTTTGGTTTGGTCCTAAAACTCAAACTTTAAGACCGGACATAAACTCAACCGCTCTTAAAAGATCCAAATATTAAGATCGGACAAATATCAATCCGGTCCAAAAGATAGCGGACTCTAAGACAGAGGACTAATTACCCGGTCTTAAAAGACTGACTTTCAAGACCGGATGTTATAAATGAACCGGTCTTAAAAGACCAACTTTTAAGACCGTCTTAATATCTTTAAGAGCGGTCATAGAAGTACATCCGGTCTTAACATTTGAACATTTAAGACCATCTTTTTTATTTGCGGTCTAAATTTTCCCGAATTTTTTCCCTGTTCTGTTCTTCCGATCATATATATACACAAATCCACCATCCAACAGCACATAAAAGTCTATATACTTTAAGCTACAAGCTATGAACATGAATAAATTGAATTGGGAAAAAGAATACAAATATTATCCACCATGAGTTATGTGGCCTCTTAAGTCTACAACAACTAAAGTAATTTATACAATAAGCTAAGATATAACTAATTACAATCACAATGAGTTACAATACATGCAAAGACGTAAATCAACATACATGTAGTCCAATATAATATATTATTCACCATGCCTTCATCTGATTCCCACCCAACAACGTAACATGCATCCTCTTTTATAACATGCCTCTTTGAATCGGATCCTGCCACAAAAACAAAATAAGAACAAATTCATAGTCAATGATGACATTGTTTAATTAAGAACATAGAAGGAATATAATATAGTTAAAACATTAAAGTTTTCTAAGAATTCGCATATGAATATTACCTTATGAATTGACTCTTTTATAAAGTGATATCCTCCCATATCCCTTCTTGATGATCATTTCTTATGCCGGGTTCATTATCCGCTTCATCTTCTTCGTTCATGTCCTAGACCCTTGAAAAAGGAGTACTCTCAAGAAGACCATAATTTGAATGACTTTCCTCATCAATATCAATGACCCTCTTTCCTTGGAGAGCTACAGACCACATTTTATTTTCTTGATCGGTGATATAGAACACTTGTTTTGCATGCTCTGCCATAATAAAAGGTTCATCTCCAAAACTTCTACTATTGACATCGACTAAAGTGAATCCTAGCCGATCGATCCGAACACCATTATTGACATTAACCCACTTGCATTTGAAGATGGGAAATCTAACTTTGACATAGTCCACCTCCCAAATCTCTTCAATAACCCCATAATATGGCATGACCGCCAATTTAGGCCTCTTGTCTTTCGAACCGGAGAAGTGCATAGATTCGACCTCTAACATAACACCACTGTTCTGGACTGTGCTCATATCATCTAGGGACTTCATGTAAAATGTATAACCATTGATCACATACGAATTCGAACTTATGACATCAACCTCAGGACCACGTACTAACCATTTCATTGTATCAGAAACACATTCAGATCCCTCGACCTTTTGTTTGAACCAGTTTGCAAAAGTTCTGTTATGTTCCCTAATCAACCTTTGTCCGGTCATTCGATGGTTCTCTTTCCTTACAGCTTCTTTATGTGCAAATATGCTGGCTTGAACTTCATCAACATTATTCAAGATGTATAAGTGGCTTGTGACAATTCATCACGATCCACACTCTTTACCGAAGCCCCTCGTCTACCCCCTTCAGCTAGCTGACGTTTTGGAAGCCCAATATGTCTTACTTTGGCCAAATAATTTTGACAAAATTCCATGGCCTCTTCAGAAACATATTTATGAACAATTGATGCTTCGCCGGTGCACGCTGCTCTTCACGTACCCTTTTAGGAATTTCATAGATCTTTCAATAGGGTAATCCACCGTAAATGGATAGGGCCGCACAACCTTATCTCCCTCACTAGATGAACAATCAGATGAACCATGATGTCAAAAAATGTAGGAAAAAATAGCTTCTCAAGCTGGCACATGATAAGATATCATTCATTCTCCAATTCATCTAACTTTTCAATCTCGAAGACTTTACTACAAACCGCATTGAAGAAGAAATAAAGTCTAGTCAAAACGACCCGAAGATCATATTCGGCGATGCCTCGAATAGCTACTGGGAGTAGTGTTGCATCAAGACATGACAATCATGAGACTTTTGGCCTACTAATTTCAAATCCTTCATCGAGACAAGCCTCTTAAAATTTGAAGAATACCCCGAGGGAACTTTTGTGCCATGTCAACACTCACAAAAGCTTTGTTTCTCATCCTTAGACAAAGTATGAGAAGCCGGGGGACAATAAGTTCTCTTCCCATATGGCCTTGGATGCAAGTCTTCGCGTATTCCCATTGCTTGCAAATCCAATCTTGCCTTCACACCATCCTTCGAACTACCTTGTATGTTGAGAAGCGTGCCAACAATACTATCACATACGTTCTTCTCCACATGCATGACATCAATACAGTGTCTCACATCAAAATTGCGCCAATATGGAAGATCGAAGAATACAGATCTCTTCTTCCATATATTTGTTTCTTTTCTACTCTTTCCAGTCTTACCGAAGATGACACTGATATTTTTAACCTTTTCATATGCACTCAAAGAATCACTTTTACGGAGGAACGAACTTGCCCATCAAATGCATAACAAATAATCACTTTTGGTCATAAATGCATCACAGTGAATCCAAGAACCCAAACAAATGCAAGACGAGGAAATTAAATGCATGGGATGAAGGTCTTGTGGACTCACCTGCATATAAATTCAAATGTGTTTGCGATGAGTCTTACTTCTCCTGGCCACGAACGTTGATGTTGCAGACAAGACAACAAGAGTAACCTAAAAACAGTTGTTGGTCAGTTCGGTAGGTCTAAGTGCAAATATAATATACGAAAAACAATATTCATTAACAACATATAATACCCACAAGAACATTTCATCGATTTCGTTAAACCCATGAAAAACCCAGAACGATAAGCTGGAAAATAATAAAGTTATATAACCGAAACACCTCTTACAGCTTCGTCTATACACTTTTAGCTAAGGAACCAGAGAGTGATTGTCGACAGAGGTACGCGAAGCAGCGACGAAGCAACCCACAAACACTGGAGTCGGAACCTGAGTAATCACTTTCGACGCGACAAGAGATATTTAGAGTGGGAAATTTAATTTTTCGCGCGACATCGACACCTTATTTAGCTTTTTGGATTTTATTAAAACCGCTTAATTATTAAATGTCTGGTCCTAAAGTTATAACTGACTTTTTAAGACCGGAGTTCTAAGAGTATCCGGTCCTAAAGTTTTATTAGTCATTTAAGTTTAAGACCGGAGTTTTATAAAACATCCGGTCCTAAAATTCAAATTCTTTTTAGACCCGTTACTTATAAAATGTCCGGTCTTAATGACCTTGGTGAATGAATAAAATAAAGGAATTTTTTTGGACAAAAAATAAAGGAAAATTATCATCCACAAGATACAGCCAAAAAGAAAAATACTGAAGAACAACCAAAAAAAATATCAAAGGGTTATGTTCTTAATATGGTCTTACATTACTGGAGAATACACGTACACGAAAAAAAAAACAAAAGAAAAAAAAAAGCTGAAAATTATCATCCACAAGAATCTGACTGAACATGCTTGGCGATATCGGCGTGAAGAGCATTAATTTCCCGCTGGATATCAGCAAGTTCCTGTCTTAGTTGCTCCAGCCTCAATATGAATCTCTCATTAGAGGAAAGCGGAGAGGGGTCAGAGGTAGGCGCGCTGGGGCCAACAGGTTGAAGTGGGGGAGCACGAACCTCTGCATGGTCCAGAAGGCCTTGGAGGGCCGGCAATCTCGGGACAGGGTCGGCGAAGGATCGAGGGGGTGCGGAAATCTCTTCATCATCGGAAATAACAATGGGTCCAACGACCCAAGACCCTTCGGCCACAATAGGACGCACTCTTGCTGGAGGAGGCGCACCGTATAACGATCTAACCATGTCACGATCTTGAGGTGTAAGAGTACCCCTATGAGCAGTTTGCTTGTATCTAACCATTGTTTGAGGCTTTGAGCAGTTGGGGCAGAGAGCTAGGTGGTGAGGAGTTAATAAGGACAGAGAGTTCGTGTGAGGAGTTAATAAGGACGAGAGCAGCGAGAGATACGCATCTCGGTGATGATAAAGTTAATTGGTACAAATGAATTTAGTGTTTCTACTTTAAGAGCGTATTTATATAAATATCCGGTCCTAAACGTCATTTATTTTTTCAAATCAATTCAATTACTTTTAAGATCGACCTTTTATCTTGTATCCGGTCCTAAAACTCATTTTTTTCAATTCAATTACTTTTAAGACCGACCTTTTATCTTGTATCCGGTCCTAAAACACTCATTTCTTTATTAATTCAATTTCTTTTCAATAAATGATTCAGAGAGTCTCTTAGGCTTCCACACAAACTTCCCAACTAGGCGTCTCCTCGTATTCTGAGGAACAATGCCTCTCTTCATTAATGTTTCCGGCGTATCACATTGTTCAGTATGGGTTCTCTATTTAAACCCGTTGTTACTTTACTTTCTTCACATTCATCTCCATCTCCTCCTACAACCTCCACCGTAATGGCTCCTCCACCACGACGAGGTCCTCCTGCTGGGCGAAATCCTGAGGCACCTCCATATCCTCCTCCGTTGCCTCCGAACCCGAACTTCTGGCAGCTGCTGCAGCACCTGATAGCCCGCGTCGATCATATAGACCGACGCTTGGGCCAACTGTTTTAGGTCTATCACACCGTCAACAACAAGCTGAACGCGGTACTCAACGCCAATGACGTTGAGTACCATACCTCTGATGACGACGTCTCCGACCCTTCCCTCCCCTCCGACAACGAAGGGGAGGATTAGAAATATTTATGTTTTTTTTTGTACTACGTTGCCTCTCAAGGCAGAAAAAAAATAGAAATAAAATAAAATGTTTAGATCCCAATCGCTTTCCTTGTACTTGTCTTTATGATGTTCTTTTCTTTTTTCGACAAAAAGGAAACAAAAAAACATTGTCCTCTTCGTGGTGATCAACATTAAAAATTTGCAGAATAAAGTTAACAGTTACGACCATACAAAACAAAAAAAAACATTGTTTACCTTATTCGAACAAAAACAAACAGTGACGATTCTTCTCAAGTTTGGACCATCGTTGTCGTCCTCTTTACTTACCCTGGTGTGAACATTTTCGGTGTCCTTTTCGTTATCTTCTTTCTTTTCCAATAAAAAGAAAAGGGACACCGATGATGATTTTCACATCCAGTTAAGTAAAACGAGGACAACGAAGCACAAAGCTTGAGAAGAACGCCAGAAACTCGATTGTCTTGAATCCTAATGATTTGTCTGAAAACCAAGTCACCAACTCTATTTAAAGGAAGACTATTAGGGCCGGACATATAACAAATCCGCGGTTCTAAAAGTTAAGCCATATTTTAAAAATAAACGAAAATTTGAAGTTAGGAGCGGAAAATTAATAAATATACGGTCCTAAAAGTTTCGGCAATATCAAAAATAAATGAAGACTTTTAAGACCTGGCTCCTAACAAATACACGGTCCTAAATGTCTAGCCACATTCTTTGGAATTTTACGAAGACTTTTAGGACCTGATATTAATTAAATATACGGTCCTAAAATTCTAGCCGTATATTTTAGAGACATTTAGGACCGGATATGTGACATATATACGATCCTAAAAGTCTACCCATATTTTTTTAGAAGACGAAGACTTTTAGGAACGGATATTTGACTTATATACGGTCCTAAAAGTCTACCCATACTTTTTAGAATTAGACGAAAACTTTTAGGACCAGATATTTGTTAAATATACGGTCTTAAAATGGACGAAGACCTTTAGGACCGGACTTTTAACAAATATACGGTCTTAAAAGTCGCGAATACTTTTCAGAGTCTCTTATGGCTCATTTACAACATCCGCATGTATCTCAAATTTCAAGCACTAATTAAATAGCTTTATCCACCATCCCGTTCATTCAAAAACCCAAAATGGACACACACAAATTGTTCGAAAAAATAAAAAAATTTATTATTGAATTGCATTGCGTTATATTTACAAATGAATGAATTAGCTAGTCGAAAAAATAAACAAATGTATGTACAGAAGGCTATTGTTGCTACAACATATATTATTTACAAATGAATTAATTTAGGACATTAATTATTGTCCTGACTTAGATTTTCTAAGACCAGGTTATACAGATATTCACAAAACACATGGCGTATGTGCTCCACTTCATCATTATCAAATGGCTTTTCACAGACAAACCTCTGTAACATCAAAGACAGAAACAGAAATAACATATTAAGAGCATATTTCATATGTAACATTAAGCCATCAGTGATTGAATTCAGCCATAACATTTTACCTTTGCACCAAATTTAGTCTTTCCCTCCGTCACAATATCATATATATTTTTCATGACGTAAGGGCCACATAAGTTCGATTCTGGCGGTTGCCGACGGGTCTAAAAAAGAACAAGAAATATATAAGAGCATATATAGCTTACTGACCAAGTTCACAAGACAGTTATGCCATGTCCAAATATGTACTAACCTTTGGTTGGTACCATTTAGGTCTTTGAGATCAAACCCAAACGCCTTTTTTTACAGTTCTTTGGAAGGTCGTCATGCCACTATCATCAAAATCACAAATTTTTCAGTAATGTTCACTGAAAATTCTCAACAGAGATTTCAGACAAGACAATGAAAATGACATTCTTACTTGTTGATGATCTGCTTCAACGTAGGTGATGGATCGCTGTGAGTGGTGCATAAGAAGATAAGAAAATGCGACTCCATGTTCATGACGACCAACTGATAGTGGTTGCTGAAATTTCAATACAGCAGTAAAGTACTCAGTGATATATATATATATATATATATATATATATATATGTAGCAGAATTAAGTGAATTGCAGACAAGAATTGTGATATATATGTACCCGAGCCAGTATGGAAACAAGTACACCTTTCTTGGCACTTCACACGCCCTCTTTGATATGTACTCATGTCTCATTTCCTTGGATGTTGTACTTGCATACATTGGGCAAAAGAATCCAAAATCCTCAATTCTGCCCTGTTCAACAAGTTTCTCATGCATGCACCTACAATAATGACATCGATCAGGGAATTAGTATATATGTATGTGTGTCTAAACGATGCATTTAAATTATGTAATCAAGGAAGAAGATACTTACTTCATAAATACTTGAACACATGCACTAGTAACTCTGTTGTCCAGGAGCAACATGGACTCTACATCTTCATTATCAACTAAAAGCGGTTGAGGATGATCGAGGCCTACTACTTCATTGACATGCCACAATTTATCTTTAAACCATCTGTTGGCTACCAAATCGATATTTTTCCTTGGCCGTCAAGTTAGCAGTAGGGGATGGAACTTGAGGAGGGGGTGAAGCTTGATGAGGGGGTGGATCTTGAGGAGGGGATGAAGCTTGATGAGAGGGTGGATCTTGAGGAGGGGATGGAGCTTGATAAGGTGGTGGAGCTTGAGGAGGGGATGGAGCTTGAGGAGGAGTAGAGACATCTACAAGCTTCACTGGCCAAGAGATGAAGGTTCCCTTGACATCACTCGCAATCTTCAGCTCATCAGTTGGGAGAGGGACAGGTGCATCAAAGATCACCTCTTCAACTGACACTCTGACTTCATCATCATCCATTTTTTGGTGGTGTACAGTTGATCCGAAGTTGTGGACAGTCCCTTTAGCAACCAATTGTCTATGACTATCACTATCCTCCACATACAGATGACAAGGTTGCTCTAACTGTCCAACAATGTAGCTCCCTCTAGTGCTCTGCTGCATATGTGCAGCTGAAGGTGTCAAGGGAACACTGGTCTCTGGCAGAGAGCTCAGGAGACACTTCATTTTCTGATCCATCTCCTCCTTCATCTTGCTCATCTCAGCTTGAAACATTGCCCTCAATGTAGCTTCTCCGGCCGCAAGCGTCTGATCCATCTCTTCCCTGGTAACCATACTTTGTCTGTGGCGTTTAGATTTACCAAAGTATTGCTTTAGGCCTACCCGTCCTCCAATCCCCCTTACACGCCCCGAGTGATCTGGTTTTCCGGTCGCAACGATCGTAACATCATTCCTCCCGTCCGACGCAAAAGATCCCTCCGCCTCTTTCTTTTTAAGATCTTCTGTAAGATACGAGATAACGAGAAGCTTAGTAATGAAACATGTTTAGTAAGTAAAAATAACAATATCGATACTTACAATTCGTTCAGCAACTACACGAGTTTGTTCACTCGTGTAGGCGCCGCTTGGCTTTTGCCGAATATACAACCACAACTCCTCGTGACGTATTGGACATGGCGGCTGGCCAACTATCGCGGAACGATTGGATTCAGCTTCATCTTCCAATCTCTTCCGCTTGGCTACCAACAAATCTTTTTCGGCCTTTTCATATCCGCCGCGAGAAGCCTTGTGTGGGCAATCATTCTTTCTCCCGATCTCTTGGTATTTTTCCCTTCTTTTCTGTGAATCAGGATTGAAAACAACTACCAATTATGAATTCCAATCATGTCACTAACAGAAATTAGAGAACTTCGCTGATATGAACGTCAAACATTAGTCAAATTCACTTAATCAAGATTCAACATTTTACTTAAGGAAGATGTAGCATTGTAGAAGAAATTGGGAGAACCAAAGGAAAGGGAGTTGCAAATTGCTGCCAACTCGATCAATTCATTCATTTATCATAATTGGTTCCTACACACATATTAGAATAACTAACTAACTACTTGCACCGAAACCATTACACGCTTAACATACTAACTAACTAACAAAGAACGTCTAACCATATTACACAGTTTACATATCAGACTTGCATGGAATTAGGACATGCTCCTCTGATGCAGGACAAAGGCAGAAAATGTATACTTCTATTCACACACCAAACTATTTAACTAACAGGATTAGATGAACAAAATAACATTCACATATCCGCACAGGTTAATAAACAAACAAAACTAAATATAAACTCACCAGAGCTTCAGGAGTGGTCCGCAGCTGAACAAATTGTTGCCAAATTTGTTCATCAATAAATTTGTACTTGTGCCAGGGTTTATGGTCGCTTCACCTCGGAAAAAATATACGTGTTAGCTAGAAAGGTCTTAAACTTCCGAACCGCTCAAAGACAATAAGACAATGTTGATTCTTTCAACTTCTCAGAGTTAGGGACGGTGTATGTAAGCCGGATAGTGTCCCAAATAGGATCCCTTATTGTGCTTTGGTCCACATTTTTCCACTCATCAATCAAGATGCTAACCTTGCTGCGTACTAGAGCGCCGACAAAACTAGTATATGTGGTTTTATTAGGACCGAAAGGTTGCAAATTTTCATCAAACTGAATCTCGAGCTTCGTCCCAGAATTCCGACTAAGGGAAACCTCCCTCATTCGTGTGCTGCTTCTACCACGGCGTGCACGGCGCTGAAGAGGCTAATTGTGAGATGAAGAAGGTCCGTTCGTCTGACCCACACCAGTCAAAGCAGTATCTGGAGTTCTAGGAACACGAGTGGAATCGTTTTCACCGTTCATTTTCAAGAAAGTGAGAGGAATGCCTGAGCAAATGAGGGAGTAACAGAGGCTAACGGTACGTGGGGCGAGGAAGAGAGGTAATGCAACAGGAAGGGTTTCGCAACGTGAACATGGGTTCTTTAGTGAGTGTGACAAAAGCTTTCGCGCGAAGAAACGTATATTTGGCGCCTCATTTTTAAGACCAGACAAATGAGTATATACGGTCTTAAAATTAATTAATTTTTTATTTAAACTTTAGTACCTGCCTGATTTTAAGTTCGGTCTTAAAAGTCTAACTTTTAAGATCGGTCATTCTGTAACTCTGGTCTTAACATTAATTAATTTTTTATTTAAACTTTAGTACCGGCCGTGATTTATGTCCGGTCTTAAAGGTCTAACTTTTAAGACCGTCTATTATATATGTTCGGTCTTAAAACTTTAATACATTTATATTTTAATTTTTCCGTATTAATTTTGGAGTGTAGAAAATATAAGTCTGGTTGTATGAGATTTCTCCAAAAGTAATTGATATTTTAATTTTTTCAATAACATTTTTAAGACCGGTTGTTATTTAAACAGGTCTCGATAAGACCTATGAAAAAATGATCCAGTATAAGAAGTTCTTTATATTTACAAATCTGTCACCGGTCATAGTTTTAGGAGCGGTCCTTGGCTATTTTCTCAATTTTCCCCTTATTAAATAACTATTTACCAAAATGCCCCTGTCAGAAAACTATTTCCCAATTTTCCCCTGTCAGAAAACTATTTCTCAATCTGCCCCTGTTTAGTTGACTAAAACCATGGTTTAGTCGACTAAATCACGGGCAAATTTTTTTTGAAGACTCCCGCGATTTAGTCGACTAAAACACTCATTTAGTCGACTAAATCATTAAAAAAAAGGTTAAAACTTCGGAAGGCCATAACTTCTAGCTCGGGAGTCCGAATCAAGTGATTCTTTTTTGATTCCACATAACTTTTTGAGATCTATGCACTGACATAAAAATTAACTTCCAGATTTAATGAAGATAAAGGAGAAAAAATAAGTGATTCTTTATTTTGCAGTAGATACTAACAATTAATTAAATATAATCAAGTGATTCTTTATATATATATATATATATATATATATATATATATATATATATATATATATATATATATATATATATATATATATATATGTATGTATGTATATATATGTAGAAAAGAAAGTTGTTATTTTAATTATTTCTATTTCAAAGTTTAAATTTTGAATTATTGTTATTTCCATTCTTTTAGGTATTTCAAATAAGTAGCACGTTGTTAGGGTTATTTCCTGTTTCCTAGCTAGTAGTTGTTGATTTAGGATTATTTCCTGCTTTATTGCTAGTTGCTGTTAATTTAATTATTTCTATTTCAAAGTTTAAATTTTGAATTATGGTTATTTCCATTCTTTTAGGATTTTAATTATTTCTATTTCAAAGTTTAAATTTTGAATTATTGTTATTTCCATTCTTTTAGGTATTTCAAATAAGTAGCAGGTTGTTAGGGTTATTTCCTACTTCTTAGCTAGTAGTTGTTGATTTAGGATTATTTCATGCTTTAGTGCTAGTTGCTGTTAATTTAATTATTTCTATTTCAAAGTTTAAATTTTGAATTATTGTTATTTCCATTCTTTTAGGAATTTCAAATAATTAGCAGGTTGATAGGGTTGTTTCCTACTTCTTAGCTAGTAGTTGTTGATTTAGGATTATTTCATGCTTTAGTGCTAGTTGCTGTTAATTTAATTATTTCTATTTCAAAGTTTAAATTTTGAATTATTGTTATTTCCATTCTTTTAGGAATTTCAAATAATTAGCAGGTTGATAGGGTTGTTTCCTACTTCTTAGCTAGTAGTTGTTGATTTAGGATTATTTCTTGCTTTATTGCTAGTTGTTATTAATTTTTCATATGTATAAGTATACCTCATTTAAGAGGAATAAATCACGGATGAATAAAGAAATTCTTTATTGGAGATCAATTTCTAACAAAATATATATATAATTAAAGAATCACTTGATTATATTTAATGAATTGTTAGTATCTCCTGTAAAATAAAGAATCGCTTATTTTTCCTCATTTCTCTTCATTAAATCTAAAAGTTAATTTTTATGTCAGTGCATAGATCTCAAAAAGTTATGTGGAATAAAAAAAAGAATCACTTGATTCGGGCTCCCGAGCTAGAAGTTATGGTCTTCCGAAGTTTTAACCTTTTTTTTTTAATGATTTAGTCGACTAAATGAATTTTTTAGTCGACAAAATCGCAGGAGTCTTCAAAAAAAAAAAAAATTGCACGCGATTTAGTCGACTAAACCATGGTTTTAGTCGACTAAACAGGGGCAGATTGAGAAATAGTTTTCTGACAGGGGCAAATTGGGAAATAGTTTTCTGACAGGGGCATTTTGGTAAATAGTTATTTAATAAGGGGCAAATTGGGAAAATAGCCAGCGGTCCTTCGTTAGTCCGGTTTAAATGAGGCGGTCTTAAAGCACTTTAGCATATAAGAAGTTCTTTTTATTTACAAAACTGCCACCGGTCACACCTTTAAGAGCGGGGCGTCGATGATCCGCTCTAAATGAGACGGTCTTAAATCCCTTTTTTGCACTAGTGTGGTTCTCAATGGAGGAGATAGATAATTATTTTGCAAATATTAAGAGAAACAATTAAGTTAGTTATTTGTAAAAAGATGTGGTTTGTTTCCTTAAAATACCATCATTAATCATTTGCATTGGAAGTACCTCCTTAATATGCAATTAATAATTTTAGGAAAAAAATTTTAAACTGGAAAGATGAATTGAAGTATTGCATTTAAAGGATCAAAATAAACCCCCTAACTAAATCCTACTTTAGAATTGGCCATGGCGGAGTATCTCATGTTTTTTAAATATTACCTTAACTTGTGGAACTTCTTATGCTAGCTACTTTAATTAAGTAAATATGTAGTCTAAACATATCGATACATAGGGGGGGGGGGACCATATAGAGTACTTGTATGTGTGGATGTGAAACACATGATCCTAGTGCTGTCCAGAATACATTAGAATTAGAATTAGAATTAGAATTTCATAAGGGTCAAAATCTGTGTAACCAAGATGAGACAATCTATGAACATACAACAATCCCACATAAATGATTAAACAGTAACTCACAGTATATGATGATCAAATGCAGAAGAAAATGATAAAATCTAAGCCCAACTAATGTTGTTTCCTTAAGATAATTTGTTCCCTATATACTGATGCCAAAGGATTTCAAACAATTGTCTCTCAGGATAGAACATGTTACATCTCCAGAAAGAAGGCATTATCAACAGGAGCCTCCACGAACACAACCGAATGCCAAAGAAATCGCACAATATATGAAGTAATGCTAGAATGCATATTACTATATGTATGAGAACGAAGTGTCGAAAATCAAGTGGATTTTCTGTCACACGCACTTCTATTTATAGACGTTGGAAAAATAGGGTCAGTCAAATGGACTCCCGCCGGCAAACGGACACGACGAACAAAATGTTGTGACAAACTAGACTGGCGTTGGCAAACCGGTTTGGTTGCAGCGTTTCTATTTTGGAAATGAAGGTCCGTTGGTCGCAGCATTTCTGTTTCGGAATGAAACGATAATCTGATACTGGCGCTGGTTGGGAGAAATACATAGGGGCTAAAAAGAATTAGTAAAAATTAGGGACTGTTTGGTCAAAAAAAATATTTTTAATCCCACACGTGCGCTTGACCGACCAATTTGGCCGGCCAGCGGTGATGCTCGTGTGATGGACTAAGGCCCACCTGCGTCCTCTCTCCTCCACAAAAGTGGGTTGCCCTAATGAGCCAATATAGAGGAGTGAAGTGGAGGCTTACATACCCTTCAACTTCTCATGTTTTGTCCAATACGGGACTTCTACCTACACACCTCTTTCACCTTCTCTTTCCCTCTTCTTCACAAACCCATTTCTTATTCATAACTTAAGAGATTTAGACATAAAATCCAAAACCTAGATGTATACAGATCCTCTTATTCATGACCTAGGAACTACATATACCTAATTTATATAGAATAATTTAGTTAGATTAGTTATTTATAACAAAATGTGAGTTAGTTTTCTCAAAATATCGTCTTTAATCATTTGCAATAAAACTACCTTGGACAGAGATCTTGTAATACCCTAAAATTTGACTTAGGGAAAATATCATAAATGAGGCATCAAATAATAAGTTATAATTATCTTATTTTCTAAGATAATTTCTATGGGAATTAAAAGAGATAAAGAGCTAAAAATCCCTAATACCTAATTTACCAACAAAGAATTACTAATGATCATGGTTAGAGAACCAATAGGAGGCTTAGCTCTTTGATTATTAGAAACTATAGAAATACAATTTCTAGAGCCAAAGCAAAAAGGGGGCACGGTTGGGTTTGAGTAAGAAGAAGGAAGGTTAATTTAAATTCAGCCTAGATAATAATTAAATGTTTCATTAAATTGCCATAAAGGTGAGAGCACATGGGCATTAATTGGGGAAGACTTTGGGGTTATGTGTGTGTGGATGCAATTCGGATTGAAGGAAAAATTCCTTTTCAATTGATTAATCCAAAAGCAAGTTTGAAAAGTCAAAGAAAGTGGCTAGCCTATTTGATTGTTGCATGGGTGTGTAAACCGAAAATAAGAAAGGGAAATGGAAGAGGGAAATTGAAAGAAAACTTAATAAGGAAGTTAATTAGGACCAATGAAGGAATTTCTTGGTAAATAGTATAAGATGTATTAAAGCAACATCTTTTGTTAAAAAATGCTACATATTTTCGAAATGTGGGGAAAAGAAGAGAGGAAAATTGAAGAAAAGATTTATGGTATTTTGAAAAAGAAAACTTAGTTAAGAAGTTATTGGAAAAGTCAAGAGTTGTAATTGGCCAATAGAAACTCATGGAGGCAATGGATATTTGAGCAAGTGGATGAGTGATTTCTTGGCCAAGAATTGGCCATGCCATTCGAAATGAAGAAGGGAGGAGAGAGGAAAATAATTGTATTGAATGAATGTGCAAGTAGATGGGAAATAATATTAAGGAAAGAAAGGTATTTGTATAAAAGCATTTTGATGGAGCCAAGAATGATGTCGGTCATGCATCAAGGATTTCCTTTTCAATTGATTAATCAAAAGCCAAGTTGGAAAAGTAAAAAATGGGAGGAAATCAAATAGATTAATGTATATATGTATGCAGCCGAAACATGTAGGGAAAAGAGGAGGTAATGAATTCACAAACTTGTTAAAGTAGTTGAAAAGTCAAAAGTTACCATCATCCAATGAGAACATACAGCAAGGGATATTTGGTTAAATAAAGATGACATATTTAATGGTTGAAGAAGGTGGCCATGTCGGCCAAGCACTTGTGTGAAGAAGATTTGAAGATGCAAAAGTGCTTTAATTCAATGGCTTAGGATTTAAGTAGAAAGTGCAATTTTGCCCTCCATATTTGCCTATAAATAGCACCCCATTCTAATGGAAATTCTCACACCATTTACCTTAGCAAATTCGAAACATAGAGAGAGGTTTTAGCTAGAGAAGCTCTAGGGAATTTAGCAGCGAAGCTCTGGGTAAGTTTTTCAGTACTTAATAAGCTTTCGTAGTTCTTTCGGTAGTTAGAGTAGAAATGCTAGAATAGTCTTTAATCTTCCAAGTATGATTAGATATCATATGTTAGGGGTATTTTAGTCATTATTTCGAAAATCCTTGTGGGGTTGAAGTTCTGGAAAAATTTTGGAAGATTAGAGTTAAAATAGCGAAGCTCTGGCAAAATTTCGGCAATTAGGGGTAGAAGGGCAAAATGGTAATTTTTACCTAAAATGCCAGATATAGTATCAAATCACTAATAAAAGTGATATAACTCTTATAGGACGTCAGAAACTCTGATCTGCTGCCGTTACGCTGCCCGACGTGCCACTGTTGGACGTTTCGCAGTTTTCCGTAAAAAAGTACGATTTCCGACGGAAGTACCGTCTACCGTCAACGAAGGTACGTTCGTGTACTAGTAACACTAACTCTGATATTTATGGTATGTGTGTATATTGTTTGGTGGATTGTATGAGTAGAGTTGTTATGTTGTTTGATTATATAGTGTTGTTAGAGGATGATTGAACATATGCATGCACTGGGAGTGGTATATCCGTGTTCACCGGGAGTGGTATGTCCCGATTCACCTGGGAGTGGTATATCTCGCATTCGCCGGGAGCGGTACATTCACGTTGGTTAGGGATGATTCGTTTGTTGTGTTTATATACCGTATATGTAAATATGAGGTTAACCGTTACTCCGGGGTCGATGCATGGACTCCTCCCTTAACATAGCGTCGGGTTTCGGAGGATCGAGGACCGAGGAGAGAGGCAAGCGGCCCGAGTAGAAGACCCTACCGAAGACTTCCGTTTTGTTGTTCCAAATGGAAGCCTTTCTTTGTTATATACTTTGAACCACGCGGTTTCGTACCGCCGTTGTAATTAGCCGACTTACGGCGTTTTATATATACATATCGCTTACTCAATCGCTCCTAAGCCTTCTACTCGATCATTTTGAAATGATGTTTGATAAAAAAAAAATTTATACTGCTTTTAAAAGTTGGGATGTTACAGATCTCCTAATTAATATGTTGAAACAATAGGAATAGTTTAGAGTGAAATTTATAAATTTAAAAGAATACATATATTATTAAAGTAAATCTTTCAAAGTTAGCTCTTATATGTATTTATATATATCCGACTATTTTATACTATCTTTACGAATAGGTCCTCCCTACCAAACGCGCCACGATTTCAATTTTCAAGCAAGTCAACTTCTACAAATGGCATCACTCTACAATTTATTAAACACAAGAATTGGATGCCCATGCAGTGCCTGAGCGACGACAACACTACGATAATAGCGAAGGCATCATACTTCAGTCAGGCGGATCGCGGCTGTGAAAAAATTTCCTCCACGTACGTTAGCTCCATTGATCGTCGATGGCGGCATCGAGGAAGAATTTCGCTTACCTCCGGAGCAGCTCTTTGGTGATATTGAGTTACAATGGGCTACTCCCAATTACCTACATTGTGAGTTAGTTTCTCAATTTCTATACTTTTCTTTTACAAACAAGAATCATTTGGAATCTCTCCCAATTAACTTGTTAAGCTTTCAGATAATCAATTTCAGCACCATAAATTATTTTTCCAGTAGCACAGATTATTTTACACAAAGTATTGATGTATTCAACACCCAAAAGAATTTTTCTAATAGCATCTAGTATTCTAAAGTAATTTTTGGTACATCTAACACCCTCAAGTATTTTTACAGTAGTACTCAGTATCATAAATTTAAGGTACTTGTTCCTACTGAGAAAAATATTTTAAGGGTAAAATTGTATCAAAAATTAATTTAAGTTAATGAGTACTATTAGAAATTAAAATTATATAGTGTGTTTAATGCACCAAAAATTAATTTAAAATATTGAGTGCAGCTAGAAAAATAGTTCATGTTGTTGGATGCTACTTATTAACCCCCCTAGACCATATATATGTAATAAGCACATACCATACTTGTGTTGAAAACTTGTGAATATATGAAATATATGAATATTGTTATAAATAGCTAGGGAGTAAAGCAAAAAACCAAAACACAAAGAAAAAACATACTCAAGATCATTTTAAAACGTGTCTTAATTATTAAGGTAATTTACATGATGATCCATGTTTACTTTATTTATGATTATGATAATCAATTACAAATAATGATACATGAAATAATCAAAAACACACTAGGCTTATGCTTAGCAATAGCAGGAATCTTAGTTTTTGCCAAGGTTTATGGTGCTGTACTGAGGAGGGTGAGGTAGAAAGAAATGCCACAATAGAGGTTCAAACAAAATTATGAAGACACGAGGCTGTTCATCATCTGGTTTTTCTTCATATCACACCAGAAAATTGAATGTGTGCTTTGTATGCCTGAGTGAGAATCAAAAACCAATTTCATTTATAATACTACTATGAAATTAGAAAAACTTCAAAATTTGACGATTATTGAGAAAACCGTCGTATAAAATCTTTTTGTGAGAAACAACAAATTTATGAAATTATAATTGACATAAAATTGGTAGTGACAATATCCTATCCCTTTCAAATTTGATGATTATAAAACAAACCGTCAAACATCTTCCAAAATTTTAACTGAATCTTTTAAAGTTATAGTCAACGTGCCATGTATCGTGTGGTTAACGTGTTAACATGATATGTTTTAACCGTGTGCTCTCTGTAATTTTGTTTATGTTTTAAGTTCTTGAGTTTAACGCCTTCATGAGGTCTAGTTAAATGACGGTTTTATATATATGTGAACAATCAAATTTATATCCCAAATTTATTTTAAAAAAATTATATAGTTAACGTCCTATATATTGTGACTAACGTGTTAACATGTTCTTTAAAAAAAAAGTGTTAACTTGATAGCTTAATATTAGATTGCACATTTTCGTCTTCAAAGCGGTGCCTCTTTTCCAACAACTCTGATACTTTGCTCGATCTCGCACTCGTTCTCTTCACTTGCTGTCATATGAGTGCTTCTCCTCACTCGATTTGACTGTTTGTTTTTCACTATCAAGCTTTTGAAACTAAAAACCAATAGGGATTAAGTCTACCAGAAGCGGTCAGTCTCTTACAACATGGTAAACCATCTTCCAAGTTTCGGAGCTTTGCTCTTGTAGTCATCTTGTCATCCTTTAGGATATTTAGAGCCTATATGGTAATTCGAGGTAGTTTGCAAATGGCCTTGGTGCTTACTTTGCATGTGGTTGCCACACCCTCATTTTTATTCACTTCCTATCTTGCAATATAATGGTTCGAGTTGTGCCGTTTTAAGCTCGTCTCTTTTTGTTTTTATTGTTCATTTTGATTTTGTTATCTTCCATCTTATTTTTGGTTCTTCGATCGCTAGACTTCTATGCTTTTATATATCGGAATTTATCATGTAAAGGGGCCCAATAGTTTACGTATTGTTTTACCTTTTTTTTTTTTCCAAATAAAATTGTCTCTTTATATAAAAAATGATTTCTTAGTGAAAATTTTAATTTGGGTAAAAACACAAAAATAGTTTTGACCTTTGATCTCATACGCAAAAACCAAGAGCCCCTTTGGTTCAACATCATTGCATGTGTGCAATAGTAGTCATGATTGCATTATTAAAAGAGAAGATTGTTTGAATGCTCTCTTTAGTATAGTAATAAGGTTTATCATGGTAATGATGATTGCCAAAAAATTGGTAATCTCTATTCATACCTTCCCCTTTTTTTTGGTCAAATATACCTCCTCCTGTATGAACACTCATTATTACCCTGTTGCATAGTTGAAAAAGTCTAATTTATCATTTAGTCTCATTTGTCATTGTTTCATTTGTCTTATTCTACCCATCACGCCACCACTACCTCCTCCACCTCCGCCGTCACCGCTATGACAATTGTCGTCATCATTACCACCATCGCCACTACCTCCACCTTCATTATTGTTGCTACCGCTACCACCATTGTTATGGCAACTGCAACTGTGCCATAGCAACTACCACATCCTCTTCCATCATTGTTGGCATCACCACCTATCGTCTCCACCGCAGCCACCATACCACCATTATTACCGGCCACCACCGTAACTATATTGTCATCAAACAATTCTCGACAAAGCAGTGCAACGGTTATGGTGAGGCAACGTGATGGCTCTTAACAATCAATTTTTCTACAAAAAATATGTTAAAGCTAAAATAAATGGAGTGATATTTTAATTTTAAATACTCGTAATTATAAAAATACTCATTTGATAGAGATCCAATGATTAAAGAGGATCCACCAAAAACCAAGAAGAAAACTATTTAGTTTTTTAGTTATTTTATGTGTTAATTATTAATTTTATTATTTAAAAGAGTCATTTTGTATTTTCTAGATTATTAGTGTTACGGACCTAGTCAAGCCCCACAAACTAACCAACTAGCACTGGGGGCAGCCCACGTGCTGGCACTGGGGGCAATCCACACGTGGATAGCAACCTCCTAACAGAAGGACCTAGTCACCAGGGGAGTTAGCAAGGTCGTGGGGCACGTACAACTGGATCTGGAGGCACGCACGACGTGGGAGCCAAAGATCCAACCAACAAGGTATACATACTCTCTATAAATACGTAGAAGAGATACTCCGCCAAGGTACACACTTCTAGTCCCAGACTATTTACATACAGTTACACTGTGCACACACCACACCCCTTAGGCGAAACGCCTGGCTGTGTACCATGATCAATACTACCCTCGTACGCTTGCCCTATAGGCATACGGGGAGAGTACCTCGATCCTAGAGCAAACCTCCGGCCACCCACAAGGCCGGACATCAGAGTTCTACACCAGAACAGTGGCGCCGACCGTGGGGATTGGTAAACTTCAATTCCCGTGACCATGAGGATCAGCACCCGTGCTTCTAGCCATAAGCAGGTGGAGACGGATCGAACCGCTGACCACCGCCTACCACCTCGGCAACCACCACACGAGCAGCCGGATGACCCTCTCGGTAATAACCAGCAGAACGAAGAAGATCGGCTCTCACAGCCGGAGCAACCACTCAACCCTAACAACGATCAGCCCTCGCAAGACAACCCGACGGATTCGGAGTCCTCGGCTCCGCAAAATCATCACCACGAGCCTCAGAATTCCAATCCGCAGGGGCACCAAGAGAATCAGGTCCTCGAACCAGACTTCCGTTCCCTCCAGACCGGGATGCTTGCAATATTAAGGCGAATGGATAACATGGACAAGAGCCATACCCTCCACTTCCAGCGATAGGAGGAACAGCAGAAGAAAGGGAACTCGGCTCACGCCAGCGATGACTGGGAAGACAAGTCCTGGAAAGAGGACGAAGAGGACGACAGCTCGGGTCGTCAAAAGAGCAATCAGAGGACTGAATCCGCCCACAGTAAAAAGAAGGAAAAACCAAACCAAAAGGACAAGAGGCTGAGGTCCCCAATCGGGTTCCAGCGGCGAAGGTATGTCAGCCAACTTCACAATAGCCCTTTCTCCGATGAAATCCTTAGCGCCCGTTTCCCAGCGAAACTGAATTTAACCGAGCTAACGAAGTATGACGGCACTCAAGACCCAACGACTCACTTGGAAGATTTTGACATGCACATGGCAGTAAGAGGCCTGGAGGAGCCAATCGTTGCACGGATTTTTGCTGCAACCCTTAAAGGACCAGCATTGAAATGGCTTCACACTCTCCCAGTGGGGTCAGTACACAAATTTGAGGACCTAGCTGAAGCTTTCGAGTTACACTTCACGACTAGTAAACGGCAACCGAAGTCCCAATATTCTTTATCCAAAATCAAGCAGCGAACCGGCGAGACGCTCCAGAGCTACCTGGATCGCTTTAAGCATGCGGCCCTGCAGGTGTGCGGATTAAATGAGGACGTACACGTCCACTTATTGGTCGACGGCCTTGATAAAGAATCCCGCCTGGAAGAATCTTTCTTGAAGGAGCGGGCTAAGGACCTCAACGATTTTATAACTCGTTCAAAGAAATACCTCGAGGTGGAGCAGATGCGGGTGGCAAATGATCCGAGAAGGGACCAAGGCAGAGCCACTCCACCTAGAGATAGAGATTACACGGAGAACAGGAAGAGGGACCCACGCCGAAGGGGCTCGGAGAACAAGAACCGTGGCGGGAAGTTTGATGCGAAAAGCAAGTACGAGAGATACACAGCACTAAATGTGCCGCGATCGCAAGTTTGGAAAGAAGTTTCGACGATCGAGATGAAAAGGGTCGATCGCCCTCGGCTATCTTACCGAAGATCCGGGGTAGACCAATCCAAATACTGTGCTTTTCATGACGGACAAGGTCATACCACGGACGAATGTTACGAGCTCCGGGATGCCATTGAAAGGTTTATCCGCGAGGGCAAGCTTCAACAATATCTCATAGAACATCAAGGCAAGGGCGGCAAACGCAAGCCCAAGAGTCGCAGCAAAAGCCCTCCCCGAAAATTCAAAAAAACAGGATGACAAGCGGAAGAAGCCGGCGGAGGATGATGACCGATTTCCTGAAACCGAATTCGACTGTTATGTCATAAGCGGAGCCATGGGTGGAGGTGGAGATACCATGAGTCAACGAAGGAAATACCTCCGAGAAGTCCTATCCATAAGAGACTGGCCAAAATTCAAAGAACCTCATGACGGACCTTCTAGCTCGCCTTTGTATTTCACAAACGAGGATCTTCGTGACGTCGTCCCAGGACATCAAGATGGTCTAGTTGTAACCGGGATACTGGTGAATTGCAGAGTCAAGCGAATTTTTGTGGACGCTGGAAGCTCGGCTGATATCCTCAGTTGGGAGGCGTTCAAGCGAATGAGCCTGGATCAGGAGGACTTAAAGCCTTGCAAGATGACCCTCATCGGGTTCAATGGAGAGCAATCACGCCCAAAGGGGTTTATCGACCTCAGGTTCACTCTGGGAACCAGAGACGCCTTCAGATCAGAAAGAGTACGATTTATAGTGGTAGATTTTGTTTCACCATACAACATATTTCTGGGACGACCTACTATACATCAATGGGACATGCTGGTGTCCACTAAACATCAGAAACTGAAGATAATGGGTAACCACGGAAACGTTGTCATGGTCAGAGGAGACCAAAAGGAATCAAGGCAGTGCTATTACGAAACCGTCAGAATTGGCGAAGGCGGACCCTCATCGCAGCCACAGGGACAATATTGTGGAAAGTACTTAGATCAGGCGGAGTCGGAATGCCCTGACCTAGGTATAAATACTGTAGAGCTGGACCTTCGTGAGGATGACCTGCGCCCAGAACCGGCGGGAGACTTAGAGGAACTAGTATTGGGAGAACCCTCTCAAACCACGAAGATTGGAAAGCAATTATCCCCTGAGATTCGTGCGCCCTCATTGAATTCCTTAGAAAGAATCGGGACGTTTTTGCATGGAAGTAAACCGAGGTTCCAGGTATTAATCCTAAGTTTTGTTGTCACAAACTAGGGGTATATCCGGGATCAACTCCAGTGTCCCAGAGAAAGAGGAACCATGGCCCCGAGAAGAGGAAAGCATTGGAAACTCACATTCAAGAACTTTTGGAAGCCGGATTTATCCGTGAAATCCAGTACACCACATGGTTGTCTAATGTGGTGATGGTCAAGAAACCAAACGGAAAATGGAGGGTGTGTACGGATTATACAAATCTCAACAAGGTTTGCCCCAAAGACGCATACCCAATGCCCAACATAGACCAATTGGTGGACAACTCTTCTGGTTTCCAACTCCTGTCCTTTATGGATGCATACTCGGGCTACAATCAAATACCAATGCACTGGAGGACCAAGAGAAAACGGCCTTCATCACCGAAAGGGCCAGTATCATTACAACGTCATGCCTTTCGGCCTGAAGAACGCAGAAGCTACCTATCAAAGGATGATGAACACTGTGTTTGAAGATCAAATCGGTCATAACGTGGAGGTTTACATAGATGACATGATCGTCAAGACTTTGGAACCCCCTGTGTCACATCAAGGACTTGGAACAGACATTTAGAAAACTCAGAACTTACCGAATCCGACTGAACCCGGCCAAATGTGCCTTCAGTGTCCCAGCTGGAAAATTCTTGGTGATGAGTACCTCGATCCTAGAGCAAACCTCCGGCCACCCACAAGGCCGGACATCAGAGTTCTACACCAGAACAATTAGGAAGATTTGATATATCTTTTATATATTTCATATTATCCTAAGAATCATCTTTTAAATTTATTAGTAGTTTTGGATATATGAATTGCTAATTAGGGATCTCAAACATATTTATTAATATCTTAATTGTTATTATCTTCAACGAAGGAGGGTGAAAGAGAGATGGATAGGGCTGGGCGTGGTAGGAAAGAAAGGGAGGGAGGGAAGTGGGAGTGGCTACGGTCCATGCAGTACGGTCCACTGCAGTGGACCGTCTACTTCCCTTTTTTGCCTAAAAATTGTGTTGTTTTTTACACAAGCTCTGCTCTTTTTCTTTTTTATTTTTTATATTTTAGGGTACTGGCGAGTACTGAAAAAAATATTTCATGGTCTTGAAAAAATAATTTAGGGTTCTGACTGCTATTAAAAATATTGAAGTATTTTTTCAGTACAAGTCAGTATCCTCAAAAATATTTGTAGTAGCCGTCAGTACCCTAAATTATTTTTTCAAGACCATGAAGTATTTTTTTTAGTACCCGTCAGTACCTTAAAATATTAAAAAAAAAAAAAAAAAAAAAGGCAGAGCTTGTGTAAAAAATGACAATTTTTATGCAAAAATAGGGAAGTGGACCGTAGCCACTCCCGAGGGAAGGAGACTTTTTAGAAAACTTAGGAGAGAGAGGAGCACATGTTTAAAAAAACAATATGATTAAAATAAGAGTAAATATATTTTCTAGTCCCTGACAAAAAACGTGATCCCCATTTTGGTCCCTTATAAAAAAAAGGTCTTTTTTAGTCCATAAAAAGGACGAATAAGGGTCGATCGGTTGACATTTTGATTCCTTACAAATTTCCAAAAGGTCATTTTTAGTCCTTAAAAAAGGACGAATAAGGGTCGATTTTTTTGTAAGGGACCAAAATAGGGTCCGTGTTTTTTGTCAAAGACCAGAAAAGGTATTTACTTTTAAAATAATATGGAGAGGGAGAAGTTACACGTAGGATTACACCTGGGATAAAAACACTTGAACCATCAAAATATTGCTCGCCGAAGCAAAGATGAGGTGGTGCACCCGAGAATTCCTCATGTTTATCTATATGAGATACGTACACATCTTCGGCAAAAAAATATTCACAATTCAATGTACAGTACATCCAATTCGTATCCACAAAGATAAAAACCCAACTAAAAAAGAGATTGCCATAATTAATACCTTGATATTTTCCCTTAATTATTATTACTGAATTAAAACTCCTCATTGACTATAAAAGGATCAAAATTTACCCACACTTGAATATAAGAGTTAGTACAAATCATTTTGATTAAAAATGGTGCTACTCATTAGTACAGTTAAATTCTAAACTTTTATATTTCAAAGCTGTTACATAATATATATATATATATATATATATATATATATATATATATATGAGTTTATCGTTTGTCATGTCACTTGACATAAAGTTATGTTAAGTCACCCCAAAATTACGTCGTTTTGGGAGTTCATTAATTCCCCTAACCCAAAACGACGTCGTTTTGGGAGTTAGGGGAATTAATGAATGATATTTTAGTAAAATTCATGAAATAAATACAAAAACAAAAATATCAAAATATCTTTCATTAATTCCCCTAATTCTCTGACTCTAAGATTAATTACTAATGTTAACTCTGACTCTAAGTCCTTCTAAAACTTTAGGAACAAACGATTTAAAGCAGAACAAATTTGAAATACCAAAGCCACATGTTTGAAGCTTCAGGGACTAAAATTGATGACTTTAAACTATAATGACCAAAGATAGTATTAACCCTATATAATTTGTTATTTATTTTATTTTGGTGAGATATAGTAGTATCCTGTGAAGATTAAAAATCAAATCACTTATTTAAGAAATAAGAGTATTCTCTCAATTATATATGTCAGCATAAATTAATGATTATTTTTATCTTAAAAGCAATAAGACATAAAATTTAAACTAATTTTTCTAACATATATCATCTTAAAAGATAATACTAATTATTTTCTTAATTTTAAAATATAAATGTCAATAATAAATTCCGGGACATATATTTCAAAAAGAGATAGGGATGTAAAAGGAAAAAATATATATAATGAGATAGGGATGAATCATGGGATACTCATCTTCGGCAAAAAAATATGGGATACTCATCATCTTATCTCCTAATTCAAAATATAAATTATAAATATTTCACAATTCAAGGTACAGTATATCCAATTCATATCCACAGAGATAAAACCCGAACTAAAAAAGAGATTGTCATCATTAATACCTTGATATTTTCCTTAATTAATTTATTATTTACCAAACTAAAACTCCTCATTGACTATAAAAGGATCAAAATTTGCTCACAAGTCACACTTGAATATTAAAAGTACGCACAGAAGAAGAAGGAGAAGGAGATGAGATCGAAAATGGCTCTTTGCTTCGCACACCATTGTTGGCTTGTTCTCTCAATATGGGTCTCTTTCTGCTTTTCGCTGGCTTCTGCCATTGCTCATAATTTGTAGAACAGCCATATTTTATTTCCTATTTTTCCCCAAGATTTCTATGGTTTAGGGTTTGACTACTGTTTATTATTCTATGTAGTCTAGGTCTTTTCTCCTTTGTAATTATCGTAAAACTATGCAATAAACTCTCTAATTTTCTGCT
This sequence comes from Acacia pycnantha, assembly GCA_025563575.1. Lineage (NCBI taxonomy): Eukaryota > Viridiplantae > Streptophyta > Magnoliopsida > Fabales > Fabaceae > Acacia > Acacia pycnantha. The sequence goes on along the minus strand of JAMWYP010000050.1, from coordinate 692,891 downwards.
ACATGTACAACGTTTTTCATTATATCTGTTTTTCTGTTAATTTAATTAATTCTGGTTGTGTTTTTCCCCTTCCTGCGATATCTTTAACCATGGGTCTGGTTTTAATACTCGTCACAGTGAAATCGATACTATACCAGTGAGTCAGTGGGATATGGGTCGTCATCCAAAATTGATTTTTAGATTTTAAATACCGAATAAAATAAATAATTTGCTAAAAATATAAAACAAAATTGTATTGAATCTGTCAAGCCAGATCAATGCGCATCGTGATGATTATCGAAAATGGTTTATTCCTTTAACCTGATGAAGACGATTCCTTATGATTAGTTTTAAAAAAACAAAACACATACGATATGGGGGTGACTCTAGAAAGTTCATTAGTTAATGGAAAAATTGCTGAAAAATCGTCATTGTAAAATTTAACATCCAAAGATATCAAAGGACACATCCTTCAGCAAATACAATTCATCTTCAGCATATGTCACATTTTTTTGGTAGTGTGCAAAATATCTTGGTTATTTGTGAATAGCCATGGAAATAGCTCAGGCCAGGCTTTTGGCTAAACAGGCCTAAGCCTATAACGGGGGTAAAAAGCCTGAGTCTGAACCTGATCCTGAATGCATATTTTTTGTATCAAATTTTGTTTTCTAGGAAGTAATCTCCTAACTTACAATTATTATGTTTTCTATATCAATTTTTTTTCCAATTTAAATTTAATTTTTAATTTTCAATTATCGTAATATATACAACTAATATTAATATATGTAGTATTTAGTATGATTCATACCATTTTCAGTAATTTTTCATCTCAAATGATTTTTCAAATAATAATCAAAACACTCATCAATTTAGAAAAAAGCCACTTCTTGAAAAAGCCAAACAGGCAATCCAAACACAAATCACATTCATAACCTGATTTTTTTCCTACCGGACTTTTACAAAAGTCAGATAGTTTTTAAGCCACCGCTCCTACCACTAACCCAAACAGGCTCTGGCATCATCACCACCTATTGTCTCCACTGCAGCCGCCATACCACCATTACCGGCCACCATCGCATCTATTGCCATCAAACAATTCTCGACAAAGCAGTGCAACGGTTATGGTGAGGCAACGTGATGGCTCTTAACAATTTTTCTACAAAAAATATGTTAAAGCTAAAATAAATGGAGTGATATTTTAATTTTAAATACTGTAATTATTAAAAATACTCATTTGATAGAGATCCAATGATTAAAGAGGATCCACCAAAAACCAAGAAGAAAAATAATTAGTTTTTTAGTTATTCTATGTTTTAATTATTAATTTTATTATTTAAAAGAGTCATTTTGTATTTTCTAGATTATTAGGAAGATTTTATATATCTTTTTTATATTTCATATTATCCTAAAATCTGTTAAATTTATTAGTAGTTTTGGATATATGAATTGCTAATTAGGGATCTCAAACATATTTATTAATATCTTATTAGTTATTATCTTCAACGAAGGAGGGGGAAAGAGAGATGGATAGGGCTGGGTGTAGTAGGAAAGAGAGGGAGGGAGGGAAGGAAGGGGGAATGGCTACGGTCCACTGCATTGGACCGTCCACTTCCCTTTTTTGTCTAAAAATTGTGTCGTTTTTTACACAAGCTCTGCTTTTTATATATATATATATTTTAGGGTACTGGCGGGTACTGAAAAAATACTTTATGGTCTTGAAAAAATAATTCAGGGTACTCCCAGTACTAGTCATATATACAAAACTGTAACATCCCAACTTTTTAAAAGCAGTATAAATTTTTTTTTTCATGAAACATCATTTCAAATTGTCAGAGTAGAGCAACGGAGCAAAGAGTAACTGATATTTAGATTCCAAAATGCCGTAAATCTGGCTAATTACAACGGTACGTAAACCGCGTGGTTCAAAAGTATATAACAAAGAAAGGCTTCGATGGAACAACAAAAGGAAGTCTTCAAAGGGTCTTTTACTCGTTTGCTTGCCTCTCTCCTCGGTCCTCGGTCCTTCGAACTTGACGCTATGTTAAGGGCCGTAGTCCATGCATCGAACCCTGTAACAGTTAACCTCATATTTACATATACAGTATATAAACACAACAAACGAATCACCCCTAACAAACATAATTGTACCGCTCCCAGCGAATGCAGATATACCATTCCCAGTGAAACAGGATATACCACTCCCAGTGAACACATATATACCACTCCCAGTGCATGCATATGTTCAATCATCCTCTAACAACACTATATACTCAAACAACATAATAGCTCTACTCATACAGTACACCAAACAATATACACGCATACCATAAATATCAGAGTTAGTGTTACTAGTACGCGAACGTACTACACCACATATACACATACAATACTCCTAACACATATACGCATACGATAAACATCAGTGTTAAGGTTACCAGTACGCGAACGTACCTTCGTTGACGGTGTTAAGTACTTCGGGCCGAAACGTACTTTTTACTAAAAACGTGAAAACGTCCAACAGCCGCACTTCGGCGTCAGAACGGCAGCAAATCAGAGTTTCTGATATCCTATCAGAGTAATATCACTTTCATTAGTGATTTGACATTATAATTGGCATTTTAGGTACAAATTACCATTGATTTGACGGAAAAACCTTAGTCGCCTCAGGGTCAAATCACAATTCACCACAAATTAAAATGCAATACAGTGCAAATAACTCGGGATCGTTCTCTTATCAAGGAGCCTTTTATTTTGAATTCCCTAGGTTAAACTAAGTGCTAAAAACATGGTTAGGAATGGGGTTTTGAAATTGATTTTCTCTAAACTAAAATTCATAAAAAATTAAAGAAACTAATTCTATTCTTTTTGGTATTTTTAGAAATTAGTGAAGAATGTTTTGGATTAAAAGGGGTTAAATGATGTATGCTCTTGGTAATGAAGAAAATAGCTATCATCGCACAAAAATATGGGAGTCAACGCTTCATCAAGTCTTAATAAGAAAAACCTCAAGATACCACTTGAGTCCAATATTCTCAATTAATAGTAGCTCCTACTACCGTAGCTAACTACCACCTATTGAGATATTGTTAGAACCCACTTAATGTGCAATTGAAATTGGAATAATGCAATATGAGTTTTCTTAATTTGAGTGCTAACCAGCCCTCAAGGATACAATTCAGCAACATTAACTAGACAATACCACGCTAATCAACATAGCTTAATTGCAACCACAAAGAAATTCATACATATATAATCTTCAAATCACAATATCCAATCTCATTTACATATATCAAACTAACAGAGATAATTACCATTAATCTCGGTTCTGAATCATTTATAAAAATTAACAAATTCTAATACATGATTCTAGACAAATAGAATGATAAAGAAAACTCCCCTATGTAGTCCATTAAGCTCAAGCACAATTCCTCATCACCAAGAAGCAATGGAATCAGCCACACATTATTTTAAACCCGCTTGAACGAACCGCACAAACCAAACCACCATGGAAACTTAAATGAAAATGAAGAATATAGGCAGAGGTGAGAAGAAGATGGAAGAAACAGTGGGACTGCGATTTTCGGTAATGGTGTGGAGAAAGGGAAAGAGGAGGTCGAAGGTTTGAAGGTGAATGGAGGAACAAAGGAGGAGTGGCGCCTGGTTACGAGGTTCGTAGAATCGAGCTTGGTCTCACCGGAATGGAGGAGGACGGTGGTTGAAGGAAGATGGAGGTCGGTCCGGTCTCAGTGAGGAAAGAGGAAGAAGACGGTGGTGAAGCCCCCCTGTTCGTTCGCCTCTCACTCTCTCTCTCTCGCCCAAAACGTTCGCCGGCGATCTCCCCTTCCGTAATCCCCAGTCTCGGCCTCCTCTGCAGTCCGTTCTTTTACGGTTCTTTCCGATGAGGGTGAAGAAGAAAAAAAATGGGAGTGGTCGGCGGTGTTGGAGGATGAAGAATGAAAGGGAAGGATCGATGGATTTTTTTTTCTCCTCTGTTCTCGTTTTTCCTCCCTTTCTCTTCAGCGGCTGCAAAAATGTCGGACTCCCTTTTTTTCATCCGCCCAGCTAGGTTTTTGAAGATTGTCCCTGGTCAAAACGCAGAGTTTTGACCAGGGACCTACGTGAAGAGTGTGAAACCTTTTCTGGAGGGACTAAAGTGAGACTTTTCAAAATCTTGGTGGGGTATAACTGAAATTTATGAAACATCTGGGGTCCTTTTCTGTAATTTTTCTCTGGATCTTTTCTTCATTCATCTCCAATTTTCAGAGATTGTTGGGACATTTCTTGTAATTTTCCCCAATGCTCAACACATTAATTTTAACCCTCAAAATCTCCATTTTCTTCTTAAACACCTACAATGCAAGATTAAACATAATGTAGCATCAAAATTCCAAGGAATCAATTGCGTGAATAATTAACAAATTATGACCATTTTATCCCTAATTACATTTAATTCAACACAAATGTCCTTAACTCAAATTAGTGCTTAATCATGCAATAATGTCCCAGAAAATACATTAAAAATCCCAATTTAATCCTGAAAAATCATATAAAAATGTGGTACGATCAACCATTTTGCCCTTCTACCCCTAATTGGCAGAATTTTGCCAGCACTTCGTTACTCTGACTAATTTTCTTCCCAAAATTTCGTCAGAACTTCGACGCCATTTGGGTTTTCGAAAATAAAGACTAAAATAGCCCTCCCATATGATATCCTATCATACTTGAAAATTAAAGGCTATTCTAGCAATTACTACCCCTTACTTTTGAAAGAACTGCGAAAACTTTCAACTTTTCAGAGACTCAATCCCTACTATGTTTTTACCTCTGCATATTTTTTCAATGCAAACAAGGCCTAAAACAAGAATAGGAATGGGAAGGAAAATGGTGTGAAATTTCAAGACCCCCTCATGCCTTTATATAGGAAAAGATTGGGCCATTTGTGCAATTTTCACAAATCAACTTTGTGCCCAAAGTTGTAATTTCCTCTTTAGCATTTTGAAGACTGTAATACCCTAAAAAACACACTTAGGGTAAATATCAAAATTAGGAAATGTACCTATTGTAAATAGGTGAATATGAGGTCTCAAACACCTTGTATTGAGTTTACCTTGTTGTTAGGGTAATTTCCCTTGAAATTAGATAATTTGCAATTAGGTCCCTAAAACGTTTGGAAATGTGCAAATAGGTCCCTAAGCACATTGTGGGTTATAAATACCCTGTGAAAGCTATAAAGGAGGCAAGTAAAAATCTATTTGAAATAGGGAAGGATATTGTCCCTAATTTAGGTAATTTATTAAGTTACAAACTTGGAGGAATTGTAGAAGAACACTCAAAAAGTAAGGAAATGACCGAAATACCCCCGTAAATGCTAAGATAATGCAGGAAACATGAAAACAAAGATGTCAATACAAAAGTTATGAGGTAATGAGGCATGATAATTAAGAAAATTATCAACTATTGATAAGAAAGTAATTAGGTAATTATTGGCTAATTACTTAAGCATAGGCAAAGGAAATTCAGAGATAATTATGTAGAGCTAAAAAATTAGTGGAAAGTGGTTGAAAATTAGTAAAAGTATATTTACTAATTAATTGGAAATTTTGAAGAAAAATAGATGAGTTTAGGTATTTTTTTTAAGCCTAAATGCAAGAATGGAACAATGGGAAAATTCTGTAAAAAATTATGTAAAAATAATTATGTAATTAATTAAATAATTAATCAAAATAAAAAAAACGAAATAAAAAAAGAATGGGCAGAAAAAAAAGGGAAAAATGAATGAAAATGAAATGAAAATTAATTTTTGCAAGTTGCAAATATTTTAATAATATAATTAATTAAAGTAAAAATGATGAATAGTAATTTAGAAATTAGGAAACGGATCCTATCTAGAGATCTAGGAATGGGATTTCCAAAGTCAGGGTAGAATATTGATCAGTGGAATTTTATCTTCCGTTAGACTCTCACGGAAGTTAATTCTGAAGCCGTTTGTGCATTTTCCTAATAAAACAAAATAGGGAAAAATGCATATAGGCATATTTTTGGATCTGAAGAAAATAAATTCTAACTCAACATCTAGAAATGAGTTTGAAATTATCTGGACATATTTGGAATCAGTGAATTATTATCCAGAGGTTGATGATTCCGAAAACGAGTTCCGCACCGACGCGTTCGGACACGTTTTCAAGGAACTTGATCGACGATTGAAGCCCTATATGGAATCGAAATTTAGGTTAACCCGGACATTTCTAATAAGTGAGAAAATGTATTCAAAGTTGTAATTCCAGATTTCTAAGATTTTACAAGATTTCACGATTCGAACACCGATCAGGGGATTTTATCGGTAAAATCCCATAAAGCAAAATGAAAGGAGCAAGAATGTGTGGCCACAATTGAAAGAAGAAAGTTGGAAAAAGACCGTTTTGCCCTCGCGTATTTGCCTATAACAGGCATGCACCCTTCTTCATATTTTCACACCAAGAGCTCTTGCTCATTTCGAAATTAGAGAGAAGGTAGAGAGAAGGAGGAGTCCGGGGAATTCCGCAAATAAGCTCTGAGTAGGTTTTTCGGTACTTAAGCTTTCGTAGTCCTTTCGGTAGTTAGAGTAGAAATGCTATACTAGTCTTTAATCTTCCAAGTATGATTAGATATCATATGATAGGGGTATTTTAGTCATTATTTCGAAAATATTGGTAGGGTCAGAGTTCTGGCAAAATTTTGGAAGATTAGAGTTAAAATAGCGAAGCTCTGGCGAAATTCCGCCAATTAGGGGTATAGGGGCAAAATGGTAATTTTTACCTAAAATGCCTGTTATGATGTAAATCATTAATTAATATGATTTATATTTCGAAAATGATATTGGAGTAAGAGTTATGTTGAAATTTTGGAAAATTAAAGTCAAAGTAACGAAGTCTTTGCGAAATTCCGCCAATTAGGGGTCAGGTAAAATGGTCATTTTGACTAAAAATGTCCGTCGTAATGATAGATCCTTAACAAGTACGTTGTTATATTGATAGGATATCCCTGAATACGTTTTGACCTACTTGTCGAATCACCGTCCGACGTCTTTGGTTTCCGTTTTCCGTCAGAAGTACAGTTTTCCGTAAAACGTGCTACAATAACATCAACGAAGGTACGTTCGCGTACTGTAACACTAATCTGATGTTTATGGTATGCATGTATGTGTTAGGTGTAGTGTATGTGGTAGCTTATGGCTCTGTGGTATGTCTATGTGTTTGTTTATATGTTTATGTTTGCTATGGGCGATATATCTGCATGTTGTTGGGCGATATATGTATACATGCTATTGGGCGATATATGTATGCATGCTTTTGGGCGATGAGTGCACATATACTGTTGTTGATATGATTGTCTGTAGTCCATACGCTGTGTATGTAAATATGAGGTTAACCGTTACCTGAGGTCCGATTGCAATGGACCTCAGCTCTTAACATAGCATCCGGATCGGGAGGACCAAGGACCGAGGAGAGAGGCAAGCGGCCAGTAGAAGACCCACCAAGACTTCCTTTTTGATGTTCCGGCAGAAGTCTTTCCTTTGTTTATTATCTACTTTTGAAATACTCGGTTACAGTACCGATGTTGTAAACAGCCAGACTTACGGTGTTTTATATACAAGTATCAGTTACTCAATTGCTCCGTTGCTCTACTCTGATGAAAAAAAAAATTATACTGCTTTTGAAAAACAGGATGTTACAAAGACTTCTTCAACAAGTCTTTCTCTCTCCCTTGGTCGACATGTTTGGCTGAGTTGGTAGCCCAAGATTGGTCAAAGAATGATGACTCATCTTGCTTCAAGCCCGATCCGGCCAAATTTCCCTGTTCGGTCTCCGTTTCGCCTCTTCTTGCAAAATTCTCAAAGTTCTGAATTCATAACTTTGAAGATCTTCTCTTCCTCATCAATAATATCTAATTTAACTTAGACTTCAGTCCCTTACAGGGTTTCAACAGTCCAGTTGAAGTTTTCTCGAAAAACGTGTCCGAACGTGTCCGGTTTCAGAACGCATTTCTGGAATCATCAACTTCTTCAGAAAAAATTCACTGATTCCAAATATGTCCAGATAAATTCAAACTCATTCCTAGATGTTGAGTTAGAATTTATTTTCTTCATATCCAAAAATATGCCTATCTGCATTTTTCCCTATTTCGTCTTATTAGGAAAATGTGCTACAGGCCTCTAATTGACTTCCTAAGAGGTCACTTGAAGGTAAAAACTCACCGATCAATATTTTACCTTGACTTTGAAATTCCTATTCCTGGTTCACTAGACAGATCCGTTTCCTAATTTCTAATTTACTATTCATGCATCATAAATTATATTATATAATATTCAAACATGTGCTTTATGAATAAATATCATGATATTCAAATTTTGCTTCTTATCCTCAATTGTTTGTCCATAATTTCGGCAGCCCCAAATTGTTTGGATTTGTAAATGTTTTCTATGTATTTATTTAATTACTTAATTAATTATTTAATTTACTTTTATTTAAAAATTCCCTAATTGGTCCATTATTGTATTTAGGCTTAAAAATACCTAAACTCAATTATTTTTCACAAAAATCTCCAATTAATTAGTAAATATATTTTTACTAATTTTCAACCATTTTCCACTAATTATGGAGCTTTACATAATTATCTCTGAATTTCCTTTGCTTAAGCTTAAGTAATTAGCCAGAAATTACTTAATTACTTTATTATCATTAGTTGATAATTTTCTTAATTAGAATGTCTCATTACCTTCATACTTCTTGCACCGACCTTCTGTTTCCATGTGTTCTCGCATTATTTTAGAATTTGTGAGGGTATTATGGTCATTACAATACTTTTGAGCATTCTTATTCAATTTCTCCAAGTTTGTAATTTATCAAATTATCATAATTAGAGATTATATACTCTCATAATTCAAATAATTATTTCATTGCCTTTTAGGATTTTTCACAATTTTCCTAAGTCATTTACCCTTCCAGGGGTATTTTGGTCATTTTGGCACTTTGACCCTTAAATTCACTAATTCAAATTTCGGGGTATTACAAAAACCATCCTTTTCTTACTTGTGCCGTCGTCTCTGGCTGCCGAAGAAGCCCACGGGGGAAAAGAAGATAGCCAAGGAAGGCGGTGCCGATAAGAAAAAGAAGAAGCTGAAGAAGAGCATAGGGATCTACAAGAAATGGACCATAGGATAATGGTGTTAACTCTAGCTCCAAGACCTCCCATATAAGATTAATTACTAGTGTTAACTCTGATTCTAAGTCCTTCTAAAACTTTAGGAACTAACGATTTAAAGCAGAACAAATTTGAAATACCAAAACCACATGTTTGAAGCTTCAGGGACTAAAATTGATGACTTTAAACTATAATGACCAAAGATAATATTAACCCTATATAATTTGATATTTATTTTATTTTGGTGAGATATAGGAGTATCCTGTGAAGATTAAAAATCAAATCACTTATTTAAGAAATAAGAGTATTCTCTCAATTATATATGTCAGCATAAATTAATGATTATTTTTATCTTAAAAGCAATAAGACACAAAATTTAAACTAATTTTTCTAACATATATCATTTTAAAAGATAATACTAATTATTTTCTTAATTTTAAAATATAAATGTCAATAATAAATTCCGGGACATATATTTCAAACAGAGATAGGGATGTAAAAGGAAAAAAAAAAAAAAAAGAGATAGGGATGAATCATGGGATACTCATCTCTTCGGCAAAAAAAATATGGGATACTCATCTCTTCGGCAAAAAAAATATGGGATACTCATCTGATCTCCTAATTCAAATTATAAATTATAAATATTTCACAATTCAATGTACAGTATATCCAATTCATATCCACAGAGATAAAACCCCAACTAAAAAAGAGATTGTCATCATTAATACCTTGATATTTTCCTTAATTAATTTATTATTTACCGAACTAAAACTCCTGATTGACTATAAAAGGATCAAAATTTGCTCACAAGTCACACTTGAATATTAAAAGTACGCACAGAAGAAGAAGAAGAAGAAGAAGAAGAAGGAGATGAGATCGAAAATGGCTCTTTGCTTCGCACACCATTGTTGGCTTGTTCTCTCAATATGGGTCTCTTTCTGCTTTTCGCTGGCTTCTGCCATTGCTCATAATTTGTAGAACAGCCATATTTTATTTTCTATTTTTCCCCAAGATTTCTATGGTTTAGGGTTTGACTACTGTTTATTATTCTATGTAGTCTAGGTCTTTTTCTCCTTTGTAATTATCGTAAAACTATGCAATAAACTCTCTAATTTTCTGCTACATGTACAACGTTTTTCATTATATCTGTTTTTCTGTTAATTTAATTAATTCTGGTTGTGTTTTTCCCCTTCCTGCGATATCTTTAACCATGGGTCTGGTTTTAATACTCGTCACAGTGAAATCGATACTATACCAGTGAGTCAGTGGGATATGGGTCGTCATCCAAAATTGATTTTTAGATTTTAAATACCGAATAAAATAAATAATTTGCTAAAAATATAAAACAAAATTGTATTGAATCTGTCAAGCCAGATCAATGCGCATCGTGATGATTATCGAAAATGGTTTATTCCTTTAACCTGATGAAGACGATTCCTTATGATTAGTTTTAAAAACAAAACACATACGATATGGGGGTGACTCTAGAAAGTTCATTAGTTAATGGAAAAATTGCTGAAAAATCGTCATTGTAAAATTTAACATCCAAAGATATCAAAGGACACATCCTTCAGCAAATACAATTCATCTTCAGCATATGTCACATTTTTTTGGTAGTGTGCAAAATATCTTGGTTATTTGTGAATAGCCATGGAAATAGGTCAGGCCAGACATTTGGCTAAACGGGGGTAAAAGGCCTGAGTCTGAACCTGATCCTAAATGCAGATTTTTTTTAGACTCATACATGAGCCTTCATAAGGCCTAATTGAGCATTAAGTCTTTTTAAAGGTCTACTTGCAATATGGCCCTTTAAAAAGACCTCATATTGTAGACCTTAAAAGCTATAAAATAGACTTTGTGAACTTTGAAATTAAAATATAAGAATTAAAAAAATATCATGTTATTTATATAATATAGATATGATTATATTTATTCAATGTGTAAACAGGTCATGAAGGCTTACCGGCCAAGGCTTAACAAAATACACATTTAGGCTTTTAAATAGACCTTGGACCGGCCGTTTTAACAAACAGGTCAATCTCTAAACAGGTCAGGCGGGCAAGCCGCCTGATAGAGACATGACATATTCTCACCCCTATTTGTGAATGTCTTTTGTTTTACCCATAGTTGAAGATTGGTTACACAATTAAACAAATTTTAAGTAATTTTTATTAAATAATAAATTTTGTAATTGGGACTTTTCATGAGTAAGTTTCATGTTTAAACTTTTTAGTTGGCATAAAATTAATATATATATATACACACACATATATACATATATATTCCAACTTTCCTGTGGTGAAGACATATTGCGCTTTTAAAAGAACTTGATCACATGATTATAGTTAGTGCCCATGGAAGGTACTATATATTGCACATAACTAAAGCTTTCTGCATACGATTAAAATTTTATTGCACTAATGGAAGACTATTGCACATGACTTATGTTTAAAAACTTGCACGTACACATTATTTTAATTAGTGCATAGAAGACTATTGTGCATGACTGAAGATTTCTGGTCATCATATTAAAAGATTTTACACACACACACACAAGTGGAAGAAAACTGGCACACGCGATTTACGCAAGGGACAATAATTGAAGGCTTGTCAATATGGAAGACGTTAATTTGCAGGTTTTCTTTCACATGTAGAATATGTTTTCAACAACCGTGTGTGCAGAAAGCTTTAGCCATATGTAGTTCTTTTTTTCAAAGATATTAGCTAAACAACATATCCAAGTTTTATTCCATGGGTACAATATATATTCAATTGTGTGCAGAAACCTTTAGTTATATGCAATAATCTTTTGTGGATACTAGCTAAAATCACTAAGGACAATTTAGTCATTTCAATTGTCAGTCCCTAATAGTGTCATATATTAATAGAGCCGGTAAAACATGGTAGCTTTTATTAGTCGAAAAAAATATGATGCAACTCCTTAGTCATTTCAACCCAATCTCCAGTCTCCACTCCACCTAACCCTGTTTGGTTGGTGGTTAATGGGAAGGAAAAGGAGGTGGTAAGTGCGTTTAGTAGAAGAAAAAAAATGCAGGGGAGTTTAAAGTTTGTTTAATTTGTTGTGTTTCTTTGTTATAAGTTTTTCTATTAGGCAGTTTTAGTAAGATAAGGGTGGTTATTGTGGGTTGTGTTAATTGTCTTAAGAGGCAGAGTACAGCTTTACTATGGCCGAGATTTCACTTCATGCCATTCTCAAAAATTCAACTGCTTCGACTATGAAGGTGAAAGCGGCCGGGTTGTCGGATCAAAATCAGCTAAATTCTAATAAATAGTGGTTCGACACTTTTGTGTCCCACAAATTAATAACCAACTTGGGTATTGACTCAGAAGGGCTACCTCCTTTTGGCATACAAGTTAGTGATAGTTCTATGGTTACTTGCCGTTCTATTTGCAAAAAATTAGTGGTCACAGTGTAGAGTTTGACAATCACAAATGACTTCTTTCCATTCTCTTTCAACAGCATTGACATGATCTTGGGAATCAAGTGGTTGGCTTCCCTTAATACTATGGAGGCTAATTGGGAGAAGATGTTTATGGTCTTGTGGGTGGATGGCAAGATGTACAAACTTCAGTGAATTTCCCAACATACATCAAAGGTTTCATTATGTAGTATAGAAATCGTTCAACGTTTTGAAATTTTGCAAGACTTATTGTAGCAGTATGAACACATCTTTGAAGAACCTCAAACTCTTCCACCTTGCCAAGATGAGAATCATGCGATCACAATGTATCCAGGTGCCATTCCTCTAAATATTCGACCTTATCAATATCCTCATTCTCAAAAGGATGAAATCGAGAGGCAAGTTGCTGAATTACTCAGAAAAGGATTCATATAGTCCAAAGTATATCCATTTGCAAGTCTTGTTCTGCTAGTTCCAAAGAAAAATTCTTCTTGGTATTTCTGTGTGGATTACAAAGAGTTAAACTGACTTACTATACTGAGTAAGTATTCTATTTCTATTGTCGATGGGTTGATTGATGAACTCCATAGGGCTACATATTTCTAAAAAGTTGATCTTTGATTCGGATATCACCAAATCCAAGTTCAACTCTGCCAAAAGACATACCTAAGACGGCCTTTCGCACACATTCTAGGCAATGAGTTTACTATGATGCCTTTTGGCCTTACTAATGCCCCAACCACCTTCCAAGCTGTTATGAATGGATTATTTTGGCCTTATCTCAGGAAGTTCATTTTGGTTTTCTTTGATGATGTTGTTTAGAATACACTAAATAGGTAGAAATTGAATATACTGTAAATAGATACTACAAACATAGTATAACAAGAATCTGCATTATTAAAGTAGAACATACAGAGAGCATACAACCAATCTATATGATATGAAAAAACTATAAACAAACTCACAAGACTCGCGAAAATGGTAATGAACTATGAAGAAATCCGGGCCCAACGTACGTTGTTTCCTTAAGACAATTTTTCTCCCTCAATACGGCTGCCCAAGGTTGCTAAGCAATTGCCTCCCAGGATAGAGCGGATTTTTCGTCTTCAGAAAGATGACTCTCTCAGTCTGAAGCCCAAGCGAATCCAATGAGTCTGCTTTCAGAACGCACAGAATATGTTTGGTGTATGTAGTATGAATTTTAAGATAACGATTCTGTCATTAGGGCGCCCTATTTATAGACGATGAAAAAAATTGATCAAATGGACTTGACTGTTGTAGCGAACTGATGCATCATGCGAACAGATGCACCAAAACAGAGTGAACAGAAACGATCAGCGACCCTTGCTGACGAACTGGGTACAAACGCACACACCAGAATGGAGCGAACGATCGAAACAGATTGCAATTCGCAGCCGTTAGTTGGAAGAAACACGGAAGGGAAAAAACAGAATTATTGGAAGTTCGGGGTCAAATTGGATATTCAACAAATTATGTAATAAAAAATTATTTCTTATTTCACAATCAAACCGAGCCAAACAAACGGCGGTGGTGCGCGCATGTGTGTGGTGGACCAAGGGTCACCTAAGTCCTCACCCCTCCACAAAAGTGGGTTGGCCCAATGGCCTATTTAGAAGGAGCAAAGTTAAGGCTATGTACCCTCCAACTAATCAATATGGGACTTCATCCACACACACATTCCTTCTTCCTAATTTTACTCTTCTTTTCCAACCTTCTTCTTATTCATAATCCATGGGATTTTATCCTAAATTCCAACAATCCCCCACATGGATAAGAAGTTAGTTCATCATGATCAAATGCAAATGATCATGTATGCAAAGTGCAATTTCTCTACGAGAAACAACTACATCGAGAAAGGTAGGGGTTACCTTTGAACATTCTCTAGTAAAACCTATCGAATATACTAGTCAATCAGTGGACGCACTGTCTTGAACCGTCGATCGTTTTGTGTATACTAAGACAATAGGAGTCACACAGTTGCTTCTCTAGCATCATTAGTTCTCATGCTGTGTCCATTTGGCCCTGAACACCAATTGGTTCTGCGAGAGTTCTAGAGAATCGGCCGTTTTAAATTCTCATAGAAGCGGCCCACACTTCACACTCACATAGGTGATTCCTTGTGATGTAAGTCAACATATATCATCTGAACACATCAAATTAAGAAACCATTAAAAGCCTAAAAGCTTACCCTAATATATATGCACTGTCTTGTCTAGGAATGAATATGAGTTTAAAACTCCACAGTGTTAACAGTCGATTAAGACTTAGTTGTCTCTTTGAACCTAGTTTGTGGGATCTCCACTCTTCTAGGTAGAGTTACCGCAATAATCAACAATGTATCGACCTTAATTAAACTCATTCCTTTGGACAAATTTCTAACTAACTCTCCAAGAATTCCTTTAGTCAATGGATCCACTATATTCTCTTTTGATTTCACATAATCAAATGAGATGATTCCATTTGAGAGTAGTTGTCTAACGGTATCATGTCTACGACATATATGTCTAGACTTGCCGTTGTACATGACATTCTTGGCCCTACCAATAGCTGCTTGACTATCATAATGTATACACACTGTCGGTACCTGTTTTGGCCAACTAGGAATGTCTTCAAGAAAATTACGAAGCCACTCGGCTTCGTCACCATCTCTATCTAGAGCAATAAATTTTGCTTCCATAGTTGATATTGCAATGCAAGTTTGCTTGGACGACTTCCAAGACACATCACCCCCTCCAAGGGTGAATACATATCCACTTGTGGATCTTGTGTTATTAGAGCTGGGGATCCAATTTGCATCACAATATCATTCTAGTACTGCAAGGTACTTTTCATAATGCAAGGAAAATTTTAAGTTTGCTTTAAGTAACTCAAAACTCTTATCATAGCTCTCCAATAAAGCTCATTTGGATTACTTGTAAAGTGACTTAACATGCTTACAACATAGGCAATATCAGGTTTAGTGCAATTCATAACATACATAAGACTGCCTAGCACTTAGCATATTCTTTTTGTTTATCAACTTCGCCAGTATTTCTTAACAGTCAAAGACTAGAATCTATCGGGTTCGACACAAGAGCTATGTTTAAACTCTTGAATTTGTCAAGAATTTTAGCAATATAGTGTGTTTGCGATAAAGCTAACCCATCAGAAGTTCTATGGATTTTAATTCTTAAAATAACATCTGCTAGACCCATATCTTTCATGCCGAACTTACTGCTAAGCAAACGTTTAGTAGCTTTAATCATTTGATTATTACTACCTGTTATCAACATGTCATCTACTTCATCAAATATAGACAGAATATGGTGAACCCATTTTCAGTATTTGAATGTAGACACACTTGTCACATTCATTAATATTGAAGCCATTTGACAACATAACTTCATCGAATTTCACATGCCATTGATTCGGGGCTTGTTTAAGTCCATAAAGGGAGTTTACTAAGTAACAAACTTTCTGTTCTTGTCCTAAGACAACAAATCCCTCAGGTTGTTCTAGATAAATCTCTTCCTCTAATTCACCATTCAAGAAGGCTATCTTTACATTCATTTGATGTAACTCCAACCCATTCAATGTTGCTAACACAATTAACATCCGAATGGATGTAATTCTTGTAACAGGTGAATAGGTATCAAAGTAATCTAGGCCTTCACATTATCTGTAGGCTTTTACAACCAGCCTAGCTTTGTACTTATCAATAGTGTCATCTATTTCATCTTCTTTTGAAGGCCCACTTAGTTCCTAAAGGCTTATTGCCAAGAGGAAGGTCAACTAATTCCCAGGTGTGGTTTGACATAATGGATTCAACTTCACTATTGATAGTCTCTTCCCATAATGGTGCTTCAGGAGAACCCATAGCCTCTCTATATGTTCGAGGCTCATTTTCCAATAGATAAGTCAAAAAATCAGGCCCAAAGGATGTTGAAGTCCTTTGCCTAGTACTACGTCTAGGTTCCTCCTCTCCAAGATTATCATTAGTCATAGTATCTTGAGATATCACAGTGTTGTTATTATCATTACTTTTATTGTACAAAAATACATTCTCAAAGAACCTAGCGTTCCTTGACTCAATAACTGTATTCACATGGATATCTGATACATCATACTTATAAACCAGAAAACGATATGCACTACTATTATGTGCATAGCCAATAAACAAACATTTTACTGTCTTAGGTCCAATTCTTAACCTTTTAGGTTTAGGAATCTCAACCTTTGCCAAACACCCCCACACTTTCAAATATTTCAAGGAAGGTTTCTTTCCTTTCTATATTTCATATGGTATGTTTTGTATCGTTTTATGAGGCACTCTGTTAATTAGAAAGTTAGCCATTAGAATGGCTTCCCCCACAAATTCTGTGGTAAACCGGACATGTAAATGGAGCAAATCACCAAGAGGTGGGTCAATTGGGGATTTTAAAAATGCTTTTTAAAATACTCTGTTAATAGGCAACGAAAACAGAGTAGAACAGAGGAGAAGACTGAATCCGTGACCTACGTCCCCAGACAGTCTGGGATTTTCACTATCGCTCAAATCAGTTACACTCTGCACTTGAAAGTTATCCTCTCAGTAGGATACACTCCCCCTTACAAGTTGTAAACTGATAATCCCAATTCCAAGTCCCACGACTTGAGATTCTTACAATAAATGATTTCAATAAATGAACTCTCTCAAAGAGCAGATGAAATGATCATTGAAGTACAAATGTATCAAAAGATACTTTACAAGTAGATGAACACTTGAATGCTTTTCGTTTTTTGATAGTTGGTTGTTGTAGAGACTTGAATGCTTCACTTATATATCAAGGAAGCATTAAATGACCGTTGGAATTATCAATGTAACCGTTGGAGATATTAATCCAGTTGTTTGGTTGAAGCTTGGTCCTTTCTCTCTCTACTTTGCGTTAATCCAAGTGCCCAAATGTTTTTGGTTGACTTCCCTTGAAATAAATCCGTTGGCGGAGAAGCTTTTTGATAGGGAAAGAAAACATTTAAACCTTTGCATTGATCAGGGAATGATTATCCAAAAGGGTGCAAGGTTTTTTGGACTTTGCATTTAATGCACCGACATCACCTTTTTGCTTTAAGCTAAATCTTCAATTAATACTCTTTAAATCATATGAAACTCATTAACAAACTAATTAAACATAGTTAAGAATAGTCATGAGTGATTATAAGAAGTATCTAGATCAAACATGAAGATTTCACAAATTCGTGCAATTTGATTTTCAAACAGAGTGCCACAAACTTGAGTTTGTTTAAGCAAACTAGAGTTTGCAACTCTTCTTCAGGAACCAAACTCAAGTTTTCTCCTTCCAAAGAAGAATGTCATGATTTGAGCTTTGAAGAGCATTTTGAGAATATGAGCAAACTCGAGTTAATAAGTAACAAACTCAAGTTTGGGACTTTTGAAGTGAAAAAATGTTTAAGTCAATAAAGCTAAAAACTGGAGTTTTCAAAAGTAAACTCGAGTTTTCAAATGATCAAAATAGTGAGATGCTCTCTGCTTGATACAAACTCAAATTTGCTCACTCAAACTCGAGTTTTCTTGAAAGACGAAAAATCTTGAAAACTCTCTGCCAAGAGCAAACTTGAGTTTGCAAAACCAAACTCGAGTTTGCTTAAGTTAGAAAACTTTGAAAACTCTCTGTCTAAGACAAAGTCGAGTTTACTATGCTAGACTCGAGTTTTCTCAAAATATGGAAAATATTGGAAAGTTCTTGGCCAAGTGCAAACTCAAGTTTGTCATATCAAACTTGAGTTTTCTTAAGATGAAAAAGCATTAAGACTCTCAGCCAAGTGCAAACTCGAGTTTGGTCAAGTTCACAAATCCTTGAAAGCTCTCTGTGTAACACAAACTTGAGTTTACAAATACAAACTCGAGTTTGCCTTAACTTGAAAAAACTTTAAGTGCTCTCTGGATGACACAAACTCCAGTTTACAATTAATTAACTCGAGTTTGCCTAAGTTTGGAAAAACTTGAGCAACTCTCTGTCAAGTCCAAACTAGAGTTTGCAACTTCAAACTCGAGTTTGCCTCTGACAGTAAGTTTTTCAACTTACAAAGACAAACTTCAATTTGTGTTTACAATTTCCAGTTATCATCAAAACACATAGAGAATTAACAGGACATAATCAACAACGCATTCATCATTTCTTTCAGTTTCTGATTTTTCCTTTCTGCAATCTCGTTTGATTGTGGAGCATAAGGAGCATTCGTCTGGTGTATAATACCAAATTCTATACAGAATTCCTTGAAGGAGCCATCATATTCTCCCCCACAATCGCTCCTCACTATCTTAATTTTCTTGTTAAGTTGATTTTCAACTTCATTCTTATATTGTTTAAAAGCAATAATAGCCTCATCTTTACTATTAAGCAAATACACATAACAATATCTACTGCAATCATCAATAAATATAATAAAATATTTCTTATTACCCCTAGATGGTACAGATTTCATATCACATATATCAATATGTATTAAATCTAGTAACTCAGTTGATCTTTCAATAGGAGGAAACGATAACTTAGAAAATTTTGATTCAATGCATACTTGACATATATCTTTATTTGATTAGGCAATAAATCTAAATGAATTAAATTTTTAATCAATTTATAATTAACATGTCCTAATCTTTGATGCCATAAATTAGAGGACTCAAACATATAGATAGAAGCAATATTATTATTGATAGCACCATTATTGGTGACAGTCATTACATTAACTTTGAAAATGTTCTCACTAAGGTAACATTTTCCAACATACATATCATTCTTAAAAAGTATAAACTTATCAGAAACAAATACAAGCTTAAAACCATTTTTGCTTAAGAGAGATCTAAATATTAAATTCTTGCGAATATCAGGCATATGAAGCACATCATTAAGTGTTACGACTTTTCCAGAAGTCATCTTTAAAACCACTTTCCCAAAATCTTCAACCTTTGAAGTAGAAGAATTTCCCATATACAGTTGACCCAAGTGGGTTGACCCAAGGGTCCATTTAGAAAAAGCAAAGTTGAGGTTTATATACCCTCCAACTTCTCTTCAACTAATCAATGTGGGACTTCTATCCATACACACATTCCTTCTTTCTTTTTCCTCTTCTTTTCCAACCTTCTTCTTATTCATAACCTATGGGATTTTATCCTAAATTCCAACAGATGATGTATTGATCTACAATGAACCTTTCAGGATCACATGGATCACCTCAATATTATCTTTCAACTCTTAAGGCAGCAAGCTTTCTATGTCAATCTTGACAAGTGCAATTTTATCAACCTTGAGATTTCTTTTTTGGGGCATATTACTTCTGCTAAAGGAGTGGCGGTAGACCTTGAAAAAATTGTTGCCATAGATAAATGGCCACTACCTAAAGATATTTCAGAACTTCGAGGCTTCTTGGGACTTTCTAGCAATTATCACAAGTTTGTTTAAAACTATCTTTGGTCAGATTGTTAAGCCATTGACATATATGACTAAGAAGGATGATTTATCATGGAATACTAATTCCTTGACAGCTTTCCAAGATTTACGTAGGCTTTGGTGAGTGCTCCGGTGTTACACTTACCAAATATTTCAAATAAGTTCATCATCAAGTGTGATGCTTCTTCAAGTGGTATTGGCGTTGTGTTGCAACAAGATGGCCATCCAAATGCTTTTTACAGCAAAGGGTTATCTCCACCTAAGAAATATACTTTTGTTTAGAAAAAGGAACTTCTGACCTTGGTCTCATCTTTGTAGATATGGCGCCACTATCTTTTAGGGTGTAAATTTGAAGTTCACACAAATCATTTCAGCCTCAAATACTTACTTGAACTGCGTGTTACCACTACTGAACAACAGAGGCTTATTTTCAAGATATTTCCCTTTGGTTTTTCCATCATCTACAAATCTGGTTCTTCCAACCAAGCTGTTGATGCATTATCCAGGATACCACATTCGGGTGAATTATTTTCTCTCATCATTCATCATGCATCTATCTTTGATGATCTTCCTTTCTAGTTGGAGCAGGATCCATATACAGCCTCTATTCTAACTTCATTGCTATCTAATTCAAAGTTAGTACCACATTTTAGTCTTAACTCATGCAGATTATATTATAAAGATCGTTTGGTACTGCCTTCTTCCTCTTCCCTCACTACTTCCCTTATAACTGAGGCATACTCTACCTCATCTAGTAGGCATGATGGAATTCTCAAAACTTTGAAATGCTTGCAGCAATACTATTTCTGGAAAGACATGAAAAATGAAGTTGCTACTTTGATTCATAATTGTGAGGCTTGCTAGCGTGCTAAATATGTGCCACAGGCTCCTGGGGGTCTCTTGCACCTATTTCCATTCCAAGGCATATATGGGACGATATCTAAATGAATTTCATCACCGGTTTACTTAAGTCTAATGGATTGGAATGCATCTTTGTGGTGGTTGACCACTACAAAGAAAGCAACCTATTTTTAGGCTTGTTGCGTTCGTTTTCAGCAAAATCTATTGCAAATTTATTTTATAAGGAAGTGATCTATCTCCATGGTTTTCCAAAATCCACTATTTTTTATCAATTACCTATTTTCCTCAATGCTTTTTGGCATGAATTATTCCGCTTGAGTGATACAACTTTGAAAATGAGCACTTCCTACCATCCTCAAATGGATAAGCAAACCGAGGCAGTCAACTAGCATTTGGAGACTTACCTACGGTGTTTTTGTCAAGATCACCCTAAACAATGGAGTCTTTTCATTCATTGGACAGAATTCTCTTACAATACCGGTTGTCACTCTTCTTTTGGTTACACCCCTTTTAAAGTGGTCTATAGAAAGGATTCTCTGCCCTTGCTGCCATTTGTTAAAGTTGATACACTGACACTCACATTCATGATTTGGAGGAGTTTTTTGAAGAACGTGACGCTATCCTCACAAACATCAAAGATAATTTGAGTTTTGCATAAAGTTAAATGAAGGTTCAGGAAGATTCTCACAAAAGGGATGTTAGTTTTGCTCCAAGTGATATGGTGTTCCTCAAGATTCAACCATATAGACAAAAATTGCTCTCTCAACACAAGTTTGAAAATTTATCACCTCATTACTTTGGCCCCTATCCAATTCTTCGAAAAGTTGGTTTTTGTGGCATATGAACTTCAGCTTCCACCTAAATCTCGTGTGCATCCTATATTCCATGTATCACTTCTCAAGGCTGCTCACGGTTATGATAACCCTGCTCCATTGGCCCCTCTTCCAATTAATTCTAAACGGGAATTACTTTTGGAACCTGACAAGGTTCTCGACTCATGGATCATTGATGTGGATGGCACTTCTGAGGTGTAGCTGTTGATTCAATGGAAAAAGGGTTAAGGTGCAAATTTGCTAACGAACTATTACCCGAGGAGCATCTGCTACAAAAACAATTGAGGATACCAAAATTACCAATAAACAATTAAAAATTGAAAAAAAAGTACCAAATAACTATTAAAAAAACAACTATCACAATTATGTTAAAATATGAGGCACTGGCGTAGGATAGTGGCGGAGACGCTAGAAAAAAGAGCGGTTAAGCCTTCTTGTTGGATAATGCAAACACCAACAGAGATGGGACCCATGCGAGCAGGCGTTATGGACTGCTGGATTTGGTTTCGGTGCGTGATTTTCGCCCTGAAACTGCATACAGATCTTGATGAGTTCAAGAGGGTATATGGAACACCCAACAACAATGGAAGCTTTGGAGACGCCAACGTCGCCAACACCGTGATACCAATGGAAGACGAAACACTAAGGCATTGATGGGGTAACATTGACGAGGTAATAATTCGTTGGCTAATTTGCACATTATTGTGTTTTTTTTCACTTTTTAATTGTTGATTGGTAATTTTGATACCCTCAATTGTTTTTTGTGTCAGGTGCTCCTCGGAGTAATAGTTCGTTGGGTAATAGTTAAATCAAGTTTTTTTTTATTATCTGTTGTGTCATATTTTCTAATCATAAATGGTTATATATCCTATTTTTAAAATATTACTCCTCTTATTATAAGACACCAACTAGCAAGTTTATTTGGTCCTTTTATAAGGCACTTGTTTGTTCCCAATGGGCATTGATTAATTTTTTCCATGTCTGCCCCTAATTAATAAAGGTAATGGGTGAGAGTAATAATTAATATAATATTAGAGTTTAGTGCAATTAGTAGGGATATTATTGGAAATTACTTAGATTTTAGAACAACTTTATTAACTTTAACTACTTTTATTGGTTTGTGAGAAAAGTTAGTTGGTGTCTTATAATAAGGACCGGAGGAGTATTATTTAACTATAAATTCATATAAAAATAAAAATAAAGGACACATACATGACCAGGTGTTATTAGAGAAGTTGACATAATAGATATATAGGACTTTATATAAGGTTTGTCCTTTATAGATTTATATATATATATACACAGTTACACACTACACATTTAATTATACGGACATGCATATATGCTTTTTTTTAAGTCTATGTATATATTTTATAAATTTAAATATATCTTATAATTATAAAATTAATGAAATACAGTGATACATTTTTATCATATTCTAAAATTTTCAGCATAATATGTCAAAATTAAAAGAACCATACAAAATTTAGATAATATCATATGCAAGTGAGGTAATAGGTTTTTAACTAGAAAATTATTATAATTTTAATATAAATATAAATATTGTAGAATAATTAAATCTAAATAGATAAAGAAACGAGGGTTTGGTTCCCTTCCCCTTCCTCCAACCAAACAAAGCCTTATAGCCTCCTCTTCCCTCCTTTAAACCAAACAAAGCCGAGCTAGTTGGTCGCCGGCTCATCCACACCTTTCACTTAAGCACCGACAATCGAGAGACCGGCGAGGGGAAGCTTCTGTACTTAGCCGTTCTTCAGTTCGACAGAGAAGAGGAACATCGATTTTGTGGCACAGGATTTGGGTGAGTAAAACATCTGAAAATACTTCTATTTTCGAAGAATCTCTCGGGAAATCTAGGACCTGGGTTGAATTATAGAAATATAAAATCTGATGGATTTCTCCAGTCAATTTGTTGCTCATTACCTTTTTATATCATGCTTTTTTCTTGAGGGATTTTTTTTTTTTTGGCTCTGAAGATAAAGGAATTCAAAACGCAACCACTGATTTTTTTTTTTTTACTGGTTTTCCCTTCCTTCTATTACCGTAATAATATTCATGGTTGAAGCATGCTGTAATTTTGAGAATGGGGTTGTGATGCCAGTTGCTGAAATTTCAATCACATGCATGATATGGCAACAATATTAATTCTGTGATGGGTATTATGAGGTTTTATTCTCTGCTATGAATTTTAAATTTCGAGCTCTGATTGGTAAAATCAATTTTGATTCTCATATATGAACCTTTTGCAATAGCATCCATTCTGTGTTTCCAGTCCTGAAAAAAATCTGTGTTCTTGTATCTGGTAAATGGTTATATGGGAAATATCTCCTAAACTGGTTGGGGAATATTGTTGGCATATGTAAAATGGTTTAAGGTAACATTTTGGGAAGTATAGAGCGAAATTAGCATCTTGTAATTTGCTTCCATGGTTGCAAATAACCAGAATACGAGAAAAGAAGGGAGAAGGGAAGGATGGAAAAATCAGAGGACAATAATGCAGCCAAAACGTGATATTGACAACCATATTTATGGATCATTTGTGGATTACAATAACAAAAAAGGATTTTTGACATTCCCTTATCCCCCATTCTGGCCTACTTTAGCACAAGAGTTTCATCTTGTAGTTATAGATCTCTTGAGGAGGCTGTGCAAAGGAGCATTACTTTATGAAATGCACAGACCTTTTGGCATTGAGTGAGGATTGGTGCATGGGGAATTTTACACAATAATCTAGGCATTGTAGAGACAGCAAGATCTTGTGTATCAACAAAAAATAAGGAAAATTAAGGATAAGTTAACGTACAAGCGGCGAATTACTTAAACAGGGATAGGACACTGAAAACCTCCATCAGGTGAGGAACATATCGATCAGAAATTAGCTTCAGATGCTGTGTTTTAGACTTATAGTGCCGGGGAATTTCATTCTTCATCTCAGTCATTGCTTCAATCAAGGCAGGTTTTGCCATATCACCATTCATTAAAACAAAATACACTGCTTTGTCCCACTTTGATGGGTTTACATTTTGACAAGCCAAAACATAAATTGGAAAGGGATATGATTTGTGACATTTATTCATAAATTGGGAAGTGCATTTTTCATGTGCTCTAGAGTTTAATATTGAAGACTGCTCTTTGAACTCTGTAAACTGTATTAGAAACACAATAGTTTTCGTCTCAAAAACCACTTGTATATAAATGATATGGGTTTGTTTTTGTCCCACCACATGAAAAGAAAGCCTCCAATAAAATTCTGCTCTTGGCTGTAGATTGTGGATTTCTGCTTGGTCTCAAAGACATTGGTGTTCGGAATTTGGATACTGATATGCTTTAAGAAATTCAACCTGATTGCATTATTATCCGCTGATGGCAACTTTGGCTACTTCTACATAGCGAATTTGATGTAATTTAACACAAGTTGAAAACTTTGATCATGCAGTTTAGTCATTGAATGCTTATGTCGAAGGGTGGTCTGGTATATACATCTGGGACCTCAATATTTATCAGCTAGTCAAAATTTGTGCGAGAAATAAGTAAAAGATGCCTCATTTGTTAATGCCCCCTAAACACTATGGCCCATTTATGTGTATAGTTGTATATTTATTCCTGTAGCTTCTGCAATATGTCCTAGATGAATTATGTTCACCAGTCTAGGCTTTAGATCTTTTGAAAGTTACTTCGTAATTAATTTATGGTGTCCTGCAAATATTTCTCGTATCGGTGACAAGGCATGGGTGCTTACTTTTCCCCCTCCCTTTTTCTCTGGTTGAAATGATAGCTTTTTTGACTTATACCTAGAATACAAGTATAAAGAAAGATGTTAAGATGAAAAACAGCATGGTGACTTGCAATATTATCGTTCCTATGTTCTCTTGTCATGCTTGAATTTCAAGTGTGCTAGGGAGGGTTTGTGTGTTTTAGATCAGATTCAGATTTAGACGCCTGACTAGATTGGATTTATATGCTCTGATTTTGTTTTCATATTGACATTGCCTTAACCACCAAGTTTCTAGCAATTTTACCCTTAGGATTGTACTACATAATGAATAATAGTATATTCTAGAACCTTCGTTGGATTTACTGTGTTTCTGAAATGAGATGTCAAATGCAACTGATTGTTTCTAATGACATGGCACTTGCCCCATCACTTACACTTTGTTCTTTTATTCAGAATTTTCCATCTCGTCCTGAAGTGTTGAAATAGAAGTGTATCAGAATCAACTAAAACAAATTAGAGTAATAGCTAATTAGCTATAATTAAATGCAAGTATCAACAGAAACTCTTGCTGTTGATGATTGTGCTTCAAATGGAGGCTGGACTGTTGTTTTACCCCGCCGTGGAAGACAAAGGAAAAAACTCAGAGAGTCGAGATTTTGAAAGAAACACAAGAACCATGGACTCCAACAGATATACAAATTGACCCCTCCACTGAAAAAGCATTGATGCAAAAAATTGAAAGAAGCATCGCTAAAGTTGAGAGCTCTCAATTCTATCATCGTTTTCGAGATCAGTTACAAACCCCACCCATTTCTAAACACTTGCACAAAGTTTTGGGATCAGAGTCAACGATGCAAATGGTAATTTATGGCATTGGCAGCCTTGAATTATATGAGCCTCCTAGATTGCAGCTTAGTCTTGCAATATTAATGAAAAGAGATTTTAGTTGGATTGGAGACATTGAGGTATTTGATCCTGTTCTTTCTGCAACTGAATCTCGGATTTTGGAAACTATGGGTTGTTCTGTCTTACCATTCAATGAACATGGAAAGAGGCAAGCTTTAAAGCCAACCGTGTTCTTCATGCCACATTGTGAGGCTGAGTTATACAACAACCTCTTGCAAGCTAATTGGAAACTGAATCTATTAGGTAACATGGTCTTGTTTGGGAACAGCTTTGAAACATACAAGCAAGTTTCAGAGTTTAACTCACCTGTTTTGCGCTCAATGGGTCATATTTTGGCTGCTCGAAAATTTACAAATGAGTTTAGAATAGAAACTATTTCGGATGATTATTTTAATGCTTTTCATGATTCAAGTTGGCACTTTTTCAGTCCTATTTTAGAGACTGAGCTGTAATATATGAATTCTTGATTCTTGAGGGACATTATTGGTAGGCATATGAAGGAATTGTATTGTAGTTTGGTTTTGAACCATTTTCACCATAGTATTCTCATATTGTTATCCTGTACCTTTTTCTTAGTGTGTGTGTTTTATTTTGAATTGTTCTCTTTCTTTGATGGGTACCTGTGTTATGCCTAAGATTTATTTTCATAAATACTCTCTTAAATATAAGACAGAATTGACTTTTTTTTGGAAATATTAAAGAAGCTAAATAAGTTATATAATAATATTATATGTTGTGTATCTGTAGATTATATATCAATTTATAAACCAGGCAAAATAGATTGGAGAAAAAATGACTAATATAAATATTTTAAAGTAATTTAATTAGTTTTCTTAATCTCTTAAAAAAAATATTTTATTTTATATTTAGGACAGAAAGAAGTGTATTAATCATTGGGTGTGTATTTCTAATTCGGCTTGTTTTTGCTCTTGGCATTTTTAAGCCTATATAAATGGTTGAATTGAAATTTCAATATATGAAACAGGTGCTTTATCTCAATTTAGGGTTTTATTTTAAAGTGTAATATATGTAGTTCATGCTTTTTCTTTCTTTCTTTTTTTTTTTTTTTTTTTTTTTTTGCCAACGAAAAAGTTCATGCAATTGCTAGTAATTTGGGAGGCAACAAAAAATGATCATATTGCCTAAAGTGAATCGGACGGATACCATCTTCATTCGTAAGCCATGGCTAATTGGATGCATTGTTTTTCTCCAAGAACCAAAATATAAAATTATTTTACTTACATTGTGCATAAATTTTTAAAAAATAAAAAATGGTTTGATTGTGAAAAACAGATGGACGAGATTCGATTATGAATACGCTCTAGGGATCTAATGTCAAACATGAGGTGGATGGCTCAGTTCTTCATAATAGGAACAATAAGGCCCGGACCAAGAAGTTTGAAGAGGGAAAGGAACTTAGGCGTTGGGGAAAGCATCATAACTCCTGAGTGTCTAGATAAATGCCTGAGAGGAATAGACGGCTCGACTTGCCTAACATTGGTATCACTTAGGAGGAAATGAGACTTCCCCCTTGTAATACCCTGATAAAATTAAATAGCTATTTTTAAAAAAAGGTAAATATATGGTCTCAAAAAGTATGTTATATTATCTTATTTTCTAAAGGAAATTCAAGGATAATTATGTAAAGCTCCAAAATTGGTGGTAAATGGCTAAGAATTAGCATAAATATATATTGTTAGTTAATTGGAAATTTTCAAGAGAAATTGATGAGATTAAGTAATTTTAAGCCTAAATACAAGAATGGACCAATAGGAAAATTTTGTAAAAATTATATAAAATAATTATTAAATAATTATTTTATATATTATTAATTAATTAAATAATTAATTAAAACGAAAATTAAAATAATAATGATAATAATAAAAATAAAAAGGACAAGAAAAATCTTAAGAGGATAAGATGATAGGATTTTTGTAATATAATAATCTTATAAATAAGTACAGTGAATAGTGATCAGATTTATAGGAAACGGATCCTATCTAGAGTACCAGGAATAGGTTTTCTGAAGTCAAGGTAAAATATTGATCAGTGGATTTTTATCTTCACGCAATTCGGACACCGATCGGGAACTTTATCGGTACAAGTTCATAAAGCAAAAGCATCACATCACATTAATTGATGTGACAAACCACCAACTAAGGGGGAGAGGATGGTTTGGACAAGTGGCATGGTGAGAATCTTGACATTTGGCAAAGTGCGATCCGACGGTCCGAATCCGCCCGACAAAGTGTGAATAGTGCACACAACTTTCCCTATAAATAGGAGGCTCTCCTTTGAATTCTTCACACCAAAACCATTTTCTCTAGTTGAGCTATCCTAGAGAGAAGTTAGAGAGAGGTGCTCTGGAGGAGGAAGGAGTCCGGGGAATTCTGCAGCGAAGCTCTATTCCGCCGATTAGGGGTATAGGGGCAAAATGGTAATTTTTACCTAAAATGCCAGTTATAATGCCAAATCACTAATGAAAGTGATATTACTCTTATAGGATATCAGAAACTCTGGTCTGCTGCCGTTACGCTGCCCGACGTGCCGCTGTTTCACGTTTTTCCGTAAAAAGTACGTTTTCCGCCAGAAGTACCTAACGTCGTCAACGAAGGTACGTTCGCGTACTGTAACACTAGCTCTGATGATTATTGAATGAATATATGTGATAATATGTTATGTGAATGGTTTGGTGCCGAAGGCAAGGCTAGTCTATGTGGGTGTGCCAATTAGTCGCCGTAAAGTCGGTGAGGCTCCCATGATAGACACTTACCTGGTCATTCTGTTCGGTGCTATTTGCTCCGTGTCTAAGGAATCGTACTTAGATACTCCGTGTCTATGGAACCGTACTTAGATACTCCTTGTCTATGGAATCGTACTTAGATACACCGTGTTTATGGAATCGTACATGACTTACGGCATTTTATACATACATATCAGTTACTCAATCGCTCCGATGCTCTACTCTGATTATTTAAAATGATGTTTGGATGAAGAAAAAAAATATATACTGCTTTTGAAAATGGGATGTTACACCCCTACCCTTGGATCTGGGTGAGTCCAACCCCTTTCCTAAAAATTTTATATAAAAAAAAAAAAATGAAAGGAAGGTTTTGAGAGATGAATAAAGATAACTTGTTTGGTAGGAAGAAAATAAAGGGGTAGTAGTTAGTAAAGAATCAAGAAATATATATTTTACCTTCGAAAGTAATTAATTCAAAATGAAAAGAAATTTTTTTTTCCTAAAATATGTTTTTAAAAGAATATCATCTTATCAAGTTCAAATTTGCCTAAAATATTCTCCCGCCAAGTTTGAATTTGTCTAAAATATTTTCCCACCAAGTTTAAACTTTCCTGTCAAGTTCGAATTTGGCTAAAATATTCTTCCACCAAGTTCAAACTTATCGCATAGGTTTGAACCTACCACATAAGTTCGAATTTAGTACATACATTTGAATTTAATCCTATTTTCTTGTATTATAAAAAAAAATTATGAGGGGTAAATATGTCTGGAAGTGTCACTATTCATGTGGGAACTTGAGTTTCCACCAATTTTGGTAGGATTGTATCTTTCTACGTATAGAGGAAGATTGGTGGGCCTAAGAACTTGAGTTCTGGAAAGATTAGACACAAAAAGTATAACAAACAAAGGAACTTGATCATCTTCCTTTTTCCTTCTCACATCTTCTGTTTATCCAACAGGGCCTAAATGTGGGGATCAGTGGCGGAACCACTCTATGGCCAGCTGGGGCCTTGGCCCCAGCTGGCCCGATCTGATCTTATAAAATTTGTTAGTATATATATGTATTTATTATACGATATTTTATTTGGCCAATAATTTAGCCCCAGCTAATTTTTTATCTTCTCTATAAAGATAATATTTTGTTAATTACTCATTGGGTTGTGAGAGGAAAGTAAAATTCTTGTTATAGAAAAGATTAGTATCATCTTATATCTTATTTTGATTTATAATTATCGGTTATTATTTATTTGTATTTGTAATGTTATGTGATACTACTTTGTAAATATTCCCTCTGGTCCTTATTATAAGGCACCAAATAACAATTCTCATAAGCCAATCAAAACAGTTAAAGTCATTAAACTTGTCCTAAAATTTAAGTAATTTTCAATATTATCCCTACTAATTACACTAAACTCCAATATCATATTAATTATTACTCTCGCTCACTACCTTTTTTAATTATGGGTATACATGAAAAAAAATATTTAATGCTATTTGGAAACAAGCAAGTACTCCCTCTGATCCTTATTATAAGGCACCAACTAACAAGTTTATCTGGTCCTTTTTATAAGACACTTGCTTGTTCCCAATGAGAATTAATTATTTGTTTCTATGTCTGCTCATAATTAATGAGAGTAGTGGATGAGAGTAATAATTAATATATTATTAGAGTTTAGTGCAATAAGTAGGGGTAATATTGGAAGTTACTTAAATTGTAGGGCAATTTTATTGACTTTAACTGTTTTTATTGGTTTGTGGAATTTGTTAGTTGATGCCTTATAATAAGGATCAGAAGGAGTATCTTATAAAAAAGACCAAATACACTTGGTAATTGGTATCTTGTAATAAGGACTAAAGGAAGTAGTTCAATATATTTATTTTTGGCCCGGGCTAAAAAAATCTTCTGGTTCCGCCACTGGTGAGGATGTTATCAAAGATAGCGAAAACCGTTGGAACTGTGGGTTCAGCAGTAAACTCACAAATGTTCCTCCAACTATTGCTGAATTAGTAAAGGGTGGTCTCGATATTTGTATTTTTTTCGATTAGCGGTAGAAGTTGATTTTCCAACGTGATTTACGGTATAAGTACGTTTGTGAGAGGAGTTTTTTCTCAACTTATGTGAACATACTTTTCCAACGCTAACTCAAACAAACCCACATATTGACATCATTTGTTTTATTAGTAGGGGAGCAATATAGTTTTCATCCTTTCAAAGATATTATTGATGATTCTCTTATTAAATTTTTTAGGAACTGTTAGACACTAAATGTAAACTCCATTTTTAATAGGAATTTGAATCTTAATATGCTGTGTTATAAGGGACGAGTCCCTTCTGTCAAACACAACCCCATTGATAGTTAAAGGAAGTTAAACTTTGAGTTGCTTCATATTTAAATTACGTTTAATGGATTTTAGCATTTATTAAAAAAAGGGCGTGCTTGATTATTTTGGATCCAGCTAGGGTTATAGCCCATTTAAACCCAAATATTCTTCCTTTTTAGAATTAAACTGACAAACACTAATGGCTTAAAATTATAATCCAACTTGCATTCTTCCACTTAAAGAGAAATTCACATGCCATATCACAAGGGCATTGACTAAACCCAAATATTCTTTACAACCTTTCAAAGTCAAGTCCAGCTAGCTAGCTGTGAATGTTTGATAACTTCTGAAATAATGGTTTCAACAGTCTTTTTCCGCAAGCCGAAACAAAACCCTTCTCAAATGCTTACCTCGTAAAAATAAAAGATATTATCTAAAAACTAATTCAAATACACACGTATGGGGTTAAATTTGAGAGATTTGACTAGTTTTCTTGAATATAACTTTGTTGGATTTATATGTGTCTGTAGTTATCTTTACTTTGATGACATTATCCTTCCAGTCAAAAAAGTTGGGTGGTAAAGGCTGGTGGGGTTTTGGTAAAAGTCTAAATGTTTTTTAACAATATACACAATTTATATTATTTTTTAAAAAAGTAAGGTTTGTTTCCTATATGGTTTAGGGTAAGAAAAAATTAGTTGAACTAATAAAAATTTAGGTATGGCAAATGAGCCTAATGAGTATAAAAAAGCTATAGCCACTCTATAGAGACTCACCAATACTTAAACATGGATTAATTGGTAAACATGAATTATTAGTGAGAAAAAAAAGGAAATTCTATGAAAGACATATTAAAATGCTTTATAAAAACAAATAATGAATTTCGCTCCAATGAGAGAAAAGTAAGGGAAGATATGGTATAGAAATTTTTTTTTTTCAATTTATAAAAAAAAAAGAATTTTTTATTTTTGTTATGTCTTGTGTGCATTAAAAATATTTTTGCTGGGAAAAAACTGAATCAGAAATCAAAATGTCTCTTAATTAACATTATTTTCCATCTCATTATTAAAATTAAATTGGGGAATCATCCATTACACTGCATCAGTTCACGTGCTTATTTATTCCATTTGAAAGTTTTGTTAAAAACGAAAATTATATATAAATCATAGGACTGAAAAAAACTCAACTCCTAGTTGAAAGCAGTGAACTGGTAATCCAATTTCCTAGTTAGTTGAGTTAAAAGTTTTAGATGGATCGATGGGTTGAATTTTATAGATAAAATTTCAAATAGGATCCACTATAGTAAAATAATTCCCAATTGCCCCCATAAAAATATAAAATATCATTGCACACTTTTGGGGGAAAATGAAATTCATTTGTGGAAGGAATAGACAAAAACAACCCTACTAAAAGAAAGAAAGAATAAACAGAGCTTCCAAGTTAAATATGCACATTTACATGACACATATGAGAATTTATAAGATCATCTTGGTCATACACAACATTAGGGCATAAATGTCTTTTCCACCAAAAAACTTAATTTTAATTTAGTCTTAGGGGGTGCGGTGAAGTTTAAAAAGGTTTTGGAAGCTATTTGATATTATACCATACGCTTTGAAATAGGTACGAGTACATCGGGGTGCAATATCTATTTGAGAAAATTACGTGTAGGTCCCAATGACCATAAATAATTGTAAAAAAAATCTCTTGAAATCACTAAATTATACAGAAGCCCCAAGAGACTTTTTTGATATTATTTGTATTAACAACAAGAAATGTCATATTTACAATAGAAAGTGTCATATTTACAACAACATTTAAATACCTGACCATTTACAACAGAAAATGTCATATTTACAATAACATTTAAACACCTGGATTTTGAACGTAGAAAGATCATTTACAACAGAAAAATGTTAGATTTACAATAGGAAATGTTGTATTTACAACAAAATTTAAAATCTGGTCATTTACAACAGAAAAAGTTATATTTACAACCAAATTTAAAAACCTGGATTTTGTTTTCATACAAATAATATCAAAAAGGACTTTTGTGTAATTTGGTAATTTTAAAGGGACTTTTTATAATTATTCTGATCACCTGTACGTAATTTTCCCTATACATTTCCCATTTTATATATATTTTTTCTCTTCTGGTTAAACTTAAAGTGACATCATTTCAAGTATTTTAATAATGAATTGTGTTGACCCAATCCAACACCAACTTGAATAATTGACATTTGAGCCAGTCGACCAATTTAATTTAATGATCAGTCCGGTTTTAGTAGCTTAATGAGGGAGATTTGCTATTAACTTAAATTAAATTAAAATATTGTTGGCAATCAAATTAAAATATCAAAATAAACATTAGGAAAAATTCTTATTGTATACCTTCAGAATTTAAAAATCTAGCAACCAGTAACACTTTAATGTTATTTTCCAGTGACATCTACTACTCTAATACTCTCTCCGCTCCTAATTATAGGAACACATTTTGGAGTTGGTTTTAGTCCTAATTATAAGAACAAGTTTTAACTTTTGTCAATTTTTTCCTATAATACCCTTATTTATACTTATTATTAGGAGTATTTATATATGTGTGTGTATGTATATATGTGTGTACATATATATGTATATATGTGTTTATGTATGTAGATACATATGTGTGTGTGCGCGCGCGCATACACAAACACACACATATATAAACATATATATCTGTATGTGTCTGTATGTGTGTGTAGATATATGGGTGTGTGTGTATCTATGTATGTATATATGTAGATAGATCTATATGTATAGACATATACACACACATATATGTTTATATAGCAAGACCATTATTTCAATTAGAAAGCGTGTGGAAAGGAAAATTAGTCAGAGAAATATGTGGCGGGGTTGTAATTCACTTTTACTTATGTCATTTTAAATTTATATAAAGGCATTTTAGGAAAATGAGTAAAATTAATTAATTTAACTCCTCTCCTTAATCTCCCAAAATTGGTTAAATAGTTCCTATAATTAGGAGGGAGTATAATTTATGGTGAATAAGGTGCATGTTATTATTCAGTTATATCAAGCACCCTAGTCTTATTATGGTGTAAGTGTTGGATGTATTATAAATACAATTAAAAATTAACATCAGTGTTCTTATGCTACTTTACTTTTAGGATTTTGTTACTTGTAGAGTTTTTCTTTGGAATTTTCCAAAAACATTACTCTCTCTAGAGTCTTTATTATAAGGCGTCAACTAATAAATATATTTAGTCTTTTTTATAAAGCACTTGCTTGCTTTCAAAGAGCATTAAATATTTTTTTTCATGTATACCCATAAGTGATAAGGGTAGTGGATGAGAGTAATAATTAATATGATATTAGAGTTTAGTGTAATTAGTAGAAGTAATTTTGAAAATTACTTAAATTTTAAGACAAATTTAATGACTTTAATTGTTTTTATTGGTTTGTAAGAATTATTAATTGGTGTTTTATAATAAGAGTAAATACCCTTTTTGGTCCTTGACAAAAAACGCGATCCCTATTTTGGTCCCTTACAAAAAAACTGACTCTTATTCGTCCTTTTTTATGGACTAAAAATGCCTTTTAGAAATTTGTGAGAGATCAAAATGTCAACCAATTGAGTGTATTTTGAATTTGTGAGGGACTACAAAACTTTTTTTTTTTTTTTTGTCAAGGACTATAATAGGGATCGCGTTTTTTGTCAAAGATCAAAAAAGGTATTTACTCTTATAATAAAGAGCAGGGAGTATAAAGAAATCAAAAAATTTGAGACAAAGACACCATTTGCCGCCAATATCGAGGAGCTTGGATATATTAATTAAAATATGATATGTTTTAAGCATACTCATCATGGATCATAATTACTTTAGGGACATAATTATCGTGATGATTTTCTTATTCTCACTTTGTGTCATTAAAAATAATAATTTGATTGTTAATTAGGTGTGAAACAGTGTTTAAGATCCTGTAGATAATGGAAACAACAACCACGACTAGGCCCCACATTATGGGTCATGTCTTAAATAGTGTGAATCCATTTAATCATTAATATTAATTTGATCCTTATTTCATTTGAATGATCATATTCATGAATCATAATATATTATTATTAATATACTCCATCGTCATTGCACTTCATATTACTCCTATAATATAAGGCGTTTTTCACACGTGATATAAATTACGAAAATAGTTTAAGCTTATTTAATGTCCACATGCAAGAATATCGCTTAATGTATGGACCTGACTTAGGTCATTTGCGAACCTTACGGTTTGCTGCATGAAACTAGGCAGTTTTAGCACAGTTTCCCACACCTAATCTCATTTTTTTTCAAAACAGAAATTCAGATACTGCCAAATAATAAAAAGATAATTCAACATACTGAATGATACTAAAACAATTTTTTATGATTTTGAAAAATTATTTTAAGATCTTAAAAAAAATATTGAAAAAATAATTCATGATCTTAAAAAAATTATTTTAGGATATTGAATAAATAATTCAAATACTGACTGCTACTAAAAATATGTTTTAGGATATATTTTTTTATGATTCTAATTTTTTTTTAAGATTATAAAATATTTTTTTACTATCATGAATTATTTTTTGAATACTAGTCAGTATCTTGAAGTATTCTTTTAGTACCAGTTAATACCCTGAAATATTTTTTCAAGATCATAAATGATTTTTTTTCAATATATTGATCCTTTTAGTACCTATAAGTGCCCTCAAATATTTTTTCAATTTTATTTCACAGTCTTAAAATAATTTTTCAAAATTATAAATAATTGTTTCAGTATCCTAATGGGTGAAGTCTAATTTTATTTTCTTGTAGATAAAAGAGTGCATGTAGTTGTTTAATTTTATACAAAGTTTTTCTTTTCCTTAACTTTACAAATTGTCTTTTCAAACTTCTAACCCTAATGTTGTTAAGAAAAACGTTGACATTAAAATTTTAAATATTAAAAAAAACTATCAAATTTTTGATATATTAAGTTTCATTTTTATAACAAAATATAATTTTTAGAAATAATATTAATTAGTGAAAAAAACATCATTTGATATTAAAATTGTTGGCTTAAAGAAATAAAATGATACTTTATAAAATTAAGGGATAAAACTGAAATATTACAAAAGTCAAATAATAAATATACACTTTTATCTTTCTCATCTCAAAAACATTTTAAGCGAGTCACATCTGGCAAAAAAAAATCTTATGATTTGAAATGGGGAGAGTAATAAAATTTATAACTTTATCTCTTTTTTTAAAAAATAAAATTTATAACTTCAAAAACATATTGACGTCAAATTTTTTTTTTGGGAAAAAAACATTTGTGGCATTGGTAGTTATCATTGTTGTGATGTAACATCCTTTATTTTAAAGACAATTATTATTTATTAATCTGATTAAACCATTTATTAAAATGTTTTATGCACACGGTTAAACTTAGGGTTTTACTAGGCCCATATTTTAAAACTAAATATTGTTTTAGAATTTGTCAAAATATCCAAAATATACTAGAATATGCCAAGTGAGCCCTAATGTGACAGTATACAATAATTCAATAGCACTGCCGTCAGAAAAAGTAATTTAAGCTTCCGAAGCTTTCCCTGATAAACCCACATGAGAACTAACACCTAAAAAATATTTGTAACCATCAATCCAACTCATTATAAATACTAATATGTGCTCATGAAGTGCCAAGTGAAACATTTTATATAACAAAATACTAGATATATAATCTACAAATTTACTAAATCACAATTTTCTGTATCAGAATTTCTGAGTCAAATTTCATATAATGAATCACATATATAACATGCCAAGCAACAAGTCGATACCCTGATAATCCTTATCACTCCCCATCTTTATTCCGCTGATAGAACCCATGGACTATAATGTAATAGGTGTAGTTTCTATGACAAGACTGCACCAAGCTCTCCAATAATGAGGTACAGTCCGGTAAAAGACTATAGAACTTATATAGGACCATGGTTTCCCTTTCCTTCGAATATAGAAAGGTGTCGTTATCCCCAGGGTTGACCCTTAACCTGGCCAAAGGAAAAGGGTGATATCAAGGACATTGAAAATATCAAAGTCATCCACTGTGCACCGAGTCCGAGTGGTGGCATACCACATGGTATTTACATACACAATAACTCTCATCATCACTCCACTTCATGATTCCAAACATGATTTATAAAAATAATACATCATCTCAATAATAATTAAGATAACAATATTGTTTTAGTTTAAGAAACCATAAAAACACATTATCCATAGCATGTAATATCACTAATCATTCCAAAATAAATTCCACAAGGCAATTTCACTACCAACTAGAGCTGTTAAAATGAGTTGGACCCCGTAGGTTAGCTCATTAAACCCCATTTTTAGCCCCCATATAATGTAGTCATTTTTTACCCTAACTCAAAATAACCCACACTCCTCTTAGGTTATGATAGAGTTAACCGCGGACCACCCTATTACTTCTCTCTTCCCACTTTTCGCGTGGACAGCTTTTACAATGTAAAAGGCATGCCCCACACACACAACCCCATTTGCTCCCAATTCGCACATCAATCAAATCCCAACCTCTACACATTTTCATTTAAATATTAACCAAAACGTCTTATATTTCATTTATTTTTTTGGCCAAAGTAATACTCGTATATGCCTTTTTAAGTGCAGAGTTTAAATTTAAAATTTTAAAAATATTTTCTGTTTTAAATGTCTTTTTTTGTCAAACACTGTTTTAAATGTTTGACTAAGCTGTGATCGGTATTTCTTCTTTCTTTTTTTGAAAAATAATATGAAGGTTGATTAGTGATTTTTTTTATCAAAAATTAATTAATTATTTCATATCATTATAAGACGAGTTTCTTATGGTTTTTTGGCTTCCTAATCAGAGTTTGATGTGTTTATTATATTTTACCGAAGATCTCAATAGCTGTTTTGGACAAAGATTGCAAAAGTATATGGCATGGTATGCTATCTGTTTTTTTTTTTTTTTTTTTATATTTAGAAAAACTACTTTCTGTCTAAAAATTGATCCCTAATGACTGGAATTTTCTCGCCTAACTGGAGATATTTACTTAATTTCAATTATTATCTTAATCTTAGTTCCATTTTTACCAAATGGCTGAATCAGAATTTGTTGAAGTTTTAGTTGGTCTAATATGATTTTTGGTCCGCGGGCTGACCCTAACCCTTAGGATTATATAATTTTTTAACCCGTGCGGGCTGTTTAACATGCGGGCTTTTTGATCCTTTGGGTTTTTTGGCCCTAGCCTACGCGGTCAGGGTGACCCGTTTTGACAGCTCTACTACCAACGTAGTTTCACAGATTTATATAATTAAAAATCACTCACAAACATCATACTAGCGAGTACAACAAGTGGAAGGTGGTTACCTCAAATTCTTGTCACAAGAACTAAACTTGAGAGAAATCAAATCCATTCTAAAAATAAATATATAGTTAAACGTTAATAGAATTAACAAAAATACGATAATAATTAGTTGAATTATAATTGTCTCATTTAATTTTCTTAAAAAATTGGATAATTTTGTTTATTCCTCAAATCATCGTTACAATCTCATTTCCTTCCTCCATAAATTATTTCTCACTAATTATGATCATTAAAATATCACCATATTCTCAATTTAACCAAAATACCCAATTTCCTACAATAAAAGTTCACCTAAAACAATTTCTGAAATTCATATTCATTTATAAACCTCAAATCCAATTTATCTAATTCTCAATATAACCTCCAATAAATTGTAAATTTAGATACAAAATACCTAATATTACAAATCTTAATTTCTCAACCTAATACTAACTTTTATAAGTATAACCCAATTTATTAAAGAATCTCCAAACCTTCACATAATCAAAATCATATCAACTCTAATTTAAAATCCCAATTCATAATTTCATATAATTCAAGATTTAACAAAACTAATCGATTAAATCTTTAATAATACATCTAATAATCTAACTAAATGCTTAAATCCTCATTTAATTGGTAAAAATATATTATATGACATTAATCCTAAATCCTTTTAAACAGAAAATAACTTTAAATTTCCATAACAACCAACTAACCAAACTAAACCGATTAAAGTCATTTATTAGTCATGCTTAACATATATACAGTCATCTATTATCAAAACTTAAAACTTTGTCAATATTCTAATCCTAAAATTTTCACTAACCAGTACTATATTACTTTTATTAGGAAAAAAAATGTGTAGAATAACTTTTATGAAATAATTTTATAAAATAAATAGTATACCTTAAAATATCATCTTTAACTTTCCTTTTCTTCCTCATTTCGTCGTTCCTCACGTTTCACTCACTCTCCATCCCTTAATCACCGAAACACACGCACACGGACACAATACACAATACAATGATACACACACCCACTTATTTATATTTTTTTTTGCTTAGAGCATCTGATATCCTAGAGCAGGCTATCTTTCAGGCATATCAACGGCCCCAGACTAATCCGGACCAAGACCGGGTGGCCCCTTTCGGGGGGAAGCCTCTACCACCCACGCATGCTGCATTCTCACGTCTCGAACTCAAGACCCGTGGTTAAACTAGGACAACCCCTTACCAGTTGACCTAAGCGTTTGGTGGTACCCACTTATTTATATTAGGGGAGAGGCGGTAAATCCGTAATGATTCCCCCCTCCCCTAATGTATATTAGCTGCCACCATTTTTTAATATTAATTTTTAATTATTATTTTTCCTTTTCTTCTCCTTCACGTTTCTGCCTCTTTTTCTTCTTCTTTATTTTAACCAATTATATTTCCAAACCTTTATTTTTTTAATTTAATTTTCTATCATAAATGATATTTTATATACAAACTTTTATTTTAATAATTACACAATAAATTCATGTATCATGACTAATTAATTTTTTCTTATTTATAATTAAATCCTAATGTAAAAATTAGGATGTTACATGTTAAACTCTCGAGTTAACTTTTCGAGTTTTCCGTTTTTATTCTTCTAACTTACAAAATCGTGTTGAGTCACACGTAAACTCGTACTAATTGTAAACTCGGTTAAACTCGTGAGTTTATGCACCATAATTACCTATTAATTCATTCTTAAACTTGTTCTAATTTTTTTTCAATTTAATTATGTTCAATGGCTTTGTATATGAATTTTATAGAAATTTTTTTGTTATCTATGATAAATTAGGATAAATTATGTATGTTTGGTAGATTTAAATTTAAAATATATTTAAATCAAATTATTGTCATTATATATCTTAATTATTTAATTATACACCACAATTACTTATTAATTGATAAAAATAAACTCTTATACATTTATAATTCGAGTCCATGACACAATTTTATATTACTGTCACGGATTTATATAAACTCCTAATTTTAACAATCTAAGTAGTTATGGTAAAAAAAATGCTGCGGCAATTGCATATACAGGATGCTACTACGGTACCATCTGTCTGGTATGCCAAAGGAACACAGGAAATTACATCAATATTTTTTTAATTTATAATATTTATTTTGATTTTCAATCATGAATTTATATTTTTTATACACTTATATCCTAGCCTTTACTTGTATATATAAAGGAACACACATAATCTTTATCCACACCCACATACGCACCGCTTGGTGTTTGAATTGGCAACTTTTCCCTATATGAAAAGGATTTTGATGCCATGTGTTAGGCAAAGACAATGAATTTATATATATTTTTTAAAAATAGGCATATAAAATTATTTTTATTCTCTATACATTATATCAAACAATAACTAAGGTGAAAAAATAATTCAAAGTGTATCTGTGTGTGTGTAAATTTCAGCACGAAATAGCGAATTATGGTTATAAGATGATTTTTTTTTTTAGAAGTTGATTGCTTTAATAAATTGAAGTATTAACTAGGGAAAATTGTAACAACAACCCAATTAACAGATTTAATAGCAACCAGGTTCCTCAAAATCATCAAATTGCGATAAAATCCTAAAAGATGAGCTATTAATTCCAAAGATGAAAGTAAACTTTTGCCCCTTTTTTAGTAATGATAAGTTTATTGCAGCTAATGACAAGTTATATGACAACAAATGACTACAAAAAAATATTAGTTTAAAAAGTAAATACAACTTATATATGTTGTTCTTCTCTAGTATCATCTCTTATTTGCTGTGTATTGCCGTATATATTCTCTCCTACATACATGTAACTACTTTCTCTATTAAATTTAATAAAATTTTCCACTCCTTCATTATCTACAAGGTTCACAAAAGTTGTTGCATCAAATGTCAGCGTGAATTTCATGGAAATTCTATTACTTTATTTTCTAACAATTGATGCTACAATTGTTTTCAACTCCTCATACATAGTGTCTTCCTTTATGGTTTTTGTTCTAAAGTTGCCCTCACATATTGCAAATAATATTCTCATCCTTTTAAAAATTCCCCCCCCCCCTATATGCAAAAAACATAATATATGCTTTTGAGCCGTATTCGCCATCTTTTTTGCCATCCTATAGAACAAAGTTGTTATTAACAACTATATCAGCAACATTAACAACTTTAGAACACTGTATTAACAACATGTTTTAAAATTGCATAACAAGGGTTATAAACACATAAAGCTTTTTCCTTTCCATTTATCCTTATCAAAATTGCACACAAAAACATAACACAATCTCCATAGCAGAAATTCATATCCTCCCACATACTCAATG
Organism: Acacia pycnantha; assembly: GCA_025563575.1. Lineage (NCBI taxonomy): Eukaryota > Viridiplantae > Streptophyta > Magnoliopsida > Fabales > Fabaceae > Acacia > Acacia pycnantha. Next base: position 650,711 of record JAMWYP010000050.1, on the reverse strand, counting down.
AAACGACAACATAAATCATAAAGGCAATATGCAATTAACCATAATTGTACTTTCATATTTGAAATTAATAGCACACAAGTTCCTTGAGACTTCATGTAATTTGATAACTTTGAAGGACTTGGTTGCAATATTTCACCCACACATATATATGTATGTATAATTTAAAGAGTTATTACTTTACTTATTCTTTATTCATTAATGTTTATGTGTGTGTGTATTATATATATAAAATTTAAAGAGTTATTACTTTACTTATTCTTTAATCATTAATGTTTATGTATTTCCCAACCCACCATAAAACCATTTTGATAGAAGGAGAAGATATATACTTAACAAATAATAATAAAACAACCCAAGACTAAGCTTATATTGTCAATAGTAAAATAGTACTTACTCCGTTGCTTTTCTCCTAAATATAGGAGCAAGATAATTAATTAGAAAATGACAAAAAGTATCACTTAAACTTTAAAATCTTGTTGATAACAATAGTCATGAGGTTAATAAGAATAATAAAGTAACTGACAATTCCATTGGGAAATCACTTATTTAAAAGTTTGAAGTTCAAGTGATATTTTCTTAAGATTTTGGCATAATTAATTTACGAATATTACAAAAATTAATTAAATTAGCTATTTATAAACAAAATATATTAATTTTTGAAATATATCTTTAATCATTTTTATTAAAAACTAATAGAAACCTTTAACAATGATAGTGATCATTTAAGAAAAAGAATATAAATTTGAAAGAGAAAATATATTGTGATATTATATTTAGGATAAAAAAACATTTTTTTTACATTAAGAATATAAAATATATAACTTTATTATATTTATGGTTTTAAAATATTTCTCAATGCAAAGATAAGAAACTATACTATTTAAAAAAACAAAAAACAAAAAAACTTGTGAAGCAGGTCTTGGCTTTAGTAGACTCTCCAGAACAACTCACTAAATAGTTTTTTTCCCACAAAAAATTGGTAAATTTTTCAAATAAAAATTGTATTACCTTTTCATGTCTATTTATTTTAAAAACCTTTAGTATATTTTATAATATAATATAATTTATCTAAATTAGTAACTTTCATTTAATATTCTTACTAACTATAAAATTTTAAATTAATTAATTAAACTTGTCTCATTAATAAATTTTATAGAAAATAATTTTTAAATTTTAGTTATTAATTTCAACTATTTTTATTAGTTGATGTTGAGTTCTTATTCTTAAGAGTTTTTTTGAACCTTATTCTTAGAGTTCATTATAAATAAAACTGAAAGAAGTATCTTTTCTGTTACTTTTATGCACTTCATACTGTTCAAAATAAAAGTCATTCTGAATTTGAAATATTGTAGTGGATTTTTTTTTTAAAAAAAGTGATTAGCTCATAAAATCAGTTTTAAATTAAAAATATTTTAATTATATCCGGATTCAAATCTGTCACGCTTCTCTCATCTATTTCGATATCTAATGCATGCCAACAATAAATGAGAAAATAAAATTTAAAAAAAATGTCTGACAAATTTTTTTAAAAATGAAAGTTAATAACCTTCTAGATAATTTATGGTGTTATAAACTAATTTTTTTAGCGAAAATTCTAAATAAATACCGTTTGAAATTGTAAAACCCCCCGAAGTCTTCCGAAAATTCTAAATTCTAAATAAGGGTTTGTCCTATATATTCCCTTCCGCCTTTTTTTTACAAGAGCTTAGAATTTAATTTGTATTGTCCTTTTTATAAAATACCACTTGGGGTTATTTGAACATTTTATGTGTGTTTTTTTTTAAATCATTTTTTCCTAATTAATCATATTATCTTTACTCATTTTTCATATCACACATTCTCTTATTACTACTCTATCTCTCTCTTACATATTTATTACTTTTATAAGTTTATTCTTTTTTCTCAAACATCATAATTCAGTTATCAGACTCTCATTAAAAAGAACTGAGGGAGTATGAACAATAATTTGGCTTTATCTAAGATTTAATGCACTTTTTTTTTACTTCAATTAATTACATTCCTCTCTCTTATATTTTTTCAGTCATCTTTCCCACTCATTCTCATTCACCTCATCATCATGATAAATACAACTCTTTTAGTGGGACAAGAACAACTCACTAAAATAGTATTTTTCTAACTAAAATACTCCCTTAGTCCTATTTTCAAGCAACTTTCTTTTTCATGAAGATATTCTTAATATAAGCAACATTCATTTTGTGCCTAGAAATTTAAACTCTTTTTTTTTCCCATTTTCACCCTTATTAGATACATAAATTTATTTATTTTTTTTTTGCTAATAAGTAAACATCTTTATATTAATTATCCACACTCACCAAGAGTTGTACTCCACTAAGTATCTTTTATTTAATTATTTATTACAGATTTTATCTTATATTTTTACTCATTTTATCTCATATACTTTTTTCATAAATAGAGATATATTTATTAAAAAAAAATATTACATTTTTTACACATTTATTGTGTTTAGCCAATTTTAAATACTAGTTCATTTTTGCATAATTTTGGTAGTAGTTGCTTATAAAAATAACACAAGGAAGGAATTAGTATTTTCCACACTCATTCTCTCTTACCTTCATCATCTTCACACAAAAAATTACATCTCCTACGTATTTATCATTTTTAACTAATTTTAATTAACAATTCATTTTGCTCAAACGGGACGGTTCATCATTCATTATTTTTTCTTGGGTCAATATCATCTTTGATTTCTTAAGTTTATTTTCATTTTGGTTTTGGTTTTTCAAGTTTCAAATCATAGATTTTGATCATTGTAAAGACAAAATGGTTTAGGTTTTAATTGAGTTATGGAGACCAATATTTTAAACAAAATAAAACTTAAAGAATCAAAACCTATTATTTAAAATTTGAGGCACTAAAAAAAATTTGAGGCACTAAAGAATCAAAAATTATAGGAGTATTAACTTTTTTTTCCTGTATGACTATTGAGTATTGACTATTGAGACAATATTTAAATACTTGCATTTTTTTTTTCAACAAATACTTGTTTTTTTTTTTTTTTGCTATAACAAATACTTGTATTTATTGTGCGTGTATACTGTATGGTAGCTTGACCGCGTTCAAATTTTCAAAAGCAAGGGGTGGGCCGAACCTCTCACCCACCTTCCTACTACATCACACAGACACACAGACATTGTATTCTCTCTCTAAAGTCCGAAAAACAATAAATTTCCATTTCGTCTTTTACTTCTCTCTCTCTCTCTCCCCCTCAAAAGTGAAAAATTCCTGCCTTTATTTCTACGTCTCTACCCGAGGCCAACAAAAGCATCCAAAACCCAGTTTCTTCCTCCCTTGTCATCCACAATTTCCTCAATAAAACTCAATCCAAGAACTTAACGCTTCCAAAATCGGCTAAAATTTTTCTCAGACCCCAAATACTTGATTTTTAGCTACTTTTTCCACCATCCCCACCTCCGCGTAGCCGCCGCCGTTGCCGTCGTCGCCTTTCTTCTCCGTTTGAGGTTTCTTATATCTTGATTCTTGAAGACAAGGTTTTCTTTTCACAGGTAAGAGAGAATCCCTTACTTCTAACATGTAAAGTATAGTTAGTAGAGCCCAGAGGGAGCTATCGTTTTGAGTTTCTGATAATTTTTCTTTTTGTGTCGTGTGAATTGAGCTTTGTTGTAATTTTTCATGTTAGAAGTGGGAATTATGTTGAATAAATGGAAAATTTTGTATTCTTCGTTGTGATCAGGGTCGATGGCTGAACTCCAAAGCAACGTTGGATTCTCCTCGGGGAAGACGAGGTTTTCGTTGTTCAATCGTTCGCAAACGATAAATTCAAACTCAAACCCAACAGAGTCATTTCAGAAACCCTATCTTGAAGCCACTCTTGATCGCTCTGGCTCTGGCACCAAATTTTACAATTCCATGGAATCAGTGAAGTCTGCAGGAAATTCTCTGAAAGGGAAAGTGAAGAAACTATGTAGTTTCTTTGAATCTAGGAAAGATACATCAAAAAGCTATGATGAAGCTTCTCTTCCATCACCCAGTAAGCTAAAACCCTCAAAATCAATATATTCTGATTCCGGGCTTTCCTCAAGTTTCAGCAATAGCTCTGGTATTAGACTACCCGGTACTGAGGATCGAATTGTGATATACTTCACTAGTCTACGAGGAATTCGAAGGACTTATGAGGATTGCTATTCGGTTCAAACAATCTTTAGGGGATTCAGAGTGTGGGTGGATGAGAGAGACATATCAATGGATTCAGCATACAGGAAGGAGTTGCAGAGAGTGTTGGGAGAGAAGAATGTGACTCTGCCACAAGTGTTCATCAGAGGGAAGTATATGGGAGGTGCTGATGTGATAAACAATCTCTTTGAAGTCGGCGAATTGGCCAAGATTCTTGAAGGATTCCCGAAGAGGAAACCCGGGCTTGTGTGTGAGAGTTGTGGAGATGTGAGGTTTATTCCTTGCTTGAATTGCAGTGGAAGCAGGAAAATATTTGATGAAGATGAAGGGATTCTCAAGAGATGCTTGGAATGCAATGAGAATGGACTGATTCGTTGTCCGGATTGTGGTTCTTGACCTCACTTTCTATCAGAACATGACACTGAACACATGGAATGTCAGATTTGGATCTTTTAATTTCCAACTGCTGCTAACCGGTACTGTCTGAATTCTAGTCTGTTTGCTTGTTCCAAACTGGGAGATCGGCTTGATTCAACGGCTAATGGATGTAATGTCCTGTGCAATTTCTGGGTTCAGTCCTTCTCTTAGCAATGAGATGAAGCCAACAGGTCAAAATTTCATACAGGAGAGATCAATTTGGTTTCTGATAAGAGGATCATATTGGTGGTGTTCATGTGTCTATCATATATCAGTTTAAGTGTTAGTTTCTTCATAGCTTAGCCTGAATTTTGGTTGCTGAAAGATAAATAATCAGCAGAGGAGTTCATGGTTTGTTGGTAATGAATGATATGAGTTTGAGTCTTAAGGCCTCTGATTCAAATTCTCTTTGAATTTGTGTTGTGTTGTATTGTGTGTGTGTGTGTGTGTTTTTTTTTTCTTTTCTGAAGTTATTTTATGAGCTGATGGGATTCAGCTCCAGCCAAAATTGAAAGTTTGGGTTTCTGTCTGTGTGTTATTGTAATTTCACAGAGTGGAGAGTGTTTCTACTTGAAGCAGTGTATGTAAATATTTAGTCCTATGGAGGGATTTGTGGACACTGGCCAGTCCATTCACAATTTATAATGAGAATGGGTTTCTTTTGTACCTTCCTGTTCTCACTTGAAAAGTTTCAGACTTTACATTCCTCAGTGGGTTAATGTTTCTTTTATTTTATTATTGGTTCCTATTGGCTTTTAAATTTGTCAATTTAGTGAATACTAAGGGAGTTATGAGTTGCCTTATTCATGTAGCTTATTAGTAAATGATACTTCCTCTGTCAGATATATTTGGAGGGTTGATCTTAGTCTTAAATGTAAGACAGTTTTTATATTTGTCAATTTTTTTCTTAATTTATCTTTATTGAAGCACTCTCAACAATAATCAATAAGGAGATGAAATTAAGGAAGATGACTAAGGTATTTTAGAAAATACATATCATGTTAACTAACTTCTTTAATTGAATAAAATTAAATAAATACGTTTTATATTAAGGATAGGAGTGGTAATAACAAGTTTTATCCCTCCAAGAACAATTTTATGCATCACAGGTTATTCTTGTCGGCTCTATCAATACTTAAATCCTTAACCCCTCACCTTTGGGTTCAACTGGCAAAGGGGTCAGACACTCTCATCAAAGGGAGGAGGTTCGATCCTAAAGTTGGTTAAAGTGTTGAGGGAGATATCATAGCTCTTGGTTATTAAAAGTCACGACTGCATTAATTATAATAAATTACTCCATCTTTTTTTTTTATAAGAAAATCTTAATCATGATTCCTTGTTTTCATATAAGCAAAACTGCAAAAGCAACCAAAATTTAGATGCATTTAAGATATATTTTCAAAATTTCTCCTTACTCCTTACTAACAACCCTTTATTAAATGAGCATCACTAAGTTAGGAATAAAGTTAAGCATTATTCTCAAGGCTACCTTAGTCTAAAAAAATTAAATTTAAGACATAATTATTAAGGTAAACAATTTTTTTTTTTAAATATATGAGATAGTAAAAAACTTGTAAATTTATCTTAAATGCATCTTCACTGGGGATTTATTTTGACTGTATTGTTTGGGGTTAAAAAATTTTGTTGAAAAAAAATGAGTTAAAATTTTCTTAATTATATTTAAATCCAGTGAGAATAAATACTTATAATAATTAATTTTACAGAAAGGTAAAACATGAGAAAAAAAATTAAATGGTATAAATATTATTAAATAGGCTTATATTTCGGATCAATCAAAGCTAAGAGAAAAGAACTAGTATTGTGGATCGGATAATATCTATTAGAGGCATTATTCATTGCTCATGGTTATGTAAGGAAGATTCTAGTAATTCCCAATGGCAATTTTGGCTGACGTGTTACATTGGCAAAGTTTTTTTTTTTTTTTTTATATATATTAAATGGTGGCAAGTGCGCAACTATTCCGGGTTCTGCAGTGGTAAGGATGACCTCTCAACAGTGGTAGCTCCATACAAGACGGATTACGAGTGGTTTTACCGCAGCTCGAACCCTAAACCTCTTAAGAAAATCCAACGCCAAATTCCGCTGGACCAACCACATGTTTGTATTACATTGGCAAAGTTCTCACTAGATGTTTCAGGAGATTGATGTAGGAGTGAATGTTTTTCCGGCATTTAATTCGATGTAGTCCAAGGATTCGTTCTTGGGTCACATTAAAGTGGATGCTCCATATTGGACTGAATACCTTGTATCACCACTAATATTTTCTAATTTTTAATTATATTTTTCCTTCTTCCCCTCCCCAAAAGTCATTAGTAACATCCGGATTTAGACCTTCCTAATTTTATTTAGGGGTTAAGTTGTTAAAATACACACGTAGTTTTCTTCAAAATATACCCAACATTAAATATTTTTTTTAGGTGTAAAAATGACTATGTGGTTACAAAAGTTGAGCAAAAATACCTATTAACCGTTAGTTTGACTTTTTTTATTTTTAAAGTTGACATGGACAATGATTTAACTAAATTTCGCCCCAACTGGCAGTGAAGAACTGGAGAAAAATACAAAAAATGACCTAGATAGTTTGGAAAATTACAGAAAGGCGGCAACAACGACGAGAAGGCGGAGATAGGTGGCTCAATGGGTAAGATTGAGATTGGGAGAGAGAAGGGATGAACTGTAATTTTCAAAATATCTATGTCATTTCCTATAATTTTCTCCAGTTCTTTACTGCCATTTAGGATAAAATTTAGCTTAGTCATCGTTTATATCAACCTTAAAAATACAAAAAAGTCAAACTAACGGTCAATAAGTATTTTTGCTTCACTTTTGTAACTACGTAATCACTTTTGCACAAAAAAAAAAAAAAAACACTTAGTGTTAAGTACACTTTTGAGAAACCACATGTGTATTTTTTCCCTTAACCCTTTATTTAGAGAAGAAGTATTTTTTTAAGAAAATCACCAAAAAAATCTTTTATTACAAAATTTATGGTCTCAATGTATTCAAGCGCTAAGGTTCTTAAATAAATGCAATTCTTTTTTAGTTGTATGCAACAATTCTTTATACATAAATGAGGAGTAGTTGCATCTGATTAAGAAGGGTTGTCTTTAGATCCTTAAACAATTTTTTATATATATATTTATAATACTTTAAAAATATGAACTAGTACTAATTATATTTTTTGAGCAAAAAAAGTAATTAATGTTTTTAATATCTTGCCACAGACTCAAGGTATGTCTCTCAGATCAAATGTCCAAACTAAAGCTAATTTTATGAACTTGAATAAGACTTAGCAACCTAATCTATTATTGAAAAACAAAAAGATGTATGATGATATCATAAAATTAAAAATTGACTTGCTATGACGATACTTTTTTTTTTTTAATGTTGAAAATTATCATAATTGTTTACAAGTTCATAAGTTCATTAGGGTCCAAAATTTAGGACAAAAAGACATAATAAATTGGAAAAATTCATTTTAGGACCCTTTTAATAAGGAAAATTGTAAAAAAGGCCCCAAAATTCTGACAATCTCATAAAAGGCCCCAGGACCTTTTCTGGGATTTTCAGAATCTTGAGTGAGTTCTCAACGGGGCTGATATATAGTTGTTAACGGGGTACTGATATAGTTGTTAAAGGTACTGATTTAGTTGTTAGCAAAATGTTGTTAACAATGCTGATTTAGTTATTAAAAACTTACTCGTTAACAACTATATCAACCCCGTTAACAACTCACCCAAGATTATGAAAATTTCAGAAAAGGCCCTCAGATCTTTTCTGGGATTGTCAGAATCTTGATGCATTTTTTGCAATTTCCCTTGTTAAAAAGACCCCTGAAATGAATTTTGCCTAATAAATTCTCAATCCAATTGCTTGGTCGGTCCATTATTTTAACAGTGGTAATTTCAATTAAGTATTTTTTTACTGACAACTTTTCCAGCCTACTCTGTGTTAGGAAATTATTAAATTGAATTAAATATTTTAATGAGGGCATTGGATGAAGAGAATGTGACATGATATTGTGAGCTTTTATCTGCCGACCACCAAGAAAAAAAGATGCTCCTTGTTGCTATAGCCACACGATTTTATGTTTTGTTTTGTCAACTTTATCCCGCTTGTCACTTTCCAAAAAGGCTAAAAGTCAAATACTCTGGTTGATGGCCTTATTATTTTTTTTAATAAAATAAAAATATATAACTAAAATTTATGTAACTCCCTTAAATTTTATATCATGTACAAATAATCATCTTCATCTTTGTAACCTGGTAAAAAACCTCCATAAACTCTTCTATTTTTATAGGTAACTCTCCTGCTATTATTTTTATTCATTAATTATCTATACATGCGTAATTTTGTAAAAAAAAAATATTTATTAAACATTAGTTTTTACTTATATTTATTAAATCAAAATTGGAGAAGTGGGGTTTTAGTTAATTTTTCTCACTCTTTAGCTTTAAATATAATCTTTATTAAAATTTTATAACTTCACGTTTTTTTTTAAAAAAAATTGAACTCATTAAAATTTTTCCTTCCTCCCCTTATACCAAGCAAACCCTAATTGTTTTATGGGTTAAGGTGCAAATTTGCCAACGAACTATTACCCAAGGAGTATTTGACAAAAAAAAAAAAATATAATTGAGGGTACCAAAATTACTAATCAATAATTAAAAAGTGAAAAAAACACAATTAAGGTGCAAATTGGCCAACGAACTATTACTCCGTCACTGTCTTGGTGTTTTCGTCTTCCATTGATTGTCACAGTGTCGGTGACGTCGGCGTCTCCAAAGCTTCCATTGTTGCTGGATGTTCCACTCACCCTCTTGAATTCATCAAGGTCTGTATGTAGCTTCAGGGCGAGAATCACGCACCAAAACCAAATCCAACAGTCCACAGCTTTCGATCAGCACGCGCTTTGTACCATGGTTCGATCCCTCCGATGCCACAAGCAGCCACTGCTGCCATAACGCCTGCTCGCATGGGTCCCATATCTGTTGGTGTTTGCCTTATCCAACAAGAAGGTTTAACCACTCTTTTCTCCAGCGTCTTTGTCATCGTCCTACGCCTGTGCCTCATATTTTAACGTAATTGTGATAGTTGTTTTTTTTATTAGTTATTTGGTACTTTTTTTTTCACTTTTTAATTGTTGATTGGTAATTTTGGTACCTTCAATTGCTTTTTGTGCCAGATGCTCATCAGGTAATAGTTCGTTGGCAAATCTACACCTTAACCCTTGTTTTATTTGATACTTAAGAGTTCATTCTTTTTATTTTCCTCAAAGTAGTGAAATAATATACCTATGGTCCTTAGGTAGTATAAGATTTAGTTTATAATTTAATTTACATTATAAACTACATAATACATATTAAAGATTTGAGGCATTACTTTATATAGTTTATAGTAGTGCATGCTTAAGATGTGAGATGTTACTTTCCTTTATCTATTATGATAAGACTTTTTAATTTTATAAGCACTTTTAGACATTTTATTCTTCTTTGGGCCGACTGTATTACGTGAATGTTTGGTAATATTCAAAGCATGATTTTAGAAGCCCTTTTTTTCGTAAGTTGAGATAAAATTGTTATCACATACTTACTTGTAAATCATAAAAACTATTTTTCAAAAGCTAATATAAAGACACACTAAATACCCTAAACAATAATCCAAATATCCAGCACACATGAAAGAGTTGCATCGAGATTTCATGACATGTTACAAAAATAAGTATTTTCTTTTAAAATATAATTTAAAGTGAACCATGGACTTTGTAACTGATATAAATGGTAAGTTGCGTTGTTCATAATTTATAAAATAGCATGGGTTTATATAAAAGTTATAATATACTCTGTACATAGGGTTATAGAACTATTTTGTTTCAGAAGTTGTTATGGAGGGAAAATTTTACCATGGATGTTTTTCAAGGGGGCAATTTTATCTTGGAAGTGTCAAATCTAGAGCAATTTTGCACAATCCATTATCCAAATTAAGTTTGACCGTTAATTGACCAAATATGTTTAATTGACAGTCTACATGTCATCCATGTCATTTTTGTTAAGGTGAAAATTTGCATTAAAAGTATTCATTCAAGAGTAATGTTGTCTCGGAAGTTTTCAAATCTTAGCAATGTCACCTTGACAGTTATCTATGTTAACTTTGACTGTTAGGTGACTGAATATGTTAAACTAGCTGCGTGAACAACATTTAAGAAGAAGTTACATAGTGAAGAGAATCTCACATTCACTAGAAAGTAATGAAGAAAAAGATTCAATCACAAGATGAATAACATAATAAGAAAGATTATTGAAAACAAGTCCATCGAAAACTCAATGCCACCGTACCCTAATAATGCCAAGATAGTCTAGTACCACTTTGATTTTCTCTTCACCGTATAAGATGTTTTCACTTTTTTGATTGTCTAATCCTTCATATGAGATGTATTTTTTTTTTAAAAAAAATAATTACTTATTTATAAATCTAACTTTGAAAAAAATGAAGTGAATGACACATGGACTTTCTAAATAAGCATATTTAGTCAACTAATGGTAGAGGCGGGAAACCGGGCCGGCCCGTTTAAGCCCTAGCCCTTCAAGGGCTAGACTTATAAAATGGAGCCTCTAAATAAAGTTGAACCTAAAAGAGCCAGCCCTGTAGGGCCGAGGGATTAAAAGGGCCTGCCCGTTAGGCCCTATTGATTTTTTTTTTTTTTCATTTGCCCAATTGACAGTTGCCCACTTGCCTTAACCGAGTCTGACCGTAAAGAAAGCTACTTGCTTGCCATGTTGCAGATAAAGATTATGGATGTATTCATGGTGTGAGAGAAGAAATTCTTGATATTTTTACCCATAAAACAGAGCCTACTACTTGAAGTGAAACACAATCAAATGTCTTTGAAATTGATGATAGTGACGAAGAAAATGAAAATAATAGTTATCATACTCATGTTGTTTAGCTGTAAGATTTTTATGATTTGTGTGAGTTATTGGTGGGTAAAAGCTTACTTATGATTATAAATTAGTGATTGTTTGTTTGTTGCATGATGAGTGTTGTTTAAACCTTAATGTTGACAACATTTATTTGATAAATTAGAACTTTAATTGTTGTAATTTACTAATTATATTTTTTTTGTTGAAAAAACGTAGGAAAAACAGATAAAATTTAGAAAATAACTTCTGGCCCTATAAGGTTGGCCCTCGCCCACATGCTCTTGTGCTAGGCTTTGAAAAACAAATGTTTTTCTTACCCCAGACCTTGAAAAAGAGCCAGTCTTGTAGGTCGATCCTGATTCCCAACTCTAACTAATGGGTAAACTTAACTTAAATAACAACCCAAGTGATGTTGTTACGACTTAGAAATTTATAGGGCAACATTGCTCACGAGTAAAACCTTTCATGATTAGTTTTCACCTAAATCCAATTAAAAAATGATGTAGACGATATGTAAACTGTTAGCTCAACATATTTAGTCAACTAATAGTTAAACTAAATTAAGATAACAATTATGACAAAATTACTCTAAATTTAACACTTTCGATACAAAATAGCCCTTTAACCCATATGTATGTATATATGTATGTATTAAATGTAATATTTCTATAAGAGAGGCTTTACTCTTAAGGTATGTTTGGTTTGAGGGGAGGGGAGGGAGGGAAGGGAAGGGAGAGAAAAAAAAAGGAGAGGAGGGGAAAAAAATCAAAATTCAGTGTAGTGGGGCCCACATATTTTCCTCTCCCCTTCCCTTTCCTCCACTCCCCTTCCCTCAAACCAAACATACCCTTAATGTTCACAAAGTGAGATTATTTAAAACCCAAAAACGTATTCCATACATTGTCTTATTCACACCTTTTAATCCTTCAATTATAGATTATTGGTGGCCCGTCCATCCAGCTTTTTGATAGAGGTGGGGATGTGTGCCAATCCGCAGGTTGGCAAAGCATGTCGGAAAAAGCTTGCCTCAAAACAGGCTATTATTTTGCCAACTCCTACTATGTTTTTGTGATTTTTTTTTTTATATTTTTAAATAATTTTTATTTTTAAATTTAATTACGAACTTTTTATAAACCAAATTGAAATTGTTTCTATATTTTTTTAAAATTATATCATTAAATTAACGCAAAACCTCCAAACATCAACATATACTCTATTTTATATTATTATTCGAGCAATATAAAAATATACATCAATAAACAAAATATAAGTTCCAACGTAAAATCAAATTCCTAACATAAAAAGACGTTATGTTTAAGGGGTTATCATATACTTGGGAAGTTTTCATAAAGGAGTAATGTTACATTGGAAGGTTTTTTAGGTTTAATGTCACTCTGAAAGTTTTAAAAATATAGAGTGTTATTCTATACCATTAAAAAACTTGACCGTTAAAAAATTGATGTTGTCCGTTAACTTTTTAATAAGAAAAGGGTAAATTAACTCTATTTTAACACTTTCAAGGCAATATTAAACCTAAAAGAATTCTAGGGTAACATTGCTTTTCAACAAAAACTTTGGAACAAATTTATACCTTAAACCTATGTTTAAATTTAGTACAAAACAATAACTTCTTTTACTAAAATTTAAATAAAATTTTATATAAGTGGGTCAGTGAACAAGCTTCACGATGAGTTGAAAAAGGTCGACTTCAAAATGGGTTAACATTTATTTTTTCTTAAATTAAAGGACTTAACACTAATAACATGAGGTTACAAACGAAATCAAACTCCCAATCTCCCACTTAAAATGGAATAAAAGTAAGGGAAAATATTACTCAGGTTTCAAGAAAGAGGAAAAATATCAAAAAAGTCCTGTTATCAAAATAGTTTTTCCTATTGTTAAAATAGCTTTTCCTATTGTTAAAATTTTCCTATGAAAAAATTGTTGTCAAAATGATTTTTCATGTTGTAAATTTTTTTTCAAGTTTTTCCTCACCTGAAAATTTTTTTACAACAGGAAAAACTATTTTGGCAACGAATTTTTTTTTGATATTGGAATACCATAATTAATATAAAAAAGTCTCTTTATAGGAGATTTGAGGTTGAGACTTTTTTTATATTTTTCCTCATCCTTAAAATTTGAGTGATATTTTCCCTAAAAGTAACCATGCCACTAAGTAAGGATCCGGATTTCCTCAGTATCCACTCCCTCCTCATCCCTCAGTATCCCTCAATCTCGGCCGTCCAATATTTGATCCAGTGGTCCAGATTTATTTTTCAAAAACCGCGTGCGGTTTTTTTTAAAAAAAAAATCTGAGCCCTTGGATCAAACATTAGACGGCCCAGATTGGATACTGAAGGATGATGACACTTCCGCTTATGAGGAAATCTGCTTCCCACTAGGTAATAAGCCGGCTGGCTGACGAGCTTGATGTTGACTCCACTTTCAAAATGAGTTGACATCTTATCACCTTAATTTGCACATTTTTTAAGGAAAAATCATACTAAAGCCCCATTTAAAAAAATGATATTAAAAAAGTTTTATGCCTTGTGACCTTATCAATGCATATTTTTTTATATTAATATTGGTACTTTAGTGAGATTTTCCCTCTTTTTTTGGTTGGGTTCGTGAATCTAGCCCATATTACCACATTTCCTTATTGATTAGAGTTCTTAATTTTAATGAGTTTGTTTTCAGTTATTTTGTAGCTTCACAATCACGTGTGGCCCTTACCCCATCCTACCCAATTTTCCCCACGTATTAAAAAACCATGTTTCAATTATTTGTGGTTTTATTTGGCCAAAAAAACAAAATTTATTTGTGGTTTTAAGGGTGAGAGCCTTAGGCTTTTTTCCCAATGTGCCCCTAATTAAATAACTATTTACCAAAATGCCCCTGTTTTGAAACTATTTCCCAATATACCCCTGTCAGAAAACTATTTCTCAATGTGCCCCTGTGTTAGTCGACTAAATCCATGGTTTAATCGATAATCATGCCGACATCTAGTCGACTAAAACTTAAAGTTTTAGTCGACTAAACCCATTTAGTCGACTAAAAAACCCATTTAGTCGACTAAATCATTAAAAAAAAAAGTTCAAACTTCAGAAGGCCATAACTTCGACTCAGAGTCTGAATCAAGCGATTCTTTTTTTGATTCCACCTAACTTTTTGAGATCTATGCACTGATATAAAAATTATCTTCAGATTTAATGAAGAAAGGAGGAAAAACAAGTGATTCTTTAATTATATATATATATATAGTTTTCTTTATTATTATTATATATAATTAATTAATCATTATTTCTAATATTATTATCTAATAATAATTAATTGATCTTATTTTAGATTTTAATATCTTTATTTTTAGAATCACTTTTTTTTCCTTATTTCTTCATTAAATCTGAAGATAATTTTTATATCAGTGCATAGATCTCAAAAAGTTAGGTGGAATCAAAAAAAGAATCGCTTGATTCAGACTCTGAGCGAGGTTATGGCCTTCTCAGTTTGAACTTTTTTAATGATTTAGTCGACTAAATGGGTTTAGTCACTAAAACTTAAGTTTTAGTCGACTAAATGTCGGGGCAGTAAAATTTGGCTCGTTGATTTAGTCGACTAAACCATGGATTTAGTCGACTAACACAGGGGCACATTGGGAAATAGTTTTCTGACAGGGGTACATTGAGAAATAGTTTCAAAACAGGGGCATTTTGGTAAATAGTTATTTAATTAGGGGCACATTGGGAAAAAAAGCCGAGAGCCTTAAGCCCATTCTAAATAATGTTTTCCTTATTAATACTACCATCGATAAATAAACCCTTTGTGAAAACTTAAAAAGAGATGCAAATTATAGGGTTAAGGTATAAAAATAGATATATACTTTTGTCAAAAGAGCGCCCAGTAGCAAATATTTTTTTTAGGTGCAAAAGTAACTATGTGGTTACAAAAGTGGTGCAAAATTAGCATTGACCGTTAGTTGACTTTTTCTGAACTGAAAATGATGACGTGGACGATGACGTGGATGTTAATGCTTTATAAAATTACAGTTCAGCCCCGGATACATTTCAAAAATTTTAATTTAGTTCCTCTATATACTTTTAAAATTTTCATTGAAGTCCCTGGTCAAATTTTCAACGGACCTTCTTCTTCCTCGGCCTTCAATGAACGCAGAATCAATCAATGTTAATGGTAACTCAGAATCGTGCTAAGCCAAAATCGAAGAACCCAGAAACCGAAGAAGACGGGAATCAATCAATGTTTACACAAGAACCCAGAAACTTCAGTACCAAACTCGAAGAACCCAGAAACAAGAATCGAAGAAATCAATCAAGGAAATCGAAATCGATCAAGGAAATAGAAGAAATCGTACACAAGAACCCAGAACCCAGAACGCAGAAACAAGAATCGAAGAAATCGATCAAGAGAAATCAAAGAAATATGAACTTGACGCCCAGAACTCAAATCGCACGAGGGTAGAACGACTTCGGAGTCCGTAACGGAGCACGAGTGCTGAACAATCTCTTAGGTGTGCCTAACCTTCAATGGTATTCCATTATCATCCAGACAACAAGGAAAAATCCCGATATTAAAATCAGATCCTGAGAAAAGTCAGAAATAAAATCCACAATCAATTTATCAATGGCAAGGGGAAATCAGATCCAGAGAATAAAAATAAACCACAGACAAACCCTCCATCATCCGAAATAGAACCCAGAAATTCTTGCATTGGGGTGTTGAAGAGAAGGAGAAAAGATGAAGGTCTTAGGAGGAGGGGGTCCAGATCGAGGATGGAGAGGGGAACAACGATCCGAGATCCGGATGGTGGGCGGCGGTCCAGTATAACTCGTGCCTTCGTCATCTTCGTGGTTGAAGGGTCGAGACACGGGACCCAGTCGAGACACGAGAACGAGGAACGACGGCGAGATGGTGGGCCAGTGGGGTAGGAGATCTTCAATTCTTCGCAAGCCGTAGATCTGCTGGATCGTCGGCGGTGGTGGCGGGGCTTGATCGTCGATGGTGGCTTCTTTTTTCCAGATGCAAGTCGAAAGTGAGATAGAAGGGAAGAAGAAAGAAGGGCAAGGCTTGATCGTCGACGGTGGCTTGATATGGAAGAGAGAGGCAAAAAAAAAAAAAAGGGTTAAGGAGCAATAATACACATGGGGTTTTCCTTGGGGAGCGCCCAGCACCACGGGCTTTTTTTGGGAGCGAAAGTACACATGAGGTTACATATTGGGAGCAAAAATCACCTCTGGCGTTAGTTGACCAAACGGTCAATGTCAAGTTGGACGGAGTGAACAGTAACGCTGATGTGGACGCTGAATTGGACTGACGAGAAGCCACATAAGAAGAAGAAATGCTGATTAGGATTTAGGTGGAAAGTAATTTTTAAAAAAAAAAAAAAACTTAAAGACCCAACTCCATTATCGGGGTTCATTCCATACGCTGGAAAAGAAGATCAAATTGGGGAAAAGATGAAACCTAATCTTCGACCACCATCGTTCATGATCTTTGACCACCCTTCTTCCCTCACCGGACCTTGCCTCCGTCGGCCGTCACCGACAATCACCTCACCACCACCGTTATTTCCAGCGAAGAGAGAAGGGGAGGCAGGGAGACTGAAATCCCAGACTCGGTCTTTGCGAAGAGAAGAAGGAGAGACGAGAGGAGCATGAACTTGCGCTAGTGAGGGATTGGGGAGAAATTTGTCAGCTAGGATTGAAGTGAACGATTTGTGATTTGTGAGATAGGGTTTCGCTTCTAACGCTAAACCGATAGCTTCTGTTAAAGCGAGAGGAGGGAAGATAGCTTCTGTTGAAGAAGTTGAATTGGCTTTGTAATTTTTTTCATCTCGGCCTAAGTAGGGAAGATAGCTTTGTAATTATTTGATTGAAGCTCCTGGTGCCTACGAGTATCAGGTATTGAAATTTAATCAAATAATGCATTGAACATGTTTTGTCTGTATATACATGGAGCTTTCAACATTGCTAATGCCTTAAGTTATTGGGTTTTGATAAATTGTGTAATGCCTGTCTTTATTTGAATTGAGTGGTGCTTTTTTTTTTTTTTGCCTGAGAATTATGTGGTGATTAGAAACATTTTATTAAATAGAGATACCTAATGTGATGCTAAGTTGAAAGCGTAGTTCGCTTGAGATATAGGGAGGGAGAACTTTCAAAGGAAAGGAAAAGAAAACATTGTAATGATAACGTTGTGGCACATTGTTGCTCTTACATATGAAAATTAGCCTCTCATGCAGTGATTAAGTGCAATTTTGGTTTCATGTTGAAAACCACCAAAACTAAGATTTTGTTGAAAGCAAGCACCTGTTGTGAACACACCACAATCAAGAATTAAGTTCATAAATACTGGTATATTTGCAATGGCTTCATAATTGAGCTTGTTTTTCTTGTACTGATTGTTTATTACTTCTTTCTCTGACATGATTTGTTTATGTGAAATGGAGGTTTAATAGTGTAGTCATTTAGATAACTATTTTTGTTGTAACAGAATAGTGTAGTGTCAAAAAGTATCGAGGAATGGGACAAGTAAGAATTGGAGCAGCACAGGTGGAAGGTGGAGTTCATGGGTTGGTTTCCTATGAAAAGAAATCTTTTTGAAGGGTATGAAACCATGTAGCTTTCTGCGAAGGCTGTGGGTCATTGTGACAAAAATGTTTGTATGAATAGAGAAATATGGGAGGGAAGATGTTGAACTTGCAAAGGAAAAGATTCCACCCTCATGTTATGAATAAAAGATAATGTATTGCTTTCTTTGAGTTTTGAAATTGAGAACAAGGCGTGAAGACACCATGCAACGAAGTTATTTGGTAACTTGTCTACCTCTTTTGAAATCACTTGCTTGTGCACATGCATTTTCAATTTTCCTTTTTATTTCGAATTTGTGGTTTAACACGCTATTAAAAGTACTGCCTACAATATGTTAAGAAGTTCATTTTTCTTTTTCATTGGAATGTACTTGCTAGTTAAACATTAGTGGAGTTATAGACTTAAATTATTTTTAAGTGAAAACATGTGTTCACTAATTGGAAATAATCACAAGGTAAAAATTTCAATTCTGAAAGATATACAACATAGGGAACATGATCATTTGCCAAGCATAGGACACACACAATGATATAATTATGAAAGAAGGCAATTAGGAGATAGCGTTTTGCTTTCTGGCAAAAGAAAAAAAAGAAGATACAGATCAACTTATTCATATGATCTCCCAAAGAGAGATCGATTGATTCACAAGATGGTCTCCCAAAACCAAATGAGCTGTGACATCACCACCCTCGTTCCTAAGTTGATTCAGGTGCTCAGAAGATTCATGTAGGACGATAGGTTTTTCAAGCACGTCCCTTACAGTAGATAATAACTCATTTGAAGCGAACCCATCGTCCTGTAAGTAAAACAAATACAAAACCTTTGCCATATTCCAAAACAAATCCTTGCAAGCTCTTGGAATTGTGCTTCCTTCTTCCTTCAAAAACAGTTTCAGGAGCTCTCTTCTGTTTTCCTCAGTGATATCCTTCAACTCCTCAGTGACCTCTTCTCCGGTAACATTGCCTCCCCTTTGAGCAATTCGCAACGTGTATGCATTCAGTTTCAAAAAACAGACTTGCATCACCATGTGCAGAGAAATTCAAGAAAGAAACAAAAATTGGATGATGAGTGAAATTAGATGCTGAGTGACACACACCAAATAACAACAGAGAAGGAAACAACAATAAGAGAAAATAAAACATGCATCACCATGTGCAGAGAAATTCAAGAATACACAGACTTGCAAAAACTGAATACAAGGATGTTAATATTGTTTGAGACAGAGCCACATCAACAGTGAATCTGATGCTAACATGAATGTGCAGATTGTGTACTAAATATCACAATTTTTTCCAGATAACTAAACTGATTCAAGCATGATGATGTAATATCAGGCGTGTCCAATAAACACTAGCAAAGGTAATATTAAATTGACAACATTAAATCAGTATCCATTACCAATTTACCATATTCATGTTATAAAAAGACTTGGAATGAAAAGCTTAAGGACACTATGAGGTGACAAGATAATCCTCATGTCACTTATGTACTTCGCATGTCATAAGAGGAGTGCGCACAATAAATCTAATACTTTATATACGTGTGCAAACAAGGAGTCTAGTATTCAAGAGCTGAAGTTGTTTGGATCATGGTGAGCAAAGTCATCAGCTAATCGATTCTAATACTCAGAGATGAATACACGAGAGAAAGAGCAGAAGAGAACAAAGGGGAATAAGTCAAACCTCGGATAGCCTCAAATCCAAGCTACGATGGGAACTGAAGAACTCCGTGAAGCTTAAAGCTTTGAGGTCGGTGGAGAAAGTAGGGAAAGAGAGGGGTAGTGGAGCTTTTTAGGAGGAAAATATGAAGGCCTTCACGCTTGGAAACTCCGCCTATGAGCTTCATACAAATCACAGATGCCTTCCAAAGAAAAAAAAAAACCCTAAAATTCAGGAACAGAGGAGACACGAAGTCGGTGATGGTAGACGATGGTGGTGAGTTGACGGAGGTGAGGTACGGTGGTGGTGAGTGGCGTAGGATGGAAGACGATGAAGATGATCCCAAGTTCGCTCTCCTCTCGTCTCTCCTTCTTCTCTTCGCGGCACTGAGTCTGCGATTTCAGTCTCCCTGCCTCCCCTTCTCTGTTCGTCGGAAATAACGGTGGGGGTGAGGTGATTGTCGGTGGCGGCCGACGGAGGCAAGGTCCGGTGAGGGAAGAAGGGTGGTCGAAGATCATGAATGATGGTGGTTGAAGATTAGGTTTCATCTTTTCCCCAATTTGATCTCTTTTCCAGTATATGAAATGAAGGCCGATAATGGAGTTGGGTCTTCAAGTTTTTTCTTTTTCTTTTTTAAATTTACTTTCCACCTAAATCCTAGTCAGCATTTTTTCTTCGTATGTGGCTTCTCGTCAGTCCAATTCAGCATCCACATCAGCGTTACTGTTCACTCCGTCCAACTTAACGTTGACCGTCTGGTCAACTAACGCCCAGTGTGATTTTTGCTCCCAATATGTAACCTCATGTGTACTTTCGCTCCCAAAAAAAGCCCGTGGTGCTGGGCGCTCCCCAGGGAAAACCCCATGTGTATTATTGCTCCTTAACCCAAAAAAAAAAAAAGAGAAAGAAGGAAGAAGAAGTTGACATGGAAGAGAGAGGAGTGACATGTGGCTTAATTTTAATAGAGAAGTCAGATCCCACTGCCACGTCAGCGTCAGATAACGGTCAACTAACGGTCAATGCTAATTTTGCACCACTTTTGTAACCACATAGTTACTTTTGCACCTAAAAAAAGTATTTGCTACTGGGCGCTTTTTTGACAAAAGTATGTCTATTTTTGCACCTTAACCCCAAATTATATATGGTTCTTTTTTTCTTTTTGGGTGGAAATTATCTTCTTCGTCTTCTTCTTCTTTTTTTTTTTCCATTATTGGTATCTTTAGATGTGGGCCTTAGAGAAATTCTTCTATGAATCTGGTTTGCCACATTATTTAATGTCTAACTAATTAAAATACAAAAGCTTACAAGCTTATTCAGCACCTCCTAAATATTAGTTGGCTTATTAATAAAATTAAAAGACTTCATAAGATTCACTTTTTTATTACTTATGAAATCTTAATTAAAGGATTCATTTTTGTAAGAAAAATAAAAAAAAAATATAAGAAGCCAACTAAGATTAATGTTAACTGAGTTGTTATATTTTAATTGGTTAGATTACAAATAATGTTTTGTTTTTAGTTGCCCATCCAGTATTCAGAGTTTCGTCCTGACTAATCTGGATCCGATCCACATCGTGCACCTGACTATGACAAACTAAGTGCACACAAGATTTTTTCATCCCCTTAAACCCATGTCCAATGTTTTCCTGATTACTTCCATACAAGAGATGCAAATTAATATTTACTTCCCGTTATTGGTAGCTTTATGTGTGGGCCTTAAGCCCATTTCTAGATAATTTTTTCCCAATTTTTAAAAAGATATGCTAATTATTGTCTCTTTTTTATATGGTTATTGCTAGACTTAAGCATTATCAGGTTAAATTGGGACAACTCTCCTAAAAACATTTTTTCTTACTTTCACACAAATTTGAACTTCAAACATTGTTTTTAAGTGGTCAAATATTCCTTCCATTGAGATTAAAGTTATCAAGGAAAATCACGTAGGTTGAAATCACCAAATTATACTAAAAGTCTCAAAAAAAAATTGGTGATATTAATTTTAGGGAAAATTCATTTTAGGGCCCTTTTAACAAGGAAAATTGCAAAAATGGCCCCAAGATTCTGACAATCTCATTCGGGGATTTTCAAAATCTTGAGTGAGTTGTTAACGGGGCTGATATAGTTGTTAACGGGGTACTGATATAGTTGTTAAAGGTATTGATTTAGTTGTTAGCAAATTGTTGTTAACGGGGCTGATTTAGTTGTTAAAGACTTACCCGTTGGACGCTCTATGAACGTTTTCCCAAACATACAAGTATAAGATCATATTTCAGCAAAAGCAAAAATAATCACGTTGAGTTTTTTTTAAAGCACATGTATCCTTTTATTGGAGGTAATCATGATCGAGGTACTTATCAGTACCTAATATGGTACTAAATGTGGGCATCTCTTAGTAGAGATTCAAACTTTGATTTGCCACGTGAGGGACTAGTTCTTTTTGTTAGACCTAACCCTTATTGGTATCATGTTGAGAATGATACTTATCAAAATGACTCAAAACATGCTAGTCCGTTGAGTTTGATACTTATGGAAAGACAATCATGTATCAGACACTGTTGGGCACTAGATACAGGTATTTCTTAGTAGAAATTCGAACTTTGATTCATCATATTGTGAAAAATTAGTCCTTTTAGCTAGTCTCAATCCCTATTGGTATCACATTGAGTTTGATACATATAAAAATGTCTCCATACATGTCATGGTAAAAGTTAATATTAAAGGAAAAATAATTTCTGGCATGTTTTTAAAGTTTTTGAAAATAAATTAAGATTAGAATAAGAATTTTTTTACTCTCTCATCTATGAAATTTAGCGTTATCTCCTGTATGCTCTTTTTTTTTTTTTTCCCAAAATTCCATCTTTGTTTCCCCCCCCCCGGTCAATTCCATCTTAATTACTTTCATGAGATAAAATAATTTTGGCCAAAAAATGACGGTAAATAATTAATTAAAATTAGCTAAATGTAAAAAATGTTACAACTTTCCAAAATTTTCCTTTGATTCAGACAGTAAATTAGGGGGATAGAGAGTTCGCCTAAAAAATTGGGAGGAAAAGAGGGGTAAAAAACCATTATCTGAAATAAAACTCAAGTAAAAGAGACAAAGGTTTTCTTAATACAAATATTTCATGAGAGAGTTAATACGGACATGTTTGGAATGTCGATTGGAGCGTTTAAAAGTAATTTTTTAATATCATAATTTATGGTATATGAGATAAATATGTTAAAGGAATTTTGTCTCAACTTACATAACAGTAATTATTGTAAGTTCCAAACAAGCACCAAAATGCTTGGACTCTATAATTTACTCTCATTTTAGTTTCGTTTCTATAGTTTCAGGCCATAGATTTTGATCCCTCAAATTTATTTTCATCTAAAACTTTAGTCTTAATAGTTTAGTAAAAACTTGGATCATTTTGTCCTTTGATGAACGAGCAAAACCTATGATTTAAAATTATAATGATTAAAACTAAAAGGAGGGTAAGTTATAAATTTCAAATGAGTATAATGAATTGAATGGTCTAAAATTCTAGGCTAGTTGTCTTTACATTTGTAATTGTTAGAATTGGATTAATAGTTGTTGTTTTTTTACCTGTAGTTTATGTTGTATATTGAATTGTTGAGAATATTAAATTGCAATTAGAATGAATATTTTAAGACTATTGGTTTCTTTTTACGGGTTAAAAAGGGAACATGATCATAGAATATAGGGGAAATGATACCAATGTTCTAATTAAGAAATATAATATTAAAAATGTTTCATAACTTGTCAATGATAACTCTTTCAATTGTCAATAGTTGCTCTTCCACTTGTCATTAACAAGTTGTGGGATTTTACGATATTATTATTATTTTTTAATTGGGATCATAGTGTGATTTTGCCTATAATATATGCATGTACCCACAAGCGCGTGCGCACACACATAGGTGTTATTGGTAACATAGCATCAATAAGAGGTAATTAAGAAAATTTTGACCAATATCAACTATCTATCATACATTTGGAACCAAAAGGAGTACTTTAATACAGATTCCAATGACAGCTTGTCTAAGAATGTTTTATTGCCAATGTGAGTTGGCATAGATGGTAAGGGATCCAGGACTAGGCTCTTGGGTCGTGGGTTCGATCCCCTCTGCCGTCGCTGGGACTCCTTTGGTAGGCGATCTCGTAAGTCCCCAGTAAGTGCTCATAGAGCCCGGGGCCGTGCCCTGGCCTTAGTGGGGGCTGATGTCGAATCCCTCCAAAACTTTTTCACAAAAAAGAAAGAAAGAATGTTTTATTAGTTGTTTGTACAACCGGTTTAAAAATTCCATAATTTTTTAGATTGCCTTTATTTAAACTAGTTTCAAAACTGGAAAGCATATTTTAAAGGAAATGTGCTCATATTCAGTGTTCAACGTGCTTCGATGATAATGATTTCCTCTCATGAGAAAATATATATGCCCATAAAAAGAACTTTTTGTATTGGTGAGAGTTCAGTGGAGTAGTTTCTAAATATAAATTATTAAATTGGGTTGTACAAATAATTTATCTTACTAAAATTTTAATATCTGTATATTAATTATCTAACTCCAATATTTAACACTAAAATGGGTAAAAATTAGTGGGTCGAGTTTTATAAAATTGGGGAAGAGTACTCTTTATTTTAGTCAAGAATTATATCATTCATCATTTGGAATTCTCCAAAACCATTTTAATTTTAAAATTGTCAATTGGATTGGTCTAAGTCGTCCAAAAGAATAAAGTTGGTGAGGTTGGTGGATGGAGTTAAAAGAGGCAAAAAAACACACCTCATGGTTAGAAACGTGCGGCCATCATTCTCCTTCAACACTTCAGAAATTGCAGCATTTATCCTTGTAGCCTAGTGGTATGGATAATCCCTAACTAATGGGAGGTCGCAAGTTCAATCCTATTAAGATTTTGTTTGGCAAATTTCAAAACCTAGGTTTTGGATTTGGAAATAAAACCTTGGCTTTAACAAATATTCCAAAATATGTCTAGAAGCTATTCTGCACTTAAACCATAGTTTTGGCTCCAAAACCTAGGTTTTCGAAAGAACTATTCTTTTCATATTTTTCTCTCCCCTCTACCATCATCAGTATTTCTTAGCACCAATTAGTATGCTTAAGTATCTTTTTAGTATCTGTCAATACCCTGAAATATTTTTTCAAGATCAGTCATTACCCTGAAATATTTTTTTAATATCCTAAAATAAATTTTTAAGATTATGAAGTATTTTTTCCAGTACCACAAAATGCCTTTAAATATTTTAATTTTGAATACAAATTTATGTAATTTTTTGTATTTATTATGAAATTTAATGTCAAAAATATTTAAAATACAATCTTATCTTTTATATGCAGTTATACCACAAACTAATGTCTTTTTTGGTACATTTGACTATGAAAATGCTATTTTGATAACAATATTAAAACACTACCATTTTATCAAAATCACTTTGTTCAATAATCTATTATGTAAAAAGCTCTTCTGAAAAAGTTATTTTACCTCGTAAATCTCAAAAACTATTCTACAAAAGCTAAATTTAAATGGGTTCTAATTGTAATTCAAGCCATTAGTGCTTACTTTTATAATGGGGAAAGAAATTGCAGCATTTACATCTTTGGACTGACCAAGTAAACCCAACAGACAGACAAACAAAAGATAATGAAGACAATTTGAGAAGCATTAGTCTTATTTCAAAATTAAAATACTCCCTCCTACACTAGTGGAAAAAAGGATTCTAAGACCGGACGAAACAGGTATATTAGGAGCGGACCCGCGACAGGTCTTGTTCCAGGCGGTATTAAAAGTCTCCCTATTAAGACCGGACTTAGAACCGGTCTTAAATAGTTTCTTTAAGACCAGACATTTTAAACCTCCGGTCTTAAAATTCGTACTAAATAGATCTGAAATATTTTTTGTTCGGTCCTAAAACTCAAACTTTAAGACCGGACAAAAACTAGACCGCTCTTAAAAGATCCGAATATTAAGACCGGACAAAAATAAACCCGGTCCTAAAAATAGTAATATTAGACCAGATCCCTTGTCTTAAAAGACTGACTTTCAAGACCGGATGTTATATACATCCGGTCTTAAAAATTGAACTTTTAGACCGCACTTATAAATGGACCGATCTTAAAAGACCAACTTTTAAGACCGGCTTAATACCTTTAAGAGCGGTCAAAGATATACATCCGGTCTTAACAATTGAACATTTAAGACCTTCTTATTTATTTGCGCTCTAAATTTTCCCGAATTTTTTTCCTGTTCTGTTCTTCCTGATCATTAATACACAAAAATCCACCATCCAAAACAGCACATAAAAGTCGATATACTTAATTTAAGCTACAAGCTATGAACATGAATAAATTGAATTGGGAAAAAGAATACAAATAAATGTGGCCTTAAGTCTACAACAGCTAAAGTAATTTATACAATAAGCTAAGATATATAACTAATTACAATCACAATGAGTTACAATACAGCACGTAAATCAACATACATGTAGTCCAATATATTATTCACCATGCCTTCATCATTTCCCACCCAACAATGTAACATGCATCCTCTTTTATAACATGCCCCTTTGAATCGGATCCTCACCACAAAAACAAAACAAGAACAAATTCATAGTCGTGTGACATTATATTGTTTAATTAAGAACGTAACATAGAAGGAATATATAATATATATAGTTAAAACCTTAAAGTTTTCTAAGAATTCTGCATATGAATATTACCTTATGAATTGACTCTTTTATAAAGTGATATCCTCCCATATCCCTTCTTGATGATCATTTCTTATGCTGGGCTTTCCTCATCAATATCAATGACCCTCTTTCCTTGGAGAGCTACAGACCACATTTTATTTTCTTGATCGGTGATATAGAACACTTGTTTCGCATGGTCTGCCATAATAAAAGGTTCATCTCCAAAACTTCTACTATTGACATCGACTAAAGTAAATCCTAGCCGATCGATCTGAACACCATTATTGACATTAACCCACTTGCATTTGAAGATGAGAAATCTAACTTTGACATAGTCCACCTCCCAAATCTCTTCAATAACCCCATAATATGGCATGACCGCCAATTTAGGCCTCTTGTCTTTCGAATCGGAGAAGTGCATAGATTCAGCCTCTAACATAACACCACCGTTCGGGCTGTGCTCCTATCATCTAGGGACTTCGTGTAAAATGTATAACCATTGATCACATACGAATTCCAACTTATGACTTCAACCTCGGGACCACGTGCTAACCATTTCATTGTGTCGAAACACATTCAGATCCTCGACCTTTGTTTGAACCATTTTGCAAAAGTTACATTTATGCTCCCTAATCAACCTTTGTTCGGTCATTCGATGGTTTTCTTTCCTTACACCTCTTTATGTGCAGATATGCTGGCTTGAACTTCATCAACATTATTCAAGATGTATAAGTGGACTTGTGACAATTCATCAGGATCCACACTCTTTACCGAAGCCCCACGTCTACCCCCTTCAAAGATGCGACGTTTTGGAAGCCCAATATGTCTTACTTTGGCCAAATAATTTTGACAAAATTCCATGGCCTCTTCGAAACATATTTCAACAATTGATGCTTCGGCCGCACGCGTTCTTCACATACCCTTTTAGGAATTTCATAGATCTTTCAATAGGGTACATCCACCGTAAATGGATAGGGCCGCACAACTTTATCTCCTCACTAGATGAACAATCAGATGAACCATGATGTTAAAAAATGAAGGAACAAAAGCTTTTCAAGGTGGCACAAGATAAGATATCCTTCATTCTCCAATTCATCCAACTTTTCAATCTTGAAAACTTTACTACAAACCGCATTGAAGAAGAAACAAAGTCTAGTCAAAACGACCCGAAGATCATATTCGGCGATCCCTCGAATAGCTACTGGGAGTAGCTGTTGCATCAAGACATGACAGTCATGAGACTTTTGGTCTACTAATTTCAAGTCCTTCATCAAGACAAGCCTCTTAAAATTTTAAGAATACCCCGAGGGAACTTTTGTGCCATGTAAACACTCACAAAAGCTTCGTTTCTCATCCTTAGACAAAGTATGAGAAGCCTGGGACAATAAGTTCTCTTCCCATATGGCCTTGGATGCAAGTCTTCGCGTATTCCTATTGCTTGCAAATCCAATATTGCCTTCACACCATCCTTCGAACTACATTGTATGTTGAGAAGCGTGCCCACAATACTATCACATACGTTCTTCTCCACATGCATGACATCAATAAAAAAAGGCCTTCTTTAATCGACGATATGGGTGGCCCCGTCTAAGAAATCTCCTATGTCCAAGATACACCGTCTTTCTTCCATGTTGAAGTTGATGGTAGCATGTGCCTTCTTCACAAACCGGACATGCTTTATGGCCTTTTACACTATACTCGACAAGTTCCCATATGCTTGGGAAGTCGTTTATAGTACAAAATATCATGGCTCTCATTTTAAAGACCTCATTCTTGAAAGAGTCAAAAACATCGACACCTTCTTCCCACAACTCCTTCAAGTCTTCGATCAAGGGCTCCGAGTAAACATCTATGTCATTTCCGGGTTGTTTTGGTCCCGAAATCAACATAGACAAACATGATGTACTTTCGTTTCATGCATAACATAGGAGATAAGTTGTAAACAATCGGGAGTACAGGCCATGAGCTATGTATCTTGCTAAGGCTTCCATAGGGATTCATGCCATCCGTGCTAAGGGCAAGCCTGAGGTTCCTAGGTTCTTCGCAAAGTTCGTAAATAATTGATCGATCTTCTTCCATTGAGAAGAATCGCCGGATGTCGTGCCCATCCGAAATCCTCTCATCTGCATGCCACCTCAGATTTTTTGCATCATTTTCATTCGCAAACAACCGCTTGAACCTTGGTATGATTGGAAGATACCACAACACTTTTGCAGGCCCCTTATCTGACTTGTGTTGGTTTTGATAAGTTTTGATGATGTCTTATATAGATACCATTCTTAAGAGCAAAAAGGTTGCATACTACATATATCTTCTACTTTGACTAATTCTTATATTTAATGTAGATGCAAAGTTTAAATAATGGAGAATGTTGATTGAAGAAAGAAGCTCTTGCACAATATAATGGGAATATCATAATATTAAGGAAGCAAGAGGTTATCAAATGATTTTGGGGGATAATCTAGAAGGAGAGAAGAAATTGAAGAAGGAAGAACTTGCAATGCAATGTAATATCTTTATTCAAGTTCTTATATTGATGCTAGAAGTATCCAAGATCATATGGAAGATGGAACGGATCAATTCGGAGTTTAAACCATCAAAAATCAGTTCAGGGATGAGCAAAATCGAGTTCATAACTTGCAAACTCGAGCTCGTAATGTCCTCAAGAACTCGCGCCTCTGGACAAGCCAAACTCGAGCTTAGAACACAAACATGCAGTTTGGAACTCCAAACTCGAGCCCATAATTAGCAAACTCGAGCCTGTAGTGTCTTCAGCATTTCTGGTGTCTCTGGACAAGGCAAACTCGAGCCTATTAGTTGGCAAACTCGAGCTTACAGCGGTGTTCAACATTTCAGCTACTCTGTTCCACGTTTCACTCGGGCGACGTGTGGTAATTCAATGATATCTCCTAAACTAGAGATCGGATTGAGTTGAAACCAGTGGCATATGAAACTATACTCCCAATGCGTCATTTAGATATATAATTCAAGCCAAAAGGAGTTTAGATGAAGGAGTAAAGAATTTATGAAGTTGACAGTGAAATCCACGTCACACAAATGACCAACCTTCAATGATTTGAGTTTATCTCACAAACGGAGAATCCAATTGATCTGAAATCGGTGGCATTGGAAAGTAGACTCAAAGGGCTTTCCATCGATAGGTTAAATAACTAAAACGAAGTTCATACCAGGGAGATATAGCCCTCGAAAGTGGACTGTATTTCCAGGATGTTGGAGGTTTGCTAGCAGGAGAAGCAAACTCGAGCCTATTAGTTGGTAGGCTCGAGTTCGCGGGTTACAGAGAGCTACCAGGTCGCGAAAATCATCCAAACTCGAGCCTATAAGTGACAAACTCGAGCCTAGACAAGACAGAAAGCAAAAGATGATTTTGAAGAGACCCAAACTCGAGCCTATAATTATAGACTCGAGCCTAGATGCTGAAAGATGTTACAAACTCTAGAGTTTGCTCAACCTCCGGTTTGCACCTTGCAGAAGCTGAACCTGACCCTTGCAAACTCGAGCCTACTTATCCAAGCTCGAGTTCATGACCCGATTCAGAAAAACAGCATTTCGAAAGTCTCGTTTCTCATCAAAGAACATCCACATGATTACCCAAATGACTTATACTTATTCTTAACATTATTTATATCATTTGTGTACATGTTTCGATTATTAAAGCTTGAGAGAATATCAATCTTGACGAAATCAAGATCTAGAAGATGAACTTGCTGCAGATTTTCAGAAACACGAAAGAGGACTGAATCCAATCAGAAACTTGAGGAAACGAAGCAAAATGGGCAACTTATTTGGAAAGGAGGATAATTATCCTCAAACGGTCGAAAGCAACGAGACATGATTTGTTAAATCTATTTTAGGAAACACCGCATCATGGGCAAATATTCAGACGCTCCAACGAAAAGTCTCCAACTAATAAAGATTATGCGAAATGGGAATTATGCATAAATGTTCCCAATAACTAGAATTTCGAATGGATTCGAATCGAATTATTCCCAATGACTATATCCATCATAAATGCTCCCAACAAACTAGAAATTTCGAATGGATTCAAATCGAATGGATATGCAACGCATTCTTTTTCATAACGGTAATATTTTTCAACAAACAAATGCTTCAAACGAAGTGAATTCAGTTGTCTATAAATAGAAGACAGATTGAAGACAGAAAACGCAGAGAACAAGCTTACATCTTCAACATGCTAATACTCTGATCTTTATATCATTTACTCTCTGTTTTCAATGTCTATATATCATAGAGAGTGAAATGTTTTGTATTGTACTTCGTTGTTCATCCATACACTTCGAGAGAGAAGATTCATTGTAAACATCCTATCTTTATATCGTGAGTTACTCAAGATTGGGTGATCTTGAGTGGGAAACACATTGTGTTGATTACGACTTGTAAGGGGAGTGAATCCTAGTGAGAGGATTACTTGAGTGCGAGTGTGTAATCAAACAGTGTATTGATTACGGTTTGTAAGGGGAGTCAATCCTAGTAAGGGGTTTACTTCAAGTACGAACGTGTAATCAAGTTGAAAGAAGATAGTGGATTGAAATTCTCAAGTAGAGCTTGGGACCGGACGTAGGTCAAGGATTGGGCCGAACCAAGATAAATCACCGTTTGCATATTCTCTTCCCTTATCTCTTACATTCCAGCATATATGTTTGAATGATTGCTTATCACTTTATAAATTATTATTGACATTCAAACTATTTCCAGCAAGTGAAGAAAAGTTCTTAAAGTTCTAAGTTTTTAATCAAACACCCAATTCAACCCCCTCTTGGGTGATAGCCAAGTCTTTCAACTTGTACCGTGGGGTTTCACATATCGGACAACTCTGCTTCTCTTCAAACTCTTTTCTATACAATACACAATCATTCGGGCATGCATGGATCTTTTTGTATTCCATCCCCAGTGGACAAAGTATCTTCTTAGCATCATAGTAGCGATGCGGCAACACGTTATCATTCGGAAGCATGTCCTTCAAAGCCTCAAGCAATTATGAAAAACTCTTGTCGCTCCATCCATGACGTGCCTTCAAGCTTACCAATTTCAATACAGCGTTCAACAATTGGTATTTTTTACACCCACGGTATAGCGGTGTCTCTGCATCACTGCACATATTACCATATGCATGTGATCTCTCAAAAGCCTCTTCTCCTACATCACGGATAATGTCCTCTATGCGATCATCCATATCTGTGTCATTATCATCAAATGCCACTTCCCCATGTTTTTTCCCACTTGATGGCACTTGTTCACCATGTCATACCCATACTGTATAAGTCTTACAAAATCCATGACAAAATTAAATGTGTGCGTATAACTTCAGGACATAGTCGACACTCATTCAAACATTTTACACAAGGGCAATAATACTTCCCCCCATCATCATGGGCATTTTGTTTAGCAAATTCTATAAATTCCTAACCCCATTCGATATTCAACACTCGTTCGTAAAGCATCTATCCAATCGTGATCCATAGTAGAATTCCTATATATTATAGACGAAAATCATTGATCATACATAATCCGAAAAAATTGAAACTTGCATATAAAATAAGCCAACTCCAAATGCAAATATTGTCTCAAAGAATCACTTTTACGGAGGAACTTGCCCATTAAATGCATAACAAATTAAGAATCACTTTTGGTCATAAATGCATCACAGTGAATCCAAGAACCAAAATAAATGCAAGACGAGGAAATTAAATGCTGGGGACGAAGGTCTTGTGGACTAACTTGTAGCATATAAATTCAAATGCGTTTGCTGAGTCGTCTTACTTCTCCGCTCACGAACGTTGACGTTGCAGACAAGACAGCAAGAGTAACCTAAAAACACTTGTTGGTCAGTTGGGTAGGTCTAAAGTGCAAATATAATCTTCAAAAAACAATATTCATTAACAACAGAGAATACCCATAACAACATTACACCGATTTCGTTAAACCCATGAAAAACCAAGACCGATAAGCTGGAAAATAATAAAGTTTTAACCAAAACATCTCTTACAGCTTCGTCTATAGACGTTTAGCTAAGGAACCAGAGAGTGATTGTCGAGAGAGGTACGCGAAGCAGCGACGAAGCTGAGAGGGAATTTCGAGTCGGAACCTGAGTATTCACTTTCGGCAACACAAGAGATCAGAGAGGGAAATTAAATTTTTCCGCGCGACAAAGATACCTTATTTAGCTTTTTGGATTTTATTAATACCGGTTATTAATTAAATGTCCGGTCCTAAAGATACAACTAACATTTTAAGACCGGAGCTTTAAAAGTATCCAGTCCTAAACTTTTATTAGTCTTTTAAGCTTTAAGACCGGAGGTTTATATAATATCCGGTCCTAAAATTCAAATACTCTTTAGATCAGTTACTTATAAAATGTCCGGTCTTAATGGCCTTGGTGATTGCAATATTAAATCATTAAAATAAAGGATATTTTTTTGGACAAAAAATAAAGGAAAATTGGAGAATAAGTTTCTTTAATGAATTACTGGAGAACAGCCAAAAAATTCATACAGTGTTCTTAATTTCTTACATTACTTCAGAATATTCCGAGCAAAAAAAAAACATTACTTCAGAATATATACACAACAACAAAAAAACAAAAGAAAAACAAGCTGAATATTATCATCCACAAGAATCTGACTGAACAACCTCGGCGATTTCGGCGTGAAGAGCATTAATTTCCCGCCGGATATCAGCAAGTTGTTGTCTTATTCTCTCCACCCGCAATATGAATGGATCATTACAGGAGAGCGGAGAGGGGTCAGAGGTAGGCGCGCTGGGGCCAACAGGTTGGAGAGGGGGATTACGAACATCTGCATGGCCAGCTTCAAGATGACGGATGAACTCAGAAGGGACAGGATCGGCAGAAGGATCGAGGGGGGGCGGCATGAGGAATCTCTTCATCATCCGAAGAAATAACAATGGGTCCAATGACCCGAGAGTCTTCGGAAACAATACGACCTTGCTTGTCGGCTGGAGGAGGCGCACCATATAATGATCTAACCATGGCACGAGCTTGAGGCGTTTATGCACCCCTATGAGCAGTTTGCTTGTATCTAACCATGGTTTGAGGATTTGAGAAGTTGGGGCAGAGAGCTAGGAAGTGAGGAGTTAAGAAGGACAAAGAGGCAGTGTGTGGAGTATATAAGGACAGATAGCAGGAGAGATAAACATCGATGATGGATTCGTCAATTGGTATATAATGAATTTAATGTTTCTACTTTAAGAGCGTATTTGTTCAAAATATCCGGTCCTAATAGTCATTTACTTTTAACAAACTTTTAAGACCGAAATTTTATCTTGTATCCGGTCCTAAAACTAATTTTTAATTCAATTACTTTTAAGACCGTCCTTTTATCATATATCCGGTCCTAAAATCATTTAAGACCGATATTTTACTTTGTATCCGGTCCTAAAACTCATTTCTTATTATATATTTCAATTTATTTTTTTCAAGTAAGAATTTTTGGTTAAAAAATATTACTTTTAAGAACGGATCTTACACAGTATCCGGTATTAAAAGTTCATTCTTTTCAAAAAGCAGAGTCCCTTCCCCATGTTGAAATGAATTTCAGAGTCTCTTCGGCTTCCACATAAACTTCCCAACTAGGCGTCTCCTCGTATTCTGAGCAAATATGCGTCTCCTCGTTAATGTTTCCGGCGTTTCACATTGTTCAGGATGAGTTCTCTATTTAAACCCGTTGTTACTTTCTTCACATTCATCTCCATCTCCTCCTAGAACATCCACCGTAATGGCTTCTCCACCACGACGAGGTCCTCTTGCTGGGCGAAATCCTGAGGCACCTCCATATCCTCCTCCGTTGCCTCCGAACCCGAACCTCTGGCAGATGCTGGAGCACCTGATAGCCCGCGTCGATCATATAAACCGACGCTTGGGCCAACTGTTTCAGGTCTATCACGCCGTCAACAACAAGCTGGACGCGGTACTCGACGCCAATGACGTTGAGTACCATACCTCTGATGACGACGTCTCCGACCCTTCTCTCCCCTCCGACAACGATGGGAAGGATTAGAAATTTTTAAGTTTTTATTTTTTTATTTTTTTTTGTACTGCTGCCTCACAAGGCAGCAGAAAAAAAATATTAAAAAAAAATTTATTTCCCAATCGTCTTCCTTGTTTGTCTTTAACTTTATGTTCTTTTTTCTCCGACAACAAGAACAAACAAAACATTGTCCTCTTCGTGGTGATCAATCTTAAAAGTTGCAGAATAAAGTTAACAGTTGCGACCATACAAAACAAAACAAAAAAACATTATTTACCTTTTTCCAATAAAAACAAACAGAGTGACGACTATTCTCAAGTTTGGACCATCGTTGTCGTCTCCTGTACTTTTCCTGTTGTGAACATTTTCAGTGTCCTTTTCGTTATCTTCTTTCTTTTTCCGACAAAAAGAAAAGGGACACCGATGATGATCTTCACAACCAGAAAAGTAGAAACGAGGACAACGAAGCACAAAACTTGAGAAGAACGCCAGAAACATGGTTGCCTTGAACCCTAACGATATGTCTGAAAACCGAGTCACCAACTCTATTTAAATGAATAATATTAGGACCGGACGTATAATAAATCCTCGGTCCTAAAAATTAAGCCTTATTTTAAAATTTAAAGTTAGGAGCGGACAAATAACAATTATACGGTCCTAAAGGTTTCGGCATATTATAAAAATGAAGTCTTGACTATTAGGACCGGACATATAATAAATCCCCGGTCCTAAATATTAAGCCTTATTTTAAAATTTAAATTTAGGAGCGGACATCTAACAAATATACGGTCCTAAAGGTTTCGGCAATTAAATAAACGAAGACTTTTAAGACCTGACAACTAACAAATATACGGTCCTAATATTTTAGCCGTATATTTTCTAGACTTTTAGGATCAGATATTTGACATATATACGGTCCTAAAAGTCTCTACCATTATTTTTTAGACGAAGACTTTTAGGACCAGATATTTGTTAAGTATACGGTCTTAAAATGGACGAAGACCTTTAGGACCGTACTTTTAACAAATATACGGTCCTAAAAGTCGCGAATACTTTTCAGAGCCTCTTCTGGCTCATTTTCAACATCCGTCTGTACCTCAAATTTCAAGCACTAAATAGTTTTATTAACCATCCCATTCATTCAGAAACTCAAAATGGACACACACAAATTGTTCGAAAAAATAAACAAATTTATTATTGAATTACATTGCGTTATATTTACAAATGAATGAATTAGCTAGTCGAAAAAATAAACAAATGTATGTACAGAAGGCTATTCTTGCTACAATAACATTCACATATCCGCACAGGTTAATAAGCAAACAAAAGTGCAAACAAAATTAAATATAAACTCACCAGAGCTTCAGGAGTGGTCCGCTTCTGAACAAATTGTTGCCAAGTTTGTTCATCAAGAAATTTGTACTTGTCCTGGGGTTGATGGTCGGGCTTCTCCTCGGCAAAAATATAAGTGTTAGCCGAAAGGTCTTAAACTTCACGAACCGCTCAAAGACAATAAGACAATATTGAGTCTTTCAACTTCTCGAGAATCAGGGACGGTGAATGTAAGCCGGATAGTGTCCCACATAGGATCCTTTATTATTTTTTGGTCCACATTTTTCCACTCATCTATCAAAATGCTAACCTTGCTGCGTACTAGAACGCCGACAAAACTAGTATATGTGCTTTTATTAGGACCGACAGGTTGCAAATTTTCATAAAAAAGAATCTCGACTTTCGTCCCAGAATTCCGACTAAGGGATACTTCCATCATTCGTGTGCCGCTTCTACCACGGCGTGCACGGCGCTATTTGGCGCCTCATTTTTAAGACCGGACAAATACCTATATACGGTCTTAAAAGATAACCTTTAAGACCGGTCTTTCTATATGTCCGGTCTTAAAATTAATTAATTTTTTATTCAAACTTTAGTACCGGCCAAAACTTTTGTCCGGTCTTAAAAGTCTAACTTTTAAGACCGGTCATTCTGTAACTATGGTCTTAACATTTATTAATTTTTTATTTAAACTTTAGTACCGGACAAATTTTAAGTCCAATATTAAAAGTCAAAGTTTTAAGACCGGCTATTATATATGTTCGGTCTTATTTTGGAGTGTAGAAAATATAAGTCTGCCTTGATGAGATTTCTCCATAAAAGTAATTGATATTTCAATTTTTTTATTAACATTTTAAAGACCAGTTGTTATTTTAACAGGTCTGGATAAGATCTATGAAAAATTGATCAGAATAAGAAGTTCTTTATATGTACAAATTTGCCACCGGTCACAGATTTAGGACCGGTCGATACTTAGTCCGGTCTTAATGAGGCGTCATTCATTGTGTAAGAAGTTCTTTTTATTTACAAATCACACGGTCACACCATTAAGACCGGTGCTTCGTTTATCCGCTCTAAATGAGGTGGTCTTATAGCCCTTCATTGTATAAGAAGTTCTTTTTATTTACAAAACTGCCACCGGTCACACCTTTAAGACCGGGGGGTCGATGATCCGCTCTAAATGAGGCGGTCTTAAATCCCTTTTTTGCACTAGTGCTACTGTTAATTTAGGATCTAAAATCTTAGCTTGTTTCAAAATATAAGATCTATTCTTTATATTTATCAATCTTTTTTCTACTTAACCCTATTAATACTCCCTAAATAATAATCAAGAGGAAGGTGGAGCGAATTAAGAAAGACGATAAGAGTGTTTTAGAATAAATATGATATATTAATTAACTTCTTTAATCTAATCATTAGATGAATAGGTCTTACATCACAACAATTAGTCAAAACCTTTTTGTGGGATACAATTGAGGTGGCTGGCTAATGTAATACTCTTTGCTAATTAAACGCCGTGTTTGGTCGTCCCATTGACTATTCAACCCACTTTTTTAATATTCCATTTCACTGTAATGGTTGCTTCGAATCTATTTAGAAAGTCCATAAGTTGCTTAGTACACAGTCTCCTTCTACAAAAGAAAATATGAAAAGTTTATTTATAATATTACTCCCACATATCTTAAATATAGTCTTGTCCCGTCTAGTTGGGACAAGACTTAAAGGGGTTACTTTGGCCTCTAGTCAAGAGCTTTGGAGACCACCAGAGAAGGGGTAGGTGAAGGTGAATGTTAGTGGCACTTATTCCGAGTTGCAAAAAGGTGTGCGTGTGGGGGGTTATTCGGGACTCCTTCGGAACGTTCCTTAAAGGATTCACTCACCCTATTGGAGATGGAGACGAGCTGCTTGCGGAGATCTGGGCTTGCCTTTTGGGCCTCAAAACGACATGGACGATGGGGTTCAGGCAAGTATGGCTGGAAACGGACTCCACTGAGTGCCTTGGTATGATTATGCATGATCATGGACCTAACCACCATGACTTCAACATCCTTACAGAAGTTAAGAAGTACTCCATATGGATTGGGAAACAAGGGTTACGTACGTGCCTCACCCTTGCAACTCCGCGGCGGATTACCTTGCTAAGAAAGGGCTTGAGCCAGGATGGGGGTTTCGAGAACTCTATCAACCTTATGATGATCTAGCACGGATTATTTGTCAGGATTGCCATGGATGCAGGGACGGACCTTAGGATAAATATTTGGGGGGCCAAATGTATACTTATTAATTAATTAAAAATTTTATGATTATATAACATTTTTAAAATATTCAGATTTATAATTAACAATTCTAATGTATAAGATAATATACCTGTCTCTAGTATGAATGTCATATCAATTACAAAATGAGAAGATATTATGAAATTCCAGAAGATTGCATGTTATATAATATATCAAAATATTAAAAGTTAACAATGTAATTTATAATTCAAAATTAATAAAACACTATACTAAATGAAATAATTAAAAATTACCTTCACTTAAAGTAATGCTCTTTGCTCTTTTAATGACTTGAAATCATCAATAATTGAATCGGTAGTGAAAGTGTCAGTTATTTATCTTTTAATATGAATTACCATATTATCTGCAATAAATCATCTTTCATCTTGTTACACAACCTTGTCTTACTTATTTTCATTGCTGAAAACAAGTGTTCTCCTATATGATTGAGAAAAACACAATTTTTTCCACTAAGGACTTTTTTCCAATTTTGATAATACAAACATATGTATGGTATAACAATTTTTGTTAACTTCTACATGTGTTATATTTATATTTATAGGTTTTTTCTACCAAAGAATATTTCTGAACATCAAAAGATATAACCTACTACTAATGATATTTGAGATATATTAGGTTTTTTTACCTCAGTTTCTTTTTATATCAGTCATAGGCAATCACATAGTCAGTTGTGTTCTTATCCTTACTAGTGAAAGACTATAATTTCCATTTAATATTTATAAATTGTCATTTTATTTTTAAATTGTAACAACTAAGGTCCGTCTATGCATGGATGTAATAGTCGATTAGGTGTTAGCTGAGGTGTCTAAATTTTATCAAAAAGAAAAAAAGAACTAATTTGTAAAAATTAAAAAATTAGTCAAATTAGTTGTTTATAAAAATATGTGAGTCGGTTCTCTAAATGAGTTTGGTCAAAAACAAAAACTTGACCATATTGCTTATGATTTATAAATCAAAGTCTCGATATTTTTTTCTGCATGAAAAAAAAAATCCCATTTTTTTCTAAATTAATTTTAAAAGGTTTGTTCTTGAAGAGACTTTTTTTTTTTTTTATGAAGGGGGACTTAATTAATCAAAGTTCACAATATATGTATATTCTACTCAATAATTTTAAATATATTTTATATTACAACTTATTAAATAAAAAATGTTAACATGTAAGTTAATTAAAAAAAAAGAGAGAATTGATTATTGGGTTAAGGTGCGATTTGACCAATAAACTATTGGTTCAGGAGCATCTAACACAATTAACTATTAAGTGGACCAAAAATGCCAACAAACTTTTAAAAAGGTGCATCCAGCACAAAAGTAGTTTTACTTAGGAGCGTCCAGCACAACGCCGTTAGACAAAATGTTAACGCCCGTTATCTAAGGTGCAAATTAGCCAACGAAATTTTACTCCAGGAGCGTCCAGCACAAAAAGTTTTACTCAAGAGCGCCCAGCACAAAATTTTATATTTTACTAAATTAAATAAATTTTTTCTCAATTGTCATTATTCAAAACTACTTGTATAGATATCTATGAAAAAAAATTACTCATTCTTCAATTTTGTCAAAATTATAATTTGCTAAAATAAAAAAAATTTAATTAAAAATATAATTATATGATTTAAATAAAACTTAAGATGTTTTATAGTTTATTATGTATGTTAAACAAAACAAAAAATTATATGATTTATTTTTATTTTAGAAGAAATTTATGTGAGTTAAAAAATTCATTTAATGTTAATAAAATTTTCATAAGCCAAATTGCTCCTTAACCCATTATAATTACTCCTTAACCTATTATTAAATGTCCTTCATCAAGCCTCTTAAGTTATCTTTTTTTTTTTTCCAACAAGTCTCATATTCATATGATCAATAGATAATTTAATTAACAAATATATCATCAAGTTGCTGGATTTATATTATTAAGTATCAATATTAATATCCATTAAGCTCTTTTTATAAAAATAAAAATTAAACTCATTTCATTTCTTTCAGGATATAATAGATTTTTTAGATTTTTTAAAGTTTATTAACATTAAATGAATTTTGTAACTCACATAAATTTCTTCTAAAATAAAAATAAATCATATAATTTTTTTTGTTTAATATATATAATAAACTATAAAACACCTTGAGTTTTGTTTAAATCATATAATTATATTTTTAATTAAAACTTTTGTTTATTTTAGCAAATTATAATTTTGACAAAATTGAAGAATGAGTAATTTTTGTCCACAGATATCTATACAAGTAGTTTTAAATAATGACAATTGAGAAAAAAAATTATTTAATTTAGTAAAATTTAGAATTTTGTGCTGGGCACTCCTAGAGTAAAAGTTCGTTGGCCAATCTGCACCTTAGATAACGGACATTAACTTTTTGAAATGGCGTTGTGCTGGCTGCACATTTTTAAAAGTTTGTTGGTATTTTTGGTCCACTTAATAGTTAATTGTGTTGGACGCTCCTGAGCCAATAGTTTATTGGTCAAATCGCACCTTAACCCTTGATTATTACACGACAAAAGTGTTATTGGAATTGTTAAATCCATCAATGAAAAATTATGTTATTCTTTGAAGGATTTTTCCTGGACGACTCATCTATTTTGATTTAACACGCTTCGAATAATAATAACTTTAACCCAAAAATTAAATCAAATTATTCAATGCCAAGAGTTGTAATTGAAAGGTTTGGTGTCAAATGAAAATGACATCACTTTAGATGATAATGATATACAAGAGGCTTAAATTTCGAAATAACAATTAAGGAATAAAGTCCTTTACTGATCTTTTTCTTCTTACAAAAGCAAATGTAAGGGATTTAAATGTCCCTATGACTAGTTGAAAATATAACAAAATAATTTACTAAATTTTTAAACTAATTTCTCAAATTTGAGTTTCAGATAATTTACCATCAAGCTTTCATCTGTAGTTTTCCGAATATATATTTGAAAAGAGTTTAAAATAACGAAAATTGTGCTGCTATTGAGCTTTCAGCTTTTAAAAGTTATATAAAAATCTAGTTATCAATATATATAATTTAAAATAAATTAGATTATTTGACTTATGAATAGTGGCGTTAATATTCCTACGATCAATACAAGGCCACTATAAAATACTACCTCGGGTCCTAATTATAAGACTAGTTGACTTTTTTTGGAGAAATTAATGAAGCTAAATAAATTACTTAATCATTTCATATGTTGTGTTTTCTTAGATTATATATTATTTTATTACTCAAATTATTTAGTTTGAAGAAAAAAATAAAAGTAAAAATACTCTAAGCTAATTTAATTAACTTCTTTAATCTCTCCAAAAAAATCAACTAGGTCTTATAATTAGGACCAGAGGGAGTATATCAACAAAACTATACAAAAGTATAAGCTTGTTGATATAACTTTAAACAGGATTATATTTTGTTTCTTAATTTTCCAAAGTGTTTTTTAAGGGTTAACTTCTATTTAACTCTTGTTCATAACTTGTGTACTCACTTTCCACCGCTACAGTAATGATTCATTTCATCTGACGTTACGTTGCTTAAAAATAACGTTTTTCTTTCTGGTCGGTGGAGTTTCGTTCATATACTTTGTATATTTCCATATG
Organism: Acacia pycnantha; assembly: GCA_025563575.1. Lineage (NCBI taxonomy): Eukaryota > Viridiplantae > Streptophyta > Magnoliopsida > Fabales > Fabaceae > Acacia > Acacia pycnantha. The sequence goes on along the minus strand of JAMWYP010000050.1, from coordinate 608,968 downwards.
TTGTTACATGTCATGCCAAAATGAAATAAATGTTACGTGTCTTCCAAATGAGTATTTAGCCCTTTTCTTGTTCCTTGTCTGCTTGTTTTTTTTTTTATTAGAATGGAATTGTGGTTTTGATTTTTTTTTTTTTTACCAAGTTTAAGATTTTTCTCCGTCCAATCCTAATTATTATGCAAGGTTGATTGATTTCATTACGCTTTTTTAAAAAAGAAAAAAAGACATATAAATATCAATTGAACTTATAAAGCAATTGATCACACTACATACATATTTACTATACTTATAATGTGTTTGACAACATTGATAATTATAAAAATTTAAAATAACTAATTTGACTTTTATTCTATTTTGTACACATTTTTCTTATAATATTTCTAATTTTAGAAATATAAAATAATTCAATCAATTTATTACATTATTTCTTTTAAAATTGATTTACACTTTTACTCTTAATACATTTATGATTTTAATCAATGCTATCACTCATTTAGTTAATATTATTACTCATTTAGTGAAAACCTTAAAGCCTTTAGTCAATATTATCACTACTCATCAATTATAAAACACTAAACCTCTAAACGACTCAGTTATTGGTCCACTTGGCCTGCCAACGATGCGTTTATAACATAGTTATTGGTCCACTAAACCTCAATCAATCAATCATCAATTATCATCAATAAGAAATTCGTCATCAATTATCATCAATTAAATAACGAATTTATTGTGATTACCATTATGTTGACTTTTTATATACATCATCATAATAATAGAAATTTGTCATCAATTATCATCAATTATCGTCATCAATTATCATCAATTCGAAATTTTCACCAGTAAAAAAATTAATGACGAATTTTTTGTTATTACCATTATGCTGACTTTTTCTATTCAATTTTGGCGCCAATCAACTGCTACTCTCCTGTATTCCTTTTCCCGCCAAAATTAATGTTTATGTAATAAAATTCTGGTCATGAAGCAACAGATCATACAAGGACTCTGCAATACCGTTTTTGGGCCAAAGATATCTCCCACAACATTTTGCAGAAGCATCCTTATGTAAGCAAATACAATTTCAATTCTTTGAAACCTAATCCTATATTTTCCTAAAGTGCATCAACATCCTATTTTATATGTGTCAGGAGATGAATAAGACTTTCTTCTCTGATGTCAACGATACCAAGGACACATGGTCAATTCTCGCTAAAGTTCTGCGGAAGTGGAGTGTCAAAAGAAAGTGTTATGGACTCAAATAATGGGCCTGGCAGACATAAGACTCAATAAAAGTACCGCAGGCGGGAATCTCTCTTCAATCAGGTACATGATAAATTATCCATGGAATATGCCTATAATTGACGCACCGTACAGGTAATGGAGCAGGTACTCACAGGACGTGGGAGGTGCATAATGATGGTGGTAGGATGCAAAGCAAGGAGAACGAAACCCTAGGTAATCTCTATAAATAGGAGGTTGCCCATTAGGTATGTACACGACGTTCATTAGTCCATTCTTTACCATTCAATCTCACTGTGCACACACACCACCCCTTTGGTGAAAAGCCTACTTGTGTAAACATGGTGATCGCTGAGCATTCTCTGATATCTCCTTCATAGATATTGGTGGATGATCCTTTCTTCTCTGGTGCTCAACTCTTAAGACACCTTTGAGGAAATCTCTGATCCGATATTAATACCTCCTAGCCCATTGAGGCTAGACATTTGTGTTCTACATCAGAACATTGGCGCCGACCGTGGGGACTGATTCATCATCCATGGGAAGTCTTACTGTGTATTCTTCTCAATCCTTTATGCCGATTAATGTGAATTCATCGGCGGTCATGGTATTTTTAATCCAGGTTACACAAGCGTTAACGACTTTCTTCGGAGAGTTTGGAGCTCGGACAGAGCCGGAAGAGCTGCACTCATCCGTCGTGGATGGGACAGAGGTGCGTGCTGACGATGCCATCTAGACCTAAAATACAGAAAAAGGGTAAAATCAGAAGATGATATATACTTAGGTTAGCATTTACTTCTTGGCGTGAAGTGTTAGGTGCTGGCCCAAGCATACTCGGATCTCTCGAAACCACACTGGTTGGGGGAAGTATATTATGTTGGCAGTAACCTAAAACCAAGTTGGCATCCTTATCTCGGCCAAGTTTAACTAGTTCAATACTTTTGTAGCAGCACTAGGCACAGGGGGTTGGCCCCTGGGCTTGGTTAGATCGGGATGAAGTCTTATGATGCGAAGGGCCATGGGACGTGGTTGTTGGTGTCATGACATGCGGTTTATCTTGGCGACCAGAGGAATTTCTGGGTCGAGACTTGGTATGATCAATCCCAACTGACCAAAATCGAAATTTGCGTGCTTCAGAGAAGTGTTCAGAGGCCTTTGGGCCATGCATGTCTAACGGCACAGGAGGGTTTTGATCTAGTGAGGATGGAAGAGAGGAAGGAGTTTTGCGTTTAAAAGCGTGGGGCAGGGTGCAAGCCATTTGCTTAGCCCAGAAAACCCAGAAGCTTAGCCCAGAAAACCCAGAAACTCAAAGAAAAACTCCCTAGACAGTGATAAAGAATCTGAAAGTTCCTTAAAATCTAGGTACCAAAGGCTTGGCAAAATGAAAAAATTGGAAAGGATTTGAAAGTTAAAAGAGCCGTTGCAATACCTGGTAAAGGATTTCAGCAAAGGTTGAGCAAATGTTGGCAGAAGCAGACTATCGTGGAGGCTATCACGGAGAATGCAGGCTAAGCGTTCAGTGTGCAAAGTGCCCAAATGATGAAGAAAGAGGAAATTTATAGGTTTTTGAATTCAAAAGAGGTTGGGAAGAGTTTTGAATTTGAAACGACGGGCAGTTATGACCACGTAGGTTGAAAATTAGGGTTTGAACCCTAAAAAGTGTAATGATATCTTTTGTGAAATGACGCAAGCATTAAATGCGCGCGGCTTCCAAGCGCCGGCACCCACGCCTGGAAAGGCAGTTATACGCTGTGGCGCGTCAGTGCAGAGAGAGGGGATGTGTCCTTTCACATTCGTGCGAAGTACATCTTATTTCCCTGAGAATTCCTCGTGGCAATTTTAGCCGGATTATTACAAAAGAATTATGTTTAAGAGAATTTAGTCTAAGTTCCTGATAGTTATAGCCGGGTTCACGTGACATTAGCAACTCGGCGTGGCTGATGGCGATCATGACTGGGTTAAGATGGCGTGAGTAATTCCGACCTTCTGTTAAGATAAGTTTGGTGTTTGTAACCACGTGCGGATAGAAGGGCAAACCCGGATTGAACATTTAGTTGACCTCGGTGAACTAAAGGAAACTTCAATCTAGTTGTTTGAATGCGTTCAAGCTATTTCAAGACATGTGCGAGAAACATAAATAAACTTTGTATTGATACTTGATGAGGTTACATAGTTCTGTTACAAAGTAATAAACTGATATACTCATTTACAAAGACGATTACAAGATCAAAATACGAGAGGATTAGGCTGAATTCGTAACTTCACTTTGCGAATTTCCTAATTACAACAGGTGATGGGCAACCAGATCCGTCCTACGATGGTTGGGATAGCCGGAGCTGGAGATCGAACAATTATCCAAAGATCATCATAGTGGTGAAGATCTTTGTTGGATATGTTGGAGACCCTAAAAAAGTTTAGCCAAGTCGATAAGGACCGGCAAACATGTCCAGGGTCTCCCGTCGAGGATGAAGAAGCTCAGATGCGAGTAAATTCATCATTCTTATGGGATATTCGCCCAGGAAGAGAGTAAGGAGGCAAACCAGATGTGTGATAAGGTGAGTGGCCCAGGAAGAATTTATAGGCCAGGGAGACTCCAGGCGGCATGCGGCAATAAATGCTAGTTATGAGGAAACGGAAGGGTCATCGGCAGTAAGGCTGTTTTTATACGAATGACGGTTTCCTTTCCAAGAAAAAGAATAATGACTGCGGTTAAAGAGCGTGAACATTAAACGCGTGCGAAGACCAAGGGCGGCCAAAAGTGGCCAATAAATGCGAAGATATGATCGTAGGATATCAGATAAGTAAAGCAAACAGTCATCAAATTAGAATATGCCACGTGTCTCCATCTCACCAAAGATTGGGGGCAACATGCGTATAGAGAGTTTGAAACAATAAACTCGGTATAATTCAGATGAGACAATCTCTGGTGCTATGAAGACACCGGGATAATTATGTAAACCCGGTTAGCTGAGGATAGGAAAATGACAAGTTGATTAAACGTGCTATGCCGAAATAAATAGAGCCTTGCGTGCTGTGGAGATACCCGGATATCTATTCTAAAAGGAACCCGGTGCGTGCCTGGTAAAGTGATAAGTTGGGAACCACTTCCTAACTCTTGATCAAACCAAGCAGGAAGAGACCGGGGTGGCGAGCAAGTAATCTCGGCAGCTCAGAAACCTAAACTTCCGAGCTTGGGGGCAATTGTTATGGACTCAAATAATGGGCCTGACAGACATAAGGCCCAATAAAAGTACCGCAGGCGGGAATCTCCCTTCAATCAGGTACATGATTAATTATCCATGGAATATGCCTATAATTGAGGCACCGTACAGGTAATGGAGCAGGCACTTACAGGACGTGGGAGGCGCATAATGATGGTGGTAGGATGCAAAGCAAGGAGAACAAAACCCTAGGTAATCTCTATAAATAGGAGGTTGCCCATCAGGTGTGTACACGATGTTCATTAGTCCATTCTTTACCATTCAGTCTCACTGTGCACACACATCACCCCTTTGGCGAAAAGCCTACTTGTGTAAGCACGGTGATCGCTGAGCATTCTCTGATATCTCCTTCATAGATATCAGTGGATGATCCTTTATTCTCTGGTGCTCAACTCTTAAGAAAACCTTTGAGGAAATCTCTGATCCGATTTTAATATCTCCTAGCCCATTGAGGCTAGACATTTGTGTTCTACTTCAGAACAGAAAGGTTGTGTCGTATGCAGTGTGGAAAGTTGACATGTTATTGGCGGATGAAAAGGTACATCGCTATATATACTTCACCCATGTGTCATTCAACATTCATCTACCATCTTCCAGTTTTAGTAGAGTCTCTAATGACGGTTTTTTAAACTATATTTTTTGTTATGGTTCAAGAATCGAGGTTTCTGCTACTCACAAAAATCTCATTGGAAAATTGAAAGACGAACCTAGAGAAGGCATGGTTTACAACTTCCAGAATTTCCAGGTTCTGGAAAATGATGATAAATATAGAATTACCACAGGTCCGTGGAAATTAAACTTCCACCTACATACGTATATTGAACGATCTGACGAACTCATCTTGGGTGAGACATATAATTTCAAGAATATTGCAGACATACAACAAGGCAATGTCAGTGACGAGGGTTTAATAGGTGCGCCTAGTATATGTTAATAATGTTGACATTTATTTTAAATATGTCATTTGTAAACAATTAAGTAAGTTGAAAGGAATGATTTGCAGATGTCATTGGCTTGATTTGCAGATGTCATTGGGTTTTGCAAGCTTTTGGACGTTTGCAGGATCAAAGAAGGGAGTGTGATATAATCAAGAGATTAAATTTCAGTATTGTTGATCAAAGGTAAAAAAACAACCTCATTATTCTGTTTTCGTTTAATGTACAGATTTCTAATTTTATCTGTTGTAATATGTTTTTCCTATAATTATTTAAGTGAAAACACTATAAATGTTTCTCTTTGGGGTGATTGCGCTGAAGAAACTTTTGGAAAGAAGCATGAGGATATGGAACCTCCAATTACAGTGCTTGAACGTTTTGCCAGACTAAATAGAAACACAGGTTCTTCTCAGATTATGATATTATCTACCACATAAGTATAGTCTCATTTTTTTATCTCTTTGTTAATTTTATAGCATATTTTACTCTTACCAGATTATGGACATCTGAGTAATGCATTTAATGCTACTTTGGTCACTCTAAATTCAAATATTCCTAAGGAAAATTTGATGAAGGAAAGGTGGGATAACAATATAAGACTATATTAAAAGAATTTCAAATGCTATTGTCTTTCCTATTGAAAAAAAATATATTTACACTTTGAATAAACGTCCCAATGTACAGACTTAGTCAAGACTCTATTGGCACACAGTTGTTTAGTTAAGTATCAAGTGCAGATTATCCTACATACTCAGCTGAATCAATGTTAAGCTTCAGAAAAAGGATTCCACTTTGTGAAATTGCTAAGTTAGATCAAGTAAGTACTATGTTTTTTGTTTCTGAGTACTTATTTTTGTAATGTTATTTAGAATTAATAAATCAACGATGATTGTATTGCTAATAATTATTGGTTACGTAAGCAAATATTTTTTTACTTCTTCATTGATCAGGAGTGTGATATCGTGACAAAAGTGACAATTCAAAAATGTGAAACATTGTATGGTTGGTTCTATGATGCATGTCCGCGTGATAAGAAGCCTGAGTATCAATCAAACGGCTCTCTAAAATGCACAAAGTGTGATAAAGACGTGCTTATGATTGTTCCTAAGTAAGGCATTTATATTTAGTACAGTTTGTTCAGAGAACAAAGTTTATTTACACTAATAAACTTTGCAAACTTTTCAATTTGACTTGACAGATATAAGGTGCACTACAAAGTGTACGATGACACTGGTAAATGTTTGATCATATTTTTTGATCGTCATGCAATTGAGTTATTGGGTAAATCTGCATCAAAGATGAAAGAGTTGTGAAAAAGTTACGCACATGTAATCATCAAAGTACTTTATATCCATTTGATATTGTAAACACATTAATGTATTTATTTGTTTAAATGAAGGAGGGAAGAAATTCTACTATTCCCAAGGAACTCGATGAAATTCTTTGGGAAGCTTGTCATTGTCAAACTTAAGATTAAAAGCCACAACATAAAGCATAGGACAAGTAGCATTGGGGTCACACAGTTACGTGCGACAATAATTTGATAAAACAGTTTAAGTATTCCAATCAAGAGGTAAGTGTTCATGACATGTAAGGAACAACAATTATTCGTACTATTGAATTATGTGTCAGCAATTAAATTACAACTAAATTTTGTTTGTATTCGTAGGAACAAACAACAATCATAATAGAGGTATAAGTTTTTATACATAGTCTATTTTTTGATATGTTCTGGTGTTGTTCATAACATATTATTTTCTATGCCCGTAGGAATCAAGCTGTCTCCACGGTAATATTCGCACAATATCACAAGAAAATGTCATCGAAGATGGTGATATTACTGTGTCACAACTGACAACACCACCTGAGGCTTACACAAAACGGAAGACGCTTGGCAACGATACTCCAATTGTATATGAGGACCTTGGGCTTGCAGAGATTTGCACACAAAAAATGAGCTCAACTAAACCCTTGAAAAACATCAAGAAGGAGAAATAGTTCTTATCATGTTTAGCATCCTATTTTAGCATGAATCTATGGATATCATGGTTTTTTTCGAATTCTTGAATTAGCATTATGTTTCTCTTGGATGTTTAGTATTATGTTAGCATCCTATTGTGCATTTATTTCTCCTTGTAGTTTTGTGGAGGCGTAGTTACTTACATGCAAAATGAATGGATAACTTTTGTTTCATGGGATATATGAAATTTGGATATTTAAATTCCTCGCTGCTTTCTTGTGAGCCATGACTTCCGAACTCGTTTCACTACAAAACGGGTCAAATAATCATATCATTAAATTAGTCCATGTGTTATTACATTAAAAATAATTCAGTTAATACTGTTAAAGTAATTTTCTTTTCTAAAAACAAATATAAATTATTTCCTAGACAATTTCCCTTCACTCCAGAAATTTTGATCCTCTCAATAATAATTACGGGCTAAAATTAGACATTTCATTTTCAAGTTATTTGAATTTATTTGGATATTATTCCTATTTAATTCGTATTTTTTATTATTGTGGTTTAGATAATTTCCCAATACTCCAGAAAGTTTGACGACTTTAATAATAATTGTGGGCTACAGTTACGCATTTCATTTTCAAGCCATTGGAATTAATTAAGATATTGTTTCCATTTCGAAGATAAGGTAATAAAATAAATTTTCCATTGAAAATATATTAAATCATAATTGAATCAAAAATCATAACCAAGTAATAGGCATTTCCCAAAAATAACCAAAAAGTTCATTTTCCATTGTTGTTGGAATCTCTAATCCATTTTTGAAGAATTAATGTTGGGATTTGGTTAACCGTTAATACATATTATTAATTTAATATTCAAGGAAAAAAACATGTTCTCGAATTTTACATAGAGTCCGATTTTGAAGATAGGTAATAAATATTAATTCAACCGTCTTTATATGGAATTTTCTCTTAAAAATAAGACCAAAGTGGTATATTATACATATTAATATCCTTAAAGAGCTGCAAAGAATCTAGAGTTTTGACATACTAAAGTATGAATGTATGACTCGCTTAATTTGAAAAATTATGGAATCACTCATTATTATATTACCAATCAGAATTATAAGGTTGATTCGTAAGTATTTTTGTTTTAATTGCAGTGCGAAAATTAGTAATAATAACTTAAGAAGTTGAGTTCATATCATTTTTTTCAAATTCGTTTACTTTTGTGGTTTGATCACATTATGATTATGGGAGAAAATTTGGAAAGAGAAACTAAAAAAGGAAGGAAAATTTGATCGAATAATTGTCTTTCAAAGGAAGGAAATAAAATTTTTTTCAACTACATTAACCACGACAATTAATTCCATTTACTTTCGTGATTCAATTTTAACAAAAACTGGAAATTCATAAATACGATGTTTTCTTACATGGCGATCCATGCCAATAGTTGAAACACATAATGGGATCAAACTGTCCGGATACCATTGATTCACATCTAGTCGTTAGTTCTTTTCAATATGTTTCAGTTTTCGCGTTTCATTTTGAATGTTACAGACCATCTGTCATGAACGAATAGGTTAGTCATATAAACTATTATTGACTTACATAAATTACTTATATAGCTTTTCGATCTATAAATCAAAGACGTCAAGCATCTGTGACCTCTCATTATTCTCAAAAAAGGTAATCAACTATGAGTAACAAGCGCTCTGCCGTGTCAAAAACAAATGCCATTGAAGGAGGAGGTCAGTCACTTCATATTGATGTTAATATACTGTAGAGCTTATATTTTTTTAGATTTTCATCAATTGAATGCCAATATTTATTCAGTTTCGAACAAACTGGTTTTGTAGGTAAACGAATATGTTCAGAAGGTTGTTCAGAAAATCATTGCTGTAATTCTGTTGGTGTTTCTGGAAATTCAGTTAACCAGCTGACGATGAATTGTCAGGGATCATGAATCGAGAATGAGTTACCAACTGTCAAATCTTCTCTTTTGAATCCTTTGTCAAGTAACCATATCCAATCTGTTTTGACGGATATTACTAACACACCCAGTAGCTCAAATTGCATGCAACACGATGACAGTTGTTTAACGTACAATAGCACCCTTAATGTTACTCATACAGTTCGACCTGAATCACAATCCGTGAATCAAAAGAAGCGAGGAAAAACACATCTGCCACAAATTCGTGAATTAGCTACTGATTTATGCAAAATTCTAGACATTCCATTACATGAAAGTAAGTATCGGTTAAAAAAGTAAATACATTCTCTCTTCTTTTTTTTATTGTCAGATTTCATCATATTTAAATAAAACTTCTTGAAAACATTTTCTACCAGACGTGTACGTTTCATTCCAATTACTTAGACGATAGAGATGCTAGTCTTGAATGTCAATTTTGTGGTTCACAGATGTGGTTTGCAGAGAGACTGAAAGGTCTCAAGAAAATTTTAGTTGCGCAGTTTGGCATTTGCTGTTGTAAAGGAAAGATTATCGTTCCTTTGTTGAAAAGGCCTCCTGAAGAGCTTGAACAACTCTTTTTCAACAAAGATTCATCACATGCAAAAAAATTCTTGAGAAATATTCGTTTGTACAACATGTTTTCATTCACCTCTATGGGTGGCAGAATTGACCATTCAATCAACTCTAAGGGAGGAGGCCCTTATTCATTTGTCCTTTCAGGTCAAAACCACCATTTGATTGGTAGTTTATTGCCTCCTCAAGGAAATCCTCCAGTTTACGCCCAACTATATATTTATGACACTGAAAATGAAGTATCAAATCGAATTTCGACCGTGAGGTTAGTGTTATTTAAATATATTTACCCGTTGTACATATTTCTTTAATAAATACGACACCAGATTTAATATTTTGTACATTTTGATTTTTCCCAGCAGTCATGTTGGTGGTGAACATTTGGATCAAAGTATTGTTGAAATGTTAAAAGAATTCCTGGATAAACACAACTGTGTGGTCAAACATTATAGGAACGTTGCGGAAATCATTAAGCAGAATGTCATATCTGATGTTAGTATAAGGCTAATCAGAAGTAGCAACGTAACTGGCCAATCTAAGTAATATAATATGCCCACAACTTCTGAGCTTGCAGCTCTAATTGTAGGTGACTTTGATAATTCATATACAAAAAGGGACATCATTGTCAAACGACAAAGTGGAAGTTTACAAAGAATCAATGAGCTACATATGGCATATCTCCCATTGCAGTATCCGTTGCTTTTCCCATATGGAGACAACGGTTATGACTCGTCAAATGAACATGCTCAAGAGTCACTATCAACCACAAAAAAGAAGAAGAAGCTAACACCAAGGGAATACATGGAATTCCGTTTAATGAGGAGGAAGTTTGAAAGGTCAGTCATATTGCATGGAAAAAATTACTACAGTAGTTCATTGTAGACGGATACTCAATGGTTGAAAGCGATAGGTTTGATTACATTAGAAAGCATCAAAAGGATTTAAGGGTTGACCTTTACAGTGGACTAACAGATGCAGTTACCAGAGGAGAGACGGACCCTTCATCGACAGGACGTCGAGTTATTTTACCGTCTTCTTTTATTGGTGGCGCACTATACATGATTCAAACTATCAAGATGCTATGGCCATTTGTGCTTGGGCTGGTTATCCAGATATATTTCTGACCTTCACATGCAACCCAATGTGGCCTGAGATTACTCGTCATTGTGAGAAAGACGGTTTAAAACCCTGTGACAAACCAGAAATATTGAGTAGGGTATTCTACATGAAGCTTGACAAATTAATGAGGATTTTGAAGGATGAGAAGATACTCGGCTCCATCAAAGCAGGTATCCTTTTACTATTATTTGAACAAGATTAAATAATCATTGTAAAGTAATTCAATATTTTTTTCCTTTGATAATCAACTTTCGGATTTATATAATTTACAGAATCTGCAGGTCAATCATTACTGCGATTAACAAGGAACATGAGGCTGAAGTCTTCCAACGATCCAATTGAGCAACAAAAAATAAAATCATTTTCAAAATGGTTGTTACTTGTAGGAGATGGAGACATTGGATTACTACACGATGGTATTGCAGACGTCGTTATTCCAGAAGATTTTTTGCTTCACGATGATTGTAATCCAATTAACATACCTGAATGCAATTAAATGCTCTGGCTTTCCTCATCATAAATTGGTTTTGAAAATTGGTGTACCTGTTATGTTAATAAGGAACATTGACCAATCTGCAGGATTGTACAACGGTACAAGACTTCAAATTACACAACTTGGGAAGAATGTCGTTAAAGCTAAGGCATTGAATGGAACAAGCGCAGGTGAAGAGATTTTGATACACAGAATGGATATGAATCCTTCTGAAACTACACTGCCATTCAAAATGACAAGAAGACAATTCCAATCATAATTTCATTTGCAATGACGATAAACAAAAGTCAAGGTCAATCATTGTCAAATGTAGGCCTTTACCTACCAAGCCCAATTTTCTCACATGGGCAATTATATGTTGTCATGTCTAGAGTTAAGAATTTCAGTGGTTTAAAAATCCTTATACTAAACGAGTTTGGTAAATGCAGTAATACCACAATAAATGTTGTTTATAGAGAAGTTTTCCAAAACTTTTTGTTTCATTGATATAGGGTAGGTTTCAGAATGAGTACTATGTTATGATCTTTGTAAAAGTGTATTGATTTAATAGAACAGTTAATTTGTTAAATATTAGTCCATCTTATTCATTTCAAGTCTTTTTGGTACAAACATATCCGTGCATCGTACGGGTCGAAAGTCTTGTTTAGTTAATACCTTTACACTTTTAGTCAATATCATTACTCATTTAATATTAACTAAAGGCCTAAATGTACTAACTAAATGAGTAATGATATTGATTAAATGCCTAATGGTTGACTAAATGAAAAATGATATTGACTAAATGTGTAAATGAATTCACTAAATGAGTAATGATATTAATTAAAGAAGTAATGATATTGGCTAAAGGCGTAAATATATTAAATAAATGAGTAATGATATTAGTTAAAGCCGTAAAGGTATTAACTATATGAGTAAAGACGTAAATCAATTTTAAAAAAAATAATATAATAAATTGATTTAATTATTTTATAATTCTAAAATTAGAACTATTATGAGAAAAATGTCTACAAATTAGAATAAAATTTAATTATTTATTATTTATTTTTACAATTATTAATGTTGTCAAACATATTGCAAGTATAACAAATATGTGTTGTAGTGTTGTCAATTGTTTTATTAAAGTTGTCAATTGCATGTGGCCAAACTTTAAGAGCTTGTTTGGTTTGAGGGGAGGGAGGGGGAGGAAAAGAGGAGAAATATATTTTTTCTCTCATCTTTACTAAATAACTCATGAAATTTTTTCAATATTTCACAAATGCACTTTCAAAAAAAAGAATATTCTTCTCATTAATGACAATTTGGTCAATATCCTTCCTAAAAATTTATCTCTTCTCATTCCCTCTCCTCAAACCAAACACATCCTAAAGTGTTAAGGTGTACTATCTCCAGTCCTAATTATAGCACTACAAATATTATTCTATAATTAGGATTGAAGGGAGTGTGTGTGTCTATATATATATATATATATATATATATGAGTGTATCGTAGCTCAATGATCAGATATCTTTTGTGGCCCCAAAGGTTTTGAGTTCAAAGTTCAAACCCTCCCTCCAACACCTTAGGAATAATTTAGCCACACAAAAAATTTGGCCAAAAAACATCCCGCTGCGTCTGAAAGAGCTTCGACCAGGGAGGGGGATTCGCCTTTTAAAAAAAAAAAAGTTATAAGTATTTTGATAAAAAGCAAAAAAATCTAAAATTTCAGATTTCTAATTAGGACTTATTTATCTTTTCCATTTCTTAACAAAATTTTTATATTTTTGTAAGTTAAAATGATATTTATTTGTTTTTTTCCTTCAAAAAATAATACTACTTTTGTGCTTATTATAATATACCTTCCAGAAGGTTTCTAATTTTTAAATATAAGTTACTTTATAAAAAAATAATAGTATTAAACATTGTTAATAAACTCGTGAGTTAACTATTTGAATTTATCGTTTCTACATTTTTAGCTTACCAAATTGAGTCAAGTCATTGGTAAAACTCGTGATTATTGTAAACTCAGTTAAACTTACGAGTTTATACACCGAGTTTACCGTTTTAAAATTTCTAGTTTACAAAACCATGTTAACTCATTTTTAAACTCTTGTATACTTTTTTGATTGGACCATGCTCAACAGCTTTATATGAGTTTTGTAGAAATTTATTTGTTAAATATGGTAGATTTTAAATGTTGATGGATTTAATTTTAATTATTTAGATTTAAAATATATTTAAATAAATTGTTTTCATTTTTTATATCTTAATTATTTATTATACACTATTATTATATATTTAATAGTGCAAGTAAAATTTTACGAGTTTACTATTCAAGAAATTCATTTAAACTCGTGAGTTTGACAACCTTAGTATTAAATTATTTTTTCCACGAATGTCTTCAAATAATTTATTATATTGAGAGATAATGTAAGAAATAAATTAATAGTAATTAAGACAAACTAATTTTATTTGGAGGGTAGTCTTTAAAAATAATAATTTTCTTACTTTTTTTTTTGTGAAAACTATTTTTAACTATAATTTGTGATTGAAGTGAATAGAATCTTTAATTTAGTAAGAAAATCAAACCCATAATTACATTCTAATAATTTAAAGGGTTTAATGTTTCTGCATTTGCTATAGAAATTTTTTTTCTGCCACACTCACATAAAAGTGAGTGGGTCCCATTGTAAAGAGAAGAGAGAGAATATCAATGGGACCCACTCATTTATACGTGAGTGTGACAGATAAAAAAGTTTTTGTAGCAAAAGCAGAAACATTGAACCCTAATTTAAATATAATTATATGGTTTTAATGTTTCTGCTTTTGCTGCAGAAACATTTTTTCTGTCACACTTACATAAAAGTGAGTGAGTCCTATTATAAAAGAGAGAGAGAGAAAAAAAAAAAATTAGTGAGATCCACTTACTTTTATGTGGAGGTGGCAGACAAAATGTTTTTACACCAAAACCAGAAACATCAAACCCTAATTATATATGAGGGTAAAGATGCAAAAATACACATGTACTTTATCTTCGGGAGCGCCCAGCACCATATGCTTTTTTTGGGACCAAAAATACACATGTGGTTACCAAATAGGTGCAAAAGTCACACCTCTGTTAACAAAAAAAACGTTGACCGTTAAAGACTAACAGAAATGCTGACTCACCATATATGTTATTATTTTAGTATCTGAAAAAAAAATTGGTCTCCATTTTTCACGCACCCCATCTCCACCATGCCATTTTCGATGTGATGCAGATCACGCCGTTGTGGTCCTAGAAAATCTCACCGGCCATAGGACGTTTTTTCAACGACAACGGTCTGGTGTTGCGCCGCTGTTGAAGTGGTCTTCACCGTCGCAGTGTGCTTTCGGCCCAAAGTCCCTTGCTCGTCGACTTCTATTCTTCCCGACGCCAGCCCCTCAGGCTCTGTTTCTTCCCCCCCCAAAATCGTGCCAACCACAAACGCCTTCTTGTCTCGAATCCCCGAGCATCCTTGTTTTTTTTTTTGACCAAGTTAACCTCCAGTACCGTCGGAAAGTTCCCACCCACGCTCTGTTTGGCTTCCCTACTGACTCCATCTTCCTTCCTCCTCATGCTCTGTTTTACTCCTCCATTAACATTGTCCTCTTGCGTATTGGCTCTGAAAGGGATTTGGTCTAGTTTTGAAACAAAAACTAGAAGGTAGGGCTCTCACTCATAACAAGAATACGAAAAATATAATAAATAAATAATCGTGGATTCAATCAATATGCAGGTCATTCATTTCTGGTGAGACCAACATCATGTGCCATACGCATTCAAAGCAATCACCTCATCATAAAAAATAAAAAAACAACATGCTTGGGGGTTGAACATATCCACATGCATCCATTATTTGTATAAGAATATGTAAGATAATGGGGGTCAGCAAAGAAACATGTTGCAGGATTGATTATAGAGCAAGCTTGCACGTAAGACGCGTCTACTTGTGTATTTTGACTTATTAAATTATGGTTTCTTTATATACTCAAAAGTCACAACCAATATATCCCAGAATGAGAACTCAGAAAGTCATTAGTCTCAGTGCATGTGCACATATAAGCTACAAGTGATCACACCAAATATCGTCAATGAAAATTTCTAAAGCTATAATTTGAAAGCACGTAATTTTTCAGATTATTATACTGCACAGTGGAAACGAATTCTATTATACCATAAAATTTGAGGCCATGCACTCTGTTTGCCTTCATCTACTCGCATTCTAGATTTGCTTATGATGGAACCCAAGCTTAAAGTGAATATAGAAACTTGCAACAGCCTAGCATTGTGTAGGTCTAACCAGAAAAGCTACAAACAAAATAGGGAAAAAATGACAGAAAATTCACACGCACTCACTGATTCTTACTCTTGGCCGACTAGTCATAGGCCCATCGGCTTGCATGGCAAGAAAATTGACAACTTCAGCTTCTTTTACAAAATTGAAAGAGTTGATTACAACATTATAGCCAAAACATTTGCAAGCCAGCTACGCAAGTTATTTCACTGCCAAAGAGAAGAAGCAATATAATTATGTACTTACATGTGTGGATCAACTATGGATTAAGGAGTTTGAACTTGGAAGCTTTTTCCTCCTTGTCCTTGGATAAGCATCTTTCAATTTCTTGATAACATCTCTCATTGAGGGTCTCATGTGTGGATTCTTCTCGTGCAACTCGAGCCAACAAAAGCACTATCTTTGACTTGTTCAAGTACATTTGAATTCAAAACCTCCGCTGCAAGGCTTGAATCAACAATTGTATGAATGTCTCCTGTTTCCCTCCATCGAGTTCTAACCCAAATTCCTATCTCAGTTCCATTCATAAATGATGGATCTACCGCCTTCTTCCTTGTTATCAAGCTGAAGCAAAACCATCCCATAACGATGTTAATGGAGGAGTAAAACGAGCATGAGGAGGAAGGAAGATGGAGTCGATAGGGAAGCCAAACAGGCGTGGGTGGGAACTTTCCGACGGTATGGGAGGTTAACTGAGTCAAAAACAAACAAGGATGCTCGGGCATTCGAGACAAGAAGGCGTCGGTGGTTGGCACGATTTGGGGGGTGAAGAAACAGAGCCTGGGGGGCTGGCGTCGGGAAGAATAGAAGTCGACGAGCAAGGGACTTTGGGCCAAAAGCACATCTGCGACGGTGAAGACCACTTCGACAGCGGCGCAGCACCATACCGTTGTCGTTGAAAAAACGTCCTATGGCCGGTGAGATTTTCTGGGACCACAACGGCGTGATCTGCATCACATCGAAAATGGCATGGTGGAGATGGGGTGCGTGAAAAATGGAGACCAATTTTTTTTTTTTTCAGATACTAAAATAATAACATATATGGTGAGTCAGCATTTCTGTTAGTCTTTAACGGTCAACGTTTTTTTTGTTAACAGAGGTGTGACTTTTGCACCTATTTGGTAACCACATGTGTATTTTTGGTCCTAAAAAAAACATATGGTGCTGGGCGCTCCCGAGGATAAAGTACATGTGTATTTTTGCACCTTTACCCTATATATGACTTATATTTTGGGTTAGTGAGAGTGTGAGACTCCCCATATAAAATAGCAAAATATACCATAAATTAGCAATATCTTTCAAGGTAATTTAACTAAGTGAATTTGTAAATACAATTCTTTTTCAGATCTCCCCCTAATTATATGGTTTGCTTCCATCCATAAAAAATGTTTCTTTTTTGTTGAACAATTAATGAGGGATTTTTATTGAAAAAAAGCCATTGATAGTCCAAAAAAGGCAGAAAAATAAGTAATATTTTGGATTAACAAAACTCTATGATAAGTAATTTATATTAGTATTTGAGATTGAATAAGTATTATTCTTTATATTCACATTATTATTTAATAATAACTATTTAGAATTAGACATTTGTCATTAAAAAATATATTGTATCAGTTTACTTATTCTCTATCTCGCAAGAAAATAATATATTCTTTTTGCAAGATCTCAAAATGTCATTTTCTTAAATAATTTTTGGAAAACTTGGGAAAAAGCCTCCGATAAGAATGACCTAAATAAAAAAAACCAATACTCTATAGGCATAAAATTTGAAGAAAACCGATACTTTCTATTTATAAGAATATATTAGGTTCTTTTTACCAATAAAATTTTAATGAAGGAAATTTTTTCTAATTCTCTCATATTTTCTATGGTATTAACACAATTAGAGAAATTCTCTTCGTTTTAAAATGATTTTTTCTACTTCTGTATTTTCCTTCTCTTGCTGCAGACCATGACTAAGCAATTTGAATTTTATGTTGTCAGTATCTTTACCTATACTATTATTTTCCGGGGTAAAAAGGATCTTTACTTATACTATTTAATATAAAAAAATCTTTAATTACTTGTACTATTCTACTATCATCATTAATGTGAATATTTTTTTACTTAAAAATTATTAATTTAATTATTATTTTTCCTACATACTACCAAGAATTTGAAGGACCTGAGAATTTATTATAGAACTTCTTTAATTTAATATTAACTGTGGTATAATATATTATGACATTTTTCTGCATGTTAAATAATTAAAACGAAATTATGTACTTGTGGTTCTAATTATAAGACTTAGTTAACTTTTTTTGAAGAAATTGAGGAAGCTAATTAAATTACTTTAGAGAATTTCTATTTTTTTTCTTCAAACTAATTAGTTTAACCAATAAACTAATATATAACCTAAGAATACACAACATATGAAATGATTAAGTAATTTATTTAGTTTCTTTAATTTCTCCAAAAAAAGTCAACTAGGTCTTATAATTAGAACCAGAGGTAGTATGTTTTAACTTTAATGCCTCAAGATTATATTTGGGTACGTACATATTTGTTTTACCTAATTGTAGATGAATCCTGCTTATACAAGAACAAATATCTAAGTGCATGCTTTTTACTATGATATAGTTCTTGTGGCTAAATCGTGGGAAGAAATTAACTATAAACTTGAATAACCTAGAAGTCTAAGGGCTTTCACTTAAATAAGATCAACACACAATATATGCATTGCAATTTTAATAAGAGGCAAGTTAAAAACAATTTGGAGGTTAAAATGAGAGATTAAATCATTTTACAAGTGATAAAGTTTAGATATGGCTCGATTATACAAAAAGATGATAAAACTGATGGAGATGTTAATTATAAAATTTAGCCTAGGTAGTTTAAATGAAGAGATTACTTGTGGTATTTGTGATCAAAAGGTACCTAATAAAGTAAAAGAGAAGACTGGGAAGTGTTATTATCCTAATCTAAGACTAACAACACTATTAGCTGCAAATGTTATTCTTTAAGGGAAATCAAGAGTATTAAGTAGCGGTGGCTAAAATGAGTATGTTGAAATGGATGAATGAGCATATTAAAAAAAAAGAATCGTAATGAACACATATAAGAAAGAGTTGAACTGACATTTATTAAAGAGAAAATAGTATATATATATATATATAGAAGTGGTTCATAGACATATAAAGAATGACATTTGGATGTGTAAGTAAGAAAGGTGGATAATCCAATATGGAGTCTTATGGAGCAAAGGCTTTGTCAAGTTATTGAGAGAGACCCTTTTATTTAACAATTTAACTAAAGATTTGGTTCTAAAAATAAATTAAGGGTATTTGTGTCATTTAATAATTAAAATAGAATTTTATTTTAGTTGTTTAACATGCAATGTAATTTTATAATAGTTTTTTGGGAAAATTCCATTAAAATACCATCTGAATTTGTAAAACCCCCAGATGCCCATTGAATTTGTAAAAAGACTTAGAGGTGACATGGACTTATTAAGGATATGCGAATTCAGGAAAAATGACCACAATGCCCTTAAGCCTCTTGTTCGTCCTCTTGACCCACTTCGTCGCCGCTGCTCACGCCGCCTTGGACGCCGCTCCCTCCGCCGTGGACGCTGCCGCCGCCAGCTTCTAGAGATCCAGACATCCGCTCGCAGTAGAAATTACAGTAGCGAAAGTTTCCACATTCTCTCATCTTCAACCCTCACTGCTTTGTTCCTACCGCTGTAACCGGAGGCCTCGCGAAAGTTAGCAATTCTCGCCAATTCTTGAGAATACCTCGCCAATTGTCGGGATGGTTGCCAATTCTTGAGAATTGACAAGAATTGGTAACTTTGGCGAGAATTGGTTGCCCAGCCTCTGGTTCTGGCGGTAGGAACAGAGTAGGTGACGGGTTGAAGACGAGAGAATGTGGAAACTTTCGTGCTGTAATTTTTGTCTGCAAAGCGGATGTGCTGGATCTCCACGGTGGCAGGAACGGCGTCCAAGGCGGCAGGAGCGGCAGCGACAGAGTGGGTTAAGACGACGAACAAGAGGCTTAAGGGCATTTTGTTCATTTTTCCTGAATTCGCATATCCCTAATAAGTCTATGTCACCTATAAGTATTTTTACAAATTCGTTAGGCATATGGGGGTTTTAAAAATTCAGATGGTATTTTAATAGATTTTTTTTTTTTTTTGGTCTCATTTGATATTAAATTACTAAAGACGTCGGTAATGAAATTCTTCCTTGAAGGAATCTTATCACTTCCACCTAATCTTGATTTGATTCTTGCATCGATCTTCATCGTTGGGCGTTGCATTTTGTTTAGACGCCTGTCATAATTTCTTTCAATACGCATGTTTTATTACTCAAAATCTATTTCCAAATTATTTACAAATTTCAATAATTACACCAATTTAATTATTATATAATAAAAATCATCTAAAAATAGTCAGCATAAATTCCTCATTATTGGTAAAGAAACATAGATTCCTTATTCATTAATTAGAGCTAAAAATTTCTAAGTCTTAATATTATAAATATACAAAAATATATTTTGACTAATTTAAATTAAGATTAGTACATGATGTGGCAGATACAAGATACTGTATCTTCTGCTTGTGATTCGGCAGATCCGGATCAGTTCACTGTAACAGATTTCCGACCAACTTTTTTTATTTTTTATTTTTAAAAATTAACTTATGTGGGTCCTACATAGTCTGGGGCCCACAAGGCGTCTCCGACCTATACTATAAATGAATACTCTCCCAGTCTCCCTCATGATCCCCTAGCTCCTTTTATAGCAACACGTTTCATTCTTTGGTTCTCATACGTGGTTACGTAATCGCCGTCACCGTCGCCTGATTAGCTACGAACACCGTCTCCTGCGGAGAAGAGGAACAGTTTCTTAAAAGATAGGGCTGAGAAATATTTATGCGGATCAGATCAAAATACAACAGAAGATATCTTCATCGGTGATTCCTGAAAGTAAGAGCATGGAAAGGTGTTATGGCTTGGGGTCTATTGTGATTCTGGTAGCTCTAACGGCGTCGATGGTGGTGTTGCCGTTGATGCTACCGCCGCTCCCTCCCCCGCCGTTGGTGCTTCTGTTCTTTCCGGTGGGGATATTGGCCGCACTCATGTTATTAGCGTTTTCGCCTGTGGAAGCTCGGGTAGAAACGTCGCCGTTTAGGTGGCGGTTGTAGGTTAGGGAATAGTTTGTGCGGCGTACGTGATGGCCGCCACGTTTCGCCTTTTTTTTTTTTCTTAAAGGCTGGCCTCTGTGAACTGTGATTAAGATTATCCGCGTGAACATTGTGACCCATTTTCGTCTTTACATCAAAATTGTAAAATCAGTGGGCAAAAAATTCTTCATTCATTACATGTGGTGAATATGGAGATATATAGAGGGATACTTTTGTCAATTTTTCATGGCCTGTATTTGTTAAAATTTCTATTGTTTTCATTTAGCTTCTTTTAAATTTTAAAAATGAAAAAATATTTAATTTTAATTCATTTCAATTTTCATATGATCTGTTTAATTTAGACTTTTATTGTTTTCATTTAGCTTAATTTGATTACTTAATTAAGTGCGCTTATTATGCTTGGCCAAAAGTATGATGATACATAATTTTATTTTATAATTTTAATTTCATCCTCTAATTTTTATAAAAAAAAATATTTAGTATTATTAAGTACTTAAAAAAATGGAAAATAAAACTGATCAAAAGTTCATTGGAAAATATCAGTGAGTGAGGTTTCAAGGAAGGAAAAAAAATATCAAAAAGGTCCTAATTCCAAACCTCCTATCAAAAAATACGAAATTCCAATATCAAAAAATTTTCGTTGTCAAAATATTTTTTCATGTTGTCAAAATTTCCCTATAAAAATATTGTTGTCAAAATGGTTTTTCCTGTTGTTAAAAATTTTATGAGTTTTTCCTCCGGCGTGCAGAATTTTAAAAACTTGTAAATTTTTTGACAAGGAAAAGTCATTTTGACAACAATACTTTCATAAGGAAATTTTAACAACATAAAAAATCATTTTAACAATATGAAAAACCATTTTGACAACAAGACTTTTTTTGATATTGGAATTCCGTAATAAATATAAAAAAAGTTCGATTTGGAGTTAGGACTTTTTTGATATTTTTTTCACTTTCTTGGGACCTCACTGATATTTTTCTAAAGTATATTCAAGCTATCATAATAAATAAATAAAATCAAATATGCAATTACTGAACCAATCTGTGTGCCAAACATGCATGTTCAAATGAATTAGATGCTACTAAAAGAAAGAAAATAAGACAAGCAAAGTGTGCCAAACATGCATGTTCTTCATATGAAACCACATGATTGGTTGATTTTGTTCTATTGATACCTTACTTTGCATTACGGAAGAAATTACACGCAACCTTTTTGTTCAAGTTTAACATTATTCAATTTTATAAGCATAAACACCACATTTTTAATGTCTTATATTAAAGGTATAAAATGAAAATCTAATCACCTATTTATCCTACCTAATAAAAAATTATCAAATATAATCTAAAAGATAGTGGTGGAGTGTGTGTGTATATATATAATGTCTCATTACTATATATGTTTGAGAATTTTATTGTGAGGAAAAGTTTAACATAGTTGTACACTACATTTAATTCTTAATATAAGGTATAGTTGACAAATTTTGAGAGATTATAGTGGTTAAATAAATTACTTAATCATAAAACATCATACATAATTTTTCTGAAATACTCATGTGTATCATTAGATTATATATATGTTCATAAATTAGGAAAATTAGTCTTAAAAATAATAAATATAAATACTTTAAAGTAATTTATTACTCTATTTAGTCTTAAATATAAGATAGAGTAAATTTTTTTTTAGAGATTAAAGAAGCTAAATAAATTACTTAATCATATCATATGTTGTGTATCCTTAGATTATATATTAGTTAAGCAAAATAATTTAGAGAAAAAAATGACAAACATAAATATTTTAAAATAATTTAATCAACTTTCTTGAAAATTCCAAAAAAGTCAACTCTTTTTTATATTTAAGATATAAGAGGTAGTTTCTTTAAGGGAAAATGACGAAAAAATAACACTTGAACTTTAATATTCTATTGACAACAATAGTAATGAGATTAACAAAAACAGTAAAGCAATTGATAACTCATTTTATAATCTATTTAGGATTTTAAAATTTAAGTGTTAACCCCTCCGGTCCTATAATTAGGACCGGATGTGATATTTTTTTTTTAGGATTTTCCCTTTCTTTAACCTCCTCAAATTAATAGTTTTTTTTTATAATAATAAGGACACCTCAACTCACACTGATGGGATTATTATTCCCATTACAATCCTTACCTAGAATCTCTCTCAACTCATCAGAATGCTGGTAAAACTCATAAAGACGGAAGCAGATTAACTCAGTATCCTTTCCTCAGAATCTCTCTCAGTATCCCATCACCACCGTCCGTTGGGGAGAGAAATTGAAAGGCTCAAATCTCAATGAGGCAAAAAAAAAAAAAAAACTGCGCGTGGTTTTTGTTTTTGAAAAATAGATCCTGCACCATTGGATTAATTTTTGGACAGGTAAGATCGAAAGATACTGAGGGATATTAAGAGAGCCGCTTCTGAGAGCATCCGGATCCCATAAAGACCCAGTCCTAACTCAAGTTCCTTCTTTGCTAAAAAATCTGCCATAGAATTACAAGACCTAGACACGTAAGTACACTTTATGATCCAGTCCCTTTCCAACAACAGTTGTACTTCCGTGATGAGGGCTGAGTCACGGTATCCTATAGTATATTAATCAATTTTAGGCAGTACATAGATAGAATTATTCTGACCGGTAAATTAAATCACCGATCTGTCCTATAGTATATTACTTTTTATATTATTATTTTATCAAAGTTTAATTATAACAAACACTGGCTTCAATTGATGCATTGAATGTGACTATACAAAGAAAAGCATAGACTTGCACGTCATTTGGTACACGCAAGAGAGACTGAGAAAGCTTGTTAAACAAGGATTAGTGGACTTTTAATTAATTACGCATTAATTATCATGTTCAGTGGGCAGGCACAAGGCTTGAAAAGGAATGTTGCATACAAATTTTTTATTAAAAAAATATCATGTTGGCTATATTTATGTATACCTTTTTTATTTTGACCAGATGTTATCTATGTATGCAGTGGCGGAAGGTAGTGATGGCCAGTTGGGCCTTTGCCCCAGCTGGCTCCGACTGATCTTATAAAATTTGTTAATATATATATGTATTTATTATATTTTTATTTGGCCACAGCTAATTTTTTATCTTCTCTGTAAGGATAATGTTTGTTTCATTACTCATTGGCTGTAAAAGGAAAGTAAAAAATATCATGTTGGCTATATTTATCTATACCTTTTTTATTTTGACTAGATGTTATCTATGTATGTATTATCTTGTAAAATATATTTATAAAAAGGGTTAAGGTGCAAAAATACACATGTGCTTTTGTTAGAGGAACGCCCAGTAGCAAGTGTTTTTTTTAGGTGCAAAAGTGACTATGTGGTTAAGAAATAGGGGCAAAAGTCACAGTATCCGTTAACAGGTAGGACGTTGACCGTTAAGTTAGAAGATTTGACTAAAATTAATGACGTGGACGCTGACTAGGACTGTGTAGCAGACAAGTGGAACCCAAATGGGTGAGTAATTGATGACTGGGAAAAATATAATTTATTTATCTGGAGAAAATAATTTATTCATCTGGAGAAAATATAATTAAAATCTGTACTCATAATAAAAATACCAAAATAGCCTCAAAGCAGACATGCCTTTTCAACTTCCAACCCAAATTAACCGCCATGCACCGCGTTCATAACGATCACCGCTGTCGCCGGAAACACAACTTGCCGAACACATCCAATGTGGCGTCGGAATCCTAGGAGATCACGGGAGTAACAGCGAAGAGAACGAAGGAGGAGGATTTCTGGGTTGGGTTGGTTCAGTGAGTGCGGATCCACTATTATGGGCGAAAATAGGAGTATCACAAGAAAAACAAGAGAAACCCAGAAACTATAAAGAGAATTGGAGCATTACACCATGAGATCACCAAATGAATACCTTGTTAGAGGCTAACTGAGCGAAGGCATCGAACAATGCTGTACGTTAATTTCATGGATCAAGAACACGCAACGAGAAGTGCCCAAAGGATTCTGACCTGTCTCCTCTGTTCCACAATTTTCCTGACTCTCAGAGGCATTTGATCGAACAGGTGGAGGGTGATTCTCATCTTGATTGAAACCTAAGTTCCCGTTGGCGGGTAACAACAGCCCGATTAGAACCTGGAATAGCATCAAAATGAAACCCTATGATGGAACCCTACGAGGAGCACTACTTGAACGAGACTGTAGCTTAAACAGAAACAACAAGTAGAAGGAGTGGTCTTATCTATATAGTATACACACACACACACACATATATATATTGAAGCAGAGAGTAATACTCCCTCCGGTCCTAATTATAAGAAATAATTGACTTTTTTCGAAAGATTAAGGAAGCTAATTAAATTATTTTAGAATAGTTTTTTTTTTCCTTCAAGCTAATTATTTTAGCTAATAAACTAATATATAATTTAAGGATACACAACATATGAATTGATTAAGTAACTTTTTTAGTTTCCTTAATTTCTCCAAAAAGAGTCAATTAGGTCTTATAATTAGGATCGATGTAGTATATCTCAATGATGTAAGAATTGCATGCAAGCTAGGTTGCTTTCATAACAAGATATTATATTCATCAAAAGACTGATCTAAAGCAAGCTAGATATAAATAGAATTTGCAGGGTACGTATCTTTTGACTATTTCCTTCAAAATATATATGATGTTATGAAGCACATGATATTATATATATATTCCAGTTAGATAATAATAGACATCCGACAATGAAAAATTCTTGTTTGTTTAATCTTTATTTTCGTCCAAACCGTCTACCCTCATGTGATGAGTTATTATTTGAACTCTAGGATTTGTGATACATGTGGGGCAACCGAAGCTTTTGAATCTGGACACCATATTTGATCCAAAATGAAGCATTGACTATTCAATTCTCTTGTCAGTTTTGTCTGGATCGGTGATAAAGATCCCTGGTATGCTTGTATATGCAGTGTTGGTGTCTATTCTAAGGATATGCACTATTTACCTATTTCATCTGGATCATTCGAATGAGATATGAATGGTCTAGATTTGATTTTTTAATTAAAAAATCATTTTTTTAAAAAAAAATATTAGTTGTGAGATTATTTTTATTTTAGATTTTCCATCCATTAAAATGATTTTTTTAAAAAAAATAGAAAGTAAAAAAATCAAATCTGGACCGTCCAGATGAGATAGGCAAATAGTATCTATCCTTGGAATACACACCAAAACTGGATTCGCGTACATGCATTCTGTTGGACCTCAAGGACTATGAACTTATCTTATTAGGCATGTGTTCAAATTTTAGTTCACCAAGTTGTAAAAAGCTAATTCTTTTTACTAGACCCAATCCCTACTCGTAAATGTCAGTGGAGTAGCACCTTTGGCCCTTAACTTTATTCAGTTGGTTAGTCTCAAATAATGATTTTTTCTTTTTTTTTTAATGGTAATTTTGTTTTGAAAATTAAACTTAATATGTTAGGTTTGAGAATGTTTTGTCAACATTTAAAGATTAAAAGTTACTCATTTCGTCCATATATATAAAGTCTTTTCAATCGAATTGCGAGATTCTAAGAAACAACTAAAATTAGTTAAAACTAATAAATATGTATGAAATACAAGTTGTTTTCCAAAAATGCTACTATTTATGAATGAGTAAGAGAGCGAGTAATAAAAAAAAATGATGAAAGGGAATATATAGAGAATAAATGATGAGAGAGTAATTGAAGGAAAAATAGGTCAAAGTCTATTTATTATTATTGAGACAAACTCAAAAGGGATTTTATAAAAAGGGACAAACCTAATTTAAAAAAAAAAAGATCTTATATATAAGGACAAATGGAGTATCAATTTTTAGTAATGACCGGGGTTAAAGGAAAGAAAAAGAACACAATTTATAAAATTAAAGAATTAAAATAAAACATTATGTAAAGTTAAATGACTAAATATGCACTTTCACTGGTAATTAAACATAACTGAATTGGTGTTCAAATTTAATATTCAACTCATAGTGGAAATGCGTCATTGAAGCTTTGCTAGGGTTTGCGCTCTGCCAGGGTTTGCGCAGCGGGTTGATGGCGATAAAGGAAGGGTCGACGGCTCGATCATACGCTGGAGTAGTACATACGAGTCATTCTGCATGGGATGGGGAGTTAGAGGATGAGGCCGTGGATGAAGCATCGGATGTAGACGATGAAATAATGCAAAAACGTAACACATAGGGTATTATGATGTTCTCTCTCTCAGAAGGCTTCAAGCATCGTGCATGGCGCTGCTGGAGACAAACTCTTGTCATGAAAGCCGTTGGAAGGAGGTTTCCGTTTGACTACATGCGACAACGATTGGAATCATTCTGGGCGAGAAAAGGAAGAATTGTTGTAACTGACGCGGCACATGGATACTATCTGGTTCGTTTTGAATCATTGACAGATATGAGTTCGACCAAAGACGAGGGACCATGGATAGTGCAAAATCATTACCTTGCAGTGAAGGAGTAGGATCCAGAGTTTGATCCGGAGGTAGATGTAATGGGCTTGGTCAAGATATGGGTGAATCTACCAGCCTTTCCACCCGAGTTTATCAAGACAAAGCTGCTGGTAGACGTTGGGAATGTAATTGGTCGATTTATTTGAATGGATGTCGTGGCTACAAAGGTTGCTAGGGGCTGGTTCACAAGGATATGTGTAGAAATTGATTTATCTAAAGAACTAGAACTACACTACATACTAGAAGACAAGCAAAGAGATATTGTGTATGAAGGATTAGAAGCGGTGTGTGGTAATTGTAAGACCTATGGACATAGATCATCTGCTTGCCTGAAGTCGCAACCTGCTATCAGTGAAAGGCTGGAAAAAAACCATTGCTAGCGTCTGGCAAGTTGTGTGTAAAACTAACGGGTCTATTTAGATTATGGATGACGTGCCTGACTCTAGTGCTGCAACCCAGACTAGTTTTTAACCTTTTTGAACCAGGTATTGGAGGAGGGACCTGTCAGGATTGCTGATACTACTGCAGAAAACTTAATAGATGTGTGATGTTGCTACTTTTGTCGCTAAAGCAATCAATTAAACTAGGACCAACTAATAATGCAATATAGTGGCAACCTAGGTCATTCTCCCAAGCAGCAAATTGTGGGTTTTTCTTTAGGTTGAATTTAGGTGATAAAAATGCAATGGAATAAGACTAACTAAATGCAAGATGAAAATTAACTCTATGACCTATATGAAAAGGAGACTAATCTATATGAATTTGAATGCAATTTTTGGGGGGATTTTGTTATGAGAGAATAATTAAAATCCTAAGAAAAAGATTGATTAAAACCAAATCAAACAAAGATCTAGTTCAGTTATGAGTGATAAATGGGACAACTTAGGATTCATATAGAATTAACTTTCTTAGTCCAAATTAATTTATTAGACCAAAGGGAGAGTAATGAAAGATTGGAATTAATGAATTTAATCACCTAATTGAAACATGGGAAACCCTCAAGTTCAATAACACTTATTCTACTAGAAAACTCATAGTGAAATAAGTGGTGGCTAATTAAACTAATTAAAACCAATCACAGTTAATTTCTAAATAATTTTGGAATCTTGTTTACAATTATCTAATTAAACAATTAGACACTTTATCAATTCAATTAAACAATTAAATTAATAAACCCAATTGACAATTAAATTAATAACGAAAACTCAATTATTAATTCAATTGACAATCCAAAGGTTGCAAACAAGAATCCATCAATAAGTATAAAAACTTCAAATTATCAATTTAATCCAAAAGAAATAAGTTTACAATCTAAAACTAGATTGTTCTCTTTAAAACAACTAAAAATTATCTAAAACTAAATAATTTTATAGTCTTGAAATAAATCGATAAAAGGAAAAACACTCTCATATGGTCTTCAGGTGTAAGCTCCTAGGCTTTAGTTTCCTCCATATGCTCCTCCCAAGTTGCCTCCTAAAGAATTTAAGCTGCCATAAAAATCTCCTCCTCAAACTCCTTCAAGCAGCAAACCACGACCATTTGGATTTGTGAATGAATGATTGATGATAAATACCTCCAAATGTTGCGTGGCTGTGTGAGTATAAGAAGAGTGGGATGCCCAAATGGTAATGAATGGCAGAGAAAGTAGTGCGAATGTCTTCTCTCGGTGTGCGTGAGTCTACGACTATTTTCTGAACGTCTCTCTGTGTCCTTTTTGCGTGATTCATGAATTTGGCGGCCAGCTCTCTCCTCCCTTGTATGTTGCTAGGTTAGGTTAATTTATAAGAGGAAGAGAGGGCTTTGGATACCAACTTGAGTCCAATAAAATTCCACCGTTGGATTTTCTTTTAGTTTCCCTAAAAAATTCTGCACCATAGGATCTAAATATGATAAAATCATGATCTATCATATATTAGAATTATTATTTAATCACAAGATATTAATCAGAATATTAATAAATTAGGCCAAATAATCTCATAATTAATTCAGATTTATATTATTTCCTAAAATTGGCTAACAATCTAAATATTATCTAATCAATCCAAATTAGCCTAAAATAGTCCCCAAAATAAATGAATAAGATGAGATAAAATATATAAAATTAGGGTTTATCAATGTGCCATCGAAGCTCTCGGGTCTTGGGGGTATGAAGAAGGTGACTATGGAGGAGGATCCGTGCAAGAGCTGTTATAATGTCTCAATTTGCACAGCAAGAATGGAAGAGAATCTCTCGAGTAATGGGGGTTTGACTAAGGCAACCATTATGGATCAGCAAGAGGTAGAAACCAGTGTGCAGGAAAGTGAACTGGCTATATGCGAGGTAAATGGCAGTGGGCATTACGTGGATTCAATTATGGTGGGTGAGGAGAAAGCTCACACTAATACCTTGGTATATGGTACCTCAGGCCGAGAAGAAGAAGAGCTCCCTTTGTGAATGTTGTTCCCTTTGGTGGTGTTGAGAAGGCACGAGATCATGGCATTGGCAGTAGTGAACCTATGATTTCAACCGAGGATAATGGGAGCCCTATGAAGAATGGTGGAGTTAAAAAGTGAGGTCGACCGTTGGGAAGTGGTAAGGCTAAAGTAAAGGTGGGAATCAGTGGTAAAGTGTCTCAGGTGCGCGATTCATCTAGCCCTTCATCACGATTACCATGATTTCGTTCCTCATATAGAACTGTAGGGGGCGGCCAATGCTAATCTTGGGCGCCAGTTGAGGTTTTTGATCTCAAAATACCATATTAAAATATTGGTTTTGGTTGAGACAAGAACTAGTGGGGAAATGTGTTTGAAGTTGCAGAGAAAGATTAGATTTGATAGCTTCTTTGTGGAGGAAGCAAGTGGTTTTTCTGGAGGAATCTGGGTCCTTTGAAATTGCAAGACGTTCAAGTGTCTGTTATAAATACTTCTTTCCAACATGTTCATATGAACGTGGATACTATGGGACGTACTTTTCAATTTATAGCTATTTATGAAAGCCCTAGGGAGGGGGAACGTAAAGCTCTTTGGGATTGTCTAAATGTTACTGCAGGTACTGCTTTGGACAAATGGTTGGTTGTTGGAGATTTTAATGAGATTGCGGATGTAAAGGAAAAAAAAGGGGTAATGCTGCTGCTATTGGCCCGTGTCGGGTTTTCCAGAATCGTTTGACGTGATGGAAGCTTGATGATATTCAAGTGTCAGGAAGCTTCTTTACCTGGGTGGGTCCGAAGTGGGCTCATTTAGAGCATGTCTTCAAGAAGCTTGATCATGTTCTTGCTAATGCTGCTTGGCGAATGGCTTTTGATAAGGCAGATGTGATTAACTTACCGAGGTATAGCTCGGACCATTCTCCTATGTTGTTGAGATTGTCTGGTCCTCCCGAAGTTAAGCAGGATAGACCTTTTCGCATTCTAGCTTATTGGACGAACCACTCTGAATTCCCTGATTTTATGTTATCTCAATGGAAGACTTGCTTTGACATTCATGTTATGCTAGCTCGGTTTGTTACGCCATTGAATCGCTGGAATAGGGAGGTTTATGGTCATATTTTCCAGATGAAAAATAGCCTAAGCTCAAAGCGGGAAGAGATGCTTTGGTTCCAAAAATCTCGTCACCAATGGCTAACTGAAGGGGACCGTAATACTAAATTCTATCATCTTAAGACGATAACTAGGAGGAGTTTTAATAAAATTGCGAGGTTGAAAAATGAGCACCATATTTGGGTGGAACAAGATGATCAACTCAAAGGTATGGCTATTTCTTATTTTCAGAATCTATTTTTTGATGCGGAACCCACTCGTAGGTGGCTTACCTTCCTCCTGGCCGAGTATACCTCACAACCTTAGTTTTGACCCATATCACTTTGCTCAGTTTTGTATAAGTTGATCACCAAGATGATTGTGGGGACTGCAGCCGATCATGGAGATTGTCATCTCGCCTCTCCAGGCTAGTTTTGTTCCCCACAGGCAGATTCATGATAACATTGTCATTGCTCAAGAATTGATTCGCTCAATGCACAAAATGCGGGGAAGACAATTTATGACAATTAAAGTTGATCTAGAAAAGGCGTATGATCGTATTAACTGGAAATTCCTACATTAGGTCCTTGGGGAGGTTGGATTACTGTGCCCTACTGTTGAATTAATTATGCAAGCTGTTTCTACTTCCTCTCTTAACATCTTTTGGAATGGTGGTAAGACTTCATCTTTTCAACCTTCAAGGGGCGTTCGTTAAGGTGACCCTTTATCACCGTATTTGTTTACTTTAGTGATGGAAAAACTGTCTCATATCATTTCCACGGCTGTTAATGGTGGTCTTTGGACCCCTAGTAAGGTGGGAAAGGGAGGCCCCCCAATTTCTCATCTGATGTTTGCTGATGATCTTTTGCTATTTGTAGAGGAAAGGCCTGAACAATTGGGCATTGTTATGAAGTGTCTATCTTTGTTTGAATAGATTTCAGGTCTAAAACTAAGCATTGAGAAAACGGTGATTTACCTTCCTAAGCACACACCAGAAGATTTGACCGTTTCTTTGGCAACTAAAAGTGGTTTCAAGAGAGTTAAAAGTATTGGAAGATATTTAGGGGCTTGGATGGTTCATGGGAGAGCAACTAAACAATGTTACCAGCATATTGTGGGCAAGCTACGAAGGAAGCTAGGTGGGTGGCAACAATAATGTTTGTCTCAGGCAGGTAGAATAACTCTTGTCAAGTCAGTATTATCTACTATCCCTTACTTTCACGTGCAATATGCGAGCCTCCCTTTAAATATATGCAATGAGATTGATATAATTCAAAGAAATTTTATCTGGGGTGACTCCCATCTATGGAAAGCTCACCATGATATAGGCTGGAATGTATTGACTACTCCTAAACTTATGGGCTTGGTTTGAAATCGGCTGCGATTATGAATGATGCATTTCTCATGAGGTATGGTTGGAGATTTCAAAATGAGGCAGATGCCCTATGGGTTTGTTTTCTAAGGGGGAAATACAAGGTTTAAAATGGTCAATTACCTCTGTTTAAGACCGTTTGTTCACCTTTCTGGAGCGATATATGTAACATTTTTAACAACATGAAGGATGTGGTACTATGGGAGATTGGAGATGGGGCTTCTATCTCATTTTGGAAAGATAAATGGGTATCCTCTACTATTTGCCTACAAGATTATGCGTTGAATCCCATTCCTGATGATATGCGGGAATGCATGGTTGCTAGATTTGTTGGTCAAGATGGCCGTTGGGACCTTTCACTATTACACAGCTTTCTTCCTCAAAGTGTGGTTGGACTAATCAGAGTTATGCTCCCTCCCTCCGCTGATGATGGTCCGAATCGATCTTTTTGGTTGGTTGGAGATTCAACTGGTGTTAGTGTTAAAAGTTGTTTCATGTATTTAGCCGAATCTAGCTTTCAACAATCTGACATAAGTTGTGACATATGGAGTAAGTTATGGGAGTGGAAGGCTCCCCATAGAATATAAATTTTTGGTTGGAAATTTTTTCACCAGAGGCTCCCTTTACGGTCATGGATCCGTTCTTGGACTGGCAATGATGGCCTTTGTCCAGTGTGTCATCAAACAGAAGAGACTAGCTTACATGCGTTTAGGGATTGCCCTATGGTTTGTGCTTTTTGGTATGAAGTGTTACCCAATGATCGGTTCCACTCATTTTCTCATTGTGACTGGACTGACTGGGTTAGGGAAAATTGGATGTGTGATGACATAGGATTTGCCGGATATCTTTGGCATGTTGTATTTATTGTTTCCTGCAGGTTCATTTGGAAATGGAGGAATATTTCCATCTAAAAACCGCAAGATGACGGGGAAAGATATCGGCCCAGGTCTGTCTTTCAGTTTCTGGAAGGTATTA
This sequence comes from Acacia pycnantha, assembly GCA_025563575.1. Taxonomy (NCBI): domain Eukaryota; kingdom Viridiplantae; phylum Streptophyta; class Magnoliopsida; order Fabales; family Fabaceae; genus Acacia; species Acacia pycnantha. Next base: position 575,673 of record JAMWYP010000050.1, on the reverse strand, counting down.
GAATGACAACTATTAAAGTAGGGATTAGCAGATCAGGACAATACCGTACTACTATTCGTTGGGCTTTCCCGAAGCCCCGTTTGTGAAACTCAATTCTGATGGGGCCTCAAAAGGTTCACTACAGATGGCAGCATGTGGGGGATTGCTGCGGGATTGTTCTGGTAACTGGCTTGGAGGTTTTTCTGCACGACTTGGATGGTGCTCGGCGCTAACAGCTGAGTTGTGGGGAGTTTTGAGGGGACTGGAGATGGCTTGGGAGGCAGGTTGGAGACATGTAGTGGTTGAAAGTGACTGTCAAACAGTCATCGCATTACTTGCTAAAAAAGGTAGTGCAACTCGTGAGTCCCATTTGGTGACTAAGATACGAGCAGTTACTCGTCGTCAATGGGATGTACGGTTTTGTCATGTCCTTAGAGAAGGGAATCAATGTGCAGATTGGTTGGCTAACATGGTCCTATACCATGTGGAGATCCCTGATGAAACTCATTTCTCTGACCCTCCTACTGGACTTTATCACCTTCTTCTAGCTGATGTGATGGGAGTAGCTCATATTATGAGAGGTTTGGGACCTTAGTTCCTTTTTGCTTTTTCTTTTGTCTTCTTGTTTTTAGTTGTTCAATTTATTGGTATAAAAAAGTATGATCCAGATAAAAATTGGACAATTATTATTGTATTTCATTTTATTCTTAATATTTCCTAGCATAGTTTTTTTGCATTTATACCCACAATATTCTTAAGAAATAAAATCAATTTTTTTTGGTCAAAAAATGTTGAGCCAGTTTGGACCAAACTCGCTTGCAATTCAATTTGGACTAAAAAAAACTGATCAGGTTTTGTGCTGGACAAAAGAAAAAAAAGATGGGAAAAAAAAAATTAAAACTAGTAAAAAAAATTAAAAATTAATTGATGATCTCAAAAATGCGCAAAATATTTTCAAACCATTGTTTCACTAAAAGTTTTATATATTGTATTGTTATTAATTTGACAATTAGGCTTATTATGAATTTATTTTATACACACACATTATAGATATAATCATATTTTATTTAAGGTTAAAATATTTTTTTTGTCCTTTAAGTTTTATACCTGTAGTATTTTTTTAGTCCATTAACTTTATAAAGTATACTTTTGATTCTATATTTCTAATACCATTAAAGATGCTAACAAAAAATGTTAAAACAGTAATTTTAAGTTATGTCTATGTAGCTGACAAAACATATTTAAATTTTATTTTTTAATATAATATATTTAGATTATTAAACTAAAATAAACTAATGAATCGCTGCAAATAAAATCATAATTTTGATATTTAGATTATTAAACTAAATTTTTTTTAGTACGATCTAGGTTTAGATAGACGGTTTCCTTAGTTTTTTTATATATTTTTCAATTTACACATATTTTAAATTTAAAATTAATAACATTTAATAATACAATCATCACTTAATATTACACAATTATCATTTGAATTTGTTACGTTAGCATTTTTTATTACCAACATTAACAGTGTTAGAATTATAGGATTAAGAGTATGTTATGAAATAAAAAAACCAATTGTATACATCATGTAAACTTAAAAAAACAAAAACAACCATGCTTGAAACCTTTATTTAATTATTATATTATTTTGACCAAAAACAATTATTATATTATTAGTAGTGGCTGAGCTAGAAATTTTTGTTTGTGTCTGCATAAGATTTTTTTTTTTAAAGGAAAGTTAAAGGTTGCGATGATGACAATCAGCTAATTAAAGAAAAAAGAAATAGACCTTTTCAAGTTTTTTGAAATTAAAATTACACATTTAACATACGTGTCTGTTTGGATTAGCGGTAGAAACTATTTTTCCAACGTAATTTAAGGTAGACGAGGTAAGTTTGTGAGATAAATTTTATCTTGACTTGAACGAAAGTGTTTTTCCAACGCCAACTCAAATAGATGTATATTAAAAAAGAAACATCAAAGACTGCTCAAAGCTTCTCTTCGTTGTCCATAATGAGCTGCCTAATTGCCTATTTTCCTCAGATTTAGTTTAACTTCTTCACTTACAGTCACAGTCTCACAGATGCCTCATTAATTAATCTTATTATATATATCAACACATGCTTCACAAAAAGTAACTAGATATATTGTGTTTGAGAATTAATTTTAATTATTAGAACCTGATGGAAGAATGGGAATTTTAGTGATTATTGATCGGAAAGAATATGCCAACCATATGCACATTTAAAATTTACTTATAGAGTATTGGAAAACGTGGTTAAAAAGTAAGTCAACCCAGGTTTGAACCGGGGACCTCAAATGTGAGACCAACATAATAACCAGCTATACCAGCCAGCAAGTTGTAACAATATTCCTTCACAATATATATATATATATTCTATATAATTTATATATATATATATACTATATATATATATATATATATATATGTGGCTCCTCCACTGACTCTATCCAAAAATAGATCTTTGAATAAGAAATCTATATCATTGCGAAAAATTCTTTAACTTCAAGATCCCACCTGCAACTTTCACACATGTTTGGATCATTCTCATCATCGTCATCAGTCAACAAGCACCAACTTCCAATTCTGAGTCTCCATGCATTTGTGCATGGAACATTTCTACAAAGACGCTCTCTTGGTGCCATCTCACACCCAAAATGCATGAACCACGTTAAGAAGCGAACAAATTCAACGACATCTTTCCTACACTTCAACACACACTTCTGGTTCCTTAAGAATCTTAAGTATCCCAAAGCCTCCTCAAATTCTTTTGGCCCTAAAGAACCTTTTCTCGCATTGCTACACATCAAAACAATCATGAAAAATGCGTACATTAATCTCTTGTGTCCCTTTTGAGCAGCCGTACGTAACATACCCAACCCCTTCACGTAAAGCTCAGTGTCCAAGAAGTATTCTTTCATGCCTTGTCTATATAGAGATTCTAAGTTACCGCTTGATCTGCAACACCTTAAGAATGAATCTTGTGAGATTTTTCTGATTCTAAAGAAAGGAACTCTATCTAGATAAGCATGCATGTACACATAGTCGTCATCTGTGATGTTCATCATCTCTTTGGAAGTTAGTTTAAGGTGATAGTGATCGGCAAGTGATTGAGATGCCACTTTAGAAGCAATGTCCACCAATATCTCTTTTGGCAAGCAATAAGTTATGCACTTTGAACTTTCCTCACAAGTAGTAGTAGTTTTAATCCTCTTGGGCGCTCGTGAATCAGTCATGGTCATCGGGCTTGCAATCAATACTGCACAATAAAAGATTATTATAACATATAAGAATAAAATAATAAAATAAGAATGGAAAATATAAAAACTAAACAATAGATTAACGATTATAATAACACTTCATTAATTAATATTTGAATTGGAACCTTAATCTCATGTCAGTACCTATTTAATTACTTAAACTTAACCAATTAAGAAAACGTAACCTATACATATATTTATAGATTTCCATTATAAATGAATTGAATATATTTATGGTTAGAACTTGAAGGATTATATAAAAAAGGAGGAAAACTAATGGCCTCTGAATATTATTGAATTCTTCATCAAATTCTAACATGGTATCAGAGCCTATTTAAGTTCTCCAGCACCTCCAATGAAGAAGAAGAAAAAGGTTCTCCAACATCTATGATGATGATATTAGGATTCTAACTAATGCTTTTTCTTCACAACTTGTTTACGTATGTTTTCATTATAACAGAACAATTAATATTGGAACACTTAATATTTGAATCTGAATAACTTTATCATATGGAAAGAAGATTTAGAGAGTGAAAAAACACACATAAACTTAAGGCTAAGTCAATTCCTCTTCTCAATTTTAAATCTTTTTAATTATTGTGATCTTATATATCATGTTTGGGATTTTAGAACAATGCTGGTTATTATTATTATTTCTATTATGAGTTTCAAAATTCTTCAGTTTGGGTAAGGATGTAGCCCAACGAGCAAATTAGTTTCTCTTTATTAGAGTTGAAAACGAACTTAGATCTAGAGAATTAATTAGACATTAATATGTACCTCAAAGCTACTAAAGAATCATCTTATAGCTGGTTGAAGATTTTTCTAAAGCTATTGGATATTTTTTCTAAAGCTATAACTTTATGGTGAATCATTGTTTGGGTATCGTGCAAAAGAATTCGACACTAATTAAACAGGAATTAATAATTTGAGAGAATAAATAGGACATTTTACCAATCATCACTATAATTAATTAAAGAGTTAACTCGTATGATAGAAATTATCAACTTGTAGTAGTGACTAACAAGCACACTACTAGAAAATATAGAAATAGTGACGGAATTTGCGACGGAAAAAAAATTCCGTCGCAAATATAAAAAAATTGTGAAGGATACAGAAATCCGTCGCAAAATTTCTAATTTTTGCGACGGATTTAAAATCCGTCGATAATTACGGCAAGAAATGAAAAAAAAAATCAATTTAAAAATGTTATTGATCGGGGTAAACCAGCGGCAAATTTGCCGTCGGTTAGCGACGGAGGGAAGATCCGTCGCAACCCCCGACGAGCAGGGGGTTCATCCGTTGCAACCCCCGCGTGGGGGTTGCGACGGATCGGACATCCGTCGCAAACTGGCAGCAAATTTGCCGCCGGTTTGCTCGTTTTTTGCGACGGAAATCCATTCCGTCACAATTTTTTTTTTTGCCTTTTTGCCTTCTTCTCTCAAATTCGACGGCCCTCCTCCCATTCTTCCATATTTTGTTCTCCCATTCGACGGCCCTCCTCCTCGGTGCTTCCAGGAGTGTTGCTCCTCCGGCCAACCAATTCCTCCGCCTCTTCCTCTATTTTCCGGCCGTCCGCCTCCCTGATTGCTCCGGTCATCGTCCTCCTCGCGATCTCCTACTTGTGTTCTACCTAAACAGCGGTCCTCCTCCTTGTCCAAGCGGATTCTGACTTTCTCACCGTCGTTGTTCGTCAGGTAAGACCAATAAATTAGTAGAAAGTTTTATTATTTGATATTTGAAGGTGGAAAACATTAGAGAAAGTTCTTAATCTTGATTATACTTATAGTGATAAAGTAAATAGTTTTCTTGATTATACCTAATGATAATGATATTGATGCTTAGAAAAAGTTCTTAATTCTAATTAGACTTAATGATATTGATGCTTAATGTGCTTATTAATTTGGATTATGCTTATAATTTGTAGGAGATTCCATGATTTTTTAGCTATTGGTTTTGCATGATTTTTATTAATGATATGGATGATTTTTTTAATCTTTCATTGTTTTTTTTATGGTTTATTTTGTGTAATGAAAAATTGTGTTAGAAAATTATGATTTTGTATTAGTTGGTAATGATACATAAATCTATAAATAGTATGATGTTCAAATGAGAAAAGTGAAGTGTTGAGAATTGATATTTAGGGATAAGATAATTAATTAATTGATGTAAAGTAGGAGGAGGAAGGTGTGACATTATAGAATAATAAAATTTGTACGGATTATTAAAATGACTGAAATTAACTAGTTGATTTAGGCTATTTTTTGTGTTCCTTATGTAAACTCTTGCAGATGGTTATTAACGGCTGTTTAGACTATTTTTTTTCGCATCAAAATTATTTATATTTTGTGTTCCTTATGTAAACTCTTACAGATGGTTATTATATAATTTTATGATAAACATGTTTTCTTTTTATTTTTTTTATTTCAATTTTTATTTTATTTTTAAAAAAATTCTAAACAAAATAATTTAAAAATTTAAAAAATTCAAAAAAATTAAAATTAAATTATTTTAAAAAAAGTTAACGGGTTTTGCGACAGAACCACTTTCCATCGCAAAACCATGGGTATTGCGACGGAGCACATTTCCATCGCAAAACCCGGGGTTTTACGACGGACACTACTTTCCATCGCAAAACCCTGTTTTTTGCTATCGAAATTAATTTCCGTCGCAAAATCCCATTTTGGTGACGGAATTTACATTTTTCGTCACAATTGTGAGGAGGCTTTTTGCGACGGACAAAATCCGTCGCAAACTGATTTTGCGACGGAAAATGCTCGATTTCCGACGGAAAAAGTCTGTCGCAAAAAACGTTTTCTTTTGTAGTGAAGGTTATCAAACTCATGATAACAACGTAAACTTGTATCATGAATTGGAATAGTAAATTTGTAAGAGTTTACTTTTATTATTAAATAAGTATTAATATTGTATAACTAAATAATTAAAAAATAAAAAATGACAACAATTTAATTTAAATATATTTTAAATCCAAATAATTGAAATATAATCTATCAACATTCATAATTTATCATATTTAACAGAGAAATTTTTATAAAATTCATATATAAAGCCGCTGAACATGACCGAATTGAAAAAATTAACACAAATTAAGAGTGAGTTAACACAGTTTTTGTAAGTTATAAACGTAAAAACCATAAGTTCGGTGTGTAAACTCGTGAATTTAACAGAGTTTATGTACAACCGGCACGAGTTTACCAACGACGTAAGAACGGTAAATTCAAAGAATGAACTCACGAGTTTGATAATAATAGTAATTAGAAGAAGACAACAACAAAAGAAAGAGAAAATTTAAACTATAGTTCATACATGATACTACTTATGCTTTAGAAAATTAGAAGCCTCTTTAAGCGTATGTTCCTCCTTGAGCGATGCAGCAGAAAAATAAAACTTTCACTTATGGAGTCACTCAAGAAGAGGAATGTGTCTATATATAGACAAAAAGAAAATATGATTTATTACGAATGGATAAATCCTATTATCATTAGGAAGAGATAAATCTAATAGGACTGAAGCAAATTTAAATCTAACGAGGTATTGTAATAGTGACGTACACTTAATAAATAACAAACTAAATATAATATATTATAAAAAAGATATAAATAATAATAATAATAATAATAATAATAATAATAATAATAATAATAATAATAATAATAATAAAAAATTATAGGGAAAATTCCAAATAAATACCATTTGAATTTGTAAAACCCCCAGAAGTCTGTTGAATTTATAAAAAGTATGAGAAGTACCAAGGACCTATGAGGGATATGCAAATTCGCGTGAATTACCCTTTTATCCTTAGTTTTTAAAAAAAAAAATTAAATATATATATATTATTCTTAACATTTTTCAATGGTAATTACAAGTAGACTATCGACATTTACCACTAGACCATCGCCATTTACCACTAGACCATCATCATTTACCACAAATGTTTTGGGGTTTTCATTGTTGCCCATGAAATAAACACATAAACTTGATGCATTATTACAACTAGACCATCGTCATTTACCACTAGACCACGCCATTTATCACTAGATCATCGTCATTTACCACATTTACCATCGCCATTTACATGCATTACCACAAGGTCTAGTGGTAAATGGCGATGATCTAGTGGTAAATGGCGATGGTCTACTTGTAATAATGCATCAAGTTTATGTGTTTATTTCATGAGCAACAATGAAAAATCCCAAAACATTTGTGGTAAATGACGATGATATAGTGGTAAATGACGATGATCTAGTGGTAAATGTCGATGGTCTACTTGTAATAATGCATCAAGTTTATATGTTTATTTCATGGGCAACAATGAAAAACCCCAAAACATTTGTGGTAAATGGCGATGGTCTAGTGGTAAATAACGATGGTCTACTTGTAATTACCATTGAAAAAATGTTAAGAAGAATATATATATATTTATTATTGTATATATATATCAAATGAGTCAAGTAGACCAACTGGTTGGGCCACTTGGCCCCTATGTGAGAGGTGGGGGGTTGATTTTTTTAAAACTAAGGGCAAAAAGATAATTTCACGCGAATTTGCATATCCCTCATAAGTCCTTGGTACCTCTCAGTCTTTTTACAAATTCGACAGACTTCTGGGGGTTTTACAAATTCAAATGGTATTTATTTGGAATTTCCCTAAAATATAATATAAAAAAAACCTTCATTCTCCCCCACTGCACACTTGCTTCGGGCCTGTCACCCCTCACGGCGGTTTTGACCCCATCATCCCTTACAGTTTTAAAACACGTCAATGGGAAATAACTAGATCTCTCTGGGGCAATGTTGGACTTGACAAGTTAATTGGTAGGGAGATTAATTTTTAATTTTTGTAATATCATATTAGTTTGCTCATTATAATCGGAGAGTCAACTCAAAAAAATAGAAATTAATAACCTGCCTCTTATCTTCTTAGAATTACTCCCCCTCTCGTCCTTGTTCTTATTTTCTATTCATTCTATCAAATCTTATTTTCTTAACCTCCATATCGGAAAGTCCCCATAATATTATGCGATAATTACTCAATCAATCCCATTCTGTTGTCAAAACATCAAGAAGAAAGGCTACGTTAAACTATACCACTCTGGTCCTATATATAAGTCCAGTTTGACCAAATCTCACATACCAAGGAAAGTTAGGTATCTCAATGATTATAGAGCAAATTTCCAACTTTACCCTAATTTATGAATGGGTATATTTTAAAATTTATTGTCAAATCTCTCTCATCTTTTTCTCTTCCCAACATAGCTAGCCAATCTCTCTCATCATCATTAATATGGGCAAAATTGTCACAATCTCATTCATTTGGTCAAAATGGATTTATAAATATGACTAAATTTTTTGATCAAACTGGACTTATAAATAATATCAGAGTGGTATTTCTCATACCTGTGCCTGACAAGCCTCTTTGAGAGAACGATGATTACTCAATGATCTTGTGGAGCTTTCAAGGAGGCATGGGGTCTATATATACACCCTATACCCACTTATCCTAATGATCTTGTAAATTTATTTGTAGATATTTAATTGTGGCGGTACAATTTTGAAGGGTTGTTTTGAATTTTTTTTACGCTTCTTTACAAAAAGTATTTTTGAAGAATCTCATTTGTTTGTTTGAAGACAAAAGAATAATGATTTCTTTTGATATTCAGAATATTTTGATTGGTTTGTTAGAGTATAGATAAAATAATATTCTAAATATATTATACTGGGTAGATGTCATAAATTATCCTAATATATATTCAAACTTTTAACAAATTATACTCAATCTATATTTAGATATAAAACTTAACTTATTTTTATTCAAAATTGCATCAAGTTATTAGATATAACTATATTTCATATTGGGCAGTCAATGCTAGTAATATTTTTTTACCGAAAAATACTAATGAGTAATGATATTTAATAGTATCTAAAATAAACTCTTTTGCAAGAAGTTAAAGTTATACCGTTTTTTTCTAACAATAAAGTTATCCCGGTCAGAACTTCATTTTTTCAAAAATTAAAAAAAAAAAAAAATCAGAATGAGTCAATATGATTAATTTTCATAAAGTTTGCACTCAATCTAAACATTTTTTTACCAAAAAAGATCAATGAAACAAATTTTTTATTATAACGAAACATTTTTCTTTCATAAACTAAAATCTTAAAAATATTAAAACTAAAATTGTATAGTAATTAAAATAACAATTAATATATGAATTTATGAACTTAATTTTGTAGCTTTAGATAAAATATGTTTAGAGAGTGAAAAGCAAGAATGCGCAGTAACTTTATCTCTAACCTACTTATCTTAAGAATCTTTCAAATTTATTAGTACATATTTTTGAGAAATTTAATTCATAATCGAGTTCTTATCCACTTATCGATACAATTTTCTCTTAATTCCAGTAATTATTTGATCGTGGGGGTAAATTTTTCAGGGTAGTTTTGAATTTTTACTGCACATCTTTAGAAAAATATTTGTTAAGAATTGCAGTTTAATTGTTTGAGGACAAAATAATTATTTTATTTGTTATTTAGAATATTTTGATTGGTTAGAGTTGTTCTGGTGTAGAACACAGATGTCCAGCCTGGTGGTAGGCTGGGGGTTTGATCTAGGATCGATGTGCTCCTCCTATATGCCTATGGGACAAACGTACAGGAGAAGGGTAGATCACTGTACACAACCAGGCGTTTCGCCAAAGGGGTGGGGTGTGTGCACAATGTGACTGTATGTAGATTAGTTCAGGGATAAGAACTGTGTACCTTAATCGTATATCTTCTATGTATATATATAGAGAGTACCTTATGGTTGGATCTAGAGATCCAATATCGGGTGTGTCCAAGAATATAGGCAACCGCCCTCCTGGCTAGGTCCTTCAATTTGGGTGTTGCGATCCTTGCGTGGACTGCCCCCTGTGCGGGCCGATTGGCAGAAAGGCCTTGACTTAAGTCCATAACAGTTGCCCCCAGCTCGGTTGCTCAAGTTTTTGGGCAGCCGGGATGACCATATTGTCTACTTGCAAGTTTATCTCTGTGTTCTGAGTGTGACTAATGTTTAGTAGCCGATTTCTGGCTCACATGTCCCAGAATGCTGTTGTGGTCCGGGCTATAGTTGCCCCCTAGCTCGGATGTCCATGCCTTGGATATCCGGGGTGAATGATATCTGGTCATGGTGTTCTTTGTGAAAGGAAATCGGGTTGGCAGATCCGGGTTACGACACTGCACGACCCAGATATATCCAAGCGGGTTTTGGTGAGTTCAAAAGATCGGGATTCCAGATAGCCGGGTTATGGGACCCAAAATCCTGGTTGTACGACGTCGGCTATTCTGTACATCCGAGTGTTCTGTACTTTCGCGTCGCTTCCTCTTCTTCGGCTATCATGACTGCTTGACACCTGGCGCTCCTCGACTGTCATGAAACCGAAATGGAGGCATGCTAGTCACTACGGCCCTTAGGCGCAATAAATGATTGTTGAGTGCGCATTAAATGCGCGTGTCACGTCATCCTTGCTTTATGAACGGATTGGCGTTTTTGCCCCCGACGGTTCGCTTCTTTGAAAAATTATATTGGCGCTGGCAGTTCATTTTCTCACTTTACACATTATGCTTTTGATCCTTCTCTCTGAAACACGATTCCCTGCTCTGTGAGGAAGTCTACTTTCGTGTCTACGGATTCCATTCTTGTGTGTAGCCAGTTTCCAACTTCATCTCCCAACTCCTAGCCAGGTATTGTCATTTTCCTGCTGTGTCTCTTTGATTCTGTTATCATTTGTAGTTTTTCGTCTGTTTCGGTTATACTTCCAACCCACATTAGCCTCTACGTTGCGTATTTTCCGGATTGTGTCTCGTGTTTGCTTGAGTTTCTGGGTAGCTTCCCCTTGATTTTGCTCCCTTTAGAGTGATTCTTTCTTTCGAACACCGTCTTTAAAACTCCTTTCTCCCCGCAAGTCCTAGCCCCTTTCGGGTTTGACTGCATCTTTTGGGAGCGTGGTTTACAATGTCGAAGGATTTGAAAGATATAACCCCCGAGGAAATCGAAGAGTTGTGTCGGACTGTTAGGCCAAATACCCGATGTTGGCTCTGGGGTGATAAACCTTCTCCACAAGAGAGGCAAGCCGCCCTGCTCGAAGCGCATTACAGTGGAAGCAAAGGAAAGGCTTCTGGAATTGCTGGGGCAAAGGGTGTGAGGATTCAAGAGAGCAATCCATCGGTTGGAGGAAGTCCGGTCGTTCCACCATTGTTCTCCCCCGTCCGGATCCCTTTGGAACACGATGATAGTGTTCCTATCCCGGCTTCACCTATCAACCAGTACGGCGACCTGGGGAGGTTGGGCCCTAGGGCCGAGGTGGATGACTACGTCGGCCCGTGTTACGACTGTCTCTATGAGTGTTCCCGACTTATCTCCATCAGTGATTCCGTAACAGCCGACTTGATTCTGGCCTCCTGCCGTCACAACCTTGTCCCGGCTTCCCCGGGGGCTCACCCAAACGTCAATCCTGTCAATTTGGAGTCTAATCTTACTTTGGCCGTGGAAACACGCCTTCACTTTTTATCATCAGGTATGCCAGGAAAATTCTGATTTTATTTTATTTTTATTTCTGTGGTAGGTATAATGGCCTCGTCCTCCTCTTCCCATACTGCGGAATCAGAGTCTGGTAATTCGAAGCCAGCTAGTCCCTCGGAGGCTTTGGTAGAAAGATACCCATGGGTTACCCATGAGGCACTGTCATATCGGTCGAAATTGAGTACAGCCGACCTTGAAAATCTTCCCATAGAAGAGAGTGAGAGCTACGCCGTTAGTCTCTCGGATGATGAAGAGCCGGTTTGCTCTGTTAGGGAGGGTAGTCATAACTCCTTTTTCTTCTTTTATCGCGACTACATGACCCAGCTCGGTGTTCGCTTTCCGTTCACCGGGTTCCAAATAGCCATTCTTCAATTCCTAGGCTTAGCTCCCTCCCAGTTGCATCCTAATGGATAGGGATACATAATAGCGTTTGAATGGTTTTGCGGAAGCTTAGGTCTGCCTTGCACCACATCCATGTTTTTCTACTTCTTCACCCCCACACTCCTCGCTCCGGAAGGGAAGGAGCCGAGCTTAAGGGCTGGACTTCCATTCGGGGCATCGTTAACAGGAGGGTGTTCACCCCGGTCTCGGACTCCTTTAAGTACTTGAAGGACGGGTTTTTTAAAATAGTCGCCAAGTCTGGTGTAACATACCAAAAATGTAACATCCCGTTTTCACAAGCAGTATAAATTTTTTTTTTCATCAAACATCATTTCAAATCATCAGAGTAGAATACCGGAGCGATTGAGTAACTGATATATATATATATATATTAAAATACCCACGGTAGCATGTCTTGCTGTTTAAACAGCGGTACAAGAGTGTTTCAAAAGTAATATATAACAGAAAGAAGTCTTCAGCCGGGTCTTCTATGTGGCCTGCTTGCCTCTATCCTCGGTCCTTGGTCCTTCCGACCCTGAAGCTAAGTTAAGAGCTGAGATCCGATGCATTCGGATCTCAGGTAACGATTAACCTCATGTTTATATACACTGTATATGTACGACAGACATTCATAGACTTTTGGCAACATTTACTACGGTCAGACATAGGGTATACATATCATATATGTATGGCAATAACAATACAGTTGGATGCAAGGTTAAGGCACAATGAGAAATGTACATGATCAGATATGCACGGCAATAACAATACAGTTGGATATAGAGTTAAGGCACAATGGACAATAATACAGTCGGGTGTAATACAGTCGGATGTATGGTTAAGGTACAATGGACATTGGACATAATCGGATATGGACGGCAACAACAATACAGTCACATGTAAAATATAGCATGACGGAGGAAATACATATATGCATACAATAACCATCAGAGTTAGTGTTATTAGTACGCGAACGTACCTTTGTTGACGGGATTTCGGTACGACGGTTGGTCAGAACGTAATTAGGGATATCCTATAAGGACAATAGCGCATTTATTACTAAACAATCATCATAGCAGTCATTTTAGTTAAAAATGACCATTTTACCCCTGACCCCACTAATCGGCGGAATTTCGCCAGAGCTTCGCTACTTTAACTCCCAACTTTCAGAAACTCAATCCCTACTATGTTTTTACCTCGTCAGGAATCTTTCAATGCAATGAGGCTTAAAAACAAGAATAGAAATTTCATTTCCTACTTCCTAGATCTAACTAACATTTCTACTAAAACTACCGAACAAAAGACTAGAACTTAAAAGCCAAGGACCGAAGAACTTACCCGTGCAGAACTTCGCTACAACTTCTCCAAAGCTCCTCCTTCTCTCTAGAATCTCTCTATAATTCAAAATACTCAAGAGGAAATGGTGTGAGAATTATGTCAAGAGCTCATGGCTATTTATAGACTTTTGTGAGGGAAAAATGGTAATCTTCCATATTGAATTCTAGCCATGCATTTGGAAACCTTAGCCAACAAGTTTCTTCCTCCATTTTCCACCACAAAACCATCCCCCCCTATGTCATTCTTCAAAAGATGACTTCATGCAAGTGATGTCATGTGTTGCTTTATGGAGCTTGTTCCGATAAATTCCCCCGATCGGTGTTCTAATCGTGTAATCTCGAATAAACTCAGAAATCTGGCAACATAGCCCTGAAGGTCTATTCTTCCTCTTTGGAAATATCTTGGTTAACTAAATTTTTGATCCTATTCAGGACATTTCGTTGCCTGCCGAACATTTTCGGATAATCGTCTTCGGTTACGGAAATTGCTTTGGGTAACATCAACTTCTGGACAAAATTACACTGAATCATAATATGTCCAGTTGTTAGCAACCTAATTCAAGGATTTTGAGTTAGGATTTATTTATCGGCGGTCATTTATCTTATTTGCTTTTTCACAGAATATCCCATAGAATATTCCTTTTCCTCAAATATCCTTAAACCACTTTGTATGTTCACACTACACATATTTTTTCTTCTTTTTCTCCTTCAAATTTCGGCTCCCTCTTTAGTTTGACTTGTCAAACTTTGATTTATTAATTAATCCATGCTTTAATTCATCTAATTAGATAATTATCCCATTGGCTAATCCTATGTTTAGCAACCTTTTAGGATTAGGGATCTCCATGTACTTAATCTCACACATTTTACTTAATCATTCTTGATTAATTAGAAAGTGTATTTTATGCTAATTTAGCCACTAATAATTTGATTAAAGGGTTTTTACATAATTAACTTGAATATTCACTTGATACATGCTTAAATAATTAGCCAATAATTATTTATTTAATCCCTCACTAATTGTTGACAATTTTCTTAATTGAGGTTAATTATTATCTCACAACTATTGGACTGACATTGGTATTTTATGTCCCAGGTAAAATATTAAAAATAATGGGGTCCTTTTGGTCTTCCAAATACTTTTTGATTTTTGCCTCATTATTTTCCAAGGGAAATAATCCCAAAAATTCCCTAAATTAGAGACAACATACTCTCTAATTTATAACAAATATTTTATTACTATTTAGAATTTATCATAATATTTTCAGGGCATTTTATGGCCCCCAAACTCACTTAGGGATTTTGACCCTTTATTTCCTCTAATTTCATTAGAAATTTCCCTAGAAAATAGAATAAGTATTCTACAAGGCTTTGACACCACATATTCACCTATTTACCATAATTCAGATTTTAGGGTATTACATATGGTGTAGAGCCCTGGTTTCTTGATGGTCCTGATTCTAAGGACGTCGAATGACGCTTTCCTTTATACTGGTGCAAGGATCGCCACGATGTGTCTCCTGGCGCCTATAAGGTAGAACGGTCCAACTTGGAAGATCATGAGAAGAAAGCCATTGACCACATACTAGCTCATGTGAAGGCTAATGGTACCGTTGGGGCTGATTCCTTGGTGGCCCAATACCGGGCCGAAAATCAAGACAAAGACCAGATGAGATCAGGGGAGAGTATGAGTCGCTGAACTTTACTGTCTTTAAGTCCGTCACTAACTTTAAATTGCAATCTGCTGATGCTTTGATGCTTTGTGCAGGTCTGAAGATGAAAGGGCCAGCATATTTGGCCGGCATACCGGAGGACGAGCCAGTGAAGGGCAGGAAGAGGTCGGCTCCTGCCATGGGTAAGTCGAAAGCCGGCGAATCCTCTAAGGCGGCTGCCCCGAAGAAGGCTAAGACCGGCCCCGTGGTGTCGGTTCAAAAGGAGCCGATGCCAGTTCAAAAACAGCCGGTGTCCGTAGACCCTCCACCTCCCCCAGTTAGCCATTCTTCTCCTGTGATGCCGCAGCCGTCCAGCTCGCCGACTCCTGGTCCCTCTTCTGCACCGTCTGTTCGTGTGCTACCGCCTCGACCGGTCATAATGCCACGTTCCTTTTCCTGGAGTAAGGGAATCACTGAAGAACTAAGCGTCTCGCTCCTCCCCCCACGTCGTTACAATGAACCGGTGCCGCTGCTAGAGGCCGATATACTGGATATCCAAGCTCTCGGTAACACTATCCTGAGCGGGGTCGGGCTGACTCAATCCTTCCTTTCACTGCACCACAACTATGTGGAGATGGCCAACAATTGTAAACGCGCAGTAAGAGGAGATGAGGAGGACAAACTCTGAAGCAGTGGCAAACGGCTTCGAACGAGTTCCAAGCGAGCCAGCTCAAGCTTGAGAGGGCAGATGAGGAGATGAGGAGGACAAAAGATATCTTGCAAGACACGAGTACCCTTGTCTCGACCCTTAAGGCGGCTCGGGCTGATGACGAGCAAGAGATTGATGTCCTGACAGCCGAGAGGGATAAACTAAAGGCCGAGAGGGATCAACTGAAGGCCGAGAAGGATGAGCTGGTGGCTGAGGCTGAATCAACAAAGACTTCCCTGGTCGAGTCGACGGAGGAGACGTCCCAGGTTAAAGGATTGTTGAAAGGAGCTGTGGTGGATGCCTTTCAAAATGCATTAGCACAAATCCGGCATCTGAACCCCGGAGTCGAGATGAACACCACGGGTTACCATTTTCGCTCTTTTGTTGAGGATGGTGAGTTCGTCCCGTACGTGGAGCCCGTCGCTGCTTCTGAAACCCAGCTCGACGGTGAATTAGCCCAGGGGGAGACCGAGAAGGGGGAAGAGGCCTCGACTGCTACAGATCCTGTGACCGCTCCAGATCCTGCGAGTTGATTCAAACTCCTTTGTAATTATTTTTTTTTGTTTTTCATTTAGCTTGTACGAATTGGGTTGGTGACCGGTGTTTTTTGTGGACAGATTGGCCAATCTTGCCTATAAATGCAACTGCGAATTTATTCCTTAACTTCCTTAGTGTAATGACTAATATAGAAGCTGAACGTAATAACTTAACTTAGACCAGATTTAAGCTCAAAGTTAGCAGCAAGATTAGGATATTGGATGCACAAAGGTTGATAATTGACATCAGGTGCACCCAATTCCTTCAAAGTATGATGATTTTCCTGTTCTCCTACCATAATGTCTGAGTTAGCAAAGTTGCTACTAGAATCAATGAACACAACAAGACTATCAGAAATACTATCAGAAGCACAATCAAGTTCGGTATTAATCTTATGACTTAGCCTAACAACTCTTCTAGCAGTAAGAATTGTTCTTTCTATTTCGGGATCAAATGGCAACAAATCTTACGGATTAGTAGTATTCCTGGTACTCATGCAACATATACACAAAGCGGAATTGGCAAATACTCGAATGACAAAGATGCCACCAAAAAACAGAATTATGAAAATGCCACAAGAGGTGGTAAAAAGTGGGAAAACACTAAGAGACACAAAGACAAAACACACAAAAGCAAAAACCTATGCTAGAAATTGACCAAAACAAGTCCAGAAACAGTATCAAATGATTTTTATAATTTTTGGGACTTGGACAGGGAAACTCCTAGACTATTGGGGAACTCAAAAATGGAATAAAAAAACTTCAAAAATTGAAAAAGTGGCCTAAACGATGGAATTTGGGGAAACGGAGGATAGCCCTCATTTTCGAAGGGGGTCTAACGATTCGCCATTTTCTATCACTGTACCAAATTTCAACCAAATCAGAGATACCCCAAAACAATCAGACTAGTAGAAATCAATAAAATCAAAACTTAAAATAGCGAAAAAGTGGTCTGAACGTTGGAATTTGGGGAAAATAGGTGAGACCTCACTTCCTCATAGGAAGTGACTCTTGCTTAGAACGCCCAATTCCTTGTGGAAAAGACCTGGTTTGAGTGATCTGGGTCAGAAATATTTCTGTCCAGCCACCCGAACCACCTAAACTACCGAAATCAAGCTATTTACATTACTGTTACTAATCAAACCAATGCAAATTCCCCGGCAGCGGCGCCATTTTTGGAAAGATTTTTGTCGTGTCTTCCAAAATAAACCAAGTTCGAAAATGATTTGCAGTAATAGGAACCTGGGTCGTTTCCCTAATGAATTTGCAGCAAGTTCGATTAACAACAATAGTGAAACAGAATGGTAAAATGGGGGGTTTGGTTTAACAGATTAGAATAAAACGCAATAACATAAACAAAATGAAATAAACAGAGTCAAACATAACGAAATTTGCAGAAACAGAATGACAAATGATCAACCCATCATTCGGATTCCAGAAACTTCCATCATTGAACGAAATTTAACTAACTCACGTTTGGTTCCGGATGAACCGAAATCTCTGCATTCATCCGGAGAATCCCTCACCTAGACGATCGCCTAGAATCTGTCCGGACAGTGGCGTCTCACTGTGCAATCGCACAACAACACTGTAACCTAGTCCGAACTCAGTCCTTGGGATGAACCAAACCGAATATTAAATCTAATATTCGAACTATTTCCAGAAATCGAATCCGATAAGATGAAAACAGAATTGAGTAAGTTACCAATTAGGCACAAGTTCTTTGGACGAATCATGGAATCCTCATCGTTGGGTCAATCACAGGAGTTTAGCCGATCATGTCTGGGAAAATCGAAGAACGGACGAAGAACACGAAGAACGCGAAGAACATGAAGAACAGATGAGAGAAATTTAAAACTTCTATTTTGATCCACTCATACGGTGAAAATGTGAATGAATTCTGTTTGTGGCTGCTACCTTACTTAAAATGACCTAAAAATGAAATGGGCTCTAATGGTTTTAGCCCAAAACATAAATAAAATAAAATTGGACTTAAATTACAAAATTCGGGTCCAAATAAAATTCAGAATTGTTCATCTGACTTTGGCTCCAAAATCGACCGCCCTCTTGACCGAATTTTCTCTTGATGTCTTCATAACAATTGTAGCTCTTTGAATCATCTGAAATATGAGACAAAAATGAGGCAAATCCGATGTCTGGTTCAAGAGTTATGGTAGAAATAGTAAAGCAATACAAAACTGGAATTTTATTATTAAAAATGGCTAAAATGCAATAAAAGGCCCAATGCCCAAATAGACATAAAAGCCATTATTTATTAGCTAAAGAGTCATAAATTATTAATCAAGAGATAAAAAGAAGTGTATAAAATATTCAATTATCAAATTCCCCCACACTTATCTTTTTGCACTCCTGAGCAAAATCTAAGGAAAAAGACCTAAAGGAGAAACTCTTCTTTACTAATAATTGCTAACAATGTAAAAAGTGAATCAAGGGACGCAAAGCTTCAAAAGACCAATCATTCAAGACCAAAATCCTTTCATCTCAAATTACAAATCATGGCAATCTCACTCAATGATGTTAACCACAAAAGATGGTCTCTCAAAGGATACTCTCAATTAATCTCTTAAGTGTTTAGGGTAAATAAGTGTATCGCTCAAATTCTACTCAAGAAATCTGTTCTACCATAAGCTTGCTCAACTTCTACGTCTCCACTACTCATAACACATACATGCACAAATCAAGAGAGCTTGTTATTAAAGGTTGTAATGGGGCTAGGGTGAAGGTAGGTAATAGTATGGAATGAGAGGCTAAGCACCAAAGAAATAAAAAAGAGCACTGATTAACACAATCATTCTTTCTATGTATGAACCCCCCCTTTTTTTATATTTCTTTTTTCTTTTTTTTCTATGTATTTTCTTTTCTTTTCTTTTGATTGATTTTTTTTTTGGTTCTTTCCTTTCTTTTCTTTCATTGTATACGTAATTACGAATGTGCATTATGTGCATATAATTAGGTGCCCAATTATGTGCTCATACCTCTATTAGAGGTATGAGCATATTTTTTTATTTTTTATATATTGTATTTACGTAGATTTACATTATATGCTTGTTTTGGAATTTTTGCACCAGAGTATCTCAAAATTAATTAATTTTCATGATACCGGTGTTACATATAACTGCAGAATCGAAAGCTAATTAATTTGAGATACCGAGTGCAAAAAAATTCCGAAAGCATCATATAATCTAAATCTAACTAAATACAATATATAAAAAAATTAAAAAAAAAAAATATGCTCATACCTCTAATAGAGGTATGAGCACATAATTGGGCACCTAATTATGTGCACATAATGTGCACCCACGTAATTACAATGACAAAATCAAATATCTCCCCCCCACACTTAAATTGTTGCACTCCTGAGCAACCCCCACACTTAAACACAAAACAAGGTGAAACCAATGCTCAATAAATTTTCAAGGTGCGGAATAAAATGGTTTTACGCTTAGGTTTGTAATGTGGCTTAGAAAAGAATGGGTCAAAAGGCACAAAGGGGCTAGCAAAGGAATCATAATGCAAGGGAAAAGCTATTTGGCCAAAGTGGGGAAAATAAAAAGAAAGAAAACAAGCTTCCATCATACTTATGCATGTAAGTGAAAAATGTAGTTTCAAAAAGAAAAGGAGCAAGTTCTAGAGAACACAAATCAGGAGCAGATTCACACATGAAAGAACGAATGGCAAAAGATATATTCCATTCATGCAGGCCCAAAACCTCACAAGGTCAATACCAACTTAGGCAATCAACAACATCAAATCAACTACCAAGACTTGTAATCGAAGATTCAAGAATTGTAGACCAAACAGAATGATCCATTAAAACCAAAATGTCCACGTTCATAATATGCAACAACATTAGAAAGAAAGAATGTATTTATTTTGAAAAGCAAAGTGCAAAGATGAAAACAAATAAAAGAGAAAGAGGGGGAGGAAAGAATAATACTCCCCAAGGGTTTATGGAGGGTAAGTGGCATCAATGAGGAGAATCTCTGCTTCCTCAGGATGCTGCTGGGATCCCTCATGAAAGTGCTTGAGGCGATGCCCATTTACCTTGAAAGTCCGTCCTGTGGGTGGATCACATAGCTCAACAAAGACCAAAGGGAAATATGTTAATGATCACAAAGGGCCATCCCATCTAGATCGAAGCTTACCCGGCATAAACTTCAAACGGGAGTTAAACGAAGAACTTTTTGGCCCACAGAGAACTCCTTCCTCAAGATATGCTTATCATGGAATGCCTTAGTCTTCTCCTTGTACAACCGTGAACTCTCATAGGCATCCAATCTAAGCTCATCTAACTCTTGCAACTGCAGCTTCCTCTCCATCTCAAGACTGAGCCAAATCCATGTTACACTGCTTAATGGCCCAATAGGCTCGATGCTCCAACTCAACCGGAAGATGACATGCCTTTCCAAAGACAAGCCGATAAGGAGACATCCCAATCGGAGTCTTGTAGGCGGTGCGATATGCCCACAAAGCATCATCTAGTCGCTTACTCCAATCTTTCCGGGTAGAGTTAACATGCTTCGATTGTAAAAATGGGAACCCTGGTCACTGATAATAGCTCTAGGAATGCCAAACCTGCAGAAAATGTTAGACCTAACAAAGTCCACCACTACAGAAGAATCATTAGTCCGGGTGGCTTTCGCCTCAACCCATTTCGAAACATAATCAACAGCCATCAATATGTAGGTGTAACCATATGAAGCAGGAAATGGACCCATAAAATCAATACCCCAAAAATCAAAGATCTCACAAAACAATATAGGGTTTTGGGGCATCTCATGCCTACGGGAAATACTCCCTGCCCTCTGACAGTTATCACATGACTTGCAAAACAAATGGGCATCAAGAAATAGAGAAGGCCAAAATAAACCACATTCTAACACTTTCCTAGCAGTTCTTTGTGGTCCAAAGTGACCACCAAAGGCAGAAGCATGAGCAAAATGCAATATAGAGTGAAACTCATGATCAGGCACACATCTCCTAACTACTTGGTCACTACAAAATTTCCACGTATAAGGGTCATCCCAAACATAATATTTAGACTCACTTTTCAATTTTAAGGTTTGGGCCCTAGTAGAGTCTACAGGAAAAACACCAGCTACCAAGTAGTTAACTAAATCAGCATACCATGGGATCTTAACTTGCAGCTGTAGAAGCTGCTCATCAGGGAAATCATCTCGAATAGAAGAGGGGTGAGATGGAGAATTGGTGATGTGACTCAAGTGGTCAGCTACCCAGTTTTGTGCTCCACTTCTGTCTCGAATCTCAACATCAAACTCTTGGAGCAATAACATCCACCGGATGAGTCGTGGCTTAGCATATGCCTTTTTCAAAAGAAACTTTAAAGCTGCATGGTCAGAGAAAACAATGACTCTACTAGCTAGCAGATATGACCTAAACTTATCAAATGCAAACACAATAGCCAACAACTCATTTTCAGTGGTGGTGTAATTAGACTGAGAAGAATCCAAAGTCTTGGAAGCATATGCAATGACATGGGAAGCTCTATCAACCCGTTGTGCCAAGATAGCACCAACTGCATAATTGGAAGCATCGCACATCAACTCAAAAGGGAGGAGCCAATCAGGGGGTTGAATCACTGGCCGTGGTCGTGCAACGCTTCAAGTGATCGAAGGCCGCCTTGCACGCATCATCAAAGACAAAGTCGGTGTCCTTATGCGAAGGTTGGACAAGGGTCGAGCAGCCTTGCTGAAATCTCGAATGAAACGCCGATAGAAACCTGCATGACCAAGAAAAGAGCGAACTTCCCACACGAAGCGGGTAAGGCAGAGCAAGAATAACATCTATCTTAGCGTGGTCTACCTCAATCCCTTTCCTAGACACTATGTGTCCCCAAACTATACCTGACTCAACCATAAAGTGACACTTCTCATAATTCAGCACAAGATTAGACTCAATGCACCTATTCAAAACCCTAGATAGATTAGCTAAGCATGCATCAAAATCAGACCCATATACAGTGAAATCATCCATAAAAACCTCCATGCAGTCCTCTAGGAACTCAGAGAAAATACTCACCATACAACATTGAAAAGTGCCAGGTGCATTGCAGAGGCCAAAGGGCATCCTTCGGTAAGCATATGTCCCAAAGGGGCATGTGAAGATCGTCTTCTCCTGGTCCTCGGGAGCAATATGGATCTGGAAATATCCGGAGTAGCCATCCAGGAAGCAAGAATGAGACTTACCACCCAACCGCTCTAACATCTGATCAATGAAAGGTAGAGGGTAATGATCCTTGCGAGTAGCTTGGTTGAGTCTCCTATAGTCGATGCAAACTCTCCAACTATTCTGAACTCGAGTAGGAATGAGCTCATTCTTCTGATTGGCTAAAATGCAATAAAAGGCCCAAGGCCCAAATAGACATAAAAGCCATTATTTATTAGCTAAATAGTCCTAAATTATTAATCAAGATATAAAAAGAAGTGTATAAAATATTCAATTATCAGTAATCAATGGCGACGATTAACCACCGTAACTGCCCGGGTGCTGTTTTGAACGGGCCCAGGATATCCATGCCCCATTTGTAGAACGACCATGGGGCCGAGATAAAATGAAGTTCGGCCGGGGCGACCAAATAACCCTTCAGTGTTTCTGGCAACTATCGCACTGTTTAACTAGGATCTTCGAGTCGGCCTCCAAAGTCGGCCAGAAGTACGCTGCTCGCAGAGTTTTTCTGGCGAGCGCCTTAGCGCCCATGTGCTGGTCGTTGATTCCCTCATGTATCTCGGCTAGAGTGTATCCCGCCTCGTTCGAGTTCAAGCATCTCAACATCGGAGAATGCAAGCCCTTACGATAGAGCTGATCTTCCACCATTGTATATTTTGCTGCCTCCCGGACCAGCTTCTTGGCCTCCATAGCATCGTCTGGCTGAATACCCCGTTCCAGGTAATCCTCGATTGGCTTTTTCCAGTCGTCTTCAACCGAAATAGCCATGGTACAAATTGGATCCTCCATGTTTTTTTGGATCACGGTCTGGTGACAGCCCGTGCTCTTGGTGCTTGCCAGTTTTGATAGGATATCGGCTCTCGTATTTTCCCCTATTGGAATATGAATTACGGTTGCCTCATCGAACTCGGACATTATCTCCTTAGCCTTGAAAATGTATTTTGCCATTAGTGGGCCCTTTGCCTGATATTTTCCCTCGATCTGAGCCGCCACAAGCTGTGAGTCGGTGAAAACCTTAACTCTTGTGGCGCCGTTCTCCTTTGCGTGAAGAAGTCTGGCTATTAGGGCCTCGTACTCTACTTGATTATTTGAAGTTGGGAACTTCAACTGGAGTGGGTGTTCAATCGTGACCCCCTCTGGACTCTCAAGGAGGACTCCGACTCCACTCCCTTTGATATTTGATGATCCGTCAACATATACCTTCCAGTCGCCAGCCGACTCGCAACCTGCTCTATCGGTCAGGGTTAACTCCCTGAAGAAGTCGGCTAATGCCTGTGACTTAATGGCATGGCGAGCTTCATAAGTAATATCAAACTCGGACAGCTCTATTGCCCAATTTGTCATTATTCCCGCCAGATCAGGCTTGTGCAAAACTTGCCGTATCGGCTTACTGGTTCTGACAATAATGTGATGGCCTTGGAAATAAGGTCGCAACCGCCTAGCCGAGATGAGTAGTGAAAATGCCACTTTTTCCAACTTCTGATACCGGGTTTCCGCACTTTGTAAAGTCCTACTCACAAAATACACGGGTATTTGGCCGTGGTCTACCTCCCTTACCAGAGCCGCGCTGACGGCTTCTTCGCCAATAGATAAGTAAAGGTACAGGCTCTCACCGGGTTCGGGTTTGGATAAGACTGGAGGATTAGCCAGGCACTGTTTATCTCCTCGAACGCGGCGTCACACTTTGAATTCCATTCAACCGACGCTTCCTTCTTCAGAAGCTTGAACAAAGGTAAGGCCTTCTCGGCTGATCTTGGGAGGAATCTGGTAAGAGTGGCCAACCTTCCTGCCAGTTGCTGGACCTATTTTTTGTTCTTCGGGGCCTTCATTTCAAGCACTGCCCTGCATTTGTTCGGGTTGGCCTCGATGCCTCAGTTAGTTAACATGAAACCCAAGAATTTCCCAACCGGCACCCCAAAAGCGCACTTAGCTGGGTTCAGGCGGATTCGGTAAGCTCTTAGCTTGCCAAAGGTCTGCTCCAAAGGTCTTAATGATCATGTCGTCGATGTAAACCTCCACATTACGACCGAGTTGGTCCGTGAAGACCCTGTTCATCATTCTTTTATACGTAGCTCTTGCGTTCTTCAATCCGAAAGGCATGATGTTGTAGCAGTAATTGGCCCTTTCTATAATAAAGGCCGTATTCTCTTGGTCCTCTGATACATTGCTATTTGATTGTATCCAGAATACGCATCCATGAAGGAGAGGAGCTGGAAACCCGACGAGTTGTCCACTAATTGATCAATGTTCGGCATTGGGTATGAGTCTTTGGGGCATACCTTATTTAGGTTTGTGTAGTTCGTGCAAACCCTCCACTTTCTGTTTGGTTTTTGACCATTACCATGTTGGATAGCCAGGTGGTGTATTGAACTTCCCGGATAAATCCGGCCTCCAAGAGCTCTTGAACATGAGTTTCCAACGCTTTCCTCTTTTAAAGCCGAGGTTCCTCTTTCTCTGGGATATCGACGTAGAGCCCGGGTAGATTCCCAGCTTGTGGCAGTAAAACTTTGGGTCTATTCCAGGTACTTGAGATGAGTTCCAGGCGAAGACATCCTGATTTTTCCTCAGAAAACTGACCAAGCTGGCTCTAAGTTTTGGGAATAAGTGTTTTCTGATTTTTGTGGTCTGGAGAGGGTCTCCCAATACTAAATCCTCCAAGTCTCCGGCCGGCTCTGGCCGTTGCTCCTCCTCCCGGAGATCTAGTTCGACCGTATTGACATCTCGGTCAAGAGAATCCGGGTCCATCTGATCCGGATACCTCTCGGCATATCGGATTTGTGACTGTGATGAGGGTCCACCCTCGCCCACTCTGACAGTTTCAAAATAACACTGTCGAGACTCTCTCTGGTCTCCCTTAACCGTGACCACGGTTCCTTGGTTGTTCACCATCTTGAGCTTTTGATGCTTGGTGGATACCAACATATCCCATTTATGGATAGTTGGTCCACCCAGTATTATATTATATGGTGACAGGAACTTTGCCACTATAAAACGCACTCGCTCTGACTTGCAAGCGTCCCTAGTTCCCAGGGTGAACCTGAGGTCGATAAATCCCTTAGGACGTGAATGCTCTCCGTTGAATCCGATGAGGGTCGTCTTACAGGGCTTTAAATCTTCCTGATCCAGGCTCATTCTTTTGAATGCATCCCAACTGAGGATGTCAGCCGAGCTTCCGGCGTCCACAAATATATGTTTGACTCAGCACTGGACCAATATCCCGGTCACAACTTGACCATCTTGATGTCGGGGGACGACGTCCTTGAGATCTTCATTTGTGAAATACAATGGCGAGTGAGATGGTCCGTTATAGTTCTCTTTGAACTTCGGTCGATCTCTTACTGAGAGGACTTCTTACAAATACTTCTTTCGCTGGCTCATAGTATCTCCGCCTCCGCCCATTGCTCCGCTTATCACATTACAGTCGAACTCGGTTTCTGGAAATTCATCATTAACCTCAATCGCTCTCTTGTGTTTGCCATCCTGTTTTTGTGCTTACGAGGGGGGCTCTTGCTACTGCTCCTGGGCTTGCGTTTGGCGCTTTTTCTTTGGTGTTCAATCCGTACTGTTGAAGTTTACCATCCCGGACAAATTTTTCGATAGCATCACGAAGCTCGTAGCACTCATCCGTCGTATGACCTCGTCCGTCATGAAAAGCACAGTATTTGGACTGGTCTACCCCGGATCTGCGATAAGTAGACGAGGTCGATCGACCCTTTTCATCTCGGTCATGGACACCTCTTTCCAAACTTGTGACCGGGGCATATTCAAGGTTGTGTATCTGTCATACTTGCTTTTTGTGTCAAACTTCCCACCTCAGCTCCTGTTCTCCGAGCCCCTTCCGCGGGAATCCCTTTTCCTGCCTTCTATGTAGTCCTTGTCTCTGGGTGGAGTGATTCTGTCTTGATCCCGCCTCGGATTATTGGCTATGCACATCTGATCCACCTCAAGGTATTTCTTTGAGCGGGTTATGAAATCATTGAGATTTTTCGCCGGTTCCTTAAAGAATGATTCAGCCAGGCGGGACTCTCTATCTAGGCCATCGGCTAAAAGGTGGACGTGTACATCCTCCTTTAACCCTGCACCTGCAGGGCCGCATGTTTGAAGCGATCCAAGTAACTTTGAAGTGTCTCGTCGGGTCCTGGGACTTCGGTTGTCGTTTGCTAGTCGCAAAATGCAACTCGAAGGCCTCGGCTAAGTCATCAAATTTATGAACCGACCCCACAGGCAGTATGTGGAGCCACTTTAACGCTGGTCCTTTGAGGGTGGCGGCGAAGATTCGAGTCATGATGGGTTCCCCAAGCCCCCTACAAACATGACCACCTCAAAGTCTTCCAGTGAGTTGTCGGGTCTTGAGAGCCGTCATATTTTGTAAATTCGGTTAGATTGAGCTTCTCCGGGAAACGAGCGTGGAGGATTTCATCTGAGAAGGGGCTGTTGTCGAGTTGCCCAACATACCTTCTCCGCTGATACCCAGTTGGAGAAGGCCGGGGTGGCCTGTCTACCCGGGCTTCCTTCTCCATTTTTGATTCCTTGTTCGAGGAAGCCAGTTTTTTGCCCTGGCCGGTTTCCGTCTCCTGGGTGCTTTTGTGATCACACGAGCTGTCGCCTTCTTGGTCCTTTTCCCAGGTGATTTCACGGAGCCGAGGACTCCGTGTCGGACGGGTTGTCCTCAGCGTTCATCGTTGTTGGGGATGACACGTTCTTCTAGTTGTTGCTCTAGTCGCGGCCGTCGATCATCCGCCTCCCGCTCATTGTCATCAAGAGGGTTGATCGGCTTCTCGGTGTCTTTGGGGTTGCCGAGGTGGTTGACGCTGGTGCTGTCGGTCGAACCATCTCCATTGTTTCTGGCTTGTACTACGGGTGTTAACCTTCATTGGTCACGGAAATCGAAATTTACCAATCCCCACGGTCGGCGCCACTGTTCTGGTGTAGAACACAGATGTCCAGCCTGGTGGTAGGCTGGGGGTTTGATCTAGGATCGATGTGCTCCTCCTGTATGCCTATGGGACAAACGTACAAGAGAAGGGTAGATCATTGTACACAACCAGGCGTTTCGCCAAAGGGGTGGGGTGTGTGCACAGTGTGACTGTATGTAGATTAGTTCAGGGATAAGAACTGTGTACCTTGATCGTGTATCTTCTATGTATATATAGAGAGAGTACCTTACGGTTGGATCTGGAGATCCAATATCGGGTGTGTCCGAGAATATAGGCAACCGCCCTCTTGACTAGGTCCTTCAGTTTGGGTGTTGCGATCCTTACGTGGACTTACCCCTGTGCGGGCCGATTGGCAGATGGGCCTTGACTTAGGTCCATAACAAGAGTATAGATAAAATAATACTCTAAATATATTATATATTGTTTAGATGCAATAAATTATCCTTATATATATATATATATAGAGAGAGAGAGAGAGAAAAGAGGGAAAATCCCATATAAAAGACGGTTGAATTATTCAAATTCTAATTTGGGCTACTAAACTTAATAAATTATTAATTAGGTTATATGACACAATTAAGGATTTAAGAATTTGGGCCAAATTACTTCTATATCCCTTAATTATTAAAAAAGTAAAATTGGAGATAGAATTTACCGGTCTTATATAAGATTTTCTTATTTCAACAGACTTTATATAGGATTCTTACATTATTCAAGTCTCTGTTTTATTTTAATAAAAAGGCACGTGTTTATGTGAGGGGAAAAAAAGTATTGAGAGTCTCCATAACCCATCAAAAAACGGAATCAGATTCCCTGCCTATCCTTTGGATAGGCAGGGAGAGCCCATCCCATCTAGACCGTCCAGATGGGATCTGGACGGTCCTTATTTTTTTAATTATTTTTCATTTTTATTTTTTTCTACATGAAAAAATCATTTTTTCAAAAAATGTTAGTTGAGAGATTATCTTTATTTTAGATTCTCTACTCATTAAAATTATTTTAGATAAAAAATAAAAAAGTAAAAAAATCAGATCGGACGGTCCGAGCTTGTCCGTGCGGACAAGCTCCTCTGCTGTCCTACGGACAAGCACCGAAACTGAGTCCATCAGAAAACTTGAAATCTTCGAAAGTGACGAGAGAGGAGAAGAGAAATGGTGGACTGAGTTCCTTCTCCTTTGATATCCGGTCAGTGCAGTATATCCAGTTGAATCCTAAAATTCAAGACTCACTGGCTTTTTATGATTTGACATCCAGACCCTTTTCATATACTGCGAACCAAACAAGCTTTAAACATGAAAACACGTTTTTAACTATTCAAGCTCATCCCACAGAACAGAGCAGCCTTCAACAACCACAACCATATTTGATGAATCAAATGTAAATTCATGGTTTGTCTGACCATCCCGAATAGCGTCTCTAAATTTTTCTCTTATCCGAAAGGGGAAAGAAAAAAACATTATAAGCTTTGAAGTGTCCACATGTACGTAATTGACATCTGTGTGACAGCGAAAGTAAAACAGCTGATTCGATTCATACATCAGATAATGTCCTACTACAGAAGCTAACATTACCACAACAGAATTCACATGTCATTAAAAGAAAAAAAAAATCACTATTTTTCACATCTCCTTATCGATGATATCTCGCATCATCTGTATGGGAATAAGTCCTTCGGTTCGGATCGCTTCTTTGTTTGGATCAAGGCTTATGAAAAACAGAGTAGGCAATCCTAGAGCCTGAAACATGATCAATGTCTATGTTATATTGAACCTCCTACGTTTAAAAACTAAATCCATTGGATCTAAGTCACTCCCAAGAGTTTGATAGAGGAACATTGATAGGGAAAAACTTTATAGCCTATAACTCCGCAAGTATACGGGCCGTATCAAGTAATAAAGTGATAAGAAAAGTATCGTTCCCACGAGGACTTGGTATCACAAACTTTGGTTAAGCATTAATTTTACAATTTCGTTTAAGTTGGGCAAATCAAAATTGAATTTAATTAAGAGAAAAGAAATTAAAACTAGAATTAAAATAAACAAACTATCACAATAATCAAGTGAGCAACCCAAAGTCACTAATCCCTTATTAGCTTCATAAACCTTGATTTCACTAATTTAATTAGCCTTAATATCAATTTTGTTAATCTCGAGTATAATTAGCCATAAGTGCACGTCGGTTCACTTACAACCCTCTCTCGAGTATAACTTGTTATGTCTAACATAGTTACTCAAGAGGCAATAAAAATCGAACACACTCTTCAACAATTATATGGGGCCATTAGGTATATGTCTATCCTAATCACAAATTAAATCGTGATCTAATCCCATATTACTTAATCCCAGAGCTTAATTAAAATTCCCTTCGTCAAGGTGAATCCTAATTCTCAAATTCATATTTAATGATGGCCAGTCACTAAATAGAACAATCTAAACAAGATTACGTAACCAAAATTAATATCAAAATTAATTAAATAATGAAAACAAAGTCCAATCCACACCTATAAGTTCATAGTTACTCTAGGTTGCAAAAACAACTAGCCACACATGGCTCTAATCAGATCCATCACAGCAACCCAACAATAGATTCAGAGTTCAAGACATACTAGAATTCAAAGGCAAAAATGAGTAAAGATAAAACAAACAGCCCCCAATATCTGAGCCTCTGCTTCCTCCTCTTGTTGCTGAAGCTCGGTGGTAAGAATGGAAAGATGAAGAAGGTCGCCGGCGACGATGGCGTTGAAGCTCTCTACTCCTCTGCCCTATTCGGCTACTGCTCTGTTTCTTTCTTTATTCCAGTCGTGCTCTCTGTTCTCTTCTTTCGCTCGGATCCGGTTTCTCTCACATGCCCTTCTCTCATTATCCCTCCTCATCCTAATCCTGACCGTCCAAATCTGGATCCAACGGCCCAAAAAAATTTTGGTTCACACCGCATGCGATATGGTTACCGCATGCGGTGTGAACCAAAATTTTTTTGGGCCGTTGGATCCAGATTTGGACGGCCGAGATTGGACTGTGAGGGATGGGGAGAGAGTACACCAATGAGAGAATCCCTCCCCTTTCGCTCTGTTCTCTTTCTATTTGTCCAATTCGTTCCCAATTTTTCTTTTTCCAGCGGCGCCCTTTTTTTAGCTTAATTAGGTCTTCAATTCTCTTCAATTGTGGGCCCCCAAAACGCTGCACTTCAATTCCTTCTCATCAATTCTCTTCAATTCATTTCTTCCTTTCCCACGTGCCTCCTGTAGCTTTTTAGGTATTCAATTGATTCAATCCGTGGGCCCCCTTCACTTCAATGGAAATAATCTATTCCAAAACAATTCAATTGCCCCGTATCATCTCCTGGTCATGGTGAAAAAGAAAAAGGGAATTATATAATAATAATAATAATAATAATAATAATAATAAAACTAAATTTATTTAAAACTTCTAATTATCATTATTTATTTCCTAAACTCAAAAACTTTTATTTAAAATTGAAATCCCATAAATGATGCATCCAAATTGATTTCTCTTAAAATCTCAATAAAATCTCTTTAGTTTAGTGTTGATGACTTTCCAAATATATCAAAATATGTCTCAAATCTATTAAAAATAGAAAGTCATCACACCCCACACTTGCATCAAATCTTGTCCTCAAGATTTTAAATTGTAAAACAAAGAAGACCATAGAAGCAAGATTTTTAAAGTAAGCACTACAAAATTGATGTCAATTCAAACTTTCAAGAAACAAATTTTCTCAAAAATCTTTTCCACCTTCCAAAAATGCAAGTAGCAAGACAATTAATTTAGCAAAGATAAATCACAATCGAATGTCTCTCACAAGTCAAGTGTTTACACTCATCTTTCAAGATATTCAAGGGCTTGTGTTTCACTCCATTCCAACTATTGCAACTTATCTACCATAAGCTTGTTTATCATCTCAATCTCCACTTTATACATTATCCAATTGCACACTCAAATTAGAAGGACTTTCTTAAGGTTGTAATGATCAAGGTATGATAATGAAATGAAAATGATCAAATGGTATGTGAAAATACTTTAATTAGTGCCAAGTAATTTAATGAAATTCATGATGAAGAATGAAGGAATACCCACTAAGAGAGAACAAACTCACTAACACTATACATAAACAACCTTTATTCTTTTGACCTCAATAATCCTTTTTTTTTTGGATCTCTATATTTTTTTTCTCATATATTCTTTTTTTTTGTTTTTTTTTACTATATACACATAATCTTATAGTGTTGCCTTTCTAACTTCTTCATTCTTTTAAATTGGTTCACTTAGCACTTACTAAAGTAATAAAAATGAATGGGAAGAAAAAGATATAAAAATTGCATATCTCAAACAAAGGGCTATTTATTCTATTCAGATTTTTTTTTCTTTTTAAAATAAAAATAAAAATAAAGGCTCAAATGGGGTAAACAAATGATTTTTATGTGATAAGGATGGACATTTGGCCAAACTAGCTATGAAATGAATGCCTAAATCATCTTTGTGCATGCAAAAGGATTTCAATTTTCAAAAGAGTTTCAAGACAAGTTCTAGAGATGAAATCACAATAGGTGTACTCCCTCTTAGACAGATGAAAATTAAGGCTCAAATTCCTCACAGGTTCTTTGACATCCTAAAGTAAAGTACCAAAACCAAATCTTTACCTCTTTAATAACATTCAAAGAAGATGGAATCAATTCCTAATCAAATTCACTCCTCTTCATGTTCAAATTAACCCAATTGTGACAATGCTCACGAATAAAATTCAAACTTCCATGATATTTTTTTTTTTTTTTTGAAAAAAAAATTTGAGGACAAAGCAAGTTAAAATCAAGGATACCCTCACCCCCACACTTAAATGTCACATTGTCCTCAATGTGAACCAGTAACAAAAAGTAATGGAAGTGAAGAGAAACCATATATAAGTGTAAAGGTAATACCAACTTCAGAGATTTCAAATTTCCACCAATTAAACAGCTCAAGTGCTAACAACTATTCAATGGTCATCACAAACATATTCAACTAAGATCAACACTCATTCCCAAGCAATATATCATCAACAATCAAATAGAACAACTCAAAGAAAAGTAGAAGAAAACTCCCCTATTTGTCCTTGACTTGCACTATCAATCCTTGCTATCAAAGTGGAACACCTCATCAGGGGCTTTCAACAGTCCTACAAAATCAAAGAAAGCATCAAATAATACCTTGGGTTGCCTCCCAAGAAGCGCTAAGTTTAAAGTCTTCAGCCAGACTTCTCAAAACAACTTCTAATCATAAGTATCAAACACCAGAATCACCTTGTCTTCATTTCTTTTCAAGCAACAAGGTGTCACATACAAAAATTGATAATTCAAGTTAATTACTTGTACTTCCTCAATCATAGACAATCTAGGATAACAAGCAATCATTGAATTCAAATGAAGCACAACATGCATATCCTTGAAAATAAACATAGGCACATCCAAGAATTTAGAGCATCCAATAAAATCAACTTGACACTCCTCAGTAAGAGTCAAAACTTCAATAGGAGGGTCATGAACAACAACAATTGGGACATCTAAATCAATTTGATCACCAACATCACAATCCTTAGGCTCCACAGTCGGAACCTCTTCTAGACATCCACTATTCTCATCTGAATCAATTTCAAACACACAATCATTTTCTACATTTTTCTACATTATCTATAGTCTCATGTAATTCCACACCTTCAACTTCCTCACAATAATCATTATCAGCATAAGAAGTGGTCATCAGGCTTAAGGAATTATCTTGCACCATAGTCTCAACGGTTGAAACAATTTGACTCACATATACCCCAATATTTTGAAAACTTGACTTAACATTAGTGTTAAACTCCTCAATTCTAGTGGCAAACTCTTTTTGCTCTCTACTAGATCTCTCTGATACTTCCACATACTCCTCAAATAATCTTTCTAAATTTGATTTTTCCTTATACTCAATGATGTGTTCTTCAACAGGTGGATAAGAGTAAAAAGGAGGGGTATTTTCATGAGAATAATAGACATGTGGATCCCTAAAATTATGTTGGTCAAAACCTTCACTAGGACAAAATGAGTTATCAAAACAAGCTTGGTTCCTAGAGAAATCATCTCTCACAAAATGACTAATTGTAATATACGGACAATGCTCATATAAATGACTCTCTCCACAATAAGCACAAGACATGCAAACATATTGAGAAGAATCAACATATGGAATACAACTATCATTTATGCTCCTTTGATGTTGCCTATATTCATTCCAAGAATTTAAAATAGCAATCAATCCTTCTTGTGTAGAAGACAAAGAATTCATCTCCTTCTCAACATTAAGATCAGTTGGTTGCCAATTGAAATCCATTTTTTATTTTTATTTTTTTTTAAAAAAAACAAGATATTTACGAACTCAAACTAAAACTACAAATGCTCAATCAATTCTAACCAAGATAGTTGTGGCACACAAGTCCCCGGCAACGGCGCCAAAAACTTGATAGGGAAAAACTTTATAGCCTATAACTCCACAAGTATACGGGCCGTATCAAGTAATAAAGTGATAAGAAAAGTATCGTTCCCACGAGGACTTGGTATCACAAACTTTGGTTAAGCATTAATTTTACAATTTCGTTTTAAGTTGGGAAAATCAAAATTGAATTTAATTAAGAGAAAAGAAATTAAAACTAGAATTAAAATAAACAAACTATCACAATAATCAAGTGAGCAACCCAAAGTCACTAATCCCTTATTAGCTTCATAAACCTTGATTTCACTAATTTAATTAGCCTTAATATCAATTTTGTTAATCTCGAGTATAATTAGCCATAAGTGCCCGTCGGTTCACTTACAACCCTCTCTCGAGTATAACTTGTTATGTCTAACATAGTTACTCAAGAGGCAATAAAAATCGAACACACTCTTCAACAATTATATGGGGCCATTAGGTATATGTCTATCCTAATCACAAATTAAATCGTGATCTAATCCCATATTACTTAATCCCAGAGCTTAATTAAAATTCCCTTCGTCAAGGTGAATCCTAATTCTCAAATTCATATTTAATGATGGCGGTCACTAAATAGAACAATCTAAACAAGATTAAGTAACCAAAATTAATATCAAAATTAATTAAATAATGAAAACAAAGTCCAATCCACACCTATAAGTTCATAGTTACTCTAGGTTGCAAAAACAACTAGCCACACATGGCTCTAATCAGATCCATCACAGCAACCCAACAATAGATTCAGAGTTCAAGACATACTGGAATTCAAAGGCAAAAATGTAAAGATAAAACAAACAGCCCCCAATATCTGAGCCTCTGCTTCCTCCTCTTGTTGCTGAAGCTCGGTGGTGAGAATGGAAAGATGAAGAAGGTCACCGGCGACGATGGAGGTGGGGGCGAAGGTCGCCAGCGACGATGGCGTTGAAGCTCTCTACTCCTCTGCCCTATTCGGCTGCTGCTTTGTTTCTTTCTTTATTCCAGTCGTGCTCTCTGTTCTCTTCTTTCGCTCTGTTCTCTTTCTATTTGTCCAATTCGTTCCCAATTTTTCTTTTTCCAGCGGCGCCCTTTTTTTAGCTTAATTAGGTCTTCAATTCTCTTCAATTATGGGCCCCCAAAACACTGCACTTCAATTCCTTCTTATCAATTCTCTTCAATTCATTTCATCCTTTCCCACGTGCCTCCTGTAGCTTTTTAGGTATTCAATTGATTCAAGGGAGAATCCTTACCAAGGCCCAATTAAGGCCCAAAATTGCAAAAAGGGCCCCAACAACTTTCCTCTACCACAAATGGCCCTAGGGCCCTTTCTGACATTTAGTTTCAAAGTAAAATGACCAAAACACCCAAATGGCTTTTTAAGAAAAAGCACCCTCAAAATCATCTCCCTTGGTCGATCGCTCTCTCGGTTTCCATCATCTCCCTCACTACCATCCTTCATATCCTTCTTGGAAAAACCTCCAGATCCCGACGAACTTTCTCGCAAAGACATCTGTCCCTCTTTCCTCCTCCGTTATAAGAAACCCCAAAACCTCAGCCCTGTCCAGCGACCTCATCCCTTTGTCCTTTCCGTCATCCATCGCCGTTCGTCCGTTGCCATCCGTCCACCACCATCCATCCACCACTGTCCACCGTCGTCTATTTGTCGATGCCTCCGTTTGATGCTCCAAATGGCAGATTTGTTCTTCCCTTCATGATTTTTTTTTCGATTTGCTCTTGATTCACGTTGTTATCTTCATTCTCTAGCCTAAACTGAATTTATTAGGCTTTGGGTACCAAGATTATTGATTCCTCCTTTCTCTTCATCTATGATCGGCTTCTAGGTGGGTTGGAAAGGGGTTGAGTTTGTTTTTACTTTCTCATTGTTGCTGGCCAAATCGGGGTTGGGTAAGTCTTCATTAGTGTTTTAAGCTATGGTATTTAAGAAGATTTAGATGTGCGTACAATATTTTTGTTCAATGCATTGTTGTGATGTCTCGAAAATTGGGGATTTAAGAAATTTTCAGTTTTGTTGTTGTTGTGTTCTTTGGTTAGTCAAAGAAGTAAAGTCCCTGTTATATATAATTGGTGCAAGTTGATTCTTGAGGCTGATGTCATGCGCTGTGGGAGGGATTAAATTGTTGAATGTATGTGAAAATAAATATATTTATGCACGCATGAAGATTTGGTTGGATGAAGCATTTTAAAATTGAAGTTTGATTATTCTTGGATGTGAATATGGTTCATTTGCAGTGATAGATAGATAGAATGGAAGTGAATGCTTAAATATTGTTTTCAAAACTGAAATTTCCGAATGAGATAAGGAAGATTATGATGTTTGGTAATCATTAGTTAAATGTTAAGAAATTTAATATGGGAACTTTGTTATCTATTATAAATTGGAAAGTATGTCAATTTGTTATATGAGATGGCATTTATGCGAAAAGAATTGAAAGGGTATTTGGGTAATAATTCAAAGATTAATTTGTATGATCTTAGGAACACCTCTTGCTCACACTGTGTAAAAGATTGAAGCATAATTTTTCTTCATTGACTAGATGAAAGGCTTGGGCTCATGAAGAAGATTGCACTAGTTGAACTTCATCACCAAGGTGAATTAGTTTGAGCAAGCAATGTAGCAAGAGGTTAAATCTCTATGATATTTGGTCTTTGGCACACAAAACTGCAAAAAAAAAAAAAAAAAAAAAAAAAAAAAAAACTGGGATTTACGTAGAGATGTGCGAAGAAGCTTGATAAGCTTGAAAGAAG
The DNA here is from genome assembly GCA_025563575.1 of Acacia pycnantha. Taxonomy (NCBI): domain Eukaryota; kingdom Viridiplantae; phylum Streptophyta; class Magnoliopsida; order Fabales; family Fabaceae; genus Acacia; species Acacia pycnantha. The sequence continues at coordinate 538,837 of JAMWYP010000050.1, read as the reverse complement.
AACTCAGAAGGCTCTTTTCAAAATTATGGGTTCTACACAAAGGCACACAAGGTTCTTCGGTTCACTAAAGAATTCTTCAAGCAACACGTGCAAAGTCAAAAAGTGTTGTCCATCATTGAGGAGTCTCAGAAGTAGAAGATGAGACATTAGGCAGCATAGTTGTTAGGACACATTGTAGTTGATCACTTGTTGTGTGCACGTGCATATGTATTTATGACAAATTTGTATTCATGAGAATGACCTTCAACATTTGTATTTCTGTAAATTGTCTACTGATGCTAACTTGACCATTTGAATTCAATGACAATAGGAAATTTTCCTTCTTTTATGATATTTGTTCATGATATGAGGAAAAAAAATGCAGCTGGAAACGCCCCTGATATTGTTGTAAATGACCCATGTTATTGTTGTAAATGACCCATGTTATTGTTGTAAATGACCCCTACAATAACAGGGTCATTAACAATAACATGGGTCATTTACAACAATATCAGGTAACAGGGGTCATTAACAACAATATCAGGGGTCATTTACGACAATAACAGGGGTCATTAACAACAATATCAGGGGTCATTTACCACAATGACAGGGTCATTAACAACAATAACAGGGGTCATTTACGACAATAACATGGGTCATTAACAACAATATCAGGGGTCATTTACAACAATAACAGGGTCATTTACGACAATAACAGGGGTCATTAACAACAATATCAGGGGTCATTTACAACAATATCAGGGGTCATTTACGACAATAACAAGGGTCATTAACAACAATATCAGGGGTCATTTACAACAATATCAGGTAACAGGGGTCATTAACAACAATAACAGGGGTCATTTACGACAATAACAGGGGTCATTAACAACAATATCAGGGGTCATTTACCACAATGACAGGGGTCATTAACAACAATAACATGGGTCATTTACGACAATAACATGGGTCATTAACAACAATATCAGGGGTCATTTACGACAATAACAGGGGTCTTTAACAACAATATCAGGGGTCATTTACAACAATATCAGGGGTCATTTACGACAATAACAGGGGTCATTAACAACAATATCAGGGGTCATTTACAACAATATCAGGGGTCATTTACAACAATAACAGGGGGTATTAACAACAATAACATGAGGTATTAACAACAATATCAGGGGGGCTTTAACAACAATATCAGGGGGCGTTTCACTGTGCATTTTTCTCATATCATGAATAAATATCATAAAAGAAGGAAAAATTTCCTCTTGTCATTGAATTCAAATGGTCAAGTTAGCATTAGTAGACAATTTACAGAAATACAAATGTTGAAGGCCATTCTCATGAATACAAATTTGTCATAAATACATATGCACGTGCACACAACAAGTGATCAACTACAATGTGTCCTAACAACTATGCTTCCTAATGTCTCATCTTCTACTTCTGAGACTCCTCAATGATGGACAACACTTTTTGGCTTTACACGTGTTGCTTGAAGAATTCTTTAGTGAACCGAAGAACCTTGTGTCCCTTTGTGTAGAATCCATAAGTTTGGAAAGAGCCTTCTGAGTTCTTCTTTCAAGCTTATCAAGCTTCTTCTGCACATCTCTACGTAAATCCCAGTTTGGTTTTTTTTTTTTTTTTTGCAGTTTTGTGTGCCAAAGACCAAATATCATAGAGATTTAACCTCTTGCTACATTGCTTGCTCAAACTAATGCACCTTGGGCATTTTATATATCTGTCAATTACAAGAAAAGCCAAAATTTTCAGACCAACAGACATAGAAAATTCATAAAATCAAAATGACATTATCATTACCTTTGGCTTGCAGCATTTTGCATAGTAGGACAGGTTCTTGTTACTTTTATCTGTGACAGTTTCCCACTTGACACTTTCATGGAACTTCCCATCCAAGTTGTCCATTAGAAACTTTAAATCTTCATCTGTCACAAATTCTGATATTCTGCGAGAGAAAACAAAACTCCAAAAATTCATATATATATATATATATATATATATATATATATATATGGATCCACTATAATATATAGCCGCAGGCAAAAGAACCAATACATACATTTATTATATGGATTAATCTTATCGCTGAGAGAGATATCTAATTAAACTCAGGACCATCTTAGCAGCAAAATCCAGGCAACTGTCAACTTGACACCCACGAAACATTTACTTTCTTATATTCAACTAATATAAGTTCATATAAATATATCTGGTCTATTAGCATTTCGATTCTTTCAAAAGCGAAAATGCTTCTTTGTTTTTGTGCACTAAGCGTTATTTTGTTGGCCAGTTTGAGGGAAAGCAAAATAAGAATGCAATATAATGAAGTTCCCAGGTCTCTCTAGTGTTAATATTCAAATTTAGAAACACCTCCCATAAGGCCATGAGACATAAATCAAAGGGATGACATGTGCATAATGACACCCCAATAAAACATCATACTTCTCTTAAAAGAATGGGACAAAAAAACCTAATCCCCAAAATCTTACCTAAAGGCGAAACAGTACGTCGACGGCGACACACACGAGCTTCAGACGGTGGACGGAGCACAGCGAAGACGGCGACAAGGCGGCGAGCACAGATACGAGAGGCCACCGAGCGATCGAGCGAGCGAGCGAGATTTTGAGAGAGAGAGCTGAGCGAGCGAGCGATCGAGCAAGGAGAGGGAGTGATTTTGAGAGCTGCAGTGTTTTTCTTAAAAAGCCATTTGGGTGTTTTGGTCATTTTGCTTTGAAACTAAATGTCAGAAAGGGCCCTAGGGCCATTTGTGGTAGAGGAAAGTTGTTGGGGCCCTTTTTGCAATTTTGAGTCTTAATTGGGCCTTGTAAGGATTCTCCCTTGATTCAATCCGTGGGCCCCATTCACTTCAATGGAAATAATCTATTCCAAAACAATTCAATTGCCCCGTATCATCTCCTGGTCATGGTGAAAAAGAAAAAGGGAATTATATAATAATAATAATAAAACTAAATTTATTTAAAACTTCTAATTATCATTATTTATTTCCTAAACTCAAAAACTTTTATTTAAAATTGAAATCCCATAAATGATGCATCTAAATTGATTTCTCTTAAAATCTCAATAAAATCTCTTTAGTTTAGTGTTGATGACTTTCCAAATATATCAAAATATGTCTCAAATCTATTAAAAATAGGAAGTCATCAAACATGTACAAAAATAAAGGCATTTAACTATTGTGAGGTTATTATCTTGAAAGAGTCTTCTGGCCAAAAAAAAAAATTATCTTCAACGAGTAATGAACATCTGATGCCAAGAAAAATATAATAATAAAGAGCTCTGTAAGAGCTCTTCAAGCTATAAAGCCTCTTCAGAAGACCTAAAACCCAACTCACTGAAACTTTTATCCATTCACAAAAAAATAAAAGGATTAACTCCTAACCTGGATTAAGCCTAAGTGCAAATATTCCCCGAACTCGACAATTCTTGGGAAAATTACAGACAGATAAGCCAGCACAAAATGATGTGTCGTTTACCATCAACTTTTCTTTTTCTTTCTATTGTTTTATGATAAACATGTTTACCATCAATTGTGTCTAGATTATGTCATTTCTCACATGAGGTTAGTTTAGATGGTAAGAATGGGGTATAGCATCGATAAAAGTTCAGGGTTTAGACTGGTCTACTCGAAATAAAAATGGTCATTTTAAGGAAGAAAATGAAACTAGTGTGAGCCCAACGTTTAAATTAATGCTGATATAAGCTCTTGTTTATGCCACATCAGCAAATCTATTAAGTTACTTTCACTTTGCCTAACACAAGGACCAATTTGATTGAGAAAAAGAAATATTTGAAGATTTAAATTGATAAGTTTTATCTTCAAAGCACCCAATCAAAAGAACAGTTGTTACTAAATAATTAAATTAATCTTGGATGTTTTGAATAATCATCCTAGTAATGAGCCACTCCAATGAAGTTATACTCCACTGCATATGCATATATACCAATTGGCTTATTACCTGCATGTCCCGTGCAAATTCATACTCATCATCTGTATAAACCTTGACAATAATTGCATTGTTCTCATACTCCACCGCAAGCTGCAGAAAATGAAATCCATATGAGGAAAGTTATTTCTTAGCTCCCAAATTAAACAATCACCCATGACAAACATGGGGAGATACTGTAGAAACAGGAACCACACAACTGACTGAAACAATGGTGTTATATTATATTCAGATTTCAGACTAAGTATGCACTGCGTGTGATTCCCATAAGTCAATAAACTTGAGAAAATAAAAGGTGGTTATCAGAAAATGTAAGCCGAGCAATTCTAAAACTGATCTAATAGCTCTGGATAGTGATTAGAATGACTACATTATCAGAAAATCAGTTAGTGCCGCCACAGCTATTATGAACAATAAGTTCATTTCTTTACCTCAATGATGGAGAAACAAAATAGTAAATGGGAAAAATCACACTAAGGTCCCAACTAAGAAAAATAATATAAAAAAAGTCTTATAACTTGTTAATGGTGGCATTTTCTCTTGTCAATGATGGCTTTTTCACTTGTCATTGACAAGTTATGAGACTTTTTTCCATTATTGTTCTTGGTTGGAATCTTAGTGTGATTTTCCCCTAGTAATTTTGGCTTGCTTATGACTATGGCTAATACTTAATAATAGATATAGTTAGCGCTCATTAGAGTGGAACATTAGTTTCAATGATTTTTCTTGTGCAGTCGTCTACAGAATTGGGCCAACTGCCTTCTATTTAGAATAAATAGAAAATATTTTCACCATATGGACTAAACCTTCATAAATGAAAGTTGACTAAAGCTCCTCCTACTGTTAACTGTCTTTTGGATGCGTGGTCAATTTTTCTAAAACTACTCAAGTTGACATGGTTATTTGGGATTCAAAATCTCGCAAAAAACCAACAGCTGGAGGATCAAGTATAAAAATAATAGAATACTGAATAGTTGTTGATCGTATTGCGTTGAACAAGGGATTTTTTCTGGGGATCAAAATATCTAAGATCTTATATAGAAATATGATTACTTAAATCAAGTTCATCATCAGGCCAGAAAAAATCAGGGTTATTGAAACAACTTACAACTCTTTAGTGATATGCTAAGGAGTTCAGAGTTAGAACTAAATTAAGTAGGGGCACATCGCACATGCCTCCCAATGCCATAGGAAGCATAGTCCTCAACATGAGAATAGACATGTGCATCGTCACCTTCAAAAAACCATATAACTTCTGCCAATATCTCTCAACATCAACTAATGCGCGTGTATTATTAGAATCAGGCTATGCTTGTTCAGTTATTTTGAAGATCACTCTCAACATCAATAAACCATAATAGGAAAGAAGCTCTGGATAAAGACTGTAACTTCTTCATGTTTTAACAGTCATGGTATTTCTTTTCAAGGTTAGGTCATTGTTTTTGTTGTCCATTCAGTCAATTATGCGCCTTTGTCGCCCAACAAGTGAATTCAAAATGAATAGTGAACCTCCAAGAACTAGAGGTCAAACCTATCCTTACAACTAAGTGGCAGCCTGAACATTTGGGTCAAAGCTTACGCATGAAATTTCTAACCCAATTCCAATCACATGTGGGATAGGCCAAATTGGGTGGGAGATCTTTCCCTCTTTCAGGTGCTTTCCAAGTTTATAACAATATTCTTTGATAAATGAACAGCCCAATGTTTTCAGACAGCACAAGGAAATGGATTTTCTAGGAACTTTCATGTCATAAAATCCTTCAACCATAGAGTCAACATGGAGGGACAAAAATCTCTTCTGATCCTCCTTGACTTTGTTCACCTACCTCGTGTGGTATTTGGATCCTTATGGCGTCTATGCATGCAAGTCCTAATTCACTTTCCTTAAGACTTCCTTTTAAGCCCACATCTTCATCATACGCAACGTGAATAACAGTACTCAACAGAATCAATACTCCTGACCTGCTTCAGATATGCAGGTTGAAAATGGTTCTTTCCCACACCAAAAGTTTCATTAGTGTGACTAACTCTAAAACAGTGGCTCAATTGTTTTTGCATCTTTTAGCATTTCTTTATGGAACAGGTTTCTGGTATCCTTTCACAATGTGACTCTTCTTGGCCGTAGTGCAACCTTTTTTATTCTTTCATTCATTTTCTAGACATTTCATCCGCTTTAGTATTTTTTTTTTTCTTTTCAATATTTCTCCACATGTTTCAATAGGGCCTAATTGTTAAGAAAGATGAGTACAATCATTGAGAGACTTTTTAATTTATCATCTCTTTCAAGCCTCACATGAGGAATATACTTTATAAAAACACATCAGAGTGGACACTCAAGGATAAGAACAAAGCAACCACAATCTCACAATCAAGTGAGTGCTGATTTAAGCATCAATAGAGTCAGTCAAGCACATACCATTTCAAGTTCTTGAGCCATTAAAATACAAGGTCTGTTGGAAATTTGTTCCTTCATAAATGCATTGTGGGGTTCCAAGTGTGACTATTTGACTTATTTGAAAATGGGTTCAAGACTCGAGGTTGACTTTATTGAACTTGGGAATGACTCTTCCTAATTTCTAGACTTTATTGAACTTGGGAATGACTCTTCCTAATTTCTAGACTTTATTGAACTTGGGAATGACTCTTTCTAATTTCTAGATTTGATTGTATTCCTTTTGTTTCTCTTTATATATAGTGTGTGACTCTTGGGAAAGAGAGAGAGAGAGAGAGAAAAAGCCAGAGTGCAAAAAGAAAAAGAGTCGAGAACTCTGAGAGTTTGAGTACCACCATTGTTGGTGAAGCTTGAGTTTTCTAGAGGAAGTCTAGAGATTGTATGATAGATTGATTGTACCCATTATTTTCTTAGTGGAAGTTTGATACTGGACTAGTGTCTCGTGGGTTTTTTCTTCTTCACCTTGAGGAAGGTTTTCCCACGTTAATCAAATCTGTTTGTGTTCTTCTTCTTCCCTACTTGATTTATATTTCCGCAACAGTGGTATCAGAGCAAGGTTTAACGAAATGGAGACCAGTGGCGCTGCACTCAGTGTTGATATGTTCAAGCTGACTGCAGAAAACTTTACTTACTGGAGACCGATGATGGAAGATCATCTGTACTACAAAGATCTCTATGAGCCCATCCTTAATCAGAACAAACCAGAAGGTAAGGAAGAAAAGGACTGGGAAGTTCTGAATCGGAAGGCGGTTGCCATGATCAGAAAGTATATCGACAAAAGCCTCTTCAAGCATGTGTCCGAGTTCACAAATGCATATGAGTTGTGGACGAAGTTGGAGTCCATGATTCAGAAGAAGACTCCCATCCCAGGAATAAAGCACACTTGGTTCGTCGACTTGTGAAGTTGGAGTACAAAGACGGCATGAGTATGATTGAACACCTCAACACCTAAAAAGGTATTGTGAATCAACTGTCGAAGGCCGAGATGAAGGTGGATGACGAGATGCAGGCTCTTCTGCTGTTAAGCTCATTGCAAGAAAGCAAAATCGAGGTCGAAGCAAGAACCGGGGTCATGATAACCGGGATAAGTCCAGAGGCCGGTCTAGGAAGAAATACGATTTGAAATGTTTCTATTGTGGAAAGATTGGCCATAAGAAGGCAGACTGCAGGAATCTGCTGAAAGATGAGAAAAATGACGAGGTGAAACCAGATCAGATTGTACCTAAGAAGAGAGAAGATAAGAGCACCTCCGCAGTGATTGCTAATGCTGAGGCTGAGATCTTCTTACTCGGAGATCATCTTATGAACGTTATCTATGATGACTGTACTTGGGTGGTAGACTCTAGTGCCTCCTTCCATGTCACTTCTCAAAGAAGTTTCTTCTCGTCTTACCGAGCTGGTGAATATGGTGTTGTAAAGATGGGAAATCAGGTAACTAGCAAGATTGTTGGTGTTGGAGATGTAACCTTGACCACAGATGTCGGTTTGTCGACTTGTGTTGAAGGATGTAAGGCATGTGCGACATGCGGTTGAATCTAATCTCGGAAAAAGTCAATGGAAATTGTCCAAAGGAAATTTAGTTGTGGCCCGAGGAAAGAAAGAAGGTTCCTTGTATATGATGCAGGGAAAGATCAATGGCGGTGAAGCCAATTCTGTCCGAGATGATTCCAGTCTAGAGATATGGCATAAGCGTCTCGGTCATATGTCAGAAAAAGGGCTACAGATTTTGAAAAAGAAAGAATGTTTGACCGGGTTGAAAGGTCAAGTACTTGAAAGTTGCACGCACTGCCTAGCTGGAAAGCAGCACCGGGTTTCTTTTGCGAAACTGAATCAACCAAGACAACGGAAGAATATTCTTGACCTAGTTCATACCGATGTCTGCCCTATGTCAGAAAAGTCTCTAGGCGAAGCTCAGTATTTTGTTTCTTTCATAGATGACCACTCTCACAAAGTGTGGGTCCATTTGTTGAAAACTAAAGACCAGGTTCTCCAAGCATTCAAAGAATTTCATGCTATGGTGGAACGAGAGACTGGCAAGAAGCTGAAAGCGATCAGATCTGACAATGGTGGTGAATATTGCGGTCCATTTGATGCTTATTGTCGAACGGCCGGGATACGACTTGAAAAGACGCCCCCCAAAACTCCTCAACTAAATGGTTTGGCTGAGAGGATGAATATAACTATTGAAGAAAAGGTCCGAAGCATGTTGTCCAATGCCGGATTGCCGAAATCATTTTGGGGTGAAGCAGTAAGAACCGCAGTTGATTTAATCAACTTATCACCATCACGGCCACTAGAGGGAGAAATTCCTGAAGAAATATGGATAGGGCGAAAAGTGACCTATGATCATCTGAAGGTGTTTGGATGCTGAGCTTTTGTGCACATTCCAAAAGATGAAAGAGCTAAGCTTGACACAAAGACGAAGGAATGCATTTATCTCGGATCGCCGAGATGTGAGTTCGGGTTCCGACTTTGGGATCCAGTGAATAAGAAGATAGTGAGAAGCCGAGATGTGATCTTTCATGAGCTGGAGACCATTCATGACATCTCGAAGCCCAAAGTCCGGGTTGTTGTCCGAGATGAAGAACCCAGCACTCCTGTCCGAACTGAAGCAGGGGGAGAGAATAATGACCAACAGGAGCCAACTGTAGAAGTTGATGCCGAGATCCGAGATGAGAATGCTGAATCGGATTCTCAACCTGAAGGACAAACTAGAAAGTCAGCATGTGAAAAAAGACCTTCTACAAGGTATCTGATAAGTAGATATTTTATAATTAAATAAGGATAGATTCTGGGATATTGGATTGAATTTACTAATATTCTACCTAATTAATATATTTATCTATCTTTTAATCAAATCTAGGATAAAAAGAATATCATAACAGAAAATCTATTGATATCCTATTTTATTGTGCAGGAGATATCATGTGATCTAAGGGATGTAACAAATTAAATTGAAGAGATATATTATTATATTATTATATTATATATATTATATTATATTATAATGAAAAGGATATGATATATCCTTTGAAAAAGGGAAGTAGTAGATCACGCAAGGAAGCCCACGTAGATGAGATCTTGAAGCAATTGGGATAAAGGTGGGACCCGCAGCAAATAGAGAGGGGAACTAATATAAATTGCAAGACGTACAGCAGAAAAGACACAGACACAAATGTCGCGATGACAATAAAAAGGACGCAACGAACAGAGGCCGCGAACGAGAAGCAGCAACACGCAGAGTCGAGACGCAAGCCGAGAACATTTTGGAGAGCAATCCGGTCGATGCAGAGTAGTTTGCTTTTCCTCTCTTTTAATTTGTTAACCTAGCCATGCTTGGCTAGTTTCCTTTAGTAGTTAGGGCGAGGATGAACCCTATGTGAATTTAAAGTATTTATTTGGATTCTTTATTGATTATTGTTTTCTTGATCGAATGGATTACCTGTGCTTAAAGCTTTCTTAAAGAGTGATCGCCTTTTAGATTATTCATAGGTTAGTGTATGACAATAGAGATGTTGGTACATTTAACTAGAACCGTTAATCCATCATAGAATTGCATGACCTAGACATAGGCTTACGAGTTTATGCGATCGCATAATTCTGGTAAACAAATTGATCTTTCCAAACAATACTAAGACATTAGGTCGTTTTCAAAGATAACGGATTAAGGTAACATCAAGACATTGGGACTTAGTCTAATTTTAGAGAATTGGTCGTCAGTCGTGGGAATAATAATAAATTAGGGACTTAATTCAAATACTTAGAGGAACATAGGGGAATTCTCGTACTTCTAGCTGCGTTTTCTTTATTGATCATCTTTTCTAAACAACCATTCTTGAGATTCTTAATCTTGAATGCTTTTCTTGATTAAATTCCTTAAAAATTCTGTTTGGTTACAAATCAACCCCTATTACTCATTGATCCAACTAAAGCTTAAATAACGATTTAGTGGTTGGAGTACTATTCCTCGTGGGACGATCTCTTTCTCACATACTTTATTACTTGTAATGATCGGTGCACTTGTCGAAGTCGCTATCAGTATCCACCAGATGAATACATTGTACTTGCAGAGGAAGGTGAACCTCAAAGTTATGATGAGGCTATGGCAAGCCCTGACAAGATTGAGTGGGAAAAGGCAATGCAGGATGAGATGACGTCCTTGCATGAGAATCAGACTTATGAGTTGACCAAGTTACCCCAAGGAAGAAGAGCTCTTAAAAACAAGTGGGTATACAAGATTAAAAATGAAGAAAATCGACAGAAGCCGAGACACAAGGCCAGGATTGTGGTAAAAGGCTGCAATCAGAAGAAAGGAATTGATTTTGAAGAAATTTTCTCTCCTGTCGTAAAGATGACTTCGATCCGAACTGTGTTGGCTATGGCAGCATCAATGGATCTTGAAGTTGAACAAATGGATGTGAAGACGGAATTTCTTCATGGAGATTTGAAAGAAGAAATATATATGGAGCAACCAGAAGGGTTCCGAGTTCCAGGAAAAGAAAATCTGGTATGTCGGTTGAAGAAGAGTCTATATGGCTTGAAGCAAGCACCTCGGCAGTGGTATAAGAAATTTGAATCATTTATGACTGATCATAAAATTGAGAAGACAGATGCCGACCACTGCGTATTTGTTAAGAGATGTGAAGCTGGAGATTTTTTGATCCTGATGCTATATGTTGATGATATGCTTATTGTAGGACAAGACAAGACAAAGATAATTGCTTTAAAGAAGGCTTTAAGCTCGTCCTTCGCAATGAAGGATCTTGGTCCTGTAAAACAGATCCTCGGAATCAGAATAATCCGAGATAGAAAAAGGAAGCTTCTGTGGCTGAGTCAAGAGAAGTATATTGAAAAAATCTTGAAGAGATTTAACATGGACAATGTCAATCCAGTCCGAGCTGCTATGCTTTACGGATGCTGATTTAGGGGGAGACGTTGACTCAAGAAAGTCAACATCCAGTTACTTGATGATTTTTGCAGGAGGTGCAGTCTCTTGGCATCTAAGTTGCAGAAATGTGTGGCACTCTCGACAACTGAGGCTGAGTATATAGCTGCTACTGAGGCCTGTAAGGAAATCTTATGGATGAAGAATCTGCTATTGAAACTCGGTCATAAACAAGATCGTTACAAGCTGAGATGTGACAATCAAAGTGCTATTCATCTGCGAAGAATTCAACTTATCACTCCCGCACTAAACATATTGACGTGAGGTATCACTGGATACGGGATGTGATAGAAAATGGAGAACTTGAACTCGTCAAAGTTCACACCGACTTGAATTGGTCCGATATGATGACTAAGTCGGTAACAACAAAGAAATTTGAAGACTGCTGTAAAGGAGCCGGGATGAAGACGCCAATGCATTGAAGTCGGAAGGGGAGATTTGTTGGAAATAGGTTGACTTTATTGAACTTGGGAATGACTCTTCCTAATTTCTAGACTTTATTGAACTTGGGAATGACTCTTCCTAATTTCTAGATTTGATTGTATTCCTTTTGTTTCTCTTTATATATAGTGTGTGACTCTTGGAAAAAAGAGAGAGAGAGAAAAAAGCCAGAGTGCAAAAAGAAAAAGAGAGTCTGAGAACTTTGAGAGTTTGAGTACCACCATTGTTGGTGAAGCTTGAGTTTTCTAGAGGAAGTCTAGAGATTGTATGATAGATTGATTGTACCCATTATTTTCTTAGTGGAAGTTTGATCCTGGACTAGTGTCCCGTAGGTTTTTTCTTCTTCACCTTGAGGAAGGTTTTCCCACGTTAATCAAATCTGTTTGTGTTCTTCTTCTTCCCTACTCGATTTATATTTCCGCAACAAGGTCCACACCATGTTGCATAGAAATCTATAATAAGAGGCACATTTCTTTCTCCCTCACCAACTCTTGAACTTCATCGGCTGACAACTTTTTCTGCAACAAAGTTGCTCTGAAGTTTGGAGCTGGTTCACGCTCGTGAAGTTGACGCTTTTGGGTTAGACACTGAGGTTGTTTTTGGTAAGAAACAATGATTTTGTTTGTTTTTTTGCTAAATATTTTTGGGGCTAGAGATTCATTACCACGTATCTGTTCCTTATTATTGAACGACTTTTTTTTCCTTTTTTTTTTTTGGTTGGATGAAATTAATATTTCAGTTTGTGGATCTAGAAGAAGATTTGGAATGATGCAGTTGTATTTAAAGTTTAGAAGTTGCAGGTAGTTTTTGTCTTCAGTTTCGTTTGGGGTTAATATAATCAATTCATTGACCCTTTTGTTCATGTGAAAATTGAAGTGGAAAGTAAATTAATGTATAGAAATTAGATTTTAATTATTTAGAAGTCGGCATTTTTTTCTACACAGTTGTTATGAAAATCACGTCATCGTTCAGTTAGCAAAAAAAGTCAAATTAATGGTCAAACGATATTTTTGTATCTAAAAGAAGCATTTGGTGTTGGGCGCTCTTTTGGCCAAACCACATGTGTATTTTTGCACCTTTGAAAGCTATGTCATCGTCTAGTCAGTAAAAAAAGTCAACATTAATGGTCAAAGTCAAATTTAACAGTAAAACGGTATTTTTGCACATAATTTATATCCACGTAGTCACTTTTATACCTAAAAAAGCACTTGGTGTTGGACTCTCATCGGATTAAAACACATATGCATTTTTGCACCTTAACACTTTGATTTTTGATTTTGTACCTTAGTTCTGCATAATACAAAATCTCAAATTTCTCAAAATTAATTTAGTTAATTAAGGATCAAATTTAGTTAATCCATTTCAAACAGGAGTATAGTTTCATGATTAAAACGAAGTTGATTTTGTAGTGTAAGGTACTATTAGATATTTTTGCGTTTTGAGTTCAAGTAATAAAAGAGACATTTATGTTGAGAGAAGCAATCATAAACCTTAAAAATGAAGTAATAGATTGTTCGAAGACCTAGTAAAATGATCCAAAAAATTACAGTTTCATGTATTTATTATGTGACATTAAATTGAAAAAATATTCTAAATTAAATATTTGAATTTTTAAATTTGCTAAATAGACGCAGACTTAAACTCATCTACCTATTATATTTATTTCCTATAATTTTTTATTGAATTATTTTTTATTTTATGCTTTAGTCATTTTGTCAAAACAAATAATAAAAACATTATTGACTTTATTTTACTTTTCTATAGTATACATTAGTTAGGCTGAGCATTGCGTAAATTTTTTAAAAAAACATTGAAATTAAAATATAAAAAAACATTATGAAAATGTTCTTGTTAAGCTATACAGAAAATGGAAAAATTCTGGCCAATTAAAACATCTATTCTGTCCCATCATGACAAGCTTTAATAGAAAGGTAAATATGATTAATTTTAAATTACAAAATATATAATTTATATGTGAATATTTAATTTCTTCGCACAAATAAAACCGGGCCTTGGATAATCATTTTTTGGGTACAAGGCAAGGAAAATTTTATTCCGAATAAGTATTTATTTCTGTGAAGTCCAAAACCGTTCATTGGGGCCAAGAAAGCCCACAATCTAATCGTTTTTTTTAAATATTAAATAATAAGCAAAAGGCCCAGCTAAAGGAAAATAAAATTAAAACACAGTAGCGCTAGAAGGAGGGCTTGAACCTCCGACCTTGTGGTTAACAGCCACACGCTCTAGCCAACTGAGCTATTCCAGCGAGTTTGCTCTATTTTCCAATGTTTTAGTTTATAACTGTTATTTTTATTTCTTTTATTTCAATCACCAAATACCTTAATTTTTTTTACTAACAAATACTCCCTCCCTAATTATAGGAGCAAATTTTGGAGTTGGTTTTGGTCCTAATTATAAGAGCAAGTTTTAAATTTTGTCAATTTTTTTCCTATAATACCCCTATTTATACTTATTATTAGGAGCATTATATATGTGTGTGTTTACATATATATGTATATTTGTGTTTATGTGTGTCAATATATATATGTGTAGAAATATATGTGTGAACACACACACACATATATAAACATATATATATGTGTGTGTAGATATATGGGTGTGTGTCTCTATGTATGTAGATAGATCTATATGAATACACATATATGTATACACATGGTTATATAAAAAGAAACTAATATACATAAATAAACTAATATGTCATGGATATCTAACATAAAGCAAATTAGAAACACTTATAATTAGGGCAACTTGTGTCATTTTAAATTTATATAAGGACATTTTAGGAAAATGAGTAAAATTAACTAATTTAACTCATCTCCTTAATTCTCTCAAAATCGGTTAAATTGCTCCTATAATTAGGGACGGAGGAGTATTAGACAAGAATTATTTCTAAAATATTGAATTATAAAAATATGAAAATAATTTTTTTAGTTATTATATTTTTATATTCACTTTAATGGTCAGTGTTTACAAATGTAGGCATATTATTAGGCAATTAAAATTCCTAAATAGAAAACTCCATTTTAATAGCGCACTAGTACATTGCTTACTATATATAAATTCCTAGATTAATCAATTATTCTTGAACGCAGGAACATTTGAATTGTGATTATAATATAATATGTGTGTATGTAATAATTTATAGGGGAAATTAAAATAAAGGATCTAGAGAAAAAAATATTTATTATAAATGACCACAAAAATTGTAATTGTTTAGAATGACCGAACATCATAATATAAATTTAAAATTACTAAATTTTCCTTAATCAAACCTCCTATATTATCTCTTGTAGTCATATTTTTTTAAAAAAAAAAAACTAAAACTAAAACTGTCCATCATGATATGATCATATCTTTTTTTTTTATCAATATATTATTTAATTAATAAAGGATTAATAAATGATTAGTCATTTGTAAATGATTGATAATATTCATTGTAGATATGCTATATGTTATATCTTTGTAAATCTTCTCATATGCCACATGGATGGTCAATATTCATTTGTAATAATATGTTGTTAGACCTAATACATTATATTTTTGAACACCGACCTAATACATTATATAAAAGATAGAGCTTGGGAAGAATTATCTCTTGACTATTCATTTATTTATTTTTTCTTATTATTTCTTGGTATCAGAGCCAGAGAACTATCTTTTTTATTTGACCTATTTTTCTTTTTCACTGCAATGGTGTGTCCTTCCATTACTTTTGAGTCCCTCTCGCCCTTAGCTCCGACGCCCACTGTGCCCAAAACTATTCCCATAAAGTCCTTAACTCATTCTGAAGCCCAATCACTTGACACCTCTAATCAATCCACGCAGCCTTCGACCCATACGACCTCTCCTTTTCCTTCACATACGCCTCCTAACCCAAACTCACTTCAGCCCATATTGTCACCTTCGTCTTCCTCGGACATTCATCTTTCTCGTCCCTCTCCAGATTCTCATTCTAAACCCTCCGAAAGTCATCCCCATCATTGTCCTTCTCCCTCTAATCATCATCACATGCTCACACGAGCTAAATCTGGAATTTTCAAACCCAGATATCCATTTATAGGTCTCTTTGAAATTGAAACACCTCAATTTCTTTCTCATGCGGCTGAACCCCACATGCTTGCAAATGCTCTAGCATCTTCTCAATGGTTGAATGCTATGAAAACCGGTATGAAGCTCTCTCTCAAAATCATACTTGGGTCTTGGTACCATATAGAGGTCAGAAACTTGTTGATTGTAAATGGGTTTTTAAAAACTAAGTTCAAAGCTTATGGCTCCATACTGAAACATAAAGCCAAGCTAGTAGCTAAGGGGTTTCAACAATCGGCTAGGGTTGATTATGGAGAAACTTTCAGTCCCGTTGTAAAGCCAACGACCATTTAGCTCATTCTCAAGCTTGTTATCACATACCAATGAGAAATACGTCAATTAAATGTCAACAATGCTTTCTTAAGTGGGTATTTGAAAGAGGAAGGTTTTATGAATATAATTAGCCACCTGGGTTCAGAGATTCTACAAAGCCGGATCATATATGCAAACTTACCAAGGCGTTTTATGGGCTCAAACAGGCTCCATAGGCATGGTTTGAAAGGCTTCGACAGACACTAGTTAGTTGGGGATTTCAAAATGCTTGCAGTGATATTTCCCTATTTTTTCTTAGAACTAAAATGCTCATGGTATTTATTCTCATATATGTTGATGATATTCTTATTATTGGGAATAATTTAGCTTTTGTCTAGAAATTCATTATCAAGTTGAATGAGGTTTTCTCTCTCAAGGATTTAGGTCTCATTTACTATTTTCCGGGATTAACAATTCATAGAAATAGCTATATAGTATTTATGTGAATCAAACCAAACATATATACTCTAGATTTGATATGTATGACTGTGCTCCTATGCCGACACCCATGGTTATTGGTAGACATTTTTCAGCTAAAGATGGAAAGGTAATGACAGATCCGTCATTACATAGATGAGCCATTGGATCATCACAATATCTCACAATCTCTAGACTCTTGACATAGCTTACTCATTAATAAGCTTAGTCAATTTCTTTCTAAACCAACAAAGATGCACTTTCAAGGTGTTAAGAGAATTCTACGATACCTAAAAGGTACATATCATCATTATGGTTTACATATCAAACCAAGTAGGATCTCTTTGTTTGATGGCATTTATAGATGCTGCTCAGGGTATAGATATTGATGATAGAAAATCCATGGGAGGATATTGTGTATATATGGGAGGAACACTTGTATCATGGTGTTTTAAGAAACAAAAGGTAGTCTCCCGATCAAGCTCATAATCAGAGTATCGGTCTTTATCCGATGGGGGCAACAGAACTTAAATGGTTAAATTTTCTAATTACAGAAATTGGTCTTTACATTCGGCAACCTCCAATAATATGGTGTGACAATCTAAGTGTGCTCAAGCTCTTGCTGCAAATCTTGTACATCATGCTAGAAGTATACATATTGATATAGATGTACACTTCATCAGAGATCAAGTGTTATCTGGATCTATAGGAGTTAGATATGTGCCTTCATCTCATCAAGTAGCTGATTGTTTTACTAAAGCTTTATCTCTCACTCTCAATTCTCTTATTTTAAGAACAAACTTAGTGTGTGTCCCACACCCTCTCGTTTGAGGGGAATGTTATGATTAATAATTGATTAGTCATTTGTAAATGATTGATAATATTCATTATAGATATGCCAGCTGTCATATCTTTATACATCTTCTCATATCCCACATGGATGGTCAAGATTCATTTGTAACAATATATTGTTAGACCCAATAAATGTATAAAGGATAGAGCCAGGGAGGAATTATCTCTCGGCTATTCATTTAGCTATTTTGTCTTATTCTTTCTGTTAGGATGCCTTAAAGAACGTCTTTTGGATTAAAACTTTTTGTTTGAAAGTAGTAGAAAAGAACACTCAATTAAAACTCCTGTGACAACAACATATATAGAAGTTATGAAGCAGGTTCACCTATTGATTATGAAACTTTTTTACTTTATTTTGATGGAACAAAGAAGTCTGCTCTAGCTTTTGAAGTATACATGCTTAAATAACTGAATATGTTTATTTTTAGAGAGGAACAAGCTATGCAGATGTTTTGTTGATTCATATAGATCTTGATTGTATCTTTTGATTTTGACATGGTTTAGGATGGAGATAAGAAATTCTCTCTAGACATTCTTGATGAACTTGCCAAAAAAGCTGAAGCTTGGCATCGTGATTCTATAGCACGTGCAAAGTATGCTAAACTGGAAATGCCAATCACTTGTGCCACTTTTGCTCAAGATGTTGTAGAAGGAAGAGCAAATGTTTCCCAGGCGCATGATCACAAACACCAACCGCTAATATTTGGATTTGCCAGCTTTATGAACGAAAACCTGACAAGTGAGAGGGAAATAATGGCAGTTAGGGTTTCCCAGCCAAGTTATAGGTTTAGATTTATGGACTTGGATTCGGTCCTCTGCTCCTTATGGTCCTCTGCGGTCCACTTCGGAAAAACACACTGATCCTCTTTTTTTTTTTTTAATACACATTTCAGGGTACTATAAGTACTAAAAAGATACTTCAAGATACTGATCGGTACTGAAAAAATATTAACTGGTACTTTATGATCTTGAAAAATTATTTTAGGATGTTGAAAAAATATTTCAGGGTACTGACTGGTACTAAAAGGATACTCCAGGATACTGGCTGGTACTGAAAAAATATTTCATGATCTTGAAAAATTATTTTAGGATATCCTAAAATAATTTTTCAAGATCATGAAATATTTTTTCAATACCAAACAAGATCCTCAATCGCTTCTGAAGTATCTTTTAGTACCACCAATGCCCTGAATTTTTTTAAACATCATAAAGTACCCGTTAATTTTTTTCAGCACTGATCAAGATCTTGAAGTATCTTTTAATACTTACAGACTCGAAATATGTATTATAAAGAAAAAAACAAGATCGGTGTGTTTTTCGAAGTGGACTGCAGAGGACCATAAGGAGCAGAGGACCGAATCCAAGTCCGAAATAGCCTTTGAGATAGATTAAACGTGTATCTTAGTGCTTAAAAAGCTTAGAAATAAAGATATTAAATAATTTTTAAAATACATAATGCTTTTAAAGAAATGCATTGCTTTTGATGGAGGGAGAATTAGTAGCCCCTTTTTTTCCATATGGTTGAATATCTTGTCATGATATACAAGAGAAACGACTTGAATAATCATAAAAGTCTTGCATAAAAATTTCATGAAACATCGTTGTTTTAGATTAAGTATGGGTCTTCATGTCTTCCTGCATGGATGCTCTCGGCTCTTATTTTGAGATGCTAAGTTGAATATTTTGTGGAAGTATGCCAACCATGAGCATTGAGGAAGATGGGCTTAATTAGAGAAATGGAGATGATGAATAAATGGCAAGAGAGAAATGCCAGACTCATGGAAGAAGCCAATTCATCTTGGCATAATGATAAGAAGTCAAGAGCCTAGGATGACTGGAAGGATGATAATCCTCGAGGTGCTGGCAATAAGAATCTTACCCCATGTGATTGGAGGTTGTATGATAAATCTTTGATTGTATTCAAACCAGATTAATTTTGTAGTTGGCTGAGCATATGCTTAGTAAGCTAAGGATATTTATTTGAATAGTGCCGTTTGAGATAGCAGTGGTAAAAGTGACTTTTTTCAGATAAGCTTTTGTTTGGTATAGAACTAAGAAATCGGATCAAGCCTGTCGGACCAGCCCGTTTAAGCCCTGGTCCTTCAAGGGCCGGGCTTGTAAATTCAAGCTACTAAATGAAGTTGGCCCAATAGGGTCAAGGGCTTAAAAAGACTGGCCATTAGGCCCTTTAGTTTTTTATTATTATTATTAACTTGACCAAGACCGAGAGTGTTGGGGGGTGAGGCAACCTTGCAGGGCCAATGATTCACATATGATGGTAATTTACTACTCCCTCCGGTCCTAATTATAAGAGCAAATTTTGGAGTTGGTTTTGATCCTAATTATAAGAGCAAGTTTTAACTTTTGTCAATTTTTTCCTATAATACCCCTATTTATACTTATTATTAGGAGCATTTATATATATGTGTTTACATATATATGTATATATGTGTTTATGTGTGTCAATATATATGTGCGTGTGTGTGTGTAACACACACATATATAAACATATATATATGTGTGTGTATGTGTTTACATATATATGTATATATGTGTTTATGTGTGTCAATATATATGTGTGTGTGTGTGTGTGTGTCATTTTAAATTTATATAAGGACATTTTAGGAAAATGAGTAAAATTAACTAATTTAACTCTTTTCCTTAATTTTTCCAAAATCGGTTAAATTGCTTCTATAATTAGGACCGAAGGGAGTAATTTATATGATTTTGTATTTGTTATAGAGTTATTTATTCATTTAAGTACAAATACATAATAACTATACTATGATTTTATGATTTCATTTATTATTTGTTGCACATAAAGATTATGGATGTATTCATGATGTGGGAGAAGAATTTCTTGATATTTTTACCTATGAAGCAGAGCCTACTACTCAAAGTGAAGTACAATCTAATATCTTTGAAATCGATGATAGTGGTGAAGAAGATGTCAATGATAGTCATCGTACTCATGTTGTTTAGTTGTAAGCTTCTTATGTTTTATGTGAGTTATTAGCGGACAATAGTTTGCTTTTGATTATGAATTAGTGGCGTGTTTGTTTGTTGCATGATCCATGTTGTTTGGATATTAATGTTGAAAACATTTATTTGATAAATTAGAACTTTAATTGTTGTAATCTGCTAATTATATTTTTTGGAAAAAAAGTGGATGAAAAATAGTTAAAATTTGGAATAATAATTTTTGGCCCGGTAGGGTTGGCCCTGACCATGGTGCTTTCAAACCGAGCTTTGAAAAATAGATGTTTTTATTACCCTAGGTCTAAAAGGGCTGGCCCTTTTAAGCCTTGACCCTTTAAAGGGCCGACCTGGATTCTCAGTTCTAGTTTGGTATAGCGTTTGAAAAGTCAGTTAAGATTAAGATTGAATACTATATATATGTGTGTGTTGTATATTATGTGATAATTTGGGGTAAAAATTAAATTTAAATATAAATTTTCCTAAAAAACAGTAAAATATATAAATACATATTGCAAAATTACAAAATGTATAAATGCTTTTGAAAAAAAAAAATTAAAAAAAAATGTATCCCATAATTATTTTAATAAAAGTATATAATATTTTAAAAAGTTGAACAAGTTATTTATGTAATAAAGAAATATAAAAAGAATATATTAGTTTGTGTGAGTTGTATGTTATGTATTTAAAAAAAAAATTTAGCAAGGGCATTTGTGGAATTTCAGAAGAAGGATGGAACCAACAAGAAGCTATAAGCTACTTTTTTTATTCAGAAGCTCAACAAAGTGGCTTCACCCCAGAAGCCATTTTTTCAAAAAGCCTATCACCAAAAGAAGCTATGTCAAACGGGTAAAGCTTTTGAAACAAAAAGTCACTGATAAGCTACTTATAAGCTGTAATACCCGAATTTTATTATCTGGAATATTATAAATAAATTGGATATTTCTGATAAGTGGGGTTTTGATCTCCAGACTTATGTAAATATAGTCTATTTTTCTAAGTTGAATTCTGTAGGAAATTAGAGAATTTAAGGGCCAAAGTGCCAAAATGACGAAAATGCCCCTATGGGACATAAAGGACTTAGAAAAATTATGAAAAATCCTAAAAGGCAGTAAAATGACCAAGTGAATTAGGAGAATATATTATCTCGAATTGTGGTAATTTAATAAATTATAAGTTCTGAAAAATTAAGAAGGAATATTCAAAAAGTATTGAAATGACTAAAATACCCTCATAAATTCCAATATAATGAAGGAGATATGAAAACAAAGATATCAGTGTAAGAGTTATGAGGAAATAAGGTATTCTAATTAAGAAAATTATCAACAAGTGATAATAAAGTAATTAGATAATTATTGGCTAATTACTTAAGCATAAGCAAGGGAAATTCATGAATAATTATATAAAACCCTAAAATTAGTGGTTTTGGCCTAAAATTAGTAAAAACATATTTGTTAATTAATTGGAAATTTTGGAGAAAAATAGTTGAGTTTAGGTATTTTTAAGCCTAAATACAAGAATGGACCAATTAGGTAATTTTGTGGAATTTTTGGGAAAAATTAAATAAGTAAATAAATAATTGATTAATTAATTAAAAAAAAATATAAATATTTATTACCAAAAATAAAGGGGCAGCCGAAATTGACCAAGAGAAGAAAAAAAAAATTGAAAATAAGATAAGAAAATAATATCTAGATATTTATATTATTATATAATTTAATTTAATTTAGTGAATAGTAATCAAAAAAATAGGAAACGGATCCTATCTAGAGGACTAGGAATGGGATTTCCAAAGTCAAGGTAAAATATTTATCAGTGGGTTTTTATCTTCCGTTAGGCTTTTCCGGAAGTTAATTCTGAAGCCGATTGTGCATTTTCCTAATAAAACGAAATAGGGAAAAATGTAGATAGTCACATTTTTGGATCTGAAGAAAATAAATTCTAACTCAACATCTAGAAATGAGTTTGAAATTATCTGGACATATTTGGAATCGGTGAATTTTGTCCGAAGTTGATGATTCCGAAATGTGTTCAGAACCGGCACGCATTACGAGGAACTTCGATCGACTGTTGGAGCCCTATATGGAATCAAAATTTAGGTTAACTTGGACATTTCTACTAAGTGAGAATATGTCTTCAAAGTTGTAAATCCAGAATTTTGAGATTTTTCCGAAATTACGCGAATCGGGTACCGATCGGAGAAATTCATCCGATAGGCTTCTGGAAGGTGACACATGGCCACCTCCCATTGGCCAATGGATGCCACCTAAGCAAGGGGGAAGGTCGGCCAAAGGAAGGAAGAAGAAGAAGAAAAACTTTTTGAAAAGTTACTTTGGACGGTCCAGATCGCTTCTCACAAAGTTGATCCGACGGCCGAAATCCTACACCAATTCTTATAAATACCCCCCCTCTTCTTCATTTTCTCACATTTGAAGCAAGAACCGAAAATCTAGAGTGAGAAAGTAGAGAGAGGTGCTCTGGGAAATTCTGCAGCGAAGCTCTGGGTAAGTTTTCCGGTACCGAGCTTTTAGTTTCCGTAGTTCTTTCGGTAGTTTTAGTAGAACTGTTAGTTAGATCTAGGAAGTAGGAGATGAGATTCCTATTCTTGTTTTTAAGCCTCATTGCATTGAAAGATACCTGACGAGGTAAAAACATAGTAGGAATTGAGTCTCTGAAAGTTGAAAGTTAAAATAGTGAGCTTTAAGCTTTCGTAGTTCTTTCAACAGTTAGAGTAGTACTGCTAGTATAGCCTTTAATTTTTCAAGCATGATTGGGTATCATATGATAGGGCTATATTAGTTTAGAATTTCGAAAATTATCATTGGGTCGAAGTTCTGGCAAAATTTTGGAAAATCGGAGCCAAAGTAACGAAGTGCTGGCGAAATTCCGCCAATTAGGGGTATAGGGGCAAAATGGTAATTTTTACCTAAAATGCCAGTTATAAAGCCAAATCACTAATGAAAGTGATATTACTCTTATAGGACATCAGAAACTTTGATCTGCTGTCGTTACGCTGTCGGACGTGCCGCTGTTGGACGTTTCGCTGTTTTTCGTAAAACGTGCCGTTTCCGCCAGAATTACCGACGTTCGTTAACGGAGGTATGTTCGCGTACTGTAACACTAGCTCTGATGATTATTGAATGATTATATGTGATAATATGTTATGTGAATAGTGTGGTGCCGAAGGCAAGGCTAGTCTATGTGGGTGTGCCAATTAGTCACGGTAAAGTCGGTGAGGCCCCTATGATAGACACTTACCTGGCCATTCTGTTCGGTGCTATTTGCACAGTGTCTAAGGAATCGTACTTAGATACACTGCGTCTATGGAGCCGTACTTAGATGCACAGTGACTATGGAACCGTACTTAGATCACTGATTACAGCTTTATTCGGGTTATAGACATAATAATGCCGATATGTTTTCCTAGCGCTGAGGACACGACCGTACATCGTGGCATGGGTGAATGGTGCAGACGGACTTAATGTTACATGTTAGTGTAGTTGTTATTAAATGATCATGTACCGGCTTGATCAATGCTGTAAAATTTGAAATACATGAATGTACGGCCTTTTGAACAGCCAGATACACTGTTATCAATGTTATCCAGTTACTCCTTATTATGAAAAAAAAATTATGTCGCTCAAAACTCTGATCAAAACGCTATAAAAACAGTTGTGAAAACCGGGGTGTTACATAAGCCATACCAGACAGGATTGTTTTCTAGTTTTTTTTTTGCTATAGATTGTTTTCTAGTTGTTGCTTCCTTGTGATTTTTTGTGCAAGTAACTTGGTTTGGATTTAACTGTGTGTTTCTTTGGGGCCTAATTGAAAAGGCGGGGCTACAACTCCGAATTTTGGTTGGCCGGATCTTTTATTTTTTTTAGAAGGGAATTTACAAAAATAAATAATAATATTTATAAGAAAAATAAAGAGATTTAAAAGAATTTAGAGAATTAAAAATATGTTAATCATTTACAAGATAAAATATGAAAATCCACAAAAAAAAAAATTAGTCATTTACAAGATAAATATAGATATTTACAAGATAAATAAAGGGGTTCAAAAGAATCAAGAGAATAAAAAACATGTTCGTTATTTACAAGACAAATATGGAAATCCACAAGAAAAATATAGGCATTTACAAGATAAATAAAGATATATATAAGATAAATAAAATGATTCAAAAGAATCTAGAGAATTAAAAACATGTTAGTCAATTACAAGATAAATATGGAAATTTACAAGATAAATAAAGATATATATATAAGATAAATAAAATGATT
This sequence comes from Acacia pycnantha, assembly GCA_025563575.1. Taxonomy (NCBI): domain Eukaryota; kingdom Viridiplantae; phylum Streptophyta; class Magnoliopsida; order Fabales; family Fabaceae; genus Acacia; species Acacia pycnantha. Next base: position 514,078 of record JAMWYP010000050.1, on the reverse strand, counting down.
CAAAAGAACCTAGAGAATTAAAAACATGTTAGTCAATTACAAGATAAGTATGGAAATTTACAAGAGACAAATAAATATATATACAAGATAAATAAAGGGATTTAAAAGAACTTAGAAAATTAAAAACACGTTGGCAATAATTTACAAGATAAATATGAAAATTTATAAGACAAATATGAGTATTTATAAGATAGATAAAAATATTTACAAGATTAATAAAAGGATTCAAAAGAATCAGGAATTAAAAACATTTTGATCATTTATAAAACTATAGAAATTTATAAAAAAAAAATATAAGCATTTACAAGACAAAACAAATAAAGTGATTCAAAAGAACCAATTAAAAATGTGTTGTTTATTTTCAAAATAAATATGAAAATTCATAAAACAAGTATGTGCATTTACAAGATAAAAAATGATATTTACAAGATAAATAAAGCGATTCAAAAGAACATAGAGAATTTAAAACATTTTAGCCATTTACAAGACAAATATGAGTTTTCATTGGATAAATAAGGTAATTTATAGATAAATAAAATAAGGGCATTTCAACTACAAAAATTAATTTCATTTTAAAAGCCAAGTTTAAGACCTATTTTAAGACTTGATTTTTTAACAGACCAGCCTAGACTTATCAATAAGTCTTTTAGACCTATCAAGCCGATCTATTGTAAGAATAAAATTGTAAATTTGTATTTACTCCCTGCCCCTTACACGTTGATTTTCAATTCTTCCTTCAAAATAAACCTTACCCTGTTACCCTGTTGCTTCTTCGATCGGACTTCAGCGTTCGGCCGTTCCTCTCACCAAAAAACCCAACCTTCGTTTCTTCGATTCTGTGTTCGGCCGCTCCTCTCACCACCGACAGTCCGACGGTCGGAGACCCTCCTCTCCTCTCCTCTCTCTGTGCTCTCTTAGTCGAAGGTCGCCGTCGGTAAGCATTTGCTTCTGCTGGTTCAGTGCCTCTTCTTCGTTCAGTGCTTTCTTAGTCGACCGTCGCCGTCGGTAAGCATTTTTCAGAAGTTTTTGACTCTACTCAGCTTTAGTTTCTTCGATTCTCAGCTTTAGCAATCTGTGGTGAGCCTTGTTATCCATGGAAGTACATTACCCCTTTACCTTTGTAAATGCTGAGATAGTGTTCCATTGGGCACAAATTCAAAAACGATTACTTGCTTAGTTCCTCCTATCCTGCAACCCAAGCTACGGACTAAATTTGGGTGATTCACAAGTGAAACGAGCTTGATCTCATTTCTGATATGGACAACGTTATTATTATCTCGACTCTATCTTTTTTATTGCTACCCATTGATTGTGAAGTTTCCCCAAATAAACTGTGCCAAAAGCCCCAGATCCCAGCTTCCGTTGGTCACAGAAAAATTAGTGGCTGTAACTGTGCCAAAATTAGTGACTGATACTGCAATTTAGAAACCAGGAACAGGACAGTCCTTACTTATTAGAGTATGTGTAATAAATAGGATAGCACCATTTTCCTTGTTTTGTTTTGCTTCCATCCCTTTGTATATATGCCCCTATGTATTGATATACTTGTTAATTTTGACTGTAGTTGACTTCTTTCTTGATTATCTGTATTTTTGTTTGCTTATTTTTCTTACACAGGCTTGGTTGGTTCCACTGTTTTGTAATGTTCCTTGTCTGTATCTTTTAATTAAGAGTGGATTTGATTTGAGTAAAGCCCAATAGTTCATTGTCTGTAGTTTTAGACAGGCTTAAGATGCTTGGTTGATTTGTTCTTGTAAATAGTGAGTCTCATCTACTCTACCAATAGCATCACTTTGTTAATTAGTTGCAAGTTATAAGCAGAACGTCTGACTGAGAATGTAACACAGCCTTTCTGAGAATGTAACACAATTGGTAATTATTTGTGTTGGGGATTGGCTTCGCGACAAGTACAGTTTAAAGTAGAAACAAAAGGTATAAATTTTGCATTGTTAAAATAATATAATTTCTTATACATATTACTTGTTCAATTGTGTTATGCTCTAATAATATACATTTGATTAATTTATTTCAAGGTCTTCAAAGCAGAAGAAGAAATTATATTGAAGATTTGATGTGAAAGTTCAGTGGCTTTACATTGATTCGGTTTAAATTGGTGAACATGTAATGAAAATTGTTATGTTGTTGTATTTGGCTTTATATTTTATGATATATTTTAGATCATTAGTATTAATTTATGTAATTTGGCCTGTTTGAAGAAGGCCTATTTTGCGGTGAGGCCTGTGGCCTGTTAACCTTCTTAAAAAGTTTTAAAAATACAGGCCTCCTTAACAGGCCACATGCCAAGCTTATATATAGGCCAGGCTTAAGCCGCAAAAAAGGCCTATAGCAGGCCACAGGCTAGGCTTAGGCCATCTTATAGCAAAACAAACTTGACATGTTAAGGATGAAGCCTGACCTGTTTCCACCCTTATTTATAGTCTCCGTGCTCATTGCTCGCTTCTTCTCTTGCTCACAAATTTGAATGTGTTGCACTGAGTCTCTGGCTCTCCTCCTCTACGGACGGCGTCCTACCACTCTCCTCTCCCTCTCAACCCCGTCAACATATCAGTCTCCCACTCTCTGATCTCTCCTTCTCATCTCATCATCACTCATGGGTCGTGGTCAACTGTTTGTATTAGTCTCCCACTCTCTGGTCTCTCCGTCTCATCTCGTCATCATTCGTGGGTCGTGGTCGACTATTTGGACTTTTACTTAGTGACCATCACATGTATGTTTTAAGTGTTGATGCTCTCACCTTTCTTTTGTGGCCAAAGAAAATGAATAAACTGAAGACGAAAAAGTTTAGTCACATTCCTATTCTCCTCTCCCCCTCAGCCCCGTCACCATGTTAGTTTTGATTGTGTTTCATTGTCTTCTCTTCCCTTTAGCTCTGTTTACTTTGTAGAATGGAGAAGCTCGATCTGTAAAAAAGAAAGAAAAAAGTTAACTTTGAGAGAAATTGATGCCATGGATTTGTAATGATTATGTGCAGCAAATCGGATACCAAATTACTTGTGAACAAAATATGGTATTCACATTAATTTCATTCCTCATAATTTTTTAGGCTTCAAAAGCGTTTTTATGAAGTTCATGTGAAAACGAGAAGTTTCTTCGTCATGTTATATTACTGCTATCTGATTTGTAATTTTGTGCTTTCATCATAAAAACGCTTTTGAAGCCCAAAAATAATGAGGAATGAAATTAATGTGAATACCATATTTTGTTCACAAGTAATTTGGTGTCCGATCTGCTGCACATCCATTGTACAAAGTAAACAGAGCTAAAGGCAAGAGAAGACAATGAAACACAATCAAAACTAACACGGTGATGGGGCTGAGAGGGAGAGGAGAATGGGGATGTGACTAAACTCTTTCTTCTTCAGTTTATTCATTTTCTTTGGCCGCAAAAGAAAAGGGAGAGCATCAGCACTTAAAATGTAGGTTTGTAATTTTATCCTTTCACTGATTTACCCTGTTTTTTTTTTTTTAAACCAACATCATAGTAAGAAGAAATTGTGTTTAAGATTTGATGATTTTGTGGGTATTGGTCATACTTTGATTTGGTCCAAATTGTTGAAATTGAAATTGTTGTGTCGTTGTATTTTGGATTGATTTATGATGTATTTTGGATTAGTTTAGGTAATTTTGGCCTTTTTGCGGCCTGTTTAGAGGTGGCGTGTTTTCCGCATGAGCCTGTTTCCAAGGAGGGCCTGTTAGCTTGTTTGTAAAGTGTTTTCAAATTCAGGCTTCCATAACAGGCCGGGCCTTTGTACAGGCTTTCCGGTTGCTCCCCCTCTGACGCTCATTGATTCTTGCCAGTAAAAATTAATTCCTTCCCTCATTCGTTTGTCTTTGTTTTCTGAAATCTATCATTATTGCTTCTCCTCCTCCTCCTCCTTTGTCTTGCGTTTTCTCTTTTAGATTAAAGATTCCAACTTTTTAGATTGCAGCTACTTCTGTAAAAATTACTTCCGTCCTACCTTCTAAATGCTTCCTTGGTTGTTATCCTGGAAATTGTTTTGTGGATTTTGGTTATCATGTTAAGATTTTGGTGTAATAGTTTTTGACTGGTGCAATGTTGAAGTCTGAGAACTCTGTTTTTTTTGTTGGTATCGTCCTATTGTAGGGCCACTGAACGTGGTCACTTGCCAGATTTAAAATTTTGATATGCTTCTGTAGGCCTTAGCCGTTTTAAAATTTCACTAGGCTAGCTTTTTGCGACAGTTATGGCAGACATACCAAATGCTCAATCCCAGTGGGAATTTAGCAGGTGACTCCCTCCCTCCCTCTGTGCTATGTCTATTTACCGAGAAATTGTTGATCTAGTTCTATTTTTTTGAGTACATACTGAAGTCCACAACACCTAACCTTCTTCATCCATCTTCACCTCTTGCCCAAGAAGAGGGAGGAGGGTGATCAAGGATACAAAACATATCTACCATACAATGAGCGAACTTTGCTAGCTCTGTTTTTAATATGATGTGTCTGTGACTGTGTGTTCAAATTTAATGCTTGAATTTGGTCTTTACGGGTCATGATTGTGAAGCTATATTTGTCTAGGAAATGAATTGCGTTGGCTTATGTTTATTTTCTTATCATATTACCAAGCATCAATAACTTATTTCACTTAAGATGTAATTCTTGCATGCGTGATTCACATAAAGCTTTTGACTCTTGTCTAAAAGGGGGAAAAATCATACCATTGGTATTTTAAGATGTTGGAAGTAGATTGCATAGCTTATTCTTGGATTGTTATAACTCATATATTTGACTATACCAAATGACTGAAGTTTTCAACCTTTGTTTGTCTTATGATTTTGATCTCTCTTTGATGTTTGATTCTAAGTTGCTTTGCCTTTCGAAGCAAAGAAAAATGTACTCGTTGATGCAATTCTAGTCATAAAGTTGTGCAACGCCCTTTATTGTTGGTTGGCTTCTTATAATGAACATCGTTATTTACATCTGATGTTGCAAATATCTAAACATGTCACTTATGTGCTTTGGTTTGGCCTATGTGCTTAAATTGGTGCTAACAAGTCTGTATTTTAAAAGAAACGTTATATTCTTACTCAATATTTAACATGCCACTTTTAACATGTCACTTACAGTGACCTTGAAGTGGATTTTGGGTCTGAAGAGAAAGCTTCCATAGTATATGCTGCCTTAGCTGTTGATAAGGAGGTGACTATTCGTAGATATGAACTTTCTGCTGCTTTCTTGACAGCATTTAATTTTCCAACTAGAGTTTGATTCAGCTTCATGTCTTTTCTAGTTGCAACCAGACAAGGTAAAGCGGCTCATGACAGTTTCTGAAGGAAAGCTTTCAGTGTGAGTATTCTCTCTGATGTGGTAATACTTGGATGTTCTTGCCAATGAGTGCTTGGTTACCCACAGAGTGCATCATCTTATAGCACCTCTACTTCTTAATACAAGATCTACTTAACTAATTTGGGTAAATTAAGGAAATTAGTTATTTGTCAAAATTTGTGTTGATTTCCCTAAAACACCCTCTTAAATCGTTTGTATAAAAAACCACCCTTAATGCAAACTTACTTAACGAAATAAGTTATTGATGCTTGGTAATATGATAAGAAAATTAACATAAGCCAACGCAATTCATTTCTGGACAAATATGGGAGACAATGGATTGAGATCTTATGACCAAATCCAACTGCTCAACTATGTCTTATATTATGGTCTAGAGGTAGAGAGTATTTAAGTGGATGCAAAAGATGCTATTAAATGAAATTTGTATTGATGTTGTAACGCAAGTTCAACTTTTGATCACTAAAAAATTATCTGTCAAGTGTTTTGCTAAACTTATATTACTTATTTCTCACACCTCAAATTTGTCTATTTCAGGCACTTTGAGGCAACTGAAGCCAGATTTCTTCGGGCATCATTTAGTGCTTTTGTTGATGTGCTTACCTTAGCCACAAAAACAATCGAAGAGTTTGGTCAAGAAATGGAGTAGTGATATGTACTTAACACTAGTTAGGCTCTTCATATGTGTTGCATATCTGTCTTTTGTTAAGATTTTCTTATAGTTCATCTGTACTTTTTAATTCCATTGTTATATTGGATTTTTTTTTTTTCCTTGAAAAAGATTAGCAAGCAATGGCAGGGATAGGATTCTAGGTATTGTTACTGGTTGATCCTGTTTTGTAATTTTATTTGTACTCTTATTTTCTTGAATTGCATAACTCTTGGGTAAAAAAGAAATAAGAATGGAAGAGTCTCCAAAAATTTGAGTGTGCAACTCTCTTATGTAATAAAAGATTTAGCATAAGAATATTGCTTATAGAAAACAAATGCCTGTGTGAATAGAAAATAAATTTCATATTCATACTTTTTAAAAAATAAATGTTTATTAAAAAAAAACTACTAAAAAAATGATAAACAATCCATAATTATACGACTGAAACTGATAACTCTTTTATTGAAGCCGAATGCACTATTTGTGAGAATGTAATTCGTTGTAACGCATGGTATTCCATTGAAACTCCACACAAAATGATTCTGGGAATCTCATTAGATCATGTAAAACAAAACGAAACCAAAAAAAAGAAAGAAAAGAAAAGTATGGTACAAATGTTCATTTGAAGGATGTGAGAAATAATCAACCCAAAAGGGTTAACTTTGCCTCAGAAATTGCTTGGGGAAAATTTTGCTTCAGAAGTATTAAAAAGGGAAAATTTTCCCCTAAAGTATCAGGGAACAATTTTGTCATGATCATTATCCCAGTTAATTTTGATTGTTAGTCAACCAAATAAATTGAGCTGGTAGTCTAGGTGCCTTCCATGTTATTTTTTTTAAGGCGTAAATTTGTCCGGAAGTTTTAAATATAACTTTGAAAAAATTGAAGGTGATGATGACACATGGACTTCTAGTGCAAATTTGCACCTTAAGAAAAATAACGGGATAACACATGGACTGTCAGCTCAACATATTTGGTTACTTAACGGTTAAAATTAACCGAGATAACGGCAAGGGTAAAATTGCTCCTTTTTGAAACTTTCAGGACAAAATTGCCCTTGAAAAACTTTTGGGCCAAAATGCTCTTCAGTGAAAACTTTTGGAACAAAATTGCCTTTTAACCCTATTTTAATGATATTTGGGTTGCTTGATGGATTTTTTTTTTTTAATATTTGGGTTAAATATAAAAAAATGAAATCATAGTTTCTTCTTCTATGATTACGGTATTTTGGCTAAACTTTCTAAAACATGCTTATAAAATTTGCTGAATTAACAAATTTAAAATGTAACTCCAATTAATCCGGATAAAATATGATTATAATCATATTTATATTTTCAAATAAAAATAAATCTGCTGATTATCAAATTTATTGTAACTTTTATCCTTTCATATAATATTGATATATTTTAAAATTAAAATAAATATGTAGATTAGCGATTTAGCGTGTTTATACTAATTTTAATTATTTAATATTACCTTTTTATATTTTAAAATCAAAATAAACTAGCTCATCATGTTTATTTTAATATTAAAATGATTTTATAATGGTCTTAAGATTAAGGAGCTCAAATTACACATTGCAAAATTTAAAGGACTAACCTAAAATTCGATGTAAATTTATAAGATTTATGAAAGACTAGAAAATATATTGTACCAGTATATAGGAACTAAGGAACCAAATCAATGAAAGATGATTTGAAACTCAACATTATTACTAGTATTTTTTTTTTTTTGGGATTAAAGGGTATTTTTGTCGCAAAAGCTTTCATCGATGGACAATTTTACCCCGGAGTTTCTAAAATGTTGCAATTTTCCCTTACTATTATCCCAGTTAATTTCGACGGCTAGTTGACTAAATAAACTGAGCTGATAGTCACATGTTATCTATGTTATTTTTGCTAAGGTGCAAATTTATTCTAAAAAATATTTTAAAAAAAAATGAAGAAGATGACACATGGACTCCGGGCAAATTTGAACTTTTAAAAAAATGACATGTAGATTGCCAGCTTATCATATTTGGTCAACTAATGATCAAAATTTATTGTGATAATGGTAAAGACAAAATTGCTCCATTTTCGAAACATTTTTTTTTTACAAACATTTTTTTTTGTCAACGTGAAACAAACATTACTACTAGTTATACATTAGCTATTATATTTTCATATAATAGCTAATGTATAACTAGTAGTAGTTTATTGTTCATACAAGATACTCCCTCCTAATTATACGATAATATTTTATAGTTGGTTTTGGTCCTAATTATAGGACAACATTCTAATTTTTGTTAATTTCTTCCTAAAATACCCCTATTTTATTCTCTCAAGTGTATTTGATTTTTGATGATTACATATATATGTGTATGTATATATGTGTGTGTCTATATACAAATATACATACATATATACACAGACACATATACATAGACACACACACACACAAATACACACATATCTGTGAGTGTGTGTGCCTGTAAATATATATTTGTGTGTGTACATATGTAAACACACATATATATACATATATGTGTGTGTGTTTATATGTGTGTGTCTATATGTATATTTGTGTGTGTAGATATATGTATGTGTGTGTACATATATAAACACAAACGTGTCTATATATATATGTGTGTGTGTGTGTGTGTTCATATATATGTGTGTAGATATATGTGTGCGTGTGTTTAGACACACACATATATACCACTCTGGTCCTATTTATAAGTCCTCTTTGGTCAAAAAATTTGGTCCTATTTATAAGTCCTCTTTTAGGTAATAAATGATATTGTGACAATTTTGCCCATATTAATTATACCAATGAAAATAGAGAGAGAAGAAAAAGTTGAAAGATATTCATTCATAAATGAGGGTAAAGTTGAAAATTTACCCCACAATCATTGAGCTAACTAACTCTTCTTGGTATGTGTGTTTTGGTCCAAAGGGACTTATAAATAGGACCAGAGTGGTATGTATATAGTAAGACTATTATTTCAATTAAAAACCGTGTGGAAATGAAAATTCTAAATCAGAGAGGTATGTGGTAGGGGTTGTTAATTCACTTTTACTTATGTTATTTTAAATTTATATAAGGACATTTTGGGAAAATGAGTAAAATTAACTAATTTAACTTCTCTCCTTAATCTCTCCAAAATCGGTTAAATATGTCCTATAATTAAGACTAGAGGGAGTAGTATAATACACATTGGACATTTTTTGCTATCTTCTTTTTTTAAGGCAACAAACCCAATAGGAGATTTAATTGAGCATTTACAAATTTTAAAATCTATTAAAATGTTTTTACAATTAAACAGAGTATAAGTAAGAGTTTGAGCACAAACTTGAGAATTCTATTTACAGAAGTTTGAAAACAATTTCTAAACAGAAGGTTTGTTTATGAGATGATAAACACTTGAAATTCATATTTCATCACAAACTGGATGATAATAAATTGTAAAAATATTATGGTTAGAGAAAATGTTCATAGTGATTTATATTAGAAAAAATTTCAGAAAAATACCTTAAAAAAATATCAAAATTGCAAATTATTTTTTATATACAATATATTAGGTATTGACTATACTTGATTAACAATTCACAACTCAATTTAATATAAAATTATTGATTTCGAATTTTTAAAATTTAAAGGTATTTTTCTAAAATTTTCCTGTTTAGAAACATGCTAAGATTTAATCTAAGATATAAAAATCTCCAATATCAATATTAATTTTTCGGTTATATTTTTATATTGCTAAAATATGAAAGTAAGATATATTATTCAATTCTAATTATTTTTAATTTTTATGAAAAATATTTAAATTTAAAACTATAAAGTGAAATTCAACCCACTCTAAAAGTAATACTCCCTCCGGTCCTAATTATAGGAGCTATTTAACCGATTTTGGGAGAATTAAGGAGAGGGGTTAAATTAGTTAATTTTACTCATTTTCCTAAAATGTCCTTATATAAATTTAAAATGACACAAGTTGCCCTAATTATCCGTGTTTCTAATTTGCCTTACATTAGACATCCATGACATATTAGTTTAATATATATGTATATTAGTTGTTTTTTATATAGCCATGTGTATACATATAGATCTAATTTCCTTTCCACACGCTTTCTAATTGAAATAATGGTCTTGCTATATAAACATATATGTGTATATATATGTGTATACATATATAGGTTAAGTTTGATCGTTAAACTCCACACACGCACACGCACACGCTTACATACATATATAGACACACACACACACACACACACACACACACACACACATATATATATCTACACATATATATATTGACACACATAAACACATATATACATATATATGTACACACACACACACACACACACACACACACACACACATATATATATATATATATATATATATATATATATATATATATATATAAATGCTCCTAATAATAAGTATAAATAGGGGTATTATAGGAAAAAAGTGACAAAAGTTAAAACTTGCTCTTATAATTAGGACCAAAACCAATTCTAAAATTTACCCCTATAATTAGGACCGGAGGGAGTACAACATAAAAACTATTAGTGTAGGTGCTTAATTATATATTATAATCGATTAATTTAAAGAGATTAAGAAAATTAAATAAATTATTTAATTATAATTTATGTTATACAAATACACAATCTCTTTAAAATATTTATATATTATAAATTATTTTGAAAAAATACTTTAAAATAAATTTTTTTTGGTAAAAATTGGGGCTTAATTGCCCATTACTTCAATAAAAAGAAATTAATCAGGATTTAGCTGTGGGTAAACAACTCCCATATTATCTCTAAACAGAAAATCTACCACCCCTGCTGGTGGAGAATCTAAAATAGTAAAATCATCGTTACAAATAAAGCTATGCTTCGCTAACCAATCTGCCACAACATTGCCTTCTCGCAGAATGTGAGAAAAGCAAATTTGTAGCTCATTGTTATTGTCTCGTAGCCATGTGTTTAGGATTCGGTCCCTTGTCCTTCTTTGGATCCAGACATCCTGAATCATGTGTAGAGCCATCGTTGAGTCTCCTTCTACAATGATCTTGTTGCAACCCAGACCCTGCGCCAATCTAATGCCCTGTACGAATCCCCAAATCTCAGCAGCCAAAGTCTGACATCGTCCTAACTTCCTACTGAACCCACAAATCCAGCTATCATCACTCCTCAATACCCCTCCACAACCTGCCAAGCCTGAACATCCTTTTGCATTACCATCAAAATTTAGTTTCACTCACCACTCTTCCGGGAAATTCCATTTAATTTCCCTTGGCTTCTTTAACAACCCAAGGTCATCAAATCTATTTAACAAGATAATACACTCTCTAACATAATTCTGGATAACAAATTCAGGGCGAGCAGAAATCTTAGACCCTTCTTCGTAGGGGTGAGCAAATCAAAACCGAGACCGAAAACCAAACCGACTAATTCGGTTCGGTTTTTTTTCAGTTTTTGGAATTCGGTTTTCGGTTCGGTTTTTGAAAATATAACCGAATAACCGATATATATATATATATATATATATATATATATATATATATATATATATATATATATATATATATATATATATTAACATATCAATTTCCAAACAAACCTCTTTCTGAGAAAAAAAGAAAAAGAAATCCTACCTCATCGGCCCACCTTAATTAGCGTCCAGTCCAGAGTCCAGACCCAATTCCCCTTTGAAATTTGAAAACCCTAACCCCTTCATTGTTCATTCTCAATCCTTCCTTCGTCTTGCCTCTGCCCTCTCTTCAGTCTTGTGAGTTGCGTCCTGCTCCTGCGTCTTGTCGCTTGCGAGTCGTGTCCTGCTCGGCTGCTCCTTCCTCTTGCGAGTTGCGTCCTGCCCCTTCAATTTGTTGCGTCTTGCGAGTTGCATCCTGCTCTTGCGTCTTGCTTGCCTCTGCGCTCTCACTCTCCTGCGTCTTGCTTGCCTCTGCGCTCTCACTCTCCCTTCAAATGATTGTATTTCCCTACAGCTGTTTCTGAATGCAAGTCAACCAATTTTATCTTGCCTTGTAATATTTCCTTTTCCCTTCTCCAGAAGAAAGCTCATTTTCATATCACAGTTTCCTCTTTTTTCTTGGTATTTTTCCCTCCAATCATACGTGTGCCAGGTGAGGCATCATTATATTTAATGCTTGAATTTCGTTTGACAAGAAGCTGTTATTTTCAATCCGGCTGTGAATTTTCATTTGCAAGTGATTTTAGCAAGTGATTTTTCGTTTGAATGAAGGCTGATTTTAGTTTTTGTTGTTTCCTACTTTGGTCTGTTTGGTCTTGCTGATCTGGAAAAAAATAAGAAGGAAGATTGGCCAATTTAACCCAAACAAGAAGGCCCACGCCCAACACAAGCCCAAAAATCGAATTAACAACAAAAACTGAACCGAAATATTTCAGTTAATTCAGTTCGGTTTTTGTTGTTAATTCGGTTTCGGTTCGGTGGGGCAAATACACACATTTCAGTTTTTCGGTTTTTACCGAAAACCGAACCGAAAAACCAAATGCACAGCCCTACTTCTTCGGATAATAATTTTAAAATAATTTATAATAGGGTCTTATATTATTAATCGGATAGGGTCAGTATCATCAATTTGTAGCAGAGAAATATATTTACCTATATCTACTACGTTGCCGTTTAGTTTTCATAGGAAGCCCTAGCTCTCCCCTGGCTTCTCCAATCCCGCTCCTCCAGTCTCTACCTTCAAAGGTCGTCGGCGCCGCTCCAGTCTTGCTGTTGTTGACGAGGAAGAGGTAATACGGGCAAGTTTTTCCCTTACAATATTATAGTCTTTGCATTTACCATGCCTCCCTTTCTTCCTTCCATCACTTAATGATGGAGTTCTGCGAACACCTTTCCTACTTTTACCTCAACAAGTCCTGAGATGTTTCTACACTCCATTTCCTTCGGTAGAGGTGTTTCTCTAGCCTCGAGGCACAATGAGATTGGAGAAATGCTGGTTTTGCTCTTCAACCGTATACCCTGGACATGGAATCCAGTTCGTTCGTAATGATGCAAAGGTATACTATTTACAGTCCCTTAATTGTATTTTAGATGTTTCTTTTATATATCTGCTGGTCCATTTGTATAAAAGGTATATTGAAAGTACTGATTTGAATTGACTGGTCCTGTTGGATCAGTTGAATGTGGATGCTTATTTGAAACTGAGGCTCTTAATAGATGGCTACTTTCTAAATTCTGTAATCCTCTTAGCTTTTGAGAGATGTAGTATTTGTTCTTTTCACTCCTGGTTATAATGTGTCTCTGTCTCTTCACTGTATACTGGTCAACTTGACTGTTTTATTGCTTCTCTTTGTAATGCAAAAAAAATGTTAAATTTATGTCTCATGGTTGAATTAAAAATGATAGTTGAGTCTCTGTTTCAGTGAAGCTAAAGGGCCATAAGTTTTTCCAAAAGAAAGAGACAAAAAATGCTGAGTAGTAACAAGTTTGGGTGCCATGACAGGCTATATCTATATAGCACATGTGGCATGGCCATTGAGTTACTAACTCGTGACTGATGGTCTCTTGGCAGATTTTTCGATTTTGTAGATCTAAATGCCACAAGAACTTTAAAATGAAGAGGAATCCTCGTAAAGTAAAATGGACCAAGGCATATCGTCGATTGCATGGAAAGGATATGACACAGGTAAAGACAACATGCTTTCTCAACTATCTTGGTGTATTATGTCTCCTTGATCCTGGAAATTTCAGCACTATTATTTGTTTCCTTAGGATTCAACCTTTGAGTTTGAGAGAAAGCGAAACAGACCTGAAAGATATGATCGGAATCTTGCGGAAGATGTCCTCAAGGCTATTCCAAAGATTGATAAGATCAGAGTTGGCAGGGAGGAGAGACACCACAAGAATAGGTAAGCGCTTGATTCACTCTTGTTTATATTGAACTGCCTCAGGACCTTTTCCTTTTGCGTGCTGACTCTCTTTGGATTTTCTTATAGAATGAAAGGCAACAAGGCCAAGCTGCTCAAGGAGGCTGCAAAGGAGCTGGAGCAGGGCATCAATTTGGTCAAAGCTCCATCTGTGCTTCAAAAGGATCCATCTCTCACACTACCAAAGATCAAAGTTCAAGTTCCCCAACAGCAAACAGAGGAAAATCGTCCCATGGAAGAGTGATTCTGGCAATACTGATTTTGTCTTTTTGGGTTTGATGGTATTCACTTAATTTAGTTTTATACGTCTTTAAGGCTTAAAATATGAATCAAATGCATCATTCTTGTTTGATCAGTGATGCGGATGATATGATTTTGGTACAATAGTATGATTATATATTTATATCTGTCTGTTCTCTTGGACATAATATCATATATAATTGACTATCATTGATCTACAGGTACAAATTAGACTGATTATCCTGATGCACATGCCCTTTCGTTGGAAATGGTAATGGAAGTGATTGTCAAATTTCAGTGATTAGAAAATGTTGAAAATGATAGTAAAGGATATGTGGCACAAGTTAGGCTTGAGCCAGGTTTACCAATGGAGTCTTTGTGAGTCTTTGTGAAATAACTCCGATGAGGAGAAGAAAAAAGAAGGCGTTAAGAGAGACCCTCCTGGCCCAACTCTAGACACTCTAAGATCCTTTTTTCAACCCAGCTCTCATTTCGAGTCAAGAGATAGATAAATAGACACATCTCATTGCACTGATTGGGGGCGTTCGTAGTGACTGAGGGGGTCGAAGACCAAGAAGTGAGTTATTTATCAGCCAAGCATTCTATTCTTCTTATGGCTAGTTTTTTTTTTTTTTTAAGTTAATAGATGCATTAATTTATTCCCTTTGATTCTATATATCAGCTTTAATTTTTTGAATGACGGTTTCTTTTACATGAAATTTTTTGAATGACTTTAGTTCTTTCTAGGGAAAATTACTGTGAGACCCAAGGTACAGAATTAAATACAAAAAAGTCCCACACCCAATTTATCTCACAAAAAGTCCCTATTTGTGATTAATTATTGTGAATAAGTTACGGAATTCTCCTCACAAAAAGGTCCCGTTCACAAAATGGTTTCTCATATTGTCAAAACGACTTTATTAGTTGTAAAAATGTCTCTAAGAAACATTTTAAAAATGTATAAACATTTCTTTTCTTTGTTCACATAATTATATGTCTTAATTGTTAAGTTCTTGAAATGATTCTCTCTTATCGCTTTTTTCATTTATTCTTTCCACTCACTTTCCATATATAAGGATGTCATGAAAACATAGGATGATTATTATTATTTGTTTATTTGTTTATTATTATTATTTTACTTATTTGTAGTCTTTATCCAATCTTCTGAGTTAAAATTTACTTATTTGAAGCTTATTCTTTCCCACTCACTTTCTGTTTTTGTTGTAGAAATATTTTTCTGTCTCACTCACATAAAAATGAGTAGGTGCCACTAATATCTTCTCTCTCATCTCTTTACAATAAGACCCATTCACTTTTATGTAAGTGATAAAAAAAAAAATTCTACCGTAAAAGCAGAAACATTAAACTTTTCTTAAATATAGGATGAACTTATGTTGAAAATAATGATAATATTGTCTCTAAGAAATATATTATATAAACTACATTCAAAAGATTTTTTTGTTTTTTTAACAAAACATTCAAAAAAATTAAAATACACTGATGTTGAATGTAAGTAAGAAATTAATAACACTCACCAGTCACCACAAAAAATACCACTCATCTTTACCTAACGTGCTCAATAATAAAACCTTAAAATCCAAGGTAAGTAAGAAATTAAGAAGTAACCCAAATATTCAAAAATATTAAATATACTTCCTGAAATATGTGTAAGCGAAGCAACCCTTCTATCAATTGGACAAGCGTCTTTAGCTTAAGTGAATAACAAAGCAATCTAACTTTTTCCAAGAATGTAACATCCCATTTTCAAAAGCAGTATGAAATTTTATTTTTCCATCAGTGTAGAACATCGGAGCAATTGAGTAACTGATATATATTCAAAATGCCATAAGTCTAGCTATTTACAGCAACGGTACATTATTCCAAACGTTCAACTGAAACATAACTACATAAACAGAAGAGGTCTTCAGTCGGATCCCTAAGCGTGCTGCTTACTCTTCTCCTCGGTCCTCCTGACCTTGAAGCTATGTGAAGAGCTGAGGTCCATTGCAATCGGACCTCAGGTAACGGTTAACCTCATGTTTACATATATAACATATGTTTTACAGATATTCACAGCATAGACAGTATATGAGCACACAACAAATGTACAACAAGCATCTCCCAAATAGCACATAAGATGTGTGGCCCTTAGCAGACGTATCCCGATTAGCACGTAAAATGTGTGGCCCCTAGCAAACGTATCACATAAAATGTGTGGCCCTTAGCAAACGTGAACATATCAACAGTACATAAACATACAGCAAAGTATTCATCCATCACAAATAGACATAACATAAACAAAACACATACACGCATATGATAAACATCAGAGTTAGTGTTACAGTACGCGAACATACCTTCGTTGTGTGTCAAGCCTTGACGGAAAACGGTGCGTTTTGGCAGTATGACAATGATGCGTGATCACAGGTATCCTATAAGGATAATATCACTTTAATCAATGTCCAATATTATAACAGGCATTTTAGGTATAAATTACCATTTTGCCCCTAGTTTGACTAATCGGCGAAATTTCGCCAGAACTTCGTTACTTTGACTCCAATCTTCCAAAATTTTGCCATAACTCTTTCTCCAACATTATTTTCGAAATTAATACCTTAATTACCCCTAAAACATGATCTATAAATCATACTTGGAAGATTAAAGATCAAAACAACATTCCTACTATAACTACCGAACGAAAGACTAAAGCTTAAGACTCAGTACCGAAGAAATTACCCAGAACTTCGTTGCTTCTTCCTCCGGGCTCCTCATTCTCTCTACCTTCTCTCTAGAATTTGAAATGCTCAAGGAATTTTTGAGGAATGAAGTGAACCAAAGGGGTCTATTTACAGGAAAAGTTGATGGATTTCAACCCTTGGATCAACTTTATGGAATTCAATCTCAACCTTCCATTTGAGAACTTTGCAAACAAGTTTTCTCCTTCATTCTCCTCCACACATTTCGTCCCCCTATGTCATCCTTTGTCACCAACATGATGTCATCCATGTGCTTTATGAGCTTCTACCAATAAAGTTCCCTGATCGGTGTTCTAATCGCGTAATCTTAGAAAATCTCAAAAATCCGGCAACATAGCCTCGAAGATCTATTCTTCCTCTTTGGAAATGTCTGGGTCAACTAAATTTTTGATCACATTCAGAACATTTCGTTGCTGTAGAACATTTTCGGATAAACGTCTTCGATTCACGGAAATCACTTGGGTAACAACATCTTCGGGACAAAATCCACCGATTCAAAATATGCCTGAGATGTTTACCACCCCATCCTGGATTTCAAGTTATGGCTTAGTTTCTATAGATTTTCATTTATTTGATTTGCTTTTGAATATCGGATAGCTTCTTGCTTGATCTAGTATAACCCTTTTCGGTTACGGAAATAACTTGGAGGTAACCTACTCAGAGCTAAAATTCACTTGTTTATAATAAGTCCGATGTTAGCTACCTAGTTCATGGTTTTCTAGATAGGATTTTATTTCTATCGGTGGTCATTTATCCTATTTGCTTTTTTAATAACTTCTTCACTAAGTTTTCCATTTTATTTTCCACTCAATTTTCCTTTATTTTTTCCCCAAAATTTCGGTTTTTCCCTCCCCAAAAATGTTGACTTTTCAAATCCTTTTTAATTACTTAGTTTATGCACTAATTATCTTAATTAGTAATTATTCCATTGCTTAATCCTTTATTGGTTAATTAAGCCTTAGGGATTAAGTGTAATTCATCTAACATACTTTTTAATTATGCCAAATTACTTAGCAATATTCTTTATTCCAATATTGATCCCTTATTGGTCATTAATCCCAATTTAGGGGTTTTAAATAATTAACTTCAAACATCTCCTTAATCCATGTTTAAACAATTAGCCAATAATTACTTATCTAATCACTTACTAATTGTTGACAATTTTCTTAATTAGGATTAATTATTATCTCACAACTATTGGAATGACATTGGTATTTTATATCCCATGTAAAATATTAAAAATCATGGGGTCATTTTGGTTCTCAAAATACTTTTTGATTTTTGCCCTTTAATTTTTCCAAGGTTGTAATTTAATAAATTACTAAAATTAGAGACAATATACTCTCTAATTTTTAATAATTATTTTACTGCCTCTTACGATTTATCACAATATTTTCAGGGCATTTTATGCCCATAGTTGCATTTTTAGGGATTTTTGACACTTTTTTCCCACAAATTTCACTAGAAATTTCCCTAGAAAATACGATAATTATAACTCCAGATTTGAGATCACATAGTCACCTATTTCCAATAAGTATTTTTTACTAAGTTATGATACTTATCATAAGTGGGATTTTTAGGGTATTACAAAGAATTTCAAAAATAGATGACAAATAATCATTCAAGATTAAAAAAAAAAAAACCTTAAAATTGGAATGAATCAATCAGTTTATCAAAATTTCAAGATTTATCCCTCGCCCCTGAACTTAAAATGGACATTGTCCTCAATGTTGAACACAAGAAGTACAATAAGGCAGGAACATAAAAGGCTTGAACTTTAATTTTCACAGTCATGTTCATAGGTTATTGGCAACAACAAAGAACATTTGTGGCGGTTCATGTTACAAAACAACTACAAAAAAACTGTTACAAATTTGGCGTCAAGCTTTTGTAGCGGTTTGTTTGTGAAAATTGTTACAAATGTTGTTCGCTAACTACCATGCCACTTGGTGCAAATCATATTGTTGCAAGTTTGTAGCGGTTTCTGAAAAAACTGCTACAAATATTAATATTTGTAGTGGTTTCATCCAAGCGCTACAAATTGACACTTTTTTTTATTTGTTTGTTGTGAATGAATCTTTATTTAGTTGTTAGATGTGATAAATAAAATTGGTTGAATTTGTTGCCATTAACCTTTGGTACTGTGGCATTCACCTCCTTTTTGGTCATTTGGCTGCCCTTATAAGCTTGCTTGGTATTATTTGAAAGTTTAAATCAAGTTTTGTCCTAAAAGTGTCGGGTATAAATGGACTGACTTTCCGAGCTTGACTTATCTTTTCACTCTAGTTAATAGCACTACAAAATACTTATTGAACCAATATATGTTTATAGGCCTAAAAAAGTCATATTGGGATTGAGTTTTATCTAATACTACCTTCAGTCTTAAATATAAGACAAAATTTATAGTGCAATTTACACTACAAACTTTGTCTTATATATATTTAGAGCCGGAGGAAGTATTACCTTTAGTTTTTAATATTTATTTGTAGTACAATTTACACTACAAACGATATTTTATTAGGTAGTAGAAGTGATGTTCTCACATCTATATCCTTGAATTGTATTAGAAAATATATATGGGAATTTATCGAATTTTTTAAAACAAAATTGTGACAGAGAATATAGGTACGATATGCATCCGCCAAAAAAACCCTATTATTAATAAATTACGAGCGGTGATATTTATGCTGAGATTCCATGCATTTACAGGAAGCCTGTGCACGTCTAGTTAAGAAATAAAATGAAACAAAAGGTATATGATCGATTACATAAATTGTACTCCCTCAGGTCCTAATTATAGGAACATTTTTGTAGTGCAAATTGTACTACAAAAGTATTTCTATAATTGAAATACAAGCAATCTTTTTGCTGCATAATTCGGATAAGAAAGAGCATCGGATCTTCCAATGCAAAGTAAAGTTTAAATAATACTCTCTATTGTCCAAAATATAGGATAAAGTTTGTAGTGCAAATTACACTACAAACTTCATTCTATATTTAGGACATAAGGTAATATTATAATACGCGTACAATACAAGTAGTCATTCTTGGTTTAAATACTTCTTGGCAAAAAAAAAAATAAAAAATTCCTTTATATACTTTTTATTAGAAGTGGTTTTATTCAAGCACTAACTAAAATTCTGTGGATGTTATAGGAGTTTTGTTTACATGGTTTTCAAACACCTACTAATTGTTTGGAACTACTTAAATAAACGCTATATTTAGGGCCCTTTTGGATGGACTTTTTTGATAAAAAAAGAGCACTTTTTTAATGCAAAAAAATGTTTTAAATTAATTTATGTGTTAAGATAATATTTTAAAAAAAAATGTCACAAAAAAAAGCCAAAATGCTGTTTTTTTTAAAAGCTCCAATTTGAAACTTAAAAAATAAGCACTACAAAAAAAACACTTTTTTTTAAAAGCCCATCCAAACGGGCCCAAAATTATTTAAAATAAGCTAATCCAAACCAACACTAAAAAAACATTATATTGCTAGTTCAACCTTATGAAAATACAATAACAAATTATACAGGTCCTATATTTGGTGATAATAAAGTCTGACAGGGCCTCATAGAAACACTTAAAATATTAAAAAGAAAATATGCAATTTTTTTTTTTTAAAGAGTAAATACCCTTTCTGGTCGCAGACAAAAAACACGGACCCCATTTTGGTCACTGACAAAAAAACCGACCTTTATTCATCCTTTTTATGGGACTAAAAAGGACATTTTGGAATTTTGTGAGGGATCAAAATGTCCACCAATCGACTCTTGTTCGTCCTTTTTATGGACTAAAAATGACCTTTTTTTGTAAGGGACCAAAATGGGGATCGTGTTTTTTGTTAAGGACCATAAAGAATATTTACTCTTAAAAAAATTACGACTATGATTTCTATTACAAACACTTTCTGAAAGAATGAGTTATTTTTATTATAGGTTACCAAGTAGCTATTAATTAAATTCTTTCGTTCAAAATTGTCAATAGTTAAGTTTAATAGGATTTCAATGTATTTTTTTTAACTTTTCAAGATGTAATTTATGATTTTTAAATATGGATATAATAAAATTTTAAAAATTCTTTTTTATTTTCAAACAAACTTAATCAGCTGCTCTAGATGAAATAGGATAGAAAAGGAAGATGAGGCGTTTCGCGCCGGTCTCCCGTGTGGCTGGAGATGACTTTTTTTTTTTTTTGCTAAGAGGAGATGACTTAAAATAGGAAAATGAGAGAATATGCAAAATTAATATTTTTACTGATGCACTTGAATATCAATTATATAAATCTTATAATTTATTAATGTTAAGTGTGGTACCTTACTACCTTGTATATTCCTGTCATTTATATTTATAATTTTATATTAATTATGTAAATGTGCTGATATGGCCATTAAAGTAGATCTAGAAAAGGCGTATGATCGGGTTAACTGGAAATTTCTCCAGAGTGTCCTAGGGGAGGTTGGACTACCGTGCCCTACTGTTGAATTAATAATGCAGGCTGTTTCCACTTCCTCACTCAACATCCTGTGGAATGGTGGGAAAACTTCATCTTTTCAACCTTCCAGGGGTGTCCGTCAGGGTGACCCACTATCACCATACTTATTTACACTAGTTATGGAGAAACTGTCTCATATAATCTCCACAAATTGTTAATGGTGGTCTGTGGACTCCTATTAAGGTGGGAAAGGAGGCCCCCAATTTCCCATTTGATGTTTCTTGATGATCATTTGCTATTTGCGAGAGGCAAGACATGAGCAATTGGATGTCGTTATGAAATGCCTTTCGTTGTTTGAGCAGATTTCAGGTCTAAAAGTAAGCATCGAGAAGACGGTGATCTACATTCCTAAGCACACTCCGGAAGACTTGGTCAAGTTTCCTTGGCGACTAAGAGTGGATTTAAAAGAGTTAAAAGTATTGGAAGATACCTTGGGGCTTGGATGGTGCATGGACGAGCAACTAAACAATCTTATCAGCATATTGTGGACAAGCTACAAAAGAAACTAGGAGGGTGGCAACAACATTGTTTGTCTCAAGCGAGTAGAATAACTCTTGTCAAGTCGGTACTCTACTATCCCGTACTTTCATATGCAATATGCGAGCCTCCCTTTAAATATATGTCATGAGATTGATAGAGTTCAGAGAAATTTCATTTGGGGGGACTCCCAGCTAAAGAAAGCCCACCATGCTCTAGGCTGGAATGTCTTGACTTCTCCCAAACATATGGGCGGGCTTGGGTTGAAATCAGCAGCTCTTATGAATGATGCTTTTCTTATGAAGTATGGTTGGAGATTTCAGAATGGGTATCTCCTACTATTTGCCTGTGAGATTATGCTTTGAGCCCCATTCCGGATGATATGCGGGAATTCATGGTGGCTAGATTTGTTGGCCACGATGGCCGTTGGGACCTGTCACTACTACACAGTCTTCTCCTCTAGAGGTGGTTGGCTTAATTAGAGGGATGCTCCCTCCCTCCGCTGATGATGGGCCGGATCGGTCTTTCTGGTTGGTTGGGGATTCAAATGGTGTGAGTGTCAAAAGCTGCTACATGTATCTAGCCGAATCTAGTTTTCACTCATCCGATATAGGTTGTGACATTTGGAGGAAGTTATGGAAGTGGAAGGGACCGCATAGGGTGCAAATTTTTGGATGGAAATTATTTCACCAACGACTCCTCTACGGTCTGGACCCGTTCGTGGTGGAAATAATGGCATATGCCCATTGTGCCCGAAATGAAGAGACTAGCTTACATGCGTTAAGGGATTGCCCGTTGGTTTGTGCTTTACGGTATGAAGTGTTGCCCATTGATCGTTTCCGCTCGTTACATCGGTATATTTGGACCGACCAGGTGAGAGAACTGGACATGTGATGATGATGAAGTTGGAGGACATAGTTGGTATGCTGTATTTATTGTTTCCTGCTGGTTCATTTGGAAATGGAGGAATGGTTCTATCCACAATGCGCGGGAGGAAAGTGTCGTATCGCCCGGATTGTCTTTCGGTTTTGGAAGATATTAGAATGGCAGCTAGTAAGGAAGGGGTTAGGAGGGTAGGGCACTATACTACCACGGTTAGTTGGGCTGCATTCTGAAGCTCCATTTGTAAAACTTAATTGTGATGGGGCCTCTAAAGGCACACGGCAGTGGCGGCATGTGGGGGTTTGTTGTGGGACTGTTCTGGAAAGTGGCTGGGAGGGTTTTCTGCAAGACTGGGAAGGTGCTCAGCGTTAACAGCTGAGTTATGGGGAGTCCTGAAGGGGCTAGAGATGGCATGGGAGGCAGGTTGGAGACAGGTAGTGGTTGAAAGCGACTGTCAAACAGTCATAGCATTACTTTCTAAAGCAGGTAATGCAGCTCGTGAGTCCTATTTGGTGGCTAAGATACGAGCAGTTACTCGGCGGCAATGGGACATCGAGATCTTGTCATGTCCTAAGGGAAGGAATCAATGTGCGGATTGGTGGCAAGCATGGTCCTATCGCATGTGGAGATTCCCGATGAAGCTCATTTCTCGACCCTCCCTCGGCCTTTATCAGTTTCTCCTTGCGGATCTGACGGGTGTAGCTCATATTAGGAGGGAGTTGGGCCTTTAGCCCCTTTGTGTTTTTGCTTTGGTTTCTTGTTTTTAATTTGATTTGATTCTTGTTATAAAAAAAAAAAAATATATAGTGAATATGTTTTGATTGGGGAAAATGATAGATAAATAGTATATGAAATTCTTAAACCCCAAAAAGTCAATTAACATTTGGAAATGATATTGATAGGGATCAGATTGAGATTTTAAAATGTTAATTAATTTATCATTTTGTCCTCAGTTTTTAAATAATAATAAAAAAGAAAATTGAGCCTTCGGAAGCATTTTTGTGGCCGGCCGCCTAAAGCTCCCGCGCTGGTTTTTTGTTTTTGATTTTTGTGGGAGTTGGGTTGATATTTAAAAAAAAAAAAAAAATGAATGAAGGGATAAGGGGTGAGATTTAAATTCACTTCACTTTCATATTGAAGGAGCTAGGTGACCACCAGACTGCTATAGGTCCTTTGATATATATGCTTTGATAAATACATATTGGGTAAAAGATTTCTACAGTCACTGGAGATAAGTTATCTCCAATGACCCCTAAAATTATATCGTTTTGGATTAATGAAGGGTATTTTCCGTAATTTTGTTTATGTTTTTATCATATAAATTTTACCGAGACATCTTTCATTAATTCACCTAAAATTACAAACACACCATTCATTAATTCAAACTGACGTAGTTTTAGGTGTCACTGGAGATAACTTATCTCCAGTGACTGGAGAAATACTTTTCCCACATATATATTATGCTTAATGTTTTTTCATCAAGAAACATTCTTCTGAAAATTATTATAAATATTGTCAAACTCATTAATGCTCTTGTAAATCTTAGTACAAATTTTGTCAAAAGCCACAAATGTTGATGAATCATGTCTAACGTTTTTTCTATTAAGCAACGTCTAGTGAATCCTATTACGACTTTTGTCAAACTTATTTGTGGCATTTGACAAAATTTGTAATGGGATTCGCTAGGGCAATAATGAGTTTGATGAGAATCGTAATGAGATTTACAAGAGCGTTTCCTAATGAAAAAACGTTAGACATGATTCACCAACATTTGAGACCTTTGGCAAAATTTGTAATGAGATTCACAAGAGCAATAATGAGTTTAACAATATTCGAATCAGATTTACAAGAGCGTTTTCTGATGAAAAAACGTAGACATGATTCACTAACATTTGTGGCCTTTGACAAAATTTGAAATAGGATTCACAAAAGTAATAATAAGTTTGACAAGATTCGTAATTGTTTTCGTAAAAGCAAATCTTAATGGAAATAATGTTAAACATAATACACACACACTTATCAATGCACATATAAACCAAAGGAACTATGTTAGCCGAGTGGTCACCTAGCTCCTTCATTCATTTTTTCTTAAAAAAATAAATCCAACCCCATCCCAAAAAAAAAAAAAAACCTGCGCCAGAGCTTCGCCACAGCTAGAGTTCAGGCCACTGGCAGTTGCAGCTAGTGTCGGAGCTCTAGCGGCTAGCTGTGGTGGTATTCTAGTATTTTAGAGAGGTTTGATTTTTTATTTATTTATTATTATTTAAAAAGTGAGGACAAAATGGTAAATTCACCCCATTTTAAAATCCCAATTTAATCCCAATTACCAACATATCCTTCCTGATTGTTACTAGATTTTTTAAGATTTAGGAATTTCATATAATATTTAATCATCATTCTCCAGAAATAATGTTTTGATTAGGAGCTTCAACTGATGGAGATAGAACAGAAAGAAGCCGAAGAACAAATGCTGTCTCCGGCATAGAAGAATATATCTGAATTTATCACAAACGACACCAGAAAGTCGCTAATCTCATACGCACAGCACGAAGCTCTGAAGCAGGACACTGGTATGCATGAGAATTTGCTATTCCCATTCCGACGCCTATGCCGTCGATAGCATAGCCGGCGGCGACCGACCAACCAACAACAGGTGGATCTCTCTTACTTTCTATTGGGGTCTCGCCCTTTCCCGGCGTAGTGCTCTCTGGTTCTGGCCTCACTGAGCATAGCCATTTTCCGGTTATCTTCTCCGAGAATTGCTGTCAGAGCTCACATTTCTGTACCGAATTATCCCAATGTTATTTTACTGACTCTGTTATGAGTTTTAGCCCAATTTTAAGACAATCTTTTATGAATCTTGCATTGTTTAATTTTTATATTAGTCTATCTTTTTTTATTGGTTGCTGCATTCTGTCTGGACTTTGATTTAGTTAATTTTGATGATGAAACGACAGAAATTAGTGGAGTCTACAATGTTATTTGGTTTCTCCTTGTCTTGACGTTTATGCTCAGGCATGTATAATGTTATTTGTGGTATACGTTGTAAAGTTGCAATTATTGTTTGCTTCCATAATGTGAGAGTAGGGTGATGAATTTTATGCTCTTAATTCCAATTCTTCTGCTTAAGGTTTCAGGGTAAAAACTTGTGCACCTTGTGTGTTCTTACATCTAACTTCCTTACAATTTTAGCTGATTGTATTGCTTACTAAATGTGACAGGCAGTCTCAAGATTAGATCTTTAACCAATTGTTATACTTATAACACTCTCTGAAGGGTGAGGGAATGTCAACACCATTGTTGATGGAGTCCCTCGTTCTTAATCTCCATGAGATCTCAGCTGTCAAATTTGGCAACTTCAAGCTCAAATCTGGCATTTCTTCACCAATATACTTAGACCTCCGACTGATTATATCATACCCTTCACTCCTCCGCCAAGTCTCCCAAACACTGATCTCTTCTGTCTCTTCCTCTTGCTTTGATCTTGTATGTGGTGTCCCTTACACTGCTCTACCCATTGCTACTTGTGCCTCAGTTACCCAGAATATTCCCATGGTCATGCGCCGCAAGGAAATCAAAGACTATGGCACTGCTAAAGCCATTGAAGGTGATTTCAAGGCCGGCCAAAGTTGCTTAATAATTGAGGATTTAGTTACCAGTGGCACTTCAGTATTAGAAACCGCTGCGCCCCTGCGTGCTGCAGGGTTAAAGGTGAGCGATGCTGTTGTTTTGATTGATAGAGAGCAAGGCGGGAGAGAGAATTTGGAGGAGAATGGGATCAGGCTACATTCGATCATGAAATTGACTGAAATGGTACACATTTTGAGGGAAAAGGGAAAGCTTGAGAAGGATATGCTTGATGTTGTTATGAAATTCTTGGAAGAGAATCAGAGGGTTGCTGCATTGGCAAAATTAGGGAAGCCTAAGAGGGTCCAGGCTTTTTCATTTGGGGAAAGGGCCAAGTTGTCAAAGAATCCTACTGGAAAGAGGTTGTTTGAGATAATGGCTGAGAAGGAGAGTAATCTTTGTTTGGCTGCAGATGTCGGAACTGCAGCTGAATTGCTTGAAATTGCAGAAAAGGTGAGAACTTGGTATTTCTTTTGTAAGAAATTTCCTGACTGATAGTAGTAAAGAGAAATCCTTTGAACAAACTAGTACGAATTTGTTCACTTGAGACTCAAGTCTTCACTATCAGCCTAAGTTTTGTATTTATTTAGTTTTCAATTTTATTTTAACTAGTTCTAGGGGCCTTTCATTTGGTTTGATTCATACATATGCTGAAAATTTAGGGGTTTTCAAATGAAAGAAGGTTGAAACTTGAACGTGGAAAAAGTCATGCCTCTCTTCAAAAGTTAGTTTGTGATTAAAGTAATTCCCTTCTTACTCTTTTTTGACTAGTTTTTCTGTGGCATTTTCCTATTAGGTTGGGCCTGAGATATGCTTGCTGAAGACTCATGTGGATATTTTGCCAGACTTTACTCCTGATTTTGGTTCAAAGCTTCGCAAGGTAAATTGCTGTTGGGTTTTTTATTTTTTGCATCTTTTACTAGACTATAGTGGGTCTGCTAGCATTCATTAAAGAAATTGTGTTGATTTTCCTATTTCCTTTGGTGAGAGTGGTACTATGATTAGGGCGCATCATGTCTGATAAATTGTGTTGGTTTTCCTGTTTCCTTTGGTACGAGTGTTGGAAGTAAATATGGGCATCATGTGATAGGGTTTAAAGAAGTACTCATATTTCATCCATATCTTTTCCTAACCTATAGTATATTCTATTGAAGATTGCAGAGAAACATAATTTCTTAGTCTTTGAGGATCGTAAATTTGCAGACATTGGTAACACAGTTACTATGCAATATGAAGGGTGACACTATGACCTATTCTGGACTCCTTTTCATTTCTCTTTAATGTGTTTATTCGGTATTGTGACATTGATATATTCTGATGTTTGAAGGGGGATTTATCACATATTGGAGTGGGCTGATATAGTAAATGCTCACATTATTTCTGGTCCTGGAATTGTTGATGGATTGAAATCGAAGGTCAGTAATACTTTTCATAAAAATATTTTCACTACAGAAAGACCTCGAAAGATGGCCTAAATATGCTGAATTGTACTCAGGGTTTGCCTCGGGGTAGGGGTTTGTTGTTGCTTGCTGAAATGAGCTCAGCCGGCAACCTTGCCACAGGAGATTATACGGCTGCGGCAGTGAGAGTCGCCGAGGAACATTCTGACTTTGTGATTGGCTTTATTTCAGTCAATCCGGCATTATGGCCAGGGCAACTGGTAAATCCTTCTTTCATTCATGCAACTCCTGGAGTTCAAATGGTGACTGGCGGTGATGCATTAGGTCAGCAATATAGCACTCCATATTCTGTAAGTTTCTGCCTTTTGTTTCATATCTGCCTCTACTTTTGATATCTTTATGTAGCATTAAACTACTCTTGAATAGGAAGTTGATCGCCTTCATGAGGTATCTGAATTTAGAAGTTTGTAAAGTGTCTGAAGTCTGAAGTAAGAGAGATGAAGAGGAAAGAGAGAAAGTAGAACTGACACTTTGTAATACCCTAAAAACTGACTTAGGGTAAATATCAAAAAATTAGGAAATTATACCTATTGAAAATAGGTGAAGATGATGTCTCAAACACCTTGTATTGAATTTATCTTGTTATTAGGGTAATTTCTCTTGAAATTAGATAATGTGCAGTTAGGTCCCTAAAACTTTTGAAAGTTTGCAAATAGGTCCCTAAAATACCTTGAAAATATTATAAAGAGGAAAATAAATATTTATTTGAAATAGGGAAGAATATTGTCCCTAATTTAGGTAATTTATTAAATTATTACCTTGGAAAAATTAAAGGAGAAAAATCAAAAAGTATTGTGGGGCCATAATTGACCCCATGATTTTTAATATTTTATGTGAGGTATAAAATACCAATATAAGTCCAATAGTTGTGAGATAATAATTATTTCTAATTAAGAAAATTGTCAACAATTAGTAAGTGATTAAATGAATAATTATTCGCTAATTGATTTAAGCACGAATAGGAGAAAATCCAAGGGTAATTATGGAAAACCCATTAATTAAATGTTAATGGCTAAAATTAGCATAAAATATATTTTCTAATTAATTGGAAAAGATTAGGAAAAATGAAAGAGATTAAGTACATAGAAATCCCTGATCTTAAAAGATTGTTAAGCAAAAGAATAACCAATGGGATAAGTGCTTAATTGGGTAATTAAAGCTTGAAAGTATAAATTAAGCAAAGTTGACAAAGTCAACAAGGGGGCAGCCGAAATTGGGAAGAAGAAAAGGGAAGAAAACCAAAATTTGAGGGTCAAGTGTGAACATACAAGTGGTTTAGGGAATATTCTATGGAAAAAGGAATATTCTATGGAATATTCTATGGAAAAAAGCAAACAGGATAAATGACCACCGATAGAAAATAAATCCTAACTCAAAATCCTTGGTTTAGGTTGCTAACAACTGGACATATTATGATTCAGTGTAATTTTGTCCAGAAGTTGACATTACTCGAAGCGATTTCCGTAACCGGCGAAACGGTTAGGGTATAAGACGAAAATCTTCGGTGAAATAGGAGGTGCTCTGAATGGGATCAAAGATTTAGTTAACCCAAGTATTTTGAAAGAGGAAGAATAGATCTTCAAGGCTATGTAGCCGGATTTTTGAGATTCTGCAAGATTACGCGATTCAGACACCGAACAGGGAACTTATCGGTAAGACGACTTCTCAAACAAGTTTGTGATGTCATGCATGACATCACTTTGTGCCACCTAAGGGGGGGGGGGGAAGGACGGCCAATAGGGGTTTGAGGGCTGAGATGAAGCCAAAAAAACACACAAAAATGCGATCCGACGGTTGAGATCCGGTCTGGTAAAGCATGAATAGTAACCCAGAATTCCCTATAAATAGCCCTTGCCCTCCATTGCATTCTTCACACCATTTTCAAGAGCTCTAGTCGAAATTTCTTAGAGAGAAGAGAGAAGGAGGAGTCCGGGGAAGTTTGCAGCGAAGCTCTGGGTAATTTCTTCGGTACTTAGTCTTAAGTTTCCATAGTTCTTTCGGTAGTTAGAGTAGAAATGCTAGTTTAGTCTTTAATCTTCCAAGTATGATTAGATATCATATGTTAGGGGTATTTTAGTCATTAATTTCGAAAATCATGATGGGGTCGGAGTTATGGCAAAATTTTGGAAGATTAGAGTCAAAGTAGCGAAGCGCTGGCGAAATTCCGCCGATTAGGGGGTCAGGGGTAAAATGGTCATTTATGACTAAAATGTCCGTCGTAATGATAGATCCTTAATAAATGCGTTGTTATCTTGATAGGATATCCCTGATTACATTCTGATCAACTGTCGTACCGTATTCCACAAAAATACCGTTTACCGTCAACGAAGGTATGTTCGCGTACTGTAACACTAACTCTGACGTTTATGGTATGCATATATGTGGTATGTGTGTTGTATAGATGTTATACTGTTGAAATGCATATAGTGGTTAGAAGATATGTCTGTATGCTGGGCAGCTGGGGGCAATCTGTCTGTGTGCTGGGGGCAATCTGTCTGTATGCTGGGGGCAATACATATGCATGGGTTGTGATAGAGTGACTGTATGTGCTGATGATATTGTGGATGTCTGTTGTTTGTATGTGTATACATAAACATGAGGTTAGCCGTTACCTGAGATCCGGTGCGCTGGATCTCAGCCCTTAACATAGCGTCAGGTTCTGGAGGACCGAGGACCGAGGAGAGAGACAAGCAACCCGCGTAGAAGTTCCGGCTGAAGACTTCTTTTGTTGTTCCGGTGGAAGCCTTTTGTTGTTGTACTTCACTTTTGAAACACTCGGTTTCTATACCTATTACCTTAACTTCAGAGAACCCAAATTTAGGTAACTTTAGGTGCTGCTCTGCTCTTTTATTTTCTTTCCCTGAAAGATGCAATTGTCATCTTGATCTCTATAGACAGGAGAAAAAGGAAGAGGGAGACAGAACATCTCCATTAAACAGTAAAATGGAATATGATAATCAAAAGTGTTGAATTTCTCTGCTGGGTAACTAGATATGACACATATTTGTTTGAACCCTGTTATAGTGAGTGTAGAAATGTGAATTTTCTGAGACTAATGCCTACATTTAACAGTAGTAGAAAAAATGAATAATTGATTCGTATTGCCTACACAGTTAGGTCTAAATTTTAACTTAGACTAATGCCTACATTTATCAATATTTTTTCATTATGCTTCTATCACATTATTCATACATGTTTTTTTCTCCCCCCATCCTAAATATAAAGCTAGTAAGGGGCTTGTTTTGGTCATACATGTTAGACTTCAATATACTTCGTTTCCTAAATATAATTTTTTTTACATAAACTCTACCTACTAATTGTACATATTAAGGGGATTTTTCATCAAAGGCGTAATTTTTAGTGCAAATGCTCATAAGGAATACTTTAGGAAAATTAACACACATTTTTTATAAATAACTAACTTAACTAATTTCTTTAATCTTTTTACATTATTTATATAGCTCTTATATTTGTGACTGGAGGGAGTATTATAGGATGCTGTTATTGACAAATGACAATTCAAAATTTTAAAAAATGGTGTTGCAGGTGATCTATAATAAGGGAGGTGACATAATAATTGTGGGTCGTGGCATCATAAAGGCATCAAATTCAGCAAAGGCAGCTCATGAATATAGACTTGAAGGATGGAAAGCTTATTTGGCTAAGTGCAATGGAATTGGAACATGAAAATGGATTTGACGAGGAAAGGGAAAAAGTGAGATAAAGTATTTTTATCATGTTTAGTAGACGGCAAGTGACTTTTTTACCCCCCCTTGAAAAGATAGATAGCTACCATTAATTTTAGTAGGAGGTAATTTTCTCACAGTAGAAAAGAGAGTTGGATACTTCAAAGCAGAAATTCATGGTTTTGTATAGAACAACTCTTCTTGAGGTGTGTTGTATAGAACTGCTTTAATTTGCTTTGCATGAAGGTTACTATTGTGAACTGAAACTCGTATTGAATTTGAACTTAACTCACTTTAGTTTGCACTTAAGATTTGTTTCATTAATTTAAGGGAACATGTGAGTGCAAGTAAGTTTATTGTGTTTGATAAATGACAATTGACATTTTTTGAAAGAGAGCTTATCATGTTCAAGATAGATAGTTTTTATATTCTCTTTTCCTTTCTCATTCCAATTTGGTTTTGAACTTCACTGTGTCAATCGTATGTTTCCTCTGTTGTTGGATGAATACAGTTGTAAGATTGATGTTAGTTAAGGTTTTGCTTGGATTTATGATTGAATAATTTCAGGTTGAGAAGTGCACCAGTTGGTAGCTTCTTCAAAGGAATAATCCAAAATTATGAATTAATTTAACCACTAAGTAATGTTTTAGAAAATAAAGAGAGGGAAGAGAAATGTACCGGGTTGGACCCATGTTTGGATCCAAATGTGTCAAACCACTGAAGCTCATACAGGGGTTAGACTACCAAAGGGTATGTTTGGTTTGAGGGAATGGGAGGGGAGAGGAGGGAAGGGGAGAGAAAAAAGGAGGGAAGAGGAAAATATGTGGACCCCACTACACTCAATTTTCAAAAAAAATTTCCCTCCTCTCATTTTTTTTCTCTCCCCTCCCCTTCCCTCAAACCAAACATACCCTAAACCTTAGTGTCACAACAGAACATCACACAAAAGTGAACAAAGAGAGAAAAGGAGAGATAGTCAGAAAACTTAATGGCTCCCAAGGTCAAGATGACCACTATTGAGGAAGGTGTGATTTCTCCATTTATTATAGGATGATTACTTTCTTATCCTCAAATTCACAATTAGAAAATTAAATGCTACTCCTTCTGGGTTTTAATATAGGACATATTTAGGGAGTTGATATTGCTATTAAATATAAGATATATTTTTCGTATTTGTCGATGTTTTTTTAATTTATCACTATTGATGTTCTCTCAACAATAATCAGGGAGGGAATGAGGAAATTAAAAAAAGTTTATTATGATATTTTAGAAATTACATGTCATATTAATTAATTTAATAAACTTCCTTAATCTAATCAAATTAAATAAATATGTCTTATATTAAGAATCATATTAGTTAATTTTCTAATTGAACATTTCTTGTTTCCCAATTCTCTTTCAGCAATTAATGTTAGACTTTTTTTCTGTTTTTATTTTTTGGTAGAAAGACTTATTTTTCCTCTAATCAAATAGTCTACCCAACACAATGAAATGAGGTGTTTGGAGAGATTACTTCTAGAGTTTACATGCCATATACATTACTTTCACAACACACTCTTACATTCATTTATCAACAAAAAACTGACAAACAGTGGCTTAGTTCCAAATTAGCTACACTTCGGTTTAGTTCCAAATTAACTTGTTATGTCATCTCAATTCAAACTAAAACTCATGAGCAGATTGACCTAGCTAATTTAGGGGATATCATTGCGAAGGGCCATTTTTTTAAAAAATACTCCATTTGGTCCTTTTTATAACGGTTCAATAACTGAATTACGCAACTTAAGAAATTAGTTAAAGTTAATTAAAAATAATAAGTATGTCTGACATAAACTTTATTTTTCAAATAACTTTTAAATTAATATAACACATAATTAATTAGGGACAAAAATAAAAAAAATTACTCCATCCGATCCTAATTATAAGACAACATTTGAGAGTTGATTTTGGTCCTAATTATAAGACAACATTCTAATAATTGTCAATTTTTTCCTAAAATACCCCTATTTTATTCTCTCAAGTGTGTTTGATTTTTTGTGAGTATATGTATGTGGACGCGTATTCTCTTCTAGTCAATGAAACTTTTAGATATATATGTGTGTGTGTGTCTGTATATGTATATATGTGCGTATCTACACACAAATATCTATAGACACTATAGACACACACACATATATGTGTGTCTACATATATGTATGTATGTATATATGTGTGTGTCTACACACATATATTTTGTGTGTGTGTGTGCACACAAATATATATATGTGTGTCTACACATATATATTTTGTGTGTGTGTGCGTACACACAAATATATATAGTCACACACACACACACATATATATATATGTATCTATATATATATACATATATATGTATATATAGTAAGACCATTATTTTAATTACATAGCATGTAGAAAAAAATTAGGTTGGAGAGTTATGTGATAGGAGTTATTGATTTACTTTCACTTAGGTCATTTTAAATTTATATAAGGACATTTTAGGAAAATGAGTAAAATTAACTAATTTAACTTCTTTCATTAATCTCTCCAAAATTGGTTAAATATGTCCTATAATTAGGACCGGAGGAGTATTAAATGTTCATACAACTCTTATCAAATTCTTATAAAAAGGACGGAATAAGGAGAAATAATAAAAATAAATAAAATAATAATATTATTAATAATATTTTGGAAAAAAAAGAGACGAAGAAGAAATCCTGTTTGTTTTTTTTTTTTTGGGTTATCCCCTTTTTTCCTTGTGGTGCCATCGCTATTCTTCCCTTTCGTCATCCTCCGCTGCCGCGGGTGACTACGTTTCTCATCTTCTTCCCCTTCCTCCGTCGCTATCTGTTATCGTGGTAGTTGTGGGTGGTACCTCGTCTCTTGTTTCTCCTTTCTTTTGCGGCTTCTGTGTGTACGATTGAGGCTTGTGTGCTGGGTGAGATTCATTCTCCTTGGTGCTGCAACTTGGACCCATCCATGCTCCGTGTCTGCAAGTGAATTTTAGGGATTCAACCACCCATTTCTTCAATCTTTCATCGCGGTATGCTCAAATCCTTTCTCTTTCACTGTGATTGCTGCTGATTGATAGTAAAGATAGATGCTAGAATCTTAATTGATTAAATTATTAGATTAATAATTTATTATTCGTCAAAGAAAGATTTAATGTTAACTTGTTAATAAATTTATTTATGAAACTGTAAGAGTTTTCTTTGCTAGGAAGTGTATTATTTGTTGGTAATTACGAATGGGGAGTTGTTTTTGAGTTAATTTTTAATGCCCTTGGGATGTTTGAGGAAATGTGTGAAGGAGAAATTAAAGGTGTTGTACAGAGTTCGGAAAAAGGAAGCTTGTTTTATTAATTTCAATTGCTATGAATGATGGGTGTTTGATGTGGGTTGGGGGGG
Source organism: Acacia pycnantha (assembly GCA_025563575.1). Classification (NCBI taxonomy): domain Eukaryota; kingdom Viridiplantae; phylum Streptophyta; class Magnoliopsida; order Fabales; family Fabaceae; genus Acacia; species Acacia pycnantha. The sequence goes on along the minus strand of JAMWYP010000050.1, from coordinate 479,163 downwards.
GGGGGGTTAAACAAACTGAGTAGCTTCTTATGATTAAAGTATTATAGCCTAAACTATGGAACGGAGGAAAGATGAGATTGAATTTTGACGATTTGTCACTTCATGAGAATGAAGGAAAGATGTTGATTTGAAACTTCAATGATGAAGATTATTTCTTTTGTGTTAGCCTTTGGGAATGCCTATGAATTGTTTAGTGAAATGTCTGAGGAAGGAGCGTTATGGAATTGAGGAATGGACATTGTTGGCTATTTGTTGATTTTAATTAATGTGGCTAATCTTGGATTTCCCCCTATTTTTGAAATCTTTCCAAGTGTTGACAACTTGAAACAATTAATCCACTTTGGTTTTGCTAATCTTCCTGGTGACTTTAGCTCAACTTTGCAATTATTTTAACACTTTTCTTTTCAAGTTCAATTTCAGTTCTGTAAAGTTTTCAAATTTGATAACAGTCAGCCAATAGTATAACAAATATATTGTAGATCATCAATAATTGCTACATGAATTAGTGTCTCGCATGTCAATGTTAACAAATAAATGCATTATAATTTTTTTGAAAACTAGGGTTTTTGCATCTTTGGAAGTTAATCTGTCCCACATACTGCTACACCATCTTTGGTACAAGACGGCTGTCATTGATCAAGGTTGAAACTAGTTTGTTTGCGAATTTTGTTCTTGGATATTGGTATTCATGGCTGATATATTTGATTCATCGCTCAACTTGGAAGAAACTCATTTTAAGGAAGGCTACGACGAGGGCTACAAGGATGGCCTAATCACTGGCAAGGATGAGTCAAAGCAAGTGGGACTCAAAGTCGGTTTCGAGGTTGGTGAAGAGCTTGGCTTCTACAGGGGCTGTGTCGACATTTGGATCTCTGCTATCCAGGTCGACCCAAACTGCTTTTCTTCGAGGGTTAAAATTTCCATCAAGCAAATGGATGAGTTGATTGAGAAGTATCCAGTCTTGGATCCAGAAAACTTACAAGTACAGGAAATCATGGACAGTTTGAGGCTCAAGTTCAAGATGGTTTGTTCTTCATTGCACATGAAAATAGACTATGATGGCTATCCAAAATCTTCTTCAGACGCCAATGATATTGAGTTTTGAAGAGGGTTCTATGATGTTTGAGAAGGCGTATAGTCTCTCAAGAAAGATAATTGATTAGTTATAGGATTTTACATGGGAATTTTCTTTTTTCTACAGTTGGTATTATGTAGCCTTAAAGTCTTCTTTGGCTTGTGGCAAGGTGCATAGTTCAACACACCCTCAGCACTAGAAATTGATGTAACATGGCCCTTTGTCTTTTTTCTTCTTGTATTTTTGTTTTCTCTTTTTTCTGGGCTCTTTACCCATGTAATGAACTGTTGCTTTAGTTGAATGATATTTCCCTTTTTGGCTGTGAGCTTTTTTTGTCAAGTGAAAGATAAATTTTCATGATTTAGCTCATTTTAATGTGCTTAATGTGTTATTAAAATAAAATCTTGAAGTCTGAATATGTTGCTTTGCACAAAATTAGCTGTGGTTGTTTTTTGTGGCTGTTGTCATCATAACTTTAGTCTGTGTAAAAAAACCTTCTTGAGAACTTGAGATAAGGTAGGACTGGTAGGTTGGGGAGGCTTGTGGTCATTTTGTTGTTTCACTTCATATTTTTGGTGAGTCTCTGGCAGGTAACAATTGGAAAGGGAATGTTGAAGATGATGCTCACATGCTGCAAGGTTTATATATCAGAAAGCAGAAATAGGAGTGCGTTGGAGTCAATTGAACGAGCCGCCAAGCTGATGGATCTTCACTCTTAAACAGTAAAAGAACTTCAAGTACCAGAATCTAGTCCTTGACCCTTGTGCATAATACTCATATATTCATTCCTCATTCTGTCTTTGCTTTACATAAGGATATATAGGCAGATATACTAAGGATAACTGCTAGTAACCAATACTCCTATAACTTCCTATGGATAAGACATAATCAACTTCCTAAAAGATAAGACAATATAACTCCCCTAATGATTAGACAACACAATCATAACTGAAAGGCAGGGTTATACATAACTGCTACATATTAATTATCTTTATCCACATGCCTTCTTCTTGAATACACTAGAAGAGGACGTTGTGAATTTCTATCATTACCCTCCCCTTGAAAATGAGCCTTGTCCTCAAGGCTGAAATGAGGAAATTGCGTAGCAATAAGATCATAAGACTCCCAACTAGCTTCCTCCAACGGGCGATTCTTCCATTGAACTAGCAATTGAATGTCTGAAGAAGAGTCCGACGGAAGCACCTTTGAGTCTAATACTTTCTCCGGCTGAAGCAGCAATTCCCAATCATCTGAAATAGGCAGCGGAGGTAGAGGGGCAGTAACAGCATACCCATGAGCAGGACGTAAGAGGGATACATGAAAAACAGGATGCACTCTAGCGTCTGAAGGTAGGAGGAGCTCATATGCGACAAAACCAATTCTACGCTGGATTGGATAGAGACCAAAGTATCTTGGGGACAGCTTATGGAATTTGCAATGATCTAATGACCGCTGTCTGTATGGCTGAATTTTCAGAAACACCAAGTCACCTACGTCAAAGGTAATATTTCTGCGATGAGAGTCAGCTTGACGCTTCATTTGTGCTTGGGCCGAAACCAGATTGGCCTTAATCAGATGGAGAACAACGTCCCTCTCTTCAAAATAATCAGACAAGTCTTGAATACGGGTATCATTATGAGCACAAGGCAGTAGTGATGGTGGATCCCTTCCATAGACCACCTTAAAGGGGCTAAATCCAGAAGAAGAATGAAAACCAGTGTTGTATGAGAATTCAGCCCAATGCAGAAAGTGGCTCCATTTTTTTGGAACGTCTTGACAAACACAGCGTAAGTAAGTTTCTAGGCACCGGTTAACGACTTCAGTCTGACCATCTGTTTGAGGATGGTAAGAAGTGCTCATTTTGAGAGTAGTGCCACTCAAACGGAACAATTCTTGCCAAAAAGCACTCAAAAAAATAGGATCTCTGTCAGATACAATCGACTTGGGGAATCCATGTAGGCGAACCACCTCTTTACAAAAAAGAGATGCCACAGATTTAGCAGAGAAAGTGTGAGGCATACCCATAAAATGCGCTGCCTTACTCAAACGATCCACTACCACAAAGATAGATTCCCACCCATGAGAAGGAGGTAAACCAGTAATGAAATCCATAGAGATATCTTCCCAAATATTGGTTGGGATTGGTAATGGCTGCAAAAGACCACCGGGGGCTTGAGGGATGTATTTTCCACGTTGACAAGCTGAGCAACCTTGTATGTAGGTGGTTACCTCATGTTTCATGTGTGGCCAATAATAGAATTGCTGCAAACGTTTAAGTGTTTTGAGAACCCCACCATGGCCGCCCGTAGGGGTTGAATGAACCTCTTTGATTAATGCTGTTGAAAGATCAGAAACAACAGGAATGACCAATCTGTCCTTATAATACAAAAGGCCATCACTAAGAGAGAAATGAGGAACAGATTGAGGGTCAGATTGTATAGATGCCTTGATATGTGAGGTGTGCGCATCCTGATCCAAAAGAGATGACAGATTTTGAAACAATTCAGCGTGTGGTATGACCAATGAGAAGAAATCACTTGAATGAGGGATCCGGGATAAGGCATCAGCAGCTTGATTGGATGATCCAGACTTGTAGATAATTTGAAAATCAAACGGGAGAAGTTTCAATATCAAACGTTGTTGGGCAGAAGTTGTGACACGCTGATCCAAGAGATATTTGAGGCTAAAATGATCGGTATGAACTTCCAATTTGCGCCCGAGAAGGTAATGACGCCACTTTTGCAAGGAATAAACCAAGGCTAATAATTCCCTATGATAAACAGAACTGTTCTGCTTCGTAGGAGATAGTCCCTTGCTGTAATATGCAATTGGGTGACCTTCTTGATGTAAAACAGCACCAATGCCAGATGAAGAGGCATCACACTCAACAATAAATTTCTTGGAAAATTTAGGTAACTGTAAGACCGGGGCTTGTACAAGTGCCTTCTGCAGATCTTGGAAAGCTGCTAATGAATGAACATCCCATTTAAAACCATCCCTTTTGGTCATATCTGTAAGAGGCTTTGCAATCTGGCCATAATTTCTGATAAATCTGCGGTAGTAACCTGAAATCCCCAAAAAGCCTCTTAATTCAGTGATGTTTTTGGGCAAGGGCCATTTATCAATGGCAGAGATTTTGTCAGGATTAGCCATCACACCCTGTGCAGAAATATTATGCCCCAAGAATGAAATATCGAGCTGGAGGAAATCACATTTTTCAGGATTTGCATAGAACTCATTTAAACGCAATAATTGGAAGATTATATTTAAATGAGAGAGGTGATCTTGGAAATTCTGACTATATACCAAGATATCATCAAAGAACACCAAAATGAATTTCTGGAGATAAGGGCGAAATAAGTCATTCATGATGGCTTGGAAGGTGGATGGGGCGTTAGTGAGACCAAAAGGCATAACCGTGAATTCGTAGTGGCCTGAATGAGTTCTGAATGCAGTCTTCGGTATGTCCATAGGGGCCACTCGGATCTGGTGATACCTAGAACGAAGGTCAATTTTGGAGAAATATTGTGTCCCATGAAGTTCATCAATCAATTCATCAACCGTGGGGATGGGGTATTTATCTGGTATAGTGATCTTGTTCAACTCCCTGTAATCTATACAAAGACGCCAAGTAGAATTCTTCTTGGGGACTAATAAAAATGGACTTGCAAAAGGGCTCATACTTGGCTGGATAAATCCTTTGTGAAGTAATGCAGCAACTTGGGATTCAATTTCAGTCTTTTGAGAATGTGGGTATCGGTATGGTCGAATGTTAGGGGGAGAGGCACCCGGGTGAAGATGTATATAATGACTTCTGTTTCGAACAGGGGGTAGTGACAATGGCTCCAAAAATATATCAGCAAATTGTTGCTGTAAATCTTGAAGAATTTCAAAACGGCACACAATTTCCATTCCATCATAACTGCGTAGTGAAACCTGAGAAGTTGTCTTAGGAATGCCTTGCAGCTTATAGCGTTTTCCATTCACCCAGAAAATCATAAATAGTTGTTGCCAATTAGCCGCCACTGTATTAAGAGATGCAAGCCATTTGATGCCCAAAACCATATCCACACCTTCAATTTTCAAGGGAAAGAATTCCTCAGTGATAGATAAGCCTTGAACCTCGACTGTTAATTTTTTGCAAATTGAGTTGCAAACATTCATTGAGCCATCTCCTATCTGAACCCCAAACCTTGGGAGACGTTCTTCCTCTAATCCGAGATCCTTAACCAAATCAATAGAGATGAAATTATGAGTAGAGCCAGAATCGATTAAAATTAATACTGACTTGGAGCCCAGAGTGCCGCGGACCTTCATTGTAGTAGAATAAGGCTTGCCCAAAAACGCATGCAACGAGATTTCAGCAAACACACTTGGATCGAGATCCTCTTCTTCATTCGGTGTCTCCTCATGCTCGTTGGTAACTTCCATTATTTTCAGGGATGTTGGATTGCAGCGATGACCTGGCGTGAATTTTTCTCCACAACGATAGCAAAGTCCCTTGCTCCGTCGATTTTGCCTTTCGGTTTCGGAAATTCCTGATGATGATGTAGCCGCCGATGGTGACGCAACAACCTGAGTATTCGGGTATCCCATCGTAAGTTGCGGTCTGTTATAATTAGAAAATCCCGAATTGGAGGAATTATTATTAATTCCCCAATTGTTTCGGGCCCCCTGATATCTAGGATTCTGCCAAATATTTTCGGGGGATCTGAATTGCGTGGGCTTTGGATTTAATTGTTGCGGTGTATTTTTGGCTTCATATTCAAGTGCGAGACTCGCCGCCTTGTACACAGTTCTGGGTTTTTGAATCTTCACATCGGACTTTAATTCACTCCGCAGGCCGTTGATGAATAACGCTAAAAGGCAGTGCTCCGGCCACCCCTGCACACATGCTGATCGACGCACAAACTCCTTGCGGTATGCCTCAACTGATCCTGATTGCTTCACGTCGCATAAGTGTACGTCAGGATTTTGGAATTCTGTTGGCCCAAACTGCTCCTAGAAGACTTGAATTAACTCCTCCCAATGGCGCAAGGTCCGACTGGAAGATATCTAGGTAAAGACATCCAACGCTTCTCCTTCTAAATAAATGGCTGCCACTTCGATTTTTAAATCCTCGGGGGTTTGGTAGTATCTGAAGTACTTCTTTGCCTTCATCACCCATCCTCTCGGGTCCCCACCTTCAAACTTGGGAAACTCCACTTTTGAATAGGGCCTGTTATGTGGTTTCTTACTCCACCAGGGTGAGCCTCCTTCGAAGTCTTCAATCTGTTCACCAGGGTCCTTCTCTTCCTGTTCGACCGTTATAACTGGAGCCTTCATTTTCTTTACTTCTTTCATTTCAGAATCCAAACTGAGCAGTTTAGATACAATGAAATCCAATTGTTGAGATACGTTCTTTGAAGTTGAAGGTAATTCAGGTTCGGGAATTTGGGAAGATTCTGTCTCCTGATTTGGATTTACAGAATCAGTTGAATGTGGTTTCTTCCTATTGTTCCCATAACTCACAACGTTTGGCCTAGAGATTGAATCTGCTTTGATACCAAATTGATGGATCTTCACTCTTAAACAGTAACAGAACTTCAAGTACTAGAATCTAGTCCTTGACCCTTGTGCATAATACTCATATATTCATTCCTCATTCTGTCTTTGCTTTACATAAGGATAACTGCTAGTAACCAATACTCCTATCACTTCCTACGAATAAGACATAATCAACTTCCTAAAAGATAAGACAATATAACTCCCCTAATGATTAGACAGCACAATCATAACTGAAAGGCAGGTTATACATAACTGCTACATATGAATTATCTTTATCCACATGCCTTCTTCTTGAATACACTAGAAGAGGACGTTGTGAATTCCTATCACAAGCTTTTCCCTCGAGCTCCAATAATCAACAAGTTTGAAGATGTGGCCTACAATAGAGTTGGTTACACTGTGGTCTGTGAGTTAGCTCCTGTACCATCTTCTGAGCCATGTGACTTGAGAAGTTCTGTGTCTGCCTTTGACAACATTGACTTTGAAATGCATTGTGGAACTCATCCAAGACTGGGGCTTGTTGACCACATTTGTTGTCACCCACTGGCAGATGCTTCGTTGAATCAAGCAGCTGAGACTGCTAGACTTTTGGCTAGCGATGTGGGCTCCAACTTGCAAGGTTGGTATCCATAGCTTGGAGCTTTGGCTTCCTTAAATATTTGGGAAAATTTCAGCTAGCCCCCCAAGCATGTGACTTAATTTCAGTCAACCCTCAAAAGATTCTGAAACTTCACTGCACCCTCTTGGGTCACATTGAAATTAAGTTTTATGGGTGAATAGACAATGATGCCCTTACTTTATTTGTCTTGTAAATACTCATATTTGTCATGTGAATTTCCATATTTGTCTTGTGAATGACCATAATGTTTATAATTCCTTTGGCTCTTTTGAATCCATTTATTTGTTTTGTAAATATTTTTATTTGTCTTGCAAATGCCCTTATTTATCTTGTAAATTTACTTATTTGTCTTTTTAAAGGCCTAAATATTCTTATTAACTCCTTGGTTTCTTTTGAATATATTTATTTGTCTTGTAAATGCCTTTATTTGTCTTGTACATGTCCTTATTTGTCTTGTAAATGCTCTTCTGAAAAAAATAAAAGAAGGGCATCACTATCTTTTCATCCACAAGACTTAATTTCATTTTGACCCAAGGGGTGCAGTGAAGTCTTATAATCTTTTGGGGTTTGACTGAAATTAAGTCACATCCTTGGGGCTAGCTGAAATTCACCCTAAATATATACGTAGGAGGATGCTCTTTACTTTTAAGATGATTAGTTTCTTTATGTCTTTACTCATGTAGTTAATCCTTAAGAGGCAGCAAGGGCGGTAACCACTGTCACTACCATCACTGTATAGTGATGACAGAGACATTTGTAATTTCCTTAATTTGTTATTTTGCTTCTTTGATTTTCCTGCTCAATATCCTGGTCAAAGAAAAATCATTTTCCTTTTGAATTTTACTGGTTTGTGTTGTGTAAACAATAGGAAGGAAGATGTTAGAGGATGAACAATAGTCCTTTTGTGTTAAGAGTTTATCTTTTATATCGCTATTCATTTAGTATATGGAATTCGTGATGTTTTGCCAACCTCTTAAATTTGAGAAATCCTTCTATCAACCCCTTCTGTAAAGTTGATAGTTTTGACCTTCCCTAGGCAAAGCATTCCTGGATTTTTAAGTTCTCATAGGTAATTGGATCTCTTAGAAACCAATTAATTCACCGATAAAGCAATTGTAGAACTATCTGAAATATGTTAACCATCTTTTCGAACTTGTATTTTTTGATTCATTAGTTTGACTGATCATATAATTTCCCTGCAGTTCCTGTTTTCCTATATGGAGCAGCACATGAAGAGGGGAGGCCACTTGATTCAATTAGAAGAGCATTAGGATATTTCAAGCCGAATTCCTGTGGAAACCAATGGGTTGGGGGGCCAAAGTCCAATTTCTTGACACGGAATCCAGATAGTGGACCATCTCAAGTTTCTCCATCAAAAGGTGTTGTGGTCATTGGGGCAGCCAAATGGGTTGAAAACTACAATACAATGTCCCTCTGTTATGTTCTAATATCGATGCCGTCCGTAGAATTGCAAAAAGAGTTGGCGGGAGAGGCGGTGGACTTCTGACTGTACAGGCAATGGCACTAGAACACGGTGAAGGCGACATTGAGGTAGCCTGTAATTTGTTGGATCCATGTAGAATTGGGGGAGACAGAGTACAAGAAGAAGTTGAGAGACTTGCAAGGGAAGAGGGTATTTCTGTGGCGAAGGGATACTTCACAGACTTCTCACCAGAAGAAATAATTCAACGTTACTTGAAGTTAGTTCCATTTGCCAAGGATTTTTCATGATAAAAGAATACATTTTTTCACGTGTAGGATGGATTTGAGATTCGATGAACATCTTATTGGAATGGAACCAAAGTCCAGCAGCTTACATCTTCATTAATGCTGCTTGTGAATATCTTTTTCATGTCCCAAGTTTTTACTGAGTGGAAAGAGATACTTGGAAAATATCCCTTTGGACTGTGGCAGTTTATTTATTTATTTATTTTTGTTAAGGGCATGTATCATCTTAATAGAGGTAATCCTATTCGAGGCACTATCGGTACTAAATGTGGGTACCTCTCCAAGATGGGTATCAAACCTTTGTTCATCATGTTGTGAGAGATTATACCTTTATGTTAGACCTAACTCAATAATCAGTCATTTTTGTAATTTCAAAAAATTTCAACAGTTAATGATTCTTTCATTAGGAAAATAAGATTTTTTAAATAAAATTTAACTCTGGCAAAAAAATAAAATAAAAGTCTAAGAAAAGCCTTTTTGGCAAATTTCAAAACCTAAGTTAAGTTTTGGAAACAAAACTTTGGTTTTGGCAAAAACTTGCCGAACACTTCAGAAGCTATTATGCCCCCAAACTATGGTTTTGACTCTAAAACCTACGTTTTGAAAAAAAAAAAACTATTTTTTTTTTCAAATTTTTTCTCTTCTCTGCCATCATTAGTATTTTTCAGTACCAATCAGTATCCTTCAGTATCTTTTTAGTCATTTTTTATCTAAACAGGAAAAGCCATTTTGAGAATAAGATTTTCATAATGACATTTTAACAACTAATAAAGTCATTTTAACAACAAGAAAAACCATTTTGACAATGAATGTTTTAATTAATATTAAAAGCCATTTTCATAATTTATTTTTTGAGAGTAGATTTGGAATTGAGACTTTTTTGATATTTTTTATCTACCTTGGGACCTCACTGATATTTTCCCAGTATTTTTTTAATATCCTAAAATAAATTTTCAAGATCATGAAGTATTTTTCAGTATCCTTAAGTATCTTTTTAGTACCTGTTTGCACCTTGAATTTTTTTATAAGATTAGTCAGTATCGTGAAATATTTTTTAAGATGAGTCATTACCTTGAAATATTTTTTCAATATCCTAAAATAAATTTTTAAGATCATGATGTTTTTTTAGTATCCTTAAGTATATTTTTAGTACCTGTCAGTACCTTGAAATTTTTTTTTTTAAATTAGTCAATACCCTAAAATATTTTTTAAGATCAGTCATTACCCTGAAATATTTTTTCAATATCTTGAAATAAATTTTTTAGATCATAAAGTCTTTTTTCAGTATCCTTAAATATCTTTTTAATACTCGTCAGTATCTTGAATTTTTTTTTCAGGATTAGTTAATACCCTGAAATATTTTTTTCGATTTCCTTAAAATAAATTTTTAAGATCATGAAATATTTTTTCGGTATCATTAAATATCTTTTTAGTACCCGTACCTTGAATTTTTTTTTCAAGATTAGTTAATATCCTAAAATACTTTTTCAAGATCTTAAAATAAATTTTTAAGACCATGAGAAGTATTTTTCAGTATCATTCAGTAGTTTGAAATATTTTTTCGAGAGTATTCATTACCCCGAAATATTTTATTAATATCATAAAATAAATTTTTAAGATCATGAAATATATTTTCAGTACCAGTCAGTACCCTTAAGTACTTTAATTTTGTACACAAATTTATGTAATTATTTGTAATTATTATGAAATTAAATATTTAAAATATAATATTATCTTTTATATGGAATTATGCCAAAAGTTAATGTCCTTTTTAATAAATTTGATTCTGATAAAAGCTATTCTGATAACAATATCATACTATCATTTTATCAGAATCGCGTTTTTTAATAATCTATTTTGCAAAAAGCTATTTTGAAAAAGTTATTTTACCTCATAAATTTCAAAAGTTATTTTCCAAAAATTAAATCCAAACGGCCTTAAGTAAGGTTTGAAAACTAATCAAATCTAAAATAGGACACTAGGACTTTGATAGCATTTTGGTTTGCGTTCGAGGGATACATCATCATGCTTCAGCAGTAAATGATAAGATTTTTTGTCTTACAAATACGTATTTGATTTGATTAGATATTTATTTGTAGTCTTGTAGAACACCTGGACTTCGATAACACTTTAAAGAGGGTTTAGATTAGCTTTTGAAGAATAGTTTCTGAAGAAAAAAGTGATTAAAATGTTTTCTCAGAATAGATTCTGAGAAGAATATATTTTATAAAAAAATGATTTTGATAAAATGATAGTGTTTGTATTGTTAGCAGAGTTTTTTCATGTTCAAATTACTAAAAATGACATTAGTTTTTGTGATAATTGTATATAAAGATAAGATTTTATTTTAAATATTTTTAACATTAAATTCCAAATAAATTACCCTTCTGGACCATGAAGTAGGTTAATTAATTACCATGAAGTAGATGGACCATGAAGTATGTTAATTGTATCCTTCTGAATTTGATATTTTATCTTAAATTAATTATTACTTGACTGCACTCTCTATTAATTAGCTCTCAGACATATCAAAACTGTGGGGAAAATTCTTGATGGACCTTATTACCCTTTCAGTTACGGAAAAATTACCATGCAATTGTTTTTTGAGCGTTATACATAGCTATCATCAATGTCCATACTCCCTTGGCCAAGTAGTGCTTTGTCGTCTCTCAAGTATAAATTAGCTTACAGGTTTCCCACTCTTTAACTTTCTTGCAGCAATAAGAACATATCGAAGATGCTCTGATACAGTGAGGGAAGGAAACAAAGAATGTCTCTCATGGTTATCTGTATAACCAAAATAAATAAGTCATTAGGAGTTGTTGGGACAAATTTTTGCTTGGGAGTTGCAAGGCATTATTTGTGAGGTTATGAAGAATGATAAGGTTAAGAAGAAAAGAAAGAAAACTAATGGTGTCTAGATCTATAGTGTCTGGGTCCATAGTAATCTTCATGAATTGGAGGTAACCATTTATGTGATTGTGTTGATACTCTAGAAAGTCTTCTCTTCAGCCTTCAAGGGACCTGTGCATTGTTCATTTTTCCAGAGAATAACGTCTCCATTAGCTTCTCCATTGCTTTTTTCCATCAAGTTACTCTCTTCATCATCTTGTAGCGAGAAAAGTCATGAACTTCTAAGTTCAAGCATGATTGAGAGAAAAAAAAGGATTGAAACTTGAAAGTAATTATGAGCACTTAATGTTGTTTTTGTTGCTGAACTTCTGCTAGAGACTCTCTGTCCAAGCGAATGCCTATGGGGAGAAAACAAATGAAAATTAGAAGAAACTCCCATTTGCTAAATATTAGAAGAGAAAAATTAGCTGAATCTTGTGATTCACTTACCTTGAACCTTAGCAAGAAGTAAGGACAAAAGAAGGAGAGATAGAGTAGGGAAAAATCAGAAACTCCCATTTGCTTTGTCATTGATGGGAAAATTTCTTCCCTGTCGTTGCATCATCACATCCTCATCCTTGCTGGAAATTGTGCATTGTTCATTTTGGCAGAAAATAACTTCATCATCAGCTTCTCCATTGCTTTTTTCCATCAAGTTACTCTCTTCATCATCCTGTAGCCAGAAAAGTCATGAACTTCTAAGTTCAAGCATGATTGAGAGTAAAGGTTGAAACTTGAAAGTAATTATGAGCACTTACATGTTGTTTTTGTTGTTGAACTGCTGCTAGAGACTCTCTATTCAAGCGAATCCCTACCTAAAAAACAAAGGAAAATCATAAACTCCCATTTGCTAAATATCAGAAGAGAAAAAATGGCTGAATCTTGTGATTCATTTTCCTTGAACCTTATCAAGAAGGAGAGAGAGTAGGGAAAAATCAGAAAACTCCCATTTGCTTTGTCATTGATGGGAAAATTTCTTCCCCGTCCTTGCATCGTCACATCCTCATCCTTGCCGGAAACTGTTAAGGCTGCCACCCTAGTAACCATACAAGCACACTTCTAGGCTACCAATTTCTATGACCTCTCTTAAGGGTAGAAAGATTTTAAATTTTGAATATGGGGAATGTTGTGGGAGATACAAGGTGATTACAACGTTTAGGGAGAGAAAGGTATTAGGAGAAGAAAAAGAATTCAGTGAGAGAGAGAGGAAGAGTGACAAGTTGAGAGATAATAAGGAGCAAAAGGAGAGAAAGATGTCCCGTGAATGATTGCGTTGTCCTGTGAATGAGTCGGCGTGAAGTTAGAGGCATGAATATTTTATTTACGAAAAAGTCGACCAACCTTGCTACAATGTTTTGTGAGGAGAGTCTGTGCTAAGCCATTGAGCAGATCGGCTTAAAAGATGGGCTATATATATATATATATATAAACATTTCCTCTACCTCACCTTCCTTTGTTTGGCTCCTGGGAATTCTATTACCATTGTCATTCATATTCCCTTCCCTTTCCACTTCCTCTTAAATCTCAACCATTGGATAAGAGCATTCAGATTAACTAAACTCACAACCAAACACTCCATATCTAGCCTAAGAAAAATCACGCCATACCCGCAATTAATCTCTTGATGGGAACTCATTCGGCATGTTTCACCCTCTCGAAATTGTTTATTCAATTAATCAATTTAATTAAGGGTTAAGGTGCAAAAATAGACATGTGCTTTTTTCCGAGGAGCGCCCAGTAGCAAATGCTTTTTTCAGGTGCAAAAGTAATTATGTGGTTACAAATTAGATGCAAAAATAGCGTTTGACCGTTAAGTTTGACTTTTGACCGTTAAGTTTGACTTTTTTTGTTGACTGGACGATGACGTGGCATTTCAAAGGTGTAAAAATAATTTTAGGATCTTGAAAAAATATTTCAGGTATTGATCGGTACTAAAAGGATACTGAAAAAAATATTTTAGTCTTGACGATACTAAAAAGTATTTTCGGGATACCGATTGGTACAAAAAAAAATATTTGAAATGCCACGTCATCGTCCAGTCAGCAAAAAAGTCAAACTTAACGGTCAAACGCTATTTTTGCACCTAATTTGTAACCACATAGTTACTTTTGCACCTGAAAAAAGCATTTGCTACTGGGCGCTCCTCGGAGAAAAGCACATGTCTATTTTTGCACCTTAACCCTTTAATTAATTCATTCCATTGTTGTCAATCTCCACACATTTTCTGCGGAAATCCATTATTTTAATCCAGTTTAATTGATCTTCTTCCCAATTTAATAAACCACTGGTTGTATCTCATAGATCTTTTCCACCACCTTCAGATTTCTATATTCATGTTCAATGCCACCTCCATTCATTCACTTCACGCCAATCTTGGTTTTGGTGGAATTTCCAGTCAAGAACGTAATTTGTGTGTGTTATATTATATTATCTATTTTCTTTTTATATGTCAGAGCCAAAAACGACAACTATTTTAAAATTTTCATATTCAACAGAAATTTAGGTTATTCGGCTAAAGGGAAGTATGTGAAGTAATCAAATAAGAATAAATTGTACGTCTTTTATTGATTGATTAGAGGTATATATTTAATGCTAGTACATGCTTGAGAATATCATAAAATTATATCTCCATACTAATATTTACAATATTAGTTAATAATAAAATCATAATATTATAATATGAAATCCCGTGATATTATCTAAGATATATTGCTTTCACTTCCCCCTTAAGTTGGTGCATGGAGATTATGAGTGCCCAACTTGATGGAAGGCTCTTGAAATCTGTCAACATCGAGTGTCTTTGTGAAGATGTCAACAACTTGATACTTCATTCAAATCTTTAATGGAGAGATATTCTAAGATTGGACTTGTTCACGAAAAAAATAGCAATCCATTTCAACATGCTTAATCCTCTAATGAACAATCGGTTTCTTGGCAATATGAATGGTAGCTTGATTATCACAATATAGTGGAGTTGAACACTGTTGTGTCACCCTAAGGTCATGAAGGAGCCATCGCAACCATATGACTTCTTTAACTGTAATAGCCATCGCTTGATATTTAGCTTCTGCTGAAGAAAGGGAAACCATACGTTGCCTTTTGCTATGCCATGAGATGAGAGACCTATCTAAGCTGATAAAATAACCAGTGCAAGAACGTTGAGTCTCATCATACCATCCCCAATATGGATCACAATATCCTTTCAAGTCGAGAGAGCCTATACTTAGTAAAAAGATACATTGTCCCATTGTAGACTTAAGGTATCTTAGGACACGTTCCATTGTACACATGTGGGGGACACAGGGATCATCGACAAATTGATTAAGAACATTTACTACATATATGAGATCAGACCTTGTGACTATGAGATATAAGAGTCAGCCAACCAGTCTTTGATAGCGCCCTGGGGTTAGATGTGGATCAACCTCAATACTACTAAGATGATAGTTCTGCTCCATGGGAAACTTGCTAGGCCTACACGCCGTCATTCCTGTTTCCTTCAAGATATCTAAGGCATATTTGCATTGGCTAAGTACCATGCCTTAAGGGAATTGAGTTACTTAAATGTCAAGAAATACTTCAAGGCTCCAAGATCCTTGATGGCGAATCAGTCTTGAAGAAACTGCTTTATATGGTTGATGTGGTCATTGTTGGTGCTGGCGAGAATGACATCATCAACATAGATCAAGGCCATAGTATATGTCACCACCCCGATAAGTGAATAAAGAATAATCTGCCCAGGATTGCCTAAAACCCAAACTTGTCAACGAGCCAGTAAACTTTTCATTCCAATTTCTTGAGGCTTGATGAAGCCTTTATAGAGACTTCCTCAATTTGCAAACTCGATCATGTCTCTCCTTTTTTAGTAAAGCCTTCATATATTTTCATGTAAACCTCCTCATAAAGATCAATATGGAGGAACACATTGTTGACGTCTAATTGGTGAACTATAAGTCCTCGTTTGACTGCCACATCTAGCAAGGTTCGAAGAGTAACAAGTTTTGCAACAGGGGCATATGTTCCATGAAAATCTATACCTTCTAGCTTAGTAAAAACCTGGCGCTACTAATCATGATTTACGAGAATGCAACTCTCCAATCAGTTTGAATTTGTTTTTGTAAACCCATTTAGAGTCAATGAGATGTTTCCCCAGTCGAGGATATTCAAGTGTCCAAGTCCTATTGGCTTCAAGTTCCTGTATTTATTTTTGCATAGCCTCACATGCACCAAGGAGCATGTTTACATGCATGTCGAAAAGTCTTTGGCTCATCATATGGCTTGATTATATTGCTAGCCAAAAAATAAGCTTTATGTGAGGCATAAAGCTAAGTTTCTTATTCGAATCATAGTGTAATAAAGGATACTTGATCGAGTTGCTTGATGGAAGGGGTGGATCCACTTGGGTTAATGACTGTGGTAAATTGACTTCATACTTGATCGAGTTGCTTGCTGGAGTACATGCCTTTGACATGTACTTTGTCGAGGCTATTGTGGATCCTTTGTAATAGGCAATTGTGTTTATTCTTGGCTGATCTCATTATCATGCGGCTGATTAAAATCCCCTGAGTTAAGAGAACATTATTAGTGTCATTCTTAGTTAAATCTAACCAAATAGCTAGACTTGTTAGAGTTGGTTTTTTTGTTAGATTGATACATTTCAATTGTTTTTTTATAGTGTCTGCGATAACTAGATAAGAGCGATCTTATTGTGGGTATTATGTCATGAAGTTCATGAATGACATAATCACCCACAATCCCAGATGAATTAATGCTAAGGTATGTATATGTGTGTGCCTATGGATGTATGTGTGTTTATGTTAAATTAAAAGTCAAATCACATATACTAACATGCTTGTCTTTGTGTGCAATACTTTGAGGACAATGTTATTGTGAGCAATTAATACTCACTCGGACAAATTGAAGAAGTTATAGAAGAGTTGGCAATGACTGTTTATAGGCAGCGGGTTGTTGCAAATCACTGAGATAGCTAGCTAATTGGTTTTAGTTTTAGTTTTGCTTTTAGTTTAGTTTAGATCTGTCTTTTGGTTTCAAAGAGTTTTGGTTTCATCTGTTTTGATTACTAGAATGGACCTCTATTGTGGTTTTTGTATATGTAAAGGTAGTATTTATACATGTAATGTATGGGGGTTAGCGAATTTGAACCCCAATTTTTTAAATAATTTGTAACCAATACTTCAGGTTCAGGTTATTTGCTAATATATATAAAACAGTTGTTTTAAGCCACCATTAACTATATACACATATTTAACAGTTATTTGTTAACAATTGTCAAATAAACATCTT
This sequence comes from Acacia pycnantha, assembly GCA_025563575.1. Classification (NCBI taxonomy): domain Eukaryota; kingdom Viridiplantae; phylum Streptophyta; class Magnoliopsida; order Fabales; family Fabaceae; genus Acacia; species Acacia pycnantha. The sequence goes on along the minus strand of JAMWYP010000050.1, from coordinate 461,998 downwards.
ACTGATGACCAAAACTGAACTTAGATATATTATTATGCTTAACGGTTTTTAATAAATAACTGTTAAATATTGTTTGGTATATTTAATATTCGTTGACAAAAAACCATTAAATATATGACCCAATAAATAACAGTGGTATCTAAAAAATCGTAAAATATAGAGCCTTATATTTAACTGTTAAAACCCTTCAAATATAAATATTTTGCACCTAGATATTTAACAGTTAAAAACCGTTAAATATACACAAATATTTAGTAGTGGCTTTCTGCTTGGATCCGGTCTCAATTTTATATCGTTTAACCCCAAGGCGTAAGGACACCCTCAAATCAATAAGAAGGAACTGTATAAAAGATAAATTAAATAGGCATAGGCGCATAGCTATTCATAGATATATGCAAATATATTCCAAAATATACACCTAATTTATTAAAAAATACTCCCTCCGGTCCTAATTATAGGAGCAAATTTTGGAGTTGGTTTTGGTCCTAATTATAAGAGCAAGTTTTAACTTTTGTCAATTTTTTCCTATAATACCCCTATCTATACTTATTATTAGAAGCATTTATATATATGTGTGTGTATATGTATGTATATATGTGTGTACATATATATGTATATCTATGTTTGTGTGTGTGTGTATATGTGTGTGTGTACACACACAAACACCCACACACCCACACACACACACACACACACACACACACACACACACACACACACACACACACATATATATATATATATATATATATCTTTGTGTGTGTGTGTCTGTGCGTGTGTAGATAGATCTATATGTATACATATATACACATATATGTTTATATAGTAAGACCATTATTTCAATTAGAAAGCGTGTGAAAAAGAAAATTGGTCGGAGAGTATGTGGTGGGGTTGTAATTCACTCTTACTTATATCATTTTAAATTTATATAAGGGCATTTTAGGAAAATGAGTAAAATTAACTAATTTAACTCCTCTCCTTAATCCCTCCAAAATCGGTTAAATTGCTCTTATAATTAGGACCGGAGGGAGTAAATACTTATAAAAAATCCTCAAAATCCAATGAGGGAGAACTACCTAACATTTCCTCATTACCTACCTACATTTTTTTTAGGTAAAGATAGCATATATATGTCAGCTTCATCTTGTTTTCTTAGAAAAAAAGAAGAAGAGAAAATTGAAATGAAGGACCTAGATAAAATAATATTTAATTAGAAGGACCATAAAAATTGTGATTATTAAGGAAGAACAAATAAGCTTAAAAGTGATAAATTGCTCTTCAAATTCTTAGTTGCTTCCCCAACGCAGAAAACAAAGAACAAAGCGCCTTCTTCCCTCCCGTGACCAATTTATCGGTGCCACTATCTTCCTCTGTGTCATTGCCCTTTTCACAGACAACAAGGAATGCATTTTAGGTCCTTCCGTATCCCACATCCTTGTATACCTTGCAAATAATGAGCAGTTGTGTTATTACCTGTAAACTCCGCATTGCAGCAATCTCACGTTTCTTCTTCCATGGTACAATTGCTCTGATTATTGATAAAATTGTTATTTGTTGATATATTTTCTTTCGTTTTAGATTGTTTAATCATTAATAGAAGGAAAACAACAATCACAAAAATGAATGTTTATTGGGGCAATGAAGATCATGGCGGCGGCGCCGACTCCAATTCTTCAATAGGGAGGGAAGAAGGTATTTGAGTGTTTGTTGTTTTCATTGTGTTATGAGGAGGCCATAGGTTTAAGTGCAATTTAGTATTTTTATATTTATATTTTGACGTTTGGTCCTCGTCACGGGAGGGAAGGAGACACTTTGTTCTTTGTCTTTTATATTGGGGAAGCAGTTGAGAATTTGAAGGGCAATATAGTACCTTTAAGCTTATTTGGTCCTCTTTAATAATTACAATTTTTATGGTCTTTTTAATTAAATATTATTTTATCTAGGTCCTTTATTTTAATTTATAGAGGACAATTCATAAGCAATTTTTTCCCGCATGCTTTAGACCGGGCAAAAACACTATCTCACATATTTTAACATATAAAATGAAAAATATATTAATTAAATATTATAATCATAGTTCACGCAATAAATAGTGAGAATCACAGTATCTTGACAAAACCCATTAAATTAATATATTTTTAATTTTATATGTTAAAATCAAACACACACAATCTCAATGAAATGAAAACCGATAGATGCTTTATTAATACACATTGCCAATGTATTATAGAAATATATGTGCTGGCTTCTTTAAGTTTTTTTTTTTTGGGGTCAAAGATAAGGTGAGAAAGACAAACATAGTACTTTCCTTAGCCATACGATCAATTAATATTTGATGGTAACGATGAAAAACATTGTCTATGATAGCTTCTCCGAAGTGACCCACTAATAGAGGTTCAATTGCAGCTCGTATAAACTGTGCAACTTTGTATCCACAGTTATCATTGAGTTTTTCACCACATGTAGCCTTCCAACTTACTTCAAATAACTCCAAGTGATTCAAAATGAATGAGCCTTCTTTCACTATCTCTAATTCCAATTCAGATGGGGATGGATAGTAAACAGGAATGTGAAAGAAGGAATATCACTAAGAGGGGGAGTGAATTGGGGATATTAAAATTTTCGACTAAGACGCTCTGTGAGTTGTGATAAGAAAACAGAGATGAATAGAGTAAGGAAGAGAAAGATTGAACACAAGTGATTTATACTGGTTTGGTCTAAATCCTTGACCTACGTCCAGTCCTCAGACTCTCTGGGATTCCACTAACTCAAATGATTACACACTCTGTAACTCTCGAAGTAATTCTCTCACTAGAACTTACTCCCCCTTACAAGTTGTAATCAAGTATCTCAATCTCAAAGTCCCAATACTTTGAGATTCTTACAATGATTGATAATCAATGATAAACTCTCTAAAAGAGCAGATATATAAACACTGAAGATTGATATATTTGAAGATATAGTCTGTAAAAGTATGAACAGTAAATGCTCTTAATCACTAATTGAATGCTCAGTTGTTCAGTAGTTGGAGAATTCAATGCTTCTTCTATTTATAGTTGAAGACATTTAATGATCGTTGAAGAGATTAATTGAGCCGTTGGAATATATCCGTTGAGTTGCACTCTGCTTCGTCATTCGTTCGATATTCTCCGTTGACATTCTTCATTCGTTTTGTCCGTTGAGACTCAGTTGAAATGTTGAATTAATGGAAATGGTTGTAATGCTTTTTGTATGCTCAGAGTATGATTTGCTCAAATGGTGCTTCGTTTCTGCTTTGCATTTAATGCACTTCTGACATAAATTGCTTTTGAGTGATTTGAAGTTTAAACCATGTTAGATTCATCTAAAACTCATAAGCAAACTGATTAAACTTGGTTAGAATCAATAATCAATAACAATATGAAGTACCCAGGCCTTAAATCAATGAATTGCAGATTATGAGAATGTTGTTTTCAAAGACTGAGCGACATGACTGGAGTCATCTATGACTGACTCGAGTCATGTTTTTAATTCCTGAAGAGCTTATGCGCAATCATGACTCGAGTCATCCTTCCATGACTGGAGTCAAATATGAACAGAGAGTAATTTCAAGTATAATGACTGGAGTCATTTACCATTGACTCGAGTCATTCATTTAAAACATTCAATTACAGAAGAGTTTCGCATGGCTTGACTCGAGTCATCCTTTCTTGACTCGAGTTAATCTCAAACAAAGAGGAAATGGCAATTTGATGACTCGAGTTAAGCTATAATGACTCGAGTCATTCTTACACAGAGGCGAAATAGACATTTGATGACTCGAGTCACGTTATGCTGACTGGAGTCATATCAGTATAATTTATCAGCAAAGGCTCTTTGTAACCTCATGACTCGAGTCAAATACTGGATGACTCGAGTCATATCAGTTATCAGAAACTGATATCGAATGAGTCATTTTGAAACGCTGAAACAGATAGCATGACTCGAGTTACTTAATGACTGACTCGAGTCATGGACCTTTTTGCAAATTGGTTTTCAAACGTTATGACTGGAGTTATGTATTCTTGACTGGAGTCATTTTATATCAAAATGTGTTTTTGTAACATCCCATTTTCAAAAGCAGTATAAATTTTTTTTTCATTAAAACATCAGAGTAGAGCATCCGAGCAAGAGAGTAACTGATACATATATTCAAAATATCCACGGTAGTATGTCTGGCTGATTTTAACAGCGGTACATTAAACGAGTGGTTCAAAAGTAATATACAACAAAAGTGTCTTCCTGGCGATTCCCATGCCGTGGCAACAAAAGATAGTCTCCACCAGGTCTCTAAGCGTACTGCTTTCCCTTCTCTTCCGCCCTTGGTTCTCCTAACCCTGATGCTATGTTAAGATCTGAGGTCCGCACCGGACCTCAGGTAACGGTTAACCTCATGCTTACATACACTACATATGCATTACATATATTCATATTACACAACAAACAAGCATATCCCAACAGCACATAACCCCCTGGCAGATGTCACCTTGGAGATCTATTATTTCTCTTGAAAAATGTTTGGATTAACAAAATTTATGATCCCATTAAGGGTATTTCATAGCCTGTTAACCATTTTAAGATAAACGCCGTCGGTTACGAAAATAACTTCCGGAATAACCAACTTCTGGACAAAAATCCATTTGTTCATAATATGTCCTGTTGTTAGAAACCTAATTCAAGGATTTCAAGTTATGATTTATTTCCATTGGTTCTCATTTATACTATTTGCCCATTTTCACAAAATATCTTTTTCGTCTTATCTCTTAATCATTCCGCCGGTTACGGAAATGACTCCGGAGATAGCCTACTCCGAGATAAAAATATACTTGTTTATAATAAGTCCTTATGTTAGATACTTAGTTCACATATTTTGAGATAGGATTTATTTTCTATCGGTTCTCATTTATCCTATTTGCTTTTTCCACAAATATCCCATTTTATATTATTATTTAATTGCAACTTGCATAAAAATCCCATTTGCTCCAAAAACATCCTAAATTTCGGCCAACCCCCTCCCAATTTGACTTTTCAACACATTTTTAATATAATTAATTTATACTTTATTTATTTAATTAAGCAATTATCTCATTGGTCAATAATCTCCAACTAGGGCACCTAATTAACCTTGGATTTCTCCTTGATTCATGTCTAAACAATTAATCACTTACTAATTGTTGACAATTTTCTTAATTATAATTAATCATTATCTCACAACTATTGCACTGACATTGGTAATTTATGCCTCATGCATTATAATAAAAATCATTGGGTCATTTAGGGTTTTCAAAATAATATTAAATCTTGCCTTATTATTTTCCAAGGAAAATATTCCCAAAAATTATCTAAATTAGAGACAACATACTCTTTGATTTTTAATAAATATTTACTTGCCTCTCAAGATTTATCTAAATATTTTCTTAGGTGATCTATGCCAATCAGAAATCACAATCAACATACAAAACCCTTGAATTCAAAATTGAAAACTGAAACATGAGTCGAGGAGGTGTCAAGTGGTCCTAAACTAGAATATGCTTAGCTCTAGAATAAAGAGTGGCGTGACTTTATACGCCTAGAACAACTACCATGTCACTATCCAGTACACCTTGGTTTTAATTCGCCAAGTTGAGGCCTTCAGTGGATTTTATATTATTTTGATTTCTCGATCGGAGTGAAAGAGGAAGAAAGGGGAATCCACATTATATGCTGATCCAAAAATAGGCATGTAATGTTTATCTTCCATACACTAAAAATTAATTAATTAAAGATATTTGGTGTGAATTTTTTTTTAGATATTAGGTGCTATTGGAAAAAATATTTCTGAATGCAGGACTAAAAATTAATTTGACATATTGGGTGTAAAAAATATTTTAGGATACAACATACAATATAATCTAAATAAATAAATAGAAATTTTGAAAAACAGTCCCCACCCCAAAATTAAAGGGTTGAGCATGGAATGTGAACCTAAGAAAGGGAGAAGGTTAGGTGGTCCATGCTATTGATAATCTCACAAACTATTGAACCACACTTTATTTAACTTATACATATTGACAATATACTCCCTCCAATATTTATTATAAGACATATATATTTAATTTGATTATATTAAAAAAGAACCTTTATCTGTCCATTATAATTTTGTGTTTTAAGTAAGTACATGTAGTAGTATTGTGAATTTTCTTACACCTTCATGTAAAAGAGCACGCGATTGGAATGTTAGAAATGATTTGATGAAGCAAGATATATATGTACCTGTAATAAGGAATTATTTGCGTAACCTGTTTTTCCAGTGCCTCCCATTCATGTGAAAAACTTGAGCCATGTCCATTGTCGGATATATGCTTTGATAAATGTACCTCACTCGATCGTAAATCAAGTTCTCAGTAAAGCGGCTTGCTAGAAAAATTTAGAGGTATAGATTTAATGGTGAAAAAAGTGACTCTTGGCTCTTGCTAGCAACTTCCTACTATGAATTAATTTCTCTTTTCTGTGTCTCATGTATTGTCTGGTTAAGGTGGTGTGTTTATGTTTAGTTTGGCACTACTTCCTCTTCTCTGTGTCTCATGTATTCTCTGGTTAAGGTGGGGAGTCTCACATGATAGGCTCTCTTTCTTCTTTTTGTATGATGCGGTTTGGGTTGGGTGCTCATGGAGAGTGATTAATGAGCACCCAAATTCATTAAATCTAGGCTAAAGTATACGATTGGTCCTTCACGTTTGCCTCTGGTATCATTTTAGTCCCTTAAGTTTGTAAAGTACACGTTTGGTCCCTTAATGTTAACACCGTTACTCTGACTTAACGGAATATACTGACTCAACAATTTTAAGCGATGACTGTACAATTAAATGTTGACCAAGCATGCTTATATGTTAGTATTTTAATAAATTAATATTTTAAATCTTATTAATTGAAAAATATTTAATCTTCTACAAAAAAAAAAATTATATATGTAATCTTCACAAACTGTGAAAAACTGTAAAACAGTATGTGAAGATGAAATATTTTTCAATTAATAGGATTTAAAATATTAAATTATTAAAATACTAACATATAAGTATGCTTGATCAACATTTAATTGAACAGTCATCGCTTAAAATTGTTGAGCCAGTATTTTCCATTAAGTCAGACTAACGGTGTTAACATTAAGGGACCAAACATGCACTTTACAAACTTAAGGGACTAAATTGATACCAAAGGCAAACATAAAGGACCAAACGTATACTTTAGCCTTAAATCTAATATAGACAGTCCAGATGTAGTTTTTGTTTTGTTTTGTTTTTTTGTTTTTTTGTTTTTTTTACTGGATGTAGATTCTAAAATAAGTATAATTTCTAAACTATCATATTTTCAAAACATAATTTTTTATTTAAAAATTATCAATTGAAAATTTTAAATCTAAACCGTCCGAATTAGATTTGAGTAATTTATATTTGAGGTACTCCCTCGTAAAATACTTCCGTAAATTGGTCAACAATTGGCAAAAAAAAAAAAAAAAATGGTCAATGGAAGTTAAGAGTGATTTTTATTTTTAATAGTTTCCTTTAATTTTACTTTACTTTTAGGGCATTTACATATCCTTTTCCTCACTTTCCTTTGTTTCACATCTTGGAATTCTATTTTCTTTGTCATTTCCCATTCCACTCCCTCTTAAATCTCAACCATTCGATAAGAGCATTTGGATTAACTAAACTCAACCAAACACTCCATATTTATATCTTAATAAATCACGCCACCCCCCAATTAATCTCTTGATCGGATCTCATTTAGGATCTCTCACTCTCTGAATTGTTTATTCAATTAATCAATTTAATTTATTCCATTATTGTCAATCTCCACACATTTTCCACAGAAAATTCATTATTTTAATCCACTTTTGTTTATCTTCTTCCCAATTTAATAAACCACAGATTCCATCTCATAGACCTTTCCCACCGCCACCTCTTGATTTCTTTATTAATTTTCAATGCCACTTCCATTTATTCTAATCTGATTGGCCACATCACGCCAATCAGGACTCTGTCTAACTTCAATCCGTCTTTGCCTCTTGTAATAATCTCTTCTCGGTTTTTGTGGAATCTTTCTGTCAAGCCCGTTATATGTTTGTATTATATTATATTATATTATCTATTTTCTTTTTATATATCTAAACAAAAACCACTATTATTCATGTTCATATGAGATTTAACAGAGTTTCAGGTTATTCGGCTAAAGAGAAATAATATTTGTTTCAACAGATCAAATTATTAAATTAGATTACAAGATCAAGTTATCTTTTGTGTTGGATTTCAATTTTGTCCCTGCTTTTTAAATTATATTATCTAAACAAAAGATATTTTTTATTGAGAAAATCACACCAATTTTGTAGCCAAAGAAAATAATATATGAAAAGTTTTATAACTTGTCAATTGTGCACTTTTATTTGCCATTGATATGTTATGGGACTTTTTATACATGATTTTCATTGGTTGAGATATGGTTAATTTTACTCATTTTCCTAAAATGTCCTTATATAAATTTAAAATGACACAAGTTGCCCTAATTATAAGTGTCATTTTGACATATTAGTTTAGTTTTTTTATTTCCTCATTATATAATTAGAGAAAAATCTAATTACTAGGAAATATAACATCTAAAAAATTTGAGAAGAGATTTATAAGGCATAATTGAGACTTGGAGATGCTATCTAAAAGTTAAAAAGGCTAAAAAAATATATTATTTGGGCAGAAGTTTTTTAAAAAAAAATGAATTTAGGGCCCATTTTATTGAGAAATTCAAGAAAAATAGCTAGAGAGGAATTTCTAACCAAAAAAAAAAATTAGGGAAATTATTTTATGGATTAAAGAAGCTAATTGAAGAAGAAAATTCTTCCAACGTTTTGGTAAAGTAATTTTTGGAATTTATTCAGTGGTTAAATTCTAATAAAGTAAAGGTAAAATGATAATTTCCCTATCATAAGTCTACAAACCTACTTGGACCAATTCAAGCCCAATTTGAGGAGTGTGGGATGTTCACCACCTGATCCAAGAGGGTAAGGTTTCATATTTACAAAGTGGATTAAGAAAAATAAAAGAATAACACACATAAAATTTAGGGAAAATTTTAAAAAAGTACCATTTGAATTTTAAAACATCAAATAAGTGATTTCCCAACAAAAATAATTGTCAATTGCTTTATTATTCTTGTTAATCTTATTATTGTTGTAAACGGGATTTAAAAGTTTAAATGATATTTTTTTATTTTATTTTATCATTTTCCCCAAAACTCATGGGTTTTTTTAAATGTCATGCGATCAAGTGAATAAATAATTCATTTTTATTTCATTAAATACACCATCTGCTCTTCCTCACCTCCTCATCATTTCCGACCCAAAACCAGAAATAGAGGGGCAGGGTGCGAGAGAGAGAGAGAGGCGAGAAGGACCAGAGGACTTCGGAGAAAAGAAGAGGAAGGAAGGAAGAAGGAAACTCACATGCAAGTTTAGATTCTGAGTGCGGTAAGTCCCCTAAACATCATTCTATCGTCATTTCTTCCATCTAGCTAGTATGAAGTTTATTGATGGATTGTTGCTAAAAGTTGTGAGCTAGAGGGAGAAAATGATGAATGAAGTGATCTAACCATAGAAATCATGCCTAGTTGATAGATCAGAGCTTGTGGTTATGATTTCTTCACATGCACATTGAATATTGCATGATTGTTGTGGTTTTGGTTATGAGGAATTTAAGAAAGAGGTTCCATCTTTGGAAGGGTGTATTTGAACTCTACATTAAGTGTGAAAAATCATTTGGATACCAGGAATATGCACGATATATTTATGTGCGTGTGTCTGCTGCCTTGTGAGGCTGTGCAGTTCGGATTTTTAGATTTAAAAATGTTATAAGCTTAAATATCTTAAATAAAGGCTTGGTTTCAGTTTCTTGATCTCGGAGAAGTACATTCGGTTTTCTCTTTGGAATATTATTTAAGTGATTAAACTGATCGTGAATTTTTAAGCTTTTCTTCTGAGCTCTGTTTTGTTGAAGTTCATACTGGTTTCTTTAATGAAAAGATGAGAGCAAGTATAGATCGATAAAAGAGTTTGATACAAAAGATATACTAGCCGCTGGAAAATTAAAGGCATTAAAAGCTATGAAAGATGATATTTCCAACCTAGAATAATCTTCAAGATGCTGCTGTTCAAAATAGTTATCTTGGATGTTAGAATTTATTTGAGCACTAAATAAGTGCAGGTTATAAGTGTGTGCATGTGTATCAGTGTGATAAGCCATGGGAGTTTTATTTATGGGCTTTTCATTGTTTGAGTAAAAGTTTCTGGAGATAATGTTTAGATTTACATAAAAAAGAGGCTGTCTGAAAATCTGCAAGAGGAAGTGTTCTTATGTTAGTTATATAACATGATTTAGGTTGTTTTGATTATGGGAGGATAGCTTTCATGAAAACTGAAATTAAGAAGCTTTAAATTGAAGGGAAAGCTTGCTGTTTCCAGGTATTAAAGCATCAAATTTCAATATTGTCAGCAAAAGAAGTTAATGAAGCTGAAAAATTTCAGATGTTGTTAAGGTCACTGTTTGGAGTCTTATTATGACTATTTAGGAGTATGTGTGGGATGCAAACAAGTACTGTTATAAATGAGAATTCTAAGCAATTGGGGTATGATTTTAAGTTTTAGGATGAGGTTTGTAATGATAGTAAGAAGCTGGAAATTTTTTTAAAAAGAATACTTGGGTGGTTACAATGAAGCTATTATAATAAGATAATAAAGAGTGAATTTGGATCTTAGAAACTGATTTAAGTCATGTTTTATATCTTAAATTGTTAAGTGATTGTTTCAGATGACAATATTATAGTTGGAGAAGTTAAAATGATGATTTTAAGGACAAATGTAAAGCTGGGGAATTTCAGAACCTTGTTATAGGTGTTGTCCTATTGATCAAGCTTGAATATATATAAAGAAAGTATATATTTGTTTGTGCGTGAGTGAAATCTAGGCTTGATTGATAAATGTTTGAGGCTCTAAAATGATTCATGGTTTCTGTTTTATATGGCTAAAATTATGATTAGAGATATCTAAATGGTCATTAATTAGATGTTTGTAAAGTTACAAAATCTCCAGTACATCAAAAGACCCATTTTATTGAAATGGTGGAAGTTTATAAATTGGAGCAGTGATGTTTAAGTTGGGTAAAACCTGCGCTAACAACCTCTTCTGACAATGCAATTTGGTGAAAATTAATCAAGCTTTATAATAAGCCCAAGAACACATTAATTGGATGTCTAGATTGAAAGCTATGAATTTTTAAAGATTGGGCTGGAAAACTAGAAAATCCTGTTTTACCAAATGAGCAGTGAAATTCATGTTGGAACTTTTGGACTCATGTCCATGAGTTGATGCTAAAAAGTGCTGATTGTGTGTTTTGTTGTATGTTTGTTTGTGTCATTACACTGAGTGTGCATGAGAACATGTAAGTTGTCATGCATGAGATTACTTGCCATGGCAATGTGTGCCAATTAGTTAGCGATTGACTAAATTATCTATAAGTATGATGTTTGGGTGGAGAGCCATGTCATGGGGCTATCAAATAAAAGTAAGCTAAATGCACTATAAGGAAACTAACCTAGGTCAATCTCTACGTGGAGCCTATATTTAGTTCGTAAGTAATCTAGTGTAAATAACAAATTAACCAAAGAGTATGGAATATTGTAGGTTTCCTCTATCTAATTGAACTAAAAGAACTACTTGTTTATGAATTTTCAATGTATAAAGTGAGCGAGCGAGTGCTAGATAACCTTTAATCCAATAAACTATATATTTTTTTTTCATTTTTAGTTAATTCTTAATTATTATAAATAAGATAAACCTTAAAATGGATAAAAACGTGCAATATTTTTTTGTTTTTGTAACTTAACATTAAAGGTTTATATCAGGAAATGTGGACATGAGACCTAGAAACAAAGGATAGTAGGTTTAAAAATTGCCTCATATGCGATGCTCCTACTGCAGAAGGGGGAGATCCATTGACAATGGGAAGCAGCCAGCTAATAAGAGCCACTCCTTTTTGGGACTGTCAATCACCACTTCCCCAATATATTTCTCCACCCCTTTTGGTGTTGTGACTACAAAATATTTGGTTCTACGAGTGAGTATCATATATAATCATATAAACATAAGTCTGAGAATGGATGTGGCTTCAGTGTTGCACATGAATGGAGGCACTGGAGAAGCAAGTTATGCCAACAATTCCTTGTTACAGGTATGTGTGTGTGTCTATACATAAAGGTAGAGTCGTCAAAACGTGTCAAGTCTGTCTAAGTGGAGGGCTAGGCTTGTACTTTATGGGGTGCAAAAGGGACTCGGTTTCAAACGGGTTAGCTCATTACTGCTAAAGAATAAAGGGGCTAGTCTGTTAGGGCCAAGGACCGGCCCACCTATTTTTTATTTATTGAAATAACAGTTCTCACTCTTGTTATGCAACACCTCTTAGATTTTCTTTTCTTTTTTTTGCTAGTCTAGTTTACATATACTTGTGCCCTGATCAAACTTTAAAGGTTTAGGTTGAGGTTAATCTATTTAACTTTAGCCACTTCCCATATGTCACTCTACACATAGGATAATTGAACTTTTTAAAGTAAAAGGCCATAGTATTTTTCTTAAAACAATATAATCTTAGCTTAACTTTTCCTAAATTTCTTTTCAAGACTTTCTCAAATTGAATTTTAAATTAAATAATATTATAACAAAGAAAACTTCATAGTCACAGGTAAGTTTTTTTATATGCAAAAACTATGATATTTTCTTTGCCTTTTTAACTATTTGTTTTTTTTTGTCATAAAAAAGGAGGTAAATTATTTTGTTTTCCTTATTTTTGAGTTGGGACAATAGTTTATTAGTGTTTGAAGTTTGATTTGTATTTGTTTTTAAAGTTTAGACAATAGTTAGTCACTTTATTTTATTAATATATATTACTTGAATTATAAATTTTTAGAGATTTATTATTTTATATTTAGATATTTCAAAATAATTTAAAAATTGAAATTTTAATAAAAATACATGAAAGCCGGTGGGCCGGCCTTGAGCACACAAGTCTAAAAGTCAAGCTTCAATAATAGAATGATTTTATGGAACATGGACCTGGGCTTTTCAAGCCAGGCCCTTTTAAGCCTGGGCCCATTAAAGAACAACCCTTTAGGACCCGAGCTAGCCTGTTTTGACAGCTTTACCTTTATCATAAAATATATAACTATCACATATACTTACTGATTATATATATTTGAACAGCAAAAGGTGATGTCCATGACCAAGCCCATTAGAGATGAAGCAATAAGGAGTGTCTACAATGGAAAGATCCCTAAAAGCCTAGCAATTGCAGACTTAGGTTGCTCTTCTGGACCAAACACTTTGTTTATGACTTGTGAACTCATTGAGACTGTGGAGATGCTTTGTAGAGAGCTAAACCATGAATCTCCAGAATATATCATCTTCTTGAACGATCTTCCTGGCAACGACTTTAACAACATTTTCAAGTCTCTTGAATGCTTCAAACAAAACTTAAGCACTCGAGTTGTTGGTGGGATTGGTAAATGCTACATCACTGGCCTTCCAGCTTCTTTCTATGAAAGGATTCTTCCTACTAGTTCTCTGCATTTTGTTCATTCCTCCTATAGTCTTCATTGGATGTCTCAAGTACGTAATATTAATTAGCTACTTTCTTTTAAATACTTTTCAGTAATTATTTTTATATTAGGCATAATTTCTTCCTCCTCTTTCTAATTTGTATCATTTTATTCCCATATAGGTTCCGAAAGGTATAGAAAACAATAAGGGCAATATTTGCATGGCAAGCACAAGCCCTTTAGACGTTTGTAATTCTTACTACCACCAATTTCAAAGAGATTTTTCATTGTTTCTGAAATGTCGTGCTAGAGAACTAGTTGAAGGAGGTCGTATGGTTCTTACCCTCGCTGGAAGAAGCACTAGTGGCCCATGGAGCAATGAATCTTACTACGCTTGGGAGCTTTTAGTTGAGGCTCTCAATGACATGGTTTTGGAGGTACGTAACGTACATAGTTTTTTGTAAAATATCCAAAGATTTAATCATTGACAAAGCGGGGAACTATATATCCATATAGCCGACCTCACCTTGTAGAATAAGACTTATTGTCATTGTTGACTACACACACTTAGAGTTTTAAACATACAATTTGCTTCGAAATTTGTGACATAAGAATTTGTTTTGGGGTGTGGTGTAGGGAATCATAAAGGAGGATAAGATAGATTCATTCAACATTCCTCTATACTATCCATCCTCATCTGAATTGCAATTAGAGATTGAAAAAGAAGGCTCATTCACTTTGAATCGCTTGGAGGTATTTGAAGTAAGTTGGAAGGCTGCATGTGGTGAGGAACACAATGATAATGGTGATGGATACAAATTTGCACAATTTCTAAGAGCTGTGGCTGAACCTCTTATTGTGAGTCACTTTGGAGAAGCTATCATTGACGATGTTTTTCATCGTTACCAACATATAGTAGCTGATCGTATGTCTAAAGAAAAAACTGTGTTCCTCAATCTTGCTGTATCTTTGACCAAAGCAACGTGAAGCAGCTGGTAGATACATGTTTCTCCCACATACATATATTGGGGATCCATATGAGTGTAATGAATAAATTATTTGTCAGTCTTCTTGTTCTTTTTTCGATATTGTGTATGTTCGATTTGTGTAATCCCGCGTTTAAGTGTTGTTGTATCTTATAATTTTATGAATAAATTATTTGTCAGTTTTCTCGCAACTTTATTACATATACCACAAATTTCTATTATTTCACATGTTTATCAATTTTCCCAACTTAATTCTGTTGATATTCTCTCGAAAATAATCATGTAGGAGAGGGAGAGAAGGAATTAAGAAAGATGATTAGGGAGTAACCTCTAAACCAGTCTCTAATTGGTCAAGGTAGCGGGTCAGCTTAGAGTCAACCAAGGAGCCAAACCGGTGGGGAATAAAAAATTGATATATAATTTAAATTATCATTATACCATCCAAATACCAAATATCAATTGAATACATTGAATCAATAACAAAATAATCATATATTTATCCAACATTATTTACAATTTCTTTGACATATTGACATTAAGGAAAGGATGCTCACAAAGTTTCAATTTAATGGCAATAACGATTGCAAATAACGATTCACCTTACAAAGATGAGATTCTCCATTATTACAACTTACTCCCTAAATCAAGTATTTGCAACTTACTCACTCTGTTCCTTTTTATAAGGTAGAATTAACTGAATTATGTTGTTGGAAAAAGTTAATTGAAATTAATTAGGTTTAATAAACATTTAAAAATGAACTTCGTTATATGAAAATGCCCTCATCATTTATATGAAAGAGAGAGAATATATTATATAGAATACCTTAGTCAAACATAAGAATTCAATATAATAATGGTATGAGTAAGTTTTGTAATAAAAAAGGGTAAAATGGAGAGTTTTCTTTTCTTTTAAAAAAAATATATTTGGGACAACTCTAAATCTATCTTATAAAAAGTAAGATGACGTACTAATTTATCCTATTAAAAGGAATGGAGGGAGTATTTTCTTAATGAATTTTTTGGGACTAACAATCATTAAATGAAAGTTTTGGACCTAATTATCATTCTCCCATTATACAAAAAGACATTATAAGGACTCGACCTTCCCGTTAAGTAGTAGAGCTGGGAATCAGGGTCGGCCCGTGAAGGGCCAGGCCCTAACAGGGCCCGATGTAAGAAAAACATATGTTTTTTAAAGCCCGGCCCGAGAGCACCAGGGCCAGGGCCGGCCCTCCAGGATCCGAAATTACTTTTCCAAATTTTAATTAATTTTCCTATGTTTTTTTAAAGAAATATAATTAGTAAATTACATCACAAATTATCCAACAAATAAGCAAAATCACTAATTCATAATCAAAAGCAAACTATATTCACAAATAACTCATATAAAACATAAGAAATATACCACTAAGCGACATTAGTACGATGACTATTATTGTAACAAATAATTTAATCGGTTAAACATAAGAGTAATTTTATTTGCAACAAATAATAAACAAAATCATAAAATTAGAGTATAGTTATTATGTATTTGTAGTTAAATGGATAAATAACTCTATAACAAAGACAATATATATATAAATTAATAAATTAAAAAAGGAAAAAAAGAAAAAGCTACAATGAAAAGGGCATGCAGGGCTGGCCCGTTTAAGCTCGAGGCCCTCCAGGGCCAATTTCAAATATCTCGTCTATTTTTCAAGCCCGGCCCTTGACGGGCCAGGGCTTAAATGGGCTTGGCCCGATTTCCCGGCTCTATTAAGTAGTGATAGGGGTACTTTTGGATAAGGTGGAGCCCGGAGCTAAAGAATGATAAAGAGACTGCCACTCGCTTTATCTTTGCACATATTATCCCACTGCTGCAAAAAATTGGTGGGTATTTTTGCTCCTTAACATTTTTTATTTTTACCTTTTATATGAGAGAGATATGAAAAAATGCCTATTTAAAAATCACATTTTTATAAGGGAAAAATAGAAAAAATTCATTTAATTACCAAATATATAGGACCGCTCATTATTATAATAATGTAGAATGTAATACCCTAAAAATCACACTTAGGGTAAATATAAAAAATTGGGAAATATACCTATTGAAAATAGGTGAATATGAGGTCTCAAACACCTTGTATTGAGTTTACCTTGTTGTTAGGATAATTTCCCTTGAAATTAGATAGTTTGCAATTAGGTCCCTAAAACGTTTGAAGATTTGCAAATAGGTCCCTAAACACATTATGGGTTATAAATACCTGTGAAAGCTATAAAAGAAGCAAGTAAAAATCTATTTGAAATAGGGAAGGATATTGTCCCTAATTTAGGTAATTTATTAAGTTACAAACTTGGAGAAATTGTAGAAGAATACCCAAAAAGTAAGGAAAAGACCATTATGCCCCTGTAAATGCTAAGATAATGCAAAGACATGAAAACAAAGATGTCAATACAAAAGTTATGAGGTAATGAGGCATGCTAATTAAGAAAATTATCAACTATTGATAAGAAAGTAATTAGGTAATTATTGGCTAATTACTTAAGCATAAGCAAAGGAAATTCACAAGTAATCATGTAAAACCCTAAAATTAGCGGTTTTTGTTTTAAAATTAGTAAAAACATGTTTACTAATTAATTGGAAATTTTGGAGAAAAATAGTTGAGTTTAGGTATTTTTAAGCCTAAATACAAGAATGGACCAATTAGGTAATTTTGTGGAATTTTTGGAAAATTAAAATAAATAAATAAATCATTAATTAATTAATTAAATTAAAAAAATAAAATAATTATATATAATATATAAGTGTGCTGCCGACATCCATGGGAGAAGAGGGGAAAAAATGTATTAAAATATTATATAAGTGTTACAAAAATAATAACCTCTATTTTAATATTCATTAAAGTGAAATAGATGAATAGTAATTAAATAATTAGGAAACGGATCCTATCTGGAGATCTAGGAATGAGATTTCCAAAGTCAAGGTAAAATAATGATCAGTGGAATTTTATCTTCCGTTAAACTCTTCTGGAAGTAAATTCTGAAGCCGTTAGTGCATTTTCCTAATAAGACGAAATAGGGAAAAATGCAGATAGGCATATTTTTGGATATGAAGAAAATAAATTCTAACTCAATATCTAGGAATGAGTTTGAATTTATCTGGACATATTTGGAATCAGTGAATTTTTCTGAAGAAGATGATATTTCCAGAAATGCGTTTCATAACTGGACCCGTACGGACACGTTTTTCGAGGAACTTTAGACTGACAGTTGGAGCCCTATATGGAACCAAAATTTAGGTTAAATTGGACATTTCTAGTAAGAGAGAATATGTCTTCAAAGTTGTAAATCCAGAATTTTGAGATTTTTCCGAAATTACGCGAATCGGGTACCGATCGGGGAAATTGGTCTGGAAAGGAGCTAGAATGGACACATGTCATCATGCAATTGGCTCATCTTTGGCTTGGAGAGGGGGCAGCACGTTTTGGAGCTTTGTGTGGCCAAGAATCACTCTTCAAAATATTAAAGGGAAAATTACAACTTTGGACCCAAAATTTGAGAAGGAAAATTACACTTTAGGACCCAAAAATTCTCTATAAATAAGAGGCCTTGCCTCTTGAATTCTCACACCATTCTTCTTGCTCTTGGCCGAATCTAGAGAGAGGATTTTAGAGAGAGAAGCTCTGGGGAAAGTTCTGCCAATTAGGGGTATAGGGCAAAATGGTAATTTTTACCTAAAATGCCGATATAGTATCAAATCACTAATAAAAGTGATATTACTCTTATAGGACGTCGGAAATCCTAATTTGCATGTCGTTACGCCGTCCGACGTGCGTGCCGTAGGACGTTTACCGCTTTTTTCGTAAACGTGCCATTTCCGTCAAAGTATCAAGTACCATCAAACGAAGGTACGTCCGCGCATCGTAACACTAATCGATGTTTATGGTATGCATGTATGTGCTAGGTGTATTGTATGTGGTAGTTGATAGCTCGTGATATGTTAGTATACTTGTTGATATGTTTACGTTTGCCATGGGCGATATATTCGCATGCTATTGGGCGATATATGTATACATGCTATTGGGCAATATATGTATGCATGCTCTTGGGCGATGAGTGCACATATACTATTGTTGTTATGTTTGTCTCGTAGCCTATATACTGTATATGTGAATATGAGGTTAACCGTTACCTGAGGTCCGATTGCAATGGACCTCAGCTCTTAACATAGCATCCGGATCGGGAGGACCGAGGACCGAGGAGAGAGGCAAGCAGCCCGAGTAGAAGACCCGGCTGAAGACTTTCTTTTTGTTGTTCTAGCGGAAGCCTTTCTTTTGTTATATACTTTAGAACCACGCGGTTTCTGAAATTTACTTATTTGTCTTTTTAAAGGCCTAAGTATTCTTGTTAACTCCTTGGTTTCTTTTGAATATATTTATTTGTTTTGTAAATGTCTTTATATATTTGTCTTGTACATGCCCTACTTTATCTTGTAAATGCTCTTCTAAAAAAAATAAAAGAAGGGAATCACTATCTTTTCATCCACAAGACTTAATTTCATTTTGACTGGTGCAGTGAAGTCTTATAATCTTTTGGGATTTGACTGAAATTAAGTCACATCCTTAGGGGCTAGCTGAAATTGACCCTAAATATATACGTAGGAGGATGCTCTTTACTTTTAAGCTGATTAGTTTCTTCATGTCTTTAATCATGTAGTTAATCGTTAAGAGGCAGCAAGGGTGGTAACCACTGTCACTACCATCACCGTATAGTGATGACAGAGACATTTGTAATTTCCTTAATTTGTTATTTTGCTTCTTTTATTTTCCTGCTCAATATCCTGGTCAAAGAAAAATCATTTTCCTTTGAATTTTACTGGTTTGTGTTGTGTAAACAATAGAAAGGAAGATGTTAGAGGATGAACAATAGTCCTTTTGTGTTAAGAGTTTATCTTTTATATCGCTATTCATTTAGTATATGGAATTAGTGATGTTTTGCCAACCTCTTAAATTTGAGAAATCCTTTGTTAACCACCTTTTCGAACTTGTATTTTTTGATTCATTACTTTGACTGATACTATAATTTCCCTGCAGTTCCTGTTTTTCTATATGGAGCAGCACATGAAGAGGGGAGGCCACTTGATTCAATTAGAAGAGCATTAGGATATTTCAAGGCGAATTCCAGTGGAAACCAGTGGGTTGGGGGGCCAAAGTCCAATTTCTTGACACTGAATCCAGATAGTGGACCATCTCAAGTTTCTCCATCAAAAGGTGTTGTGGTCATTGAGGCAGCCAAATGGGTTGATAACTACAATGTCCCTCTGTTATCTTCTAATATCGATGCCGTCCGTAGAATTGCAAAAAGAGTTAGCGGGAGAGGCGGTGGACTTCCAACTGTACAGGCAATGGCACTAGAACACGGTGAAGGAGACATTGAGGTAGCCTGTAATTTGTTGGATGCAAGTAGAATTGGGGGAGACAGAGTACAACAAGAAGTTGAGAGACTTGCAAGGGAGGAGGGTATTTCTGTGGGGAAGGGATACTTTACAGACTTCTCACCAGAAGAAATAATTCAACGTTACTTGAACTTAGTTCCATTTGCCAAGGATTTTTCATGATAAAAGAATACATTTTTTCACGTGTACGATGGATTTGAGATTCTGTGAACATCTTATTGGAATGGTACCAAAGTCCAGCAGCTTACATCTTCATTAATGCTGCTTGTGAATATCTTTTTCTTGTCCCAAGTTTTTACTGAGTGGAAAAAGATACTTGGAAAATATCCCTTTGGACTGTGGCAGTTTATTTATTTATTTATTTTTGTTAAGGGCAGGTATCATCTTACTAGAGACAATCCTATTTGAGGTACTATCGGCCCTAAATGTGGGTACCTCTCCAAGATGGGTATCGAATCTTTGTTCATCATGTTATCAGAGATTATACCCTTATGTTAGACCTAATCCAGTAATCAGTCATTTTTGCAATTTCAAAAAATTTCAACAGTTAATGACTCTTTCATTACATGGAAAATAAGATTTTTAAAAAAATAAAATTTAACTTCTGGAAAAAGAATAAAATAAAAGTCGAATAAAGCTTGTTTGGCAAATTTCAAAACCTAAGTTTTGGAAACAAAACCTTGCCAAACATTCAAAAAATGTTCAGAAGCTATTTTGCACTAAAACCATGGTTTTGACCTAAGTTTTGAAAAAAAGTATTTTTTTTTTCAGATTTTTTCCCTTCTCTACCATCATGAGTATTTTTCGTACTGTCACCAAACTCGATATCCTTAAGTATCTTTTTAGTACAAAATTGTGTTAATTTTTTTCAATTTTGTCACCTTGAAATATTTTTAAAGATTAGTCAAAACCCTAAAATATTTTTTCAAGATCTTAAAATAAATTTTTAAGACCATGAGAAGTATTTTTTTCAGTACCAGTCAGTATCCTTAATTATCATTTTAGCACCAGTACCCTAAAATATTTTTGGGAAAATATTAGTAAGGTCCCATGGTAGATAAAAAATATCAAAAAAGTCTCAACCCCAAATCCCCTCTCAAAAAAGTCCCTAGGAAATTTTTTTGATATTAAATACAGAATTCATCTCACAAAAAAATCTCGTTGTCAATTTTTTTTTTCTTGTTGTCAAAATGGCTTTATTAGTGGTTTAAATGTTCCTATAAAAATCTTGTTGTCAAAATAGCTTTTCATGTTGTCCAAAATGACTTTTCCTGTTGCAATTTTTTTTTTTAAGGTTTCTAAAATTCTACACGCCGGAGGAAAAACTTGGAGAATTTTTTACAACAAGAAAAACCATTTTGACAACATGAAAAACCATTTTGACAATAAGATTTTCATAAGGACATTTTAACAACTAATAAAGCTATTTTGACAATGAAACTTTTTTGAGAGAGGAATTCTGTAATTAATATTTAAAAAGTCCCTAGAGACTTTTTCAGTGTTTTTGAGAGGAGATTTGAGATTGGGACTTTTTTGATATTTTTTATCTATCTTGGGGCCTCACTGATATTTTCCCAATATTTTTTCAATATCCTCGAAATAAATTTCAAGATCATGAAGTATTTTTCAGTATCCTTCTTTTTAGTACCCGTTCGCACCCTAATTTTTTTTTTTCAAAAATTAGTCAGTACCCTAAAATATTTTTTAAGATCAATCATTACCTTGAAATATTTTTTCAATACGCTAAAATAAATTTTTAAGATCATGAAGTATTTTTTAGTATCCTTAAGTATCTTTTTAGTACCCGTCAGTACCTTGATTTTTTTTTCAAGATTAGTTAATACCCTGAAATATTTTTTAAGATAAGTTATTACCCTGAAATATTTTTTCAATATCCTAAAATAAATTTGTAAGATTATGAAGTATTTTTTTCAGTATCCTTAAGTATCACCTTGATTTTTTTTCAAGATTAGTTAATACGCTGAAATATTTTTTCAATATCCTAAACTAAATTTTTAAGATCATAAAGTACTTTTTGAGTATCTTAAGTATCTTTTTAATACCTGTCAGTACCTTGATTTTTTTTTTCAAGATTAGTTAATACATTGAAATATTTTTTAAGATCCGTCATGACCCTGAAATATTTTTTCAATATCCTAAAATAAATTTTTAAGATTATGAAGTATTTTTTAAGTATCCTTAAGTATCTTTTTAGTATCCGTCCATACCTTGAAATTTGTTTTCAAGATTAGTCAATACCTTGAAATATTTTTTCAAGATCCTAAAATAAATATTTAAGGCCTTAAGAAATATTTTTCAGTACCAGTCAGTATCTTTTTAGTATCTATCAGTACTCTGAAATATTTTTTCTAGAGCGGTCATTACCCTGAAATATTTTCTTAATATCATAAAATAAATTTTTAACATCATAAAGTATTTTTTTCAGTACCAATTAGTACACTTAAGTATTTTAATTTTGTACACAGATTTATGTAATTATTTGTACTTATTATGAAATTAAATGTTACAAATATTTAAAATATAATCTTATCCTTTATATGGAATTATACCAATAGTTAATGTCCTTTTTAGTAAATTTGATTCTGAAAAAGCTATTCTAATAACAATATTTAAACACTGTCATTTTATGAGAATCATTTTTTTTAATAATCTAGTTTACAAAAAGCTATTTTAAAAAAGTTATTTTACCTCATAAATCCTAAAAGCTTTTTTCTAAAAATTAAATCCAAACGGCCTTAAGGAAGGTTTGAAAACTAATCAAATCTAAAATAGAACACTAGGTGGTTTCGAGGGATACATCATTATGGCATCAGCACTAAATGATTACATTTTTTGTCTTACAAATACGTATTTGATTTGATTAGATATTTATTTGTAGTCTTGTAGAACATCTGGACTTCGATAACATTCTAAGTAGTATTTGGATTAGCTTTTCGAGAATAGTTTCTAAAAAAAAAAGTGGTAAAAATGTTTTTTCAGATCGATTATATAAAAAAGTGATTTTGATAAAATGATAGTGTTTGTATTGTTAGCAGAGTTTTTTCATGTTCAAATTACTAAAAATGACATTAGCTTTTGTGATAATTATATTGTATATAAAGATAAGATTTTATTTTAAATATTTTTAACATTAAATTTCAAAATAAATTACCCTTATGGACCATGAAGTAGGTTAATTAATTACCCTTGTGAATTTAATATTTTATCTTAAATTAATTATTACTTGACTGGACTCTCTATTAGACATGTCAAAACTATGGGGAAAATTCTTGCTAGACCTCATTACCTTTTCAGTTACGGAAAAATTACCATGCAATTGTTTTTTGAGCGTTATACATAGCTATCATCAATGTCTATACTCCCTTGGCCAAGTAGTGCTTTGTCGTTTCTCAAGTATAAATTAGCTTACAGGTTTCCTACTCTTTAACTTTCCTGCAACAATAAGAACATATCGAAGATGCTCTGATACAGTGAGGGAAGGAAACAAAGAATGTCTTGCATGGTTATCTGTATAACCAAAATAAATAAGTCATTAGGAGTTGTTGGGACAAATTTATGCTTGGGAGTTACAAGGCATTATTTGTGAGGTTATGAAGAATGCTTAGGTTAAGAAGAAAGAAAGAAAACTAATTGTAACATCCCAACTTTTAAAAGCAGTATAATTTTTTTTTTTTTTTTTATCAAACATCATTTCAAAATGATCAGAGTAGTGCACCGGAGCGATTGAGTAACTGATATATATATTAAAATACCCATGGTAGCATGTCTTGCTGTTTACACAGCAGTACAAGGGTGTTTCAAAACTAATACGAGAAAGAAGTCTTCACCGCGACTCCTAGGCGTGCCGCTTGTCCTTCTCCTCGATCCTTGGTCCACCCGACCACGAAGCTAAGTTAAGAGCCGGAGTCCATGCATCGAACCCTGTGTAACGGTTAACCTCATGATTACATATATCATATATGTACAAATGACATTTATAGAATTTTGGCAACTTTTACTATGGTCAGACATAGGGAATACATAATCGGATACGTGTGGCAATAACAATACAGTCGGATGTAAGGTTAAAGAACAACGAGAAATGTACATAATCAGATATGCACGGCGATAACAATACAATGGATGTAAGGTTAAGGCACAACGGATAGTCATACAGTCAGATGTAAGACATGACAGAGAATAATACAGTCGGATGTATAACAACAGTACAGTCGGATGTACAGACAATAGTACAATCGGAGTACAGACAATAACAGACAATAGTACAATCGGAGTACAGAACAACAGTACAGTCAGAGTACAGGCATGACAGTCAATTGGCATGACAGAACAACAGTACGATCAGAGTACAGGCATTATACACACATGCATACAATAAACATCAGAGTTAAGGTTACCAGTACGCGAACGTACCTTCGTTGACGGTAGACGATACTTCCGTCGGAAATCGTACTTTTCTACGGACTTACCCAGAGCTTTGCTTCGAATTCCCTGAGCTTCTCTCTCTAAAACCTCTCACTAACTTTCAAAATCCACAAGGGAATGGTGTGAAGAATGAAGAGCAATGCCCCTATTTATAGAAAAGATTGGGCCAACTTAGGTAATTTTCTCCAAAACTTCCATTCAATTACAACCATGCATTTTAGGGTTTGGGAGGTGGCTCATCCTCCTCCATGCAGCCCTTGCACGAAATTTTGGCCCCAAAGTCAAGGGTTTGGCCAATGGGAGGTGGCCAAGTGTCACCTTCCAGAAGCTACCCGGATGAATTCCCCGATCGGTACCCGATTCGCGTAATTTCGGAGAAATCTCAAAATTCTGGATTTATAACTTTGAAGACCTTCTCTTCCTCATCAATAATATCTATTTAAACTTGAATTTTGACTTTAGACAGGGTTCCAACTGTCCATTTGAAGTTTCTCGAAAACGTGTCCGAACGCGTCCGGCTTTGAATGCATTTCTGAAATCACCAATCTCTTGGAAATAATTCACTGATTCCAAATATGTCCATATAAATTCAAACTCATTCCTAGACATTGAGTTAGAATTTATTTTCTTCATTTCCAAAAATATGCCTATATGCATTTTTCCCTATTTTGTTTTATTAGGAAAATGCACAAACGACTTCAGAATTTTCTCCCGGAAGAGTATAACGGAAGACAAAATTCCACTGATCATTATTTTTCCCCGACTTTGGAAATCCCATTCCTAGATCTCTAGATAGGATCCGTTTCCTAATTATTAAATTACTATTCACACTTTTTCACTTTAATTAATTATATTGTATTATAATGCAAGTTGCAACTTTATAATATCATGATATTTTCCTCCCAAATTTGTCAAACATTTCGGTCAAAATCTGGTCCCTTTTTATTTAATTTTCGTTTTTATTTAATTAATAATTAATTAATATTATATAAAATAATTATTTAATAATTATTTTTATATAATTTTTACAAAATTTCCTAATGGTCCATACTTGATTTTAGGCTCAAAAATACCTAAACTCAACTATTTTTCTCAAAAATTTCTAATTAATTAGTAAATATACTTTTACTAATTTTCAACCATTCTCCACTAATTTTTGAGCTTTACATAATTATCTCTCGAATTTTCCTTTGCTTACGCTTAAGTAATTAGCCCAATATTACTTAATTACTTTCTTATCAATAGTTGATAATTTTCTTAATTAGAATATCTTGTTACCTCATAACACTTGCATTGACATTTGTGTTTCCATGTCTCTTTCATTATACTAGAATTTGTGAGGGTATTTTGGTCATTTAGATACTTTTTGACTCTTCCCCCTTTATTTCTTCAAGGTAGTAACTTAATAAATTACCTAAATTAGGGACAATATCCTTCCCTATTTAAAATAGATTTTTACTTGCTTCTTTTATAGCTTTCACAGGGTATTTATAACCCATAATGTGTTTAGGGACCTATTTGCAAATCTTCAAACGTCTTAGGGACCTAATTGCAAATTATCCTTTTTCAAGGAAATTACCCTAAGTCGATTTGAGGGTATTACATTTCTCCCCCCGTTAAATAAAATTTCGTCCTCGAAATTTGTACTCTACCATCTAAACTTTGTACTATCCAAACTTCGTCCTACTCGGACTTTGGACTCCACGCGTCGGATCCTTACTTTGTCTGTCTGCTGCTCCTCTTGATAATCGAGAATTCGCTTTGGTTTGACCATAAAGATCCTGTCATATCGTACCTTGATATATAGTGTCTCCCGTGGCTCATACACCGCGGTCAACACCACAAATACCAAAATGTCTCCTTGGACTACACCATGGCAACACAAGATACTTTAGATGTTTCCATGGTTCCCACACACCATGATAACACAAAATACCTCCTACTCAATGACACGATCACGGTCGAATTGTAAAAACGAAGAAACATGGAACACGTCACAGAGATCTACTCAAGTTTCGGGGGTAAAGCTATCTGAAAGTTCGAATGGTCTTACGTTATGAAGACTACGAGTTCTCCTTTGAAGTACTCTACTGACACCGGCCACCAAGGATATTCGTAAAAACATATGATTATCGTCTCCAAACCACGGAGCCATATCGAGCTATCGAGCTATCCGAGACCGATATCGTGGTTATCGAACTATTGAGGCCGATATCGGGGTTATTAGAAACCGATATCGTGGTTATCGTAATTATCGAGACTCGATATCGTGGTTATCGAAACCGATATCGTGGTTATCGGAATTATCTGAGCTCGATATCGTGGTTATCGAAACCGATATCGGGATTATCGTAATTGATGTACCGACAGAAAGTGGTACACAGGTTCAGAATGGTATACCGGTTCAAACTAGTACACCGAAATGAGTTGGTACACCGACCTTGGGCTATATCAGTACTCATTTTCAAAATATGCTCCAAATTTTTGAAAAGGCTTTTGAACATAACTCCGTTAACCGAACAGAATGGCCAGGTAAGTGTCTACCATGGGGCCTCACCGACTTATACGGCGACTTATGGCACATCCACGTAGACTAGCCTTGCCTTCGGCACCAAACTGTCCGTAATAACATAGTTAAATTCATGCCAGGACTACTGCTCTGATACCAAAATGTAACATCCCAACTTTTAAAAGCAGTATAAATTTTTTTTTTTCAAACATCATTTCAAAATGATCGAGTAGTGCACCTGAGCGATTGAGTAAGCGATATATATATTAAAATACCCATGGTAGCATGTCTTGTTTGTTTACACAATGCAGACAAGGGTGTTTCAAAACTAATACGTAAAGAATTCTTCACCGCGACTCCTAGGCGTGCCGCTTGTCCTTCTCCTCGATCCTGGTCCACCCGACCCCGAAGCTAAGTTAAGAGCCGGAGTCCATGCATCGAACCCCGTGTAACGGTTAACCTCATGATTACATATATCATATATGTACAAATGTACATTTATAGAATTTTGGCAACTTTTACTATGGTCAGACATAGGGAATACATAATCGGATACGTGTGGCAATAACAATACAGTCGGATGTAAGGTTAAAGTACGACGAGAAATGTACATAATCGATATGCACTGCGATAACAATACAATCGGATGTAAGGTTAAGGCACAACGGATAGTCATACGATCGATGTAAGACATGACAGAGAATAATACAAATCGGATGTATAACAACAAGAGTCGGATGTACGCACAATAGTACAATCGGAGTACGAGACAATAATGCATAATAGTACAATCTGAGTACGTAACAACAAGACGGTCGTAGTACAGGCATGACAGCCAATAGGCATGACAGAACAACAATACGATCAGAGTACAGGCATTATACACACATGCATACAATAAACATCAGAGTTAAGGTTACCAGTACGCGAACGTACCTTCGTTGACGGTAGACGATACTTCCGTCGGAAATCGTACTTTTCTACGGAAAAACGTGAAACGGCTCGTCCGCAGCGTAACGGCAAAGAAATCGAGTTTCGATATCCTATAAGGGTAATATCACTTCTATTAGTGATTTGGCACTATAACTGGCATTTAGGTAAAAATTACCATTTTGCCCCTATACCCCTAATTGGCGGAATTTTGCCAGCACTTCGTTACTCTGACAAATTTTCTTCCCGAAATTTTGCCAGAACTTCGACACCATTTTGATTTTCGAAAACAAAGACTAAGATAGCCCTCCCATATGATACCCAATCATACTTGAAAATTTAAAGGCTATTCTAGCATTATAACACCTACTTGTGAAAGAACTACGAAAGCTTAAGTACCGAAAAACTTACCCAGAGCTTTGCTTCATAATTCCCCAGAGCTTCTCTCTCTAAAAGCTCTCACTAACTTTCAAAATCCACAAGGGAATGGTGTGAAGAATGAAGAGCAATGCCCCCTATTTATAGAAAAAGATTGGGCCAACTTAGGTAATTTTCTCCAAAACTTCCATTCAATTACAACCATGCATTTTAGGGTTTGGGAGGTGGCTCATCCTCCTCCATGCAGCCCTTGCACGAAATTTTGGCCCCAAAAGTCAAGGGTTTGGCCAATGGGAGGTGGCCAAGTGTCACCTTCCAGAAGCTACCCGGATGAATTCCCCGATCGGTACCCGATTCGCGTAATTTCGGAGAAATCTCAAAATTCTGGATTTATAACTTTGAAGACCTTCTCTTCCTCATCAATAATATCTATTTAAACTTGAATTTTGACTTTAGACAGGGTTCCAACTGTCCGGCTGAAGTTTCTCGAAAAACGTGTCCGAACGCGTCCGGTTTCAGAACGCATTTCTGAAATCACCAATCTCTTGGAAATAATTCACTGATTCCAAATATGTCCATATAAATTCAAACTCATTCCTAGATATTGAGTTAGAATTTATTTTCTTCATTTCCAAAAATATGCCTATATGCATTTTTCCCTATTTTGTTTTATTAGGAAAATGCACAAACGACTTCTAATTTTCTCCTAAGAGTATAACGGAAGACAAAATTCCACTGATCATTATTTTTCCCTGACTTTGGAAATCCCATTCCTAGATCTCTAGATAGGATCCGTTTCCTAATTATTAAATTACTATTCACACTTTTTCACTTTAATTAATTATATTGTATTATAATGCAAGTTGCAACTTTATAATATCATGATATTTTCCTCCCAAATTTGTCAAACATTTCGGTCAAAATCTGGTCCCTTTTTATTTAATTTTCGTTTTTATTTAATTAATAATTAATTAATATTATATAAAATAATTATTTAATAATTATTTTTATATAATTTTTACAAAATTTCCCTAATGGTCCATACTTGATTTTAGGCTCAAAAATACCTAAACTCAACTATTTTTCTAAAAAATTTCCAATTAATTAGTAAATATACTTTTACTAATTTTCAACCATTCTCCACTAATTTTTGAGCTTTACATAATTATCTCTGAATTTTCCTTTGCTTACGCTTAAGTAATTAGCCCAATATTACTTAATTACTTTCTTATCAATAGTTGATAATTTTCTTAATTAGAATATCTTGTTACCTCATAACACTTGCATTGACATTTGTGTTTCCATGTCTCTTTCATTATACTAGAATTTGTGAGGGTATTTTGGTCATTTAGATACTTTTTGACTCTTCCCCCTTTATTTCTTCAAGGTAGTAACTTAATAAATTACCTAAATTAGGGACAATATCCTTCCCTATTTAAAATATATTTTTACTTGCTTCTTTTATAGCTTTCACAGGGTATTTATAACCCATAATGTGTTTAGGGACCTATTTGCAAATCTTCAAACGTCTTAGGGACCTAATTGCAAATTATCATTTTTCAAGGGAAATTACCCTAAGTCAGATTTGAGGGTATTACACTAATGGTATCTGGATCTATAGTGTCTGGATCCATAGTAATCTTTCATGAATTGGAGGTAACCATTTATGTGATTGTGTTGATACTCTAGAAAGTCTTCTCTTCAACCTTCAGGGGACCTGTGCATTGTTCATTTTTCCAGAGAATAACGTCTCCAGGCCATCAGCTTCTCCATTGCTTTTTTCCATCAAGTTACTCCCTTCATCATCTTGTAGCGAGAAAAGTCATGAACTTCTAAGTTCAAGCATGATTGAGAGAAAAAAAAAAGGATTGAAACTTGAAAGTAATTATGAGCACTTAATGTTGTTTTTGTTGCTGAACTTCTGCTAGAGACTCTCAGTCCAAGCGAATCCTTATGGGGAAAAACAAAGGAAAATTAGAAGAAACTCCCATTTGCTAAACATTAGAAGAGAAAAATTGGCTGAATCTTGTGATTCACTTACCTTGAACCTTAGCAAGAAGTAAGGACAAAAGAAGGAGAGATAGAGCAGGGAAAAATCAGAAACTCCCATTTGCTTTGTCATTGATGGGAAAATTTCTTCCCTGTCGTTGCATCATCACATCCTCATCCTTGTTGGAAATTGTGCATTGTTCATTTTGGCAGAAAATAACTTCATCATCAGCTTCTCCATTGCTTTTTTCCATCAAGTTACTCTCATCATCATCCTGTAGCCAGAAAAGTCATGAACTTCTAAGTTCAAGCATGATTGAGAGTAAAGGTTGAAACTTGAAAGTAATTATGAGCACTTACATGTTGTTTTTGTTGTTGAACTGCTGCTAGAGACTCTCTGTTCAAGCGAATCCCTACCTAAAAAACAAAGGAAAATCATAAACTCCCATTTGCTAAATATTAGAAGAGAAAAAATGGTTGAATCTTGTGATTCATTTTCCTTGAACCTTATCAAGAAGGAGAGAGAGTAGGGAAAAATCAGAAAACTCCCATTTGCTTTGTCATTGATGGGAGAATTTCTTCCCCGTCCTTGCATCGTCACATCCTCATCCTTGCCGAAAACTGTTAAGGCTGCCACCCTAGTAACCATACAAGCACACTTCTAGGCTACCAATTTCTATGACCTCTCTTAAGGGTAGAAAGATTTTAAATTTTGAAAATGGGGAATGTTGTGGGAGATACAAGGTGATTACAACGTTTAGGGAGAGAAAGGTATTAGGAGAAGAAAAAGAATTCAGTGTGAGAGAGAGGAAGAGTGACAAGTTGAGAGATAATAAGGAGAAAAATGAGAGAAAGATGTCCCGTGAATGATTGCGTTGTCCTGTGAATGAGCCGGCGTGAAGTTAGAGGCATGAATATTTTATTTATGAAAAATTCGACCAACTTTGCTACAATGTTTTGTGAGGAGAGTCTGTGCTAAGCCGTTGAGTAGATCGGCTTAAAAGATGGGATATTATATATATATCTAAACATTTCCTCTACCTCACTTTCCTTTGTTTGGCTCCTGGGAATTCTATTACCATTGTCATTCATATTCCCTTCCCTTTCCACTTCCTCTTAAATCTCAACCATTGGATAAGAGCATTCAGATTAACAAAACTCACAACCAAACACTCTATATCTAGCCTAAGAAAAATCATGCCATACCCGCAATTAATCTCTTGATGGGAACTCATTCGGCATGTTTCACCCTCTCGAAATTGTTTTTTCAATTAATCAATTTAATTAATTCATTCCATTGTTGTCAATCTCCACACATTTTCTGCAGAAATCCATTATTTTAATCCAGTTTAATCGATCTTCTTCCCAATTTAATAAACCAATGATTGTATCTCATAGATCTTTTCCACCACCTTCAGATTTCTATATTCATGTTCAATGCCACCTCCATTCATTCACTTCACGCCAATCTTGGTTTTGGTGGAATTTCCAGTCAAGAACGTAATTTGTGTGTGTTATATTATATTATCTATTTTCTTTTTATATTGTCAGAGCCAAAAACGACGACTATTTTAAAATTTTCATATTCAACAGAAATTTAGGTTATTCAGCTAAAGGGACATATGTGAAGTAATCAAATAAGAATAAATTGTACGTCTTTTATTGATTGATTAGAGGTATATATATAATGCTAGTACATGCTTACCCAATGGAGAATATCATAAAATTATATCTCCATACTAATATTTACAATATTAGTTAATAATAAAATCATAATATTATAATATGAAATCCCATGATATTCTCTAGGATATATTGCTTTCACTTCCCCCTTAAGTTGGTGCATGGAGATTATGAGTGCCCAACTTGATGGAAGGCTCTTGAAATCTGTCAACATCAAGTGTCTTTGTGAAGATGTCAACAACTTGATACTTCATTCAAATCTTTAATGGAGAGATATTCTAAGATTGGACTTGTTCACAAAAAAAATAGCAATCCATTTCAACATGCTTAATCCTCTAATGAACAATCGGTTTCTTGGCAATATGAATGTTAGCTTGATTATCACAATATAGTGGAGTTGAACACTGTTGTGTCACCCTAAGGTCATGAAGGATGTAACAACCCAATTTCCAAAAGTAGTATAAATTTTTTTTTTTTTAAAACATCCTTTCAAAATGATCAGAGTAGAGCATTGGAGCGATTTAGTAACTGATATGTACATATAAAATGCCGTAAGTCCATTTGGATACAACAATGTACAAAACCGTGTGGTTCAAAGGTATAATACAACAGAAAGAAATCTTCAACTGGATCTTCTACGTGGCCTGCTTGCTTCTCTTCTCGGCTCTTCGG
Organism: Acacia pycnantha; assembly: GCA_025563575.1. Taxonomy (NCBI): domain Eukaryota; kingdom Viridiplantae; phylum Streptophyta; class Magnoliopsida; order Fabales; family Fabaceae; genus Acacia; species Acacia pycnantha. Next base: position 429,345 of record JAMWYP010000050.1, on the reverse strand, counting down.
TCCTCCGGACCCTGAAGCTATAGCTGAGATCCAATTTACCCCATTGGATATTGGATCTCAGGTAACGGTTAACCTCATGCTTATAAACAAGTATATGTACAACAGTATTTCTAATTTCACAAGATTGATCAAGCCAAGACAACAACATAAAACTGTAATAGTGATCTAAGTACGATTCCTTAATCACAGTGTGTCTAAGTACGGTTCCATAGGCACGGAGTATCTAAGTACGGTTCCATAGACATGGGTATCTAAGTACGGTTCCATAGACACGGGGTATCTAAGTACGATTCCTTAGACACGGGGTATCTAAGTACGGTTCCATAGACACGGGGTATCTAAGTACGGTTCCTTAGACACGGTGCATCTAGCACCGAACAGAATGGCCTGTGTAAGTGTCTATCATGAGGGGCCTCACCGACTTTACGGCGACTAAATGGCACACCCACATAGACTAGCCTTGCCTTCGGCACCAAACTATTCACATAACATATTATCACATATAATCATTCAATAATCATCGATTAGTGTTACAAGACGCGAACGTACCTTCGTTGGCAACGTTAGGTACTACCTATGAAAAACGTACTTTCTACGGAGAAACGTGCAAGAATCCTACAATGCACGTCGGGCGTAGAATTGCAGCAGAATCAACGTTTCAGATATCCTATGAGAATAATGTCACTTCCATTAGTAATTTGACATTATAACTGGCATTTTAGGTAAAAATTACCATTTTGCCCCTATACCCCTACTTGGCGGAATTTCGCTAGCGCTTCCGCTACATAGGCTATTTTCTTCCCAAAATTTTGCCAGAACTTCGACGCCATCATGATTTTCGAAAATAAAGACTAAAATAGCCCTCCCATCTAATATCAAAACATAAAAATAAAGACTACTCTAGCCTCACTAACTAATGAACTAAAGACTAAAAACTAAAGACCGAAAGACTTACCCGTTGAAGACTTCTGCGAGAACTTCCCCAGAGCTTCTCTCTCTATTTTCTCTCCCTAGAATTTCGAAATAGGCAAGAAGGAATGGTGTGAAGAAAAGTGAAGGAGGGGGGGGTATTTATAGAAACGGTGGTAGGGTTTCTACCGCTCGGATCAACTTTGTGAGAAGCGATCTGGGCCGTCCAAAGCAACTTTTCAAAAAACCCTTTCTTCCCCTTTTGTGTTCACACTTGACCGAAATTCAAGGGGTTTGGCCAATGGGAGGTGGCCATGTGTCACCTTCCGAAGCTTTGGACCGATTTCTCCGATCGGCACCCGATTCGCGTGATTTCGGAAAAATCTCAAAATTCGGATTTACAACTTTGAAAACATATTCTCACTTAGTAGAAATGTCCAAGTTAACCTATATTTTGATTCCATATAGGGCTCCAACAGTCCAGTTGAGTCTTTCTCGAAAACGTGTCCAAACGCGTCCGGTGTCGAAACTTGTTTTCTAAACACCCATCTCTTCAGAAAAATTCACTGAATCCAAATATGTTCATGAAAATTCCCAATTCTTTTCCAAATGTCACAACATAACCTTTTCGTCATTTTGGCTATCTGGCCTTTTCTCAGAATTTCCCTATTTCGTCTTATTAGGAAAAATCACAAACGGCTTCAGAATTAACTTCCGCAAGAGTTTAACGGAAGATAAAATCCCACTGATTAATATTTTACCTTGACTTTGGAATTCCCATTCCTGGTTCTCTAGATAGGATCCGTTTCCTAAATATAATATTACTATTCACCCTTTTTCCACTTTAATTAATTATATCATATTATAATAGCAAGTTGCAAAATTCTTTTATACATATATATATATTTTTTTTTTCTCTTTTTCCTTCTCATTTTTTATTTATTTATTTTTTTTTCTGCCCTTTTTTATTTTATTTCGTTTTTTATTTATTTATTTTATTAATTATTTAATTAATTAAATAATTATTTTCACATAATTTTTACAAAATTTTCCTATTGGTCCATTCTTGCATTTAGGCTTTAAAATGCCTAAACTCAACTATTTTTCTCCAAAATTTCCAATTAATTAGTAAATATATTTTTTTACTAATTTTAAGCCAATTACCACTAATTTTTGAGTTTTACATAATTATTTCATAATTTCTTTTGCACAGACCTAAGTAATTAGCTAGAAATTACTTAATCACTTTATTATCATTAGTTGATAATTTTCTTAATTAAAATGTCCCATTACCTCATAATTATAACACTGACATTTCTGTTTCCCCGTGTTCTGCAAAGATTTTAGAATTTGTGAGGGCATTATAGTCATTACAATACTTTTTGAATATCTTTATTCAATTTCTCCAAGTTTGTAATTTGTCAAATTACCCTAATTAGAGATAACATACTCTCATTATTCAAATAATTATTTCACTGACTTTTAGGATTTTTCACATTTTTCCTAAATATTTATGTCCCTTAGGGGCATTTTGGTCATTTGGCACTTTGGCCCTTAATTTCTCTAATTTCAAGAGATTTTTCCTTAGAAAATAAGATAATTATATCTTATTATTTGATATCCCATATTCACCTACTTTTTATAGGTATAATCTTACCAAATTATGATACGTATTTTTGGGGTATTACAAAGGAGCCATCGCAACCATATGACTTCTTTAACTGTAATAGCCTTCGCTTGATATTTAGCTTCTGCTGAAGAAAGGGAAACCATACGTTGCCTTTTGCTATGCCATGAGATGAGAGACCTATCTAAGCTGATAAAATAACCAATGTAAGAATGTTGAGTCTCATCGTACCGTCCCCAATATGGATCACAATATCCTTTCAAGTCGAGAGAGCTTGTACTTAGTAAAAATATACTTTGTCCCATTGTAGACTTAAGGTATCTTAGGACACGTTCCATTGCACACATGTGGGGGACCCAGGGATCATCGACAAATTGATTAAGAACATTTACTGCATATATGAGATCAGACCTTGTGACTATGAGATATAAGAGTCAGCCAACCAGTCTTTGATAGCACCATGGGATTAGATGTGGATCAACCTCAATACTACTAAGATGATAGTTCTGCTCCATGGGAAACTTGCTAGGCCTACACATCGTCATTCCTGTTTCCTTCAAGATATCTAAGGCATATTTGCATTGGCTAAGTACCATGCCTTAAGGGAATTGAGCTACTTCAATGTCAAGAAATACTTTAAGGCTCCAAGATCCTTGATGGCGAATCAGTCTTGAAGAAACTGCTTTATATGGTTGATGTGGTCATTGTTGGTGCTGGCGAGAATGACATCATCAACATAGATCAAGGTCATAGTATATGTCACCACCCCGATAAGTGAATAAAGAATAATCTGCCCAGGATTGGCTAAAACCCAAACTTGTCAACCAGCCAGTAAACTTTTCATTCCAATTTCTTGAGGCTTGATGAAGCCTTTATAGAGACTTCCTCAATTTGCAAACTCGATCGTGTCTCTCCTTTTTTAGTAAAGCCTTAATGTATTTTCATGTAAACCTCCTCATAAAGATCAATATGGAGGAACACATTGTTGACGTCTAATTGGTGAACTATAAGTCCTCGTTTGACTGCCACATCTAGCAAGGTTCGAAGAGTAACAAGTTTTACAACAGGGGCATATGTTCCATGAAAATCTATACCTTCTAGCTTAGTAAAAACCTGGCGGTACTAATCATGATTTACGAGAATGCAACTCTCCGATCAGTTTGAATTTGTTTTTGTAAACCTATTTAGAGTCAATGAGATGTTTCCCCAGTGGAGGATATTCAAGTGTCCAAGTCCTATTGGCTTCAAGTTCCTGTATTTATTTTTGCATAGCCTCACATGCACCAATGAGCATGTTTACATGCATGTCGAAAAGTCTTTGGCTCATCATATGGCTTGATTATATTGCTAGCCAAAAAATAAGCTTTATGTGAGGCATAAAGTTTCTTATTCGAATCATAGTGTAATAAAAGATACTTGATAGAGTTGCTTGATGGAAGGGGTGGATCCGCTTGTGTTAATGACTGTGGTGAATTGATTTCATAACTATCCAAGTGCTGGAATACATGCCTTTGACATGTACTTTGTCGAGGCTATTGTGGATCCTCTGTAATGGGAAAAACACTTCTCATGTTGTAGGAGAAGTGTATTCTCATGTCACACACACATGAAATGATGGGACCCACATATATGTATAATTAGCATTATACATATATGTGGGTCCCACCATTTCATGTATGTGTAGGAATCTTCTTCTTCTCATGCAACATGAGAAGTTTAATCCCCGTATTGTAATATATATATATATATATATATATATATATATATATATATATATATATATATATATATATATATATATATATATATATATATAACAGTTGTTTTAAGCCACCATTAACTATATACACATATTTAACAATTACTTGTTAACAATTGTCAAATAAACATCTTATTGATGACCAAAACTGAACTTAGATATAGTATTATGCTTAACGTTTTTAATAAATAACTGTTAAATATTGTTTGGTATATTTAATATTCGTTGACAAAAAAAACCATTAAATATATGACCCTATAAATAACAGTGGTATCTAAAAAACCGTAAAATATAGAGCCTTATATTTAACTGTTAAAACCCTTCAAATATAAATATTTTGCACCTAGATATTTAACGGTTAAAAACCGTTAAATATACACAAATACTACATCCGTCCCTAATTATAGGAGCAATTTAACCGATTTTGGGAGAATTAAGGAGAGGAGTTAAATTAGTTAATTTTACTCATTTTCCTAAAATGTCCTTATATAAATTTAAAATGACACAAGTTACCCTAATTATAAGTGTTTCTAATTTGCCTTAAGTTAGATATCCATGACATATTAGTTTATATATTTATATTAGTTGTTTTTTATATAACCATGTGTATACATATATGTGTGTATATATATGTGTATACATATAGATCTATCTACATACATAGAGACACATACCCATATATCTACACACACATACATACATACACACACACACACACACACATATATATGTTTATATATGTGTGTGTGTTCACACATATATATCTACACATATATATATTGACACACATAAACACAAATATACATATATATGTAAACACACATATATATAATGCTCCTAATAATAAGTATAAATAGGGGTATTATAGGAAAAAATTGACAAAAGTTAAAACTTGCTCTTATAATTAGGACCAAAACCAACTCCAAAATTTGCTCCTATAATTAGGGACGGAGGGAGTATTTAGTAGTGGCTTTCTGCTTGGATCCGGTCTCAATTTTATATTGTCTAACCCCAACGCGTAAGGACACCCTCAAATCAATAAGAAGGAACCGTATAAAAGATAAATTAAATAGGCATAGGCGCATAGCTATTCATAGATATATGCAAATTGATAGGGCAAAACTTTACAGCCTAAAAACTCCGCAAGTGAATGGGCCATATCATGTAATAAAGAGTAAGTAAGATATCATTTCCACGAGGACTTAGTACCCACAACTTCAGTTAAGCATTAATTTTACATTTTTGTTTAAGTTGAGCAAACCAAATTAAATTTAATTAATAAAAAAAGAAAATCAAAATAAACTAACTACTAAAAATATTAAATGAGCAACCTAGAGTCACTAATCCCTTATTAGCTTCATAAACCTTGATTCTACTAATTTAATTAGCCTTAATATCAATTTTGTTAATCTCAAGTATAAATAGCTATAAGTGCCTGTCGGTCCACTTATAACCCTCTCTTGAGTATAACTTGTTATGTCTAACATAGTTACTCAAGAGCCAACAAAACTCGGACACACTGTTCAACAATTATATGGGGCCATTAGGTATATGTCTATCCTAATCGCAAATTAAATCGTAATCTAATCCCATATTACTTAATCTAAGAGCTTAATTAAAATCCCCTTCGTCAAGATATATAAATCCTAATTCTCAAATTCCTATTCAATGATGGCCAATCACTAAATAGATAAATCTAAACAAAATTAAATAACCAAAATTAATATTAATTTTAATTAAACAATGAAAATAAAATCTAATCTACTCATAAGTTCATAGCTACTCTAGGTTGAAAAGGAAATTAGCCACACATGGCTAAAACCAAATCCAAAATAAAAAGATAAGAATTCAGGTTTAAAGAATAAAAAGAGTTACGAAAAAAAGCTTCTCCGTCGCCTCCACAGTCCTCTCGTCTTTCCATGGAGATGATGAAGACAACCAAAACACCACTGCTCTTCTTACTCCTTGAATAATTGGTTTTTGCGTCTCCGTGCGTTCCCTGCTTCTTTCCGTCCCCTTCTGTGTTCTCCCCTCTTCTAATATATATTAGGTTATGCGTTGTGGGCCGTTTGGGGCGTAATCTTTGATCTGCTTCTTTTTTAATGTGGCATATCTTTTTATTCCGTTTTTTTTGACTCCTTGTACGTGATCTCCCGATCTCACAATTGATATTGTGATTTTGTCTTTTCCTTTGCGTGGCCCCACGTCCTGCTTATGCATGTGCTCCTCTTATATATATATATATATATATATAATTAAATAGGTATAATATTAATAAATTCAATCCAATATATCTCAGAATCTATAGTTATTTAATTATAAAATATACACTTATCAAAAATATATTCCAAAATATACACCTAATTTATTAAAAAATAAATACTTATAAAAAATCCTCAAAATCCAATGAGGGAGAACTACCTAACATTTCCTTATTACATGCCTACATTTTTTTTAGGTAAAGATAGCATATATATGTCAGCTTCATCTTGTTTTCTTAAAAAAAGAGAGAAAAAGAAGAGAAAATTGAAATAAAGGACCTAGATAAAATAATATTTAATTAGAAGGACCATAAAAATTGTCATTATTAAGGAAAGACCAAATAAGTTTAAAAGTGCTAAATTTCCCTTCATATTCTTAGTTTCTTCCCCAACGCAGAAAACAAAGAACAAAGCGCCTTCTTCCCTCCCGTGACCAACTTATCGGTGTCACTATCTTCCTCTGTGTCATTGCCATTTTCACAGACAACAAGGAAGGCATTTTAGGTCCTTCCGTATCCCACATCCTTCTATACCTTGCAAATAATGAGTAGTTGTGTTATTACTTGTAAACTCCACATTGCAGAATCTCACGTTTCTTCTTCCATTGGTACAATCGCTCTAACTATTGATAAAATTGTTCTTTGTTGATATATTTTCTTTCGTTTTAGATTGTTTAATCATTAATAGAAGGAAAGCAACAATCACAAAAATGGATGTTTATTTGGGTAATGAAGATCATGGTGGCGGCGGCGACTCTTCAATAGGGAGGGAAGAAGGCATTTGAGTGTTTGTTGTTTTCATTGTGTTATGAGAAGGGCGTGGTTTAAGTGCAATTTAGTATTTTTATATTTATATTTTGACATTTGGTCCTCGTCACGGGAGGGAAGGAGACACTTTGTTCTCTGTCTTCTACATTGGGGAAACAGTTGAGAATTTGAAGGGCAATTTAGTACCTTTAAGCTTATTTGGTCCTCTTTAATAATTACAATTTTTATGGTCCTTCTAATTAAATATTATTTTATCTAGGTCCTTTATTTTAATTTATGAGGACAATTCATAAGCAATTTTTTCCCGCATGCTTTAGACCGAGCAAAAACACTATCTCACATATTTTAACATATAAAATGAAAAATATATTAATTTAATATTACAACTATTATAATCATAGTTCACGGCTTCACGCAATAAATAGTGAGAATCACAGTATCTTGACAAAACCAATTAAATTAATATATTTTATATTTTATATGTTAAAATCAAACATACACAATCTCAATGAAATGAAAACCAATAGATGCTTTATAATACACATTGCCAATGTATTATAGAAATATATGTGCTGGCTTCTTTAAGTTTTTTTTTTTTGGGTCAAAGATAAGGTGAGAAAGACAAACATAGTACTTTCCTTAGCCATACGATCAACTAATATTTGATGGTAACGATGAAAAACATTGTCGATGATAGTTTCTCCGAAGCGACCCACTAATAGAGGTTCAATTGCAGCTCATATAAACTGTGCAACTTTGTATCCACAGTTATCATTGAGTTTTTCACCATATGTAGCCTTCCAACTTACTTCAAATAACTCCAAGTGATTCAAAATGAATGAGCCTTCTTTCACTATCTCTAATTCCAATTCAGATGGGGATGGATAGTAAACAGGAATGTTGAATGAATCTATCTGATCTTCTTTAATGATCCGCTACATATCACTCACCAATTATCATGAATTGTTTTGAAAGTATTCCGAATAATCCTTTTATATTGTCCATATTAGAGAAGGATTTTCTTAAAGGTAGTTTTCATTGAAAATGGTTAAAAGGATATGTTAAGAAAACCAACACATATTTTTCACACATAACCAAGTCAACTAATATCCATAGTCTTCATAAATTAGTTAGTTATTTAACTTCTATATTTATGACTGGAAGGAGCGTATAGTCAAATTAAAAAATAGGTATATGTATCTCCACAACTATGTCATTGAATGCCTTAGCTTAAAGCTCCCAAATGTAGCAACATTCATGGCTTGATAGGTCAGCACCTTTGTTTCTTCCGTTGAGTGTAAGAACCATACGACCACCTTGAACGAGTTCTTTAGCACGACACTTGAGAAATAATGAGAAATTTCTTTGAAATTGGATGTAGTATGCCTTTTGGACATTTAAAGGGCTGGTTTTTGCAACATGAATGTTGCCCATATTGATCTTCTCTACGTACCCTCAGGAACCAACAAGAATGAAGAAACATCAATTAGTTTTGATGGGGACGGAAATGTTCATGATTTTTTTTTTTCAAGAAATACAATTTTAATAATCATTATCTCTCTCTCTCTCTCTCTCTCTCTCTCTCTCTATATATATATATATATATATATATATATATATTTCAATATAATAAAATAAAAAAAAAATATAAAGTCCATTTACGTACAAGGAAACTAATTTTAGACTAGGGCAAATGAGCAAAAATATATATGTGCTTTACCCTCAAGAGCGCTCAACACCATATGCTTTTTTGGGAGCAAAAATACACACGTGGACATATCTTTGATTAAATTCTAGGGCTGTGCATGAGTTGGGTTGGACTGGGCAAGGCCTTGCCCGATGCCCTACTTAAAACATCATTGAAAAGTAAAATGCAACTCAGATAAAACCCTAAGAAAGGGAGAAGGTTTGGTGATCTATGCCAATCAGAAATCACAATCAACATACAATACCCTTGAATTCAAAATTGAAAACTGAAACATGAGTCGAGAAGGTGAGAAGGTGTCAAGTGGTCCTAAACTAGAATATGCTTAGCTCTAGAATAAAGAGTGGCGTAACTTTATACACCTAGAATAACTACCATGTCACTATCACTGACACCTTGGTTTTAATTCACCAAGTTGAGGCCTTCAGTGGATTTTATATTATTTTGATTTTCTTGATCGGAGTGAAAGAGGAAGAAAGGGGAATCCACATTATATGCTGATCCAAAAATAGGCATGTAATGCTTATCTTCCATACACTAAAAATTAATTAATTAAAGATATTAGGTGTTGAATTTTTTTTTAGATATTAGGTGCTACTGGAAAAAATATTTTTAAATGCAGGACTAAAAATTAATTTGACATATTGGGTGCAAAAAATATTTCAGGGTCTAGTACAACATACAATATAATCTAAATAAATAAATAAAAGTCCCCACCCCAAAATTAGAGGAACGAGCACTACATGCTCATCCAAAGATTGAGCATGGAATGTGAACCTAAGAAAGGGAGAAGGTTAGGTGGTCCATGCTATTGATAATCTCACAAACTATTGAACCACACTTTATTTAACTTATAGATATTGACAATATACTCCCTCCAATATTTAATATAAGACATATATATTTAATTTGATTATATTAAAAAATTTGATTAAATCAGTTAAAATAACATGTATTATATAAAACACTATAGTCATTTTATTTAATTCATTCTTTTCATCTCCTCCTTGATTATCATTGAGGGAGTATCAACAACAGTAAATTAGGAAAAGATTGACAAATATAAAAAATAAATATTATATTTATTAGGACCATGACTAACTCGCCAAATATTTCTTGTATTAAGCATCATAAGTAGTAGTATAAATAAAACCTCAATAATCTTAGTTGGAAGAAAAGTATACTGAATAATCTTGGGGGGAGAGAGAGAGAGATTAAGTATCCATACTTGAAATAACCAATGAAGACTGCACGAGGAATGAACAAAATAAAATGAATAGTAGGAATAATTCTACCATAGGAAGAACTTGGAACCCCAGTGATGTAGCATTGATCACTTAGCTTTTCCTTGAAGCATTTAAGAGACTTGAAGATGTTGTTAAAATCGTTGTCAGGGAGCTAGATCATTCAAAAAGATTATATATTCTGGAGATTCATGGTTTAGGTCTCCACAGTTTCATCGCCACCGTTTCGATCAGTTCACTAGTCACAAACAATGAGTTTGGTCCAGAGGAACAACCCAAGTCTGCGATTGTTGAGCTTCGAGAGGGATTTTCTCTATGACTCTATAGAATCTGGTCACGGCTTCCTCTCTCTTATCTGTCCATTATAATTTTTTGTGTTTTAAGTAAGTACATGTAGTAGTATTGTGAATTTTCTTACACCTTCATGTAAAAGAGCACGCGATTGGAATGTTAGAAATGATTTGATGAAGCAAGATATATATGTACCTGTAATAAGGAATTATTTGCGTAACCTATTTTTCCAGTGCCTCCCATTCATGTGAAAAACTTGAGCCATGTCCATTGTCGGATATATGCTTTGATAAATGTACCTCACTCGATCGTAAATCAAGTTCTCGAAAAGCGGCTTGCTAGAAAAATTTAGAGGTATAGATTTAATGGTGAAAAAGTGACTCTTGGCTCTTGCTAGCAACTTCCTACTATGAATTAATTTCTCTTTTCTGTGTCTCATGTATTGTCTGGTTAAGGTGGTGTGTTTATGTTTAGTTTGGCACCACTTCCTCTTCTCTGTGTCTCATGTATGGTCTGGTACTCTGGTTAAGGTGGGGAGTCTCACATGATAGGCTCTCTTTCTTCTTTTTGTATGATGCGGTTTGGGTTGGGTGCTCATGGAGAGTAATTAATGAGCACCCAAATTCATTAAATCTAATCTAGACCGTCGGGAATTTTTTTTTATATAATTTTTTATTTAAAAATTATCAATTGAAAATTTTAAATCTGAACCATCCAAATTAGATTTGAGTAATTCATATTTGAGGTACTCCCTCCTAAAATACTTCCATAAATTGGTCAATAATTGGCAAAAAAAAAAAAAAAAAAAAGAGAAAGAAAGAAAGAAATTGGTCAATGGAAGCTAAGAGTGATTTTTTGTTTTTGGTAGTTTCCTTTGATTTTACTTTATTTCTAGGGCATTTACATATCCTTTTCCTCACTTTCCTTTGTTTCGCGTCTTGGAATTCTATTTTTTCTGTCATTTTCCATTCCACTCCCTCTTAAATGTCAACCATTCGATAAGAGCATTTGGATTAACTAAACTCAACCAAACACTCCATATCTATATCTTAATAAATCACGCCACCCCCCAATTAATCTCTTGATCGGATCTCATTTAGGATCTCTCACTCTCTGAATTGTTTATTCAATTAATCAATTTAATTTATTCCATTATTGTCAATCTCCACACATTTTCCACAGAAATTCATTATTTTAATCCACTTTTGTTTATCTTCTTCCCAATTTAAGAAACCACAGATTCCATCTCATAGACCTTTCCCACCGCCACCTCCTGATTTCTTTATTAATTTTCAATGCCACTTCCATTTATTCAATTCTGATGGCCACATCACGCCAGACTCTGTCTAACTTCAATCCGTCTGCCGTCTGCGCCAGGGGCGGACCCAGGAATTTTGATGACGGGGGCGAAAATAAAAAATATTATATAATAAATAAAAGTACTTGAAATACAATATAAACCTAATATACAAAAAATTAAAAGAAATCTATTGTAAAAATTAAGATCACTTCACTTGACTTTAATTTACTCTACTTGTTTTCATATTTTTAAACTCATCTATAATTAAATCCGTGTTAAAACTCAAAATAATTTCTTTTTCAATATATGCAATCAAAGATTCATCAATAAATTAGTCTTCCATTCTATTTTGAAACTTGTTCTTGATTATCTTCATAGCAAACAAAGATCTTTCAATGGTTAATTACTTTGTTAATTTCAAGCACGACCTCTCCTTCCAATATATTTTGTACTCATATTTGGAATGTCAATGTCATGTTTTATGCAAAATTCTTGAATATGAACCAAGAAAGCATTATTGTCTCTCTTAATTTCTAAAGTAACTCTTTTGTAGTTGAAACTAGATGTAAAACATTTGAAATATCTTGAATAATGTTGAATATTCCTTGTTTCAAAGTCTTAGCACTTGTATCTTCCACATGTACAAGATCAAAAACCTTTCCCATATAAAACTATCTTTATCTATGTATCTCAAAACAATAGCCATATGCTCTTTTTTTAAATACATAACTAGCTTCATCAACAATAAGAAAAACATGGCATTGGAAATACAAGACGATAAGGCGCTGTATATATGGATCTGTAAAGTATATAAATGATGTGCTAAATATAATATCAAGTCCTAAATATAAGACTTAATTTCAAACTAATTTTTCTAAATAATTTAATCATACACAACATATTATTAATTAAGTAACTAATTTAACTTCCTTAATCTCTCTAAAAAAAATTAATTATGTCTTATATTTAGAATCCACAGTATGTATATATGTGTGTGTATAGGGATAATAGATAATACGCAGAGGCTTAGACTTCAAAACATGCATCGCTAGACCTCATCAACTAAACAAACATATATATACTTTTTTTAAAAAAAAAAAAATAGGGGGGGCGGGGGCCACCCCTAGCCCCCCCTTGGGTCCGCCCTTGGTCTGCGCCTCTTGCAATAATCTCTTCTCGGTTTTTGTGGAATCTTTCTGTCAAACCCGATATATGTTTGGATTATATTATATTATACTCTCCGGTCTTAATTGTAAGTGTTGGATGTTGGAAAGAGTGCCACATCGCTTAGGAGACAAGGGGGGAGGCGGAGGATTTAGTATAAATAGAGGCCCTCCTCCTCCCTTTTAGTTCACCCCCTCAATTATCTCTTTAGACATTTGTATATAAGATCTGATATTTCTCTTATATTTGTCTTATTTATTATTTATTAGTTGCAATTAGTTATAGTAGTAATGACTTATTATATTATTAAATTACGTCTAGAAACTTTGTTTTCTAGTTGGGTAATTTTCTAGTATAATCGGTTACGCTCTATATATCCCGCTTTTGCAACAATTGGTATCAGAGCCTAGTTCACATTGTCTCAACTTCTAGATCAGAAAAGAATTAATTTTGGGCTTTCATTTGGCAGTTATTAAATAATTTTTGAAGCAGAAATGGCGGACAAAAAGGGTGATGTAGCTGCATCAGGTGTCAGCAATTCGTCGTTGGGATCTTCGTATTTGACAAGAATAGTGTCCAATGCGAAGTTTGCAGTTGAAATTTTTGACGGATCTGGACATTTTGGGATGTGGCAAGGCGAGGTTTTGGATGTCCTTTTTCAGCAGGGACTAGACTTTGCACTTGAAGAGAAAAAACCAGATAGCATGGAGGAAGAAGAATGGAGGGTGGTCAGTCGTGTTGCTTGTGGTACTATTAGATCGTACCTTTCAAGGGAGCAGAAATATCCACACACAAAGGAAACTTCTGCATATAGACTGTGGAAGGCACTGGAGGACAAGTTCTTGAAGAAAAACTGTCAGAATAAACTCTATATGAAGAAAAGACTGTTTCACTTCACTTATGTTCCCGGTATCACAATAAATGAGCATATCACTAACTTCAACAAGTTGGTGACGGATTTGCAGAATATGGACGAGACCTTTAAATATGAAGATCTGGCCCTGATAATGTTGGGATCACTTCCTGATGAGTACGAGCACCTGGAGACTACTCTTCTTCACGGTAAGGAGAAAGTTTCTCTTGAAGAAGTTTGTTCTGCTTTGTATAGCCATGAACAAAGAAGGAAAGAGAAACAAAAAGGTGGAGATGCACAGGCTCTAGTGGTTAGAGGGCGTACTGAAGACAAGAAGAGATCAAAGAAAGGGCAATCCTCTAGGTCCAGACCCAAAGAAAGATAAGTGTGCCTTTTGTCGTGAAAAGGGCCACCGGAAGAAGGATTGTCCGAAGTCAAGAACAAGGGCAAACCTGGCAATGAGAAGGCTGCTATGGACTCAAATGTAGCTGATTGTGATGATGAGAATTCAAATTTCTCACTGGCTACAATGAAGTCGTCAAAACCGTCAGACGTATGGTTGTTGGACTCAGCTTGTAGTCATCATATGTGTCCTAATAGAGACTGGTTCACTGATTTTGAAGAAGCAGAGTGTGGAGCCATTCACACAGCAGATAACTCCTCTCTTACCGCATATGGCATTGGTTCAATCAAATTAAGGAACCATGATGGATTGATCAGGACATTGAAAGATGTTCGATATGTACCGGATTTAAAGAAGAATCTCATTTCTGTGGGAACTCTAGATTCAAAAGGGTTCAATATCACTACAGAAAGTGGAGTAATAAAGGTATTCTCCGGTGCACTGGTGGTAATGAAGGGTATTCGGAAGAACAATAACACGTACCACTATCATGGTAGTACGCTTATTGGGACGGCAAAGAATGACATCCAAGAGTGAGAAGGATGCGAAGCAACCGAGGTTGTGGCATATGCGCTTGGGACATGCGGAGGAAAATCCTTGAAGGCTCTAGTAGATCAAGGATTGTTAAAAGGATTGAAGCATTGGCAAGTCATGAAATGGATTCTACGGTATATTCGTATCTATCGTAGATGTTGGATTGGTCTTTCAGCAGGATGTAGATCAACGTCTAGTTGGGTATTGTGACTCAGATTTTGCAGTTGATTTGGACAAACGAAGATCAACTACTGGTTATGTGTTCACTCGCAAATGCACCGCTTAGTTGGAAGTCTACTTTACAATCAATCTGTAGCTTTGTCTACGACAGAGGCAGAGTACATGGCAATGACAGAGGCTGTAAAGGAGGCGATTTGGCTTTAGGGGTTGCTTGGAGAGCTTGGTATTGGTCAAGAAAGCATCACAGTATTTTGTGATAGCCAAAGTTCTACTTAGTTAGCAAAGAACCAAGTCTACCATGCAAGGACGAAGCACATTGACGTCTGATATCATTTTGTAAGAGAAATTATGGAAGAAGGTGGAGTCGCGATATGGAAGATACGGACAGAAGATAATCCTGCTGATATGCTGACGAAGGTGGTGACTTCTATTAAATTTCAACATTGTTTGGATTTGATCAACATTGTTGAACATTGTATTTCGAAAAGAAGTTGCAATTATAATTTGTAAATAGGAAATAGGAAATCGTGAATGTGGGTATCTTTCCAAGGTGGAGATTTGTTGGATGTTGGAAAGAGTGCCACATCGCTTAGGAGACAAGGGGGGAGGCGGAGGATTTAGTATAAATAGAGGCCCTCCTCCTCCCTTTTAGTTCACCCCCTCAATTGTCTCTTTAGACATTTGTATATCTTCCTCAGTGAATTTAATATCTGATATTTCTCTTATATTTGTCTTATTTATTATTTATTAGTTGCAATTAATTATAGTAGTAGTAACTTATTATATTATTAAATTACGTCTAGAAACTTTGTTTTCTAGTTAGGTAATTTTCTAGTATAATCGGTTACGCTCTATATATCCCGCTTCCGCAACAGTAAGAACTATTTAACCGATTTTAGGGGATTCAGGAGAGGAGTTAAATTAGTTAATTTTACTCATTTTCCTAAAATGCCCTTATATAAATTTAAAAAGACATAAGTAAAAGTGAGTTACAACCCCGCCACATATTTCTCTGCCCAATTTTCCTTTCCACATGCTTTCTAATTGAAATAATGGTCTTGCTATATAAACATATATTGTATATGTCTATACATATAGATCTATCTACATATATACATACATAGATACACACACACCCATATATCTACACACACATACACACACAGATATATATGTTTATATGTGTGTGTGTGTGTGTTTGTGGATACACACATATATATATCTACATACATAAACACATATATACATATATGTGTACATACATATATACACACACATATATATATAAATGCTCCTAATAATAAGTATAAATAAGGGTATTATAGGAAAAAATTGACAAAAGTTAAAACTTGCTCTTATAATTAGGATCAAAACCAACTCCAAAATGTGTTCCTATAATTAGGACCGGAGGGAGTATTATCTATTTTCTTTTTATATATGTATACAACAACGACTATTATTCATGTTCATATGAGATTTAACAGAGTTTCAGGTTATTCGGCTAAAGAGAAATAAGATTTGTTTCAACAGATCAAATTATTAAATTAGATTACAAGATCAAGTTGTCTTTTGTGCTGGATTTCAATTTTGTCCCTGCTTTTTAAATTATATTATCTAAACAAAAGATATTTTTTATTGAGAAAATCACACCAATTTTCTAATCAAAGAAAATAATATCTGAAAAGTTTCATAACTTGTCAATTGTGACACTTTTATTCGTCATTGATATGTAATGGGACTTTTTATATATGATTTTCAGTGGTTGAGATATGGTGTCATTTTCCCTTTTTTTATTTCCTCATTATATAATTAGAGAAAAATCTAATTACTAGGAAATATAACATCTCAAAAATTTGAGAAGAGATTTATAAGGCATAATTGAGACTTGGAGATGTTATCTAAAAGTTAAAAAGGCTAAAAAAATATATTATCTGGGCAGAAGTTTTTTTTAATGAATTTAGGGTCCATTTTCTTGAGAAATTCAAGAAAAATAGCTAGAGAGGAATTTCCAGCCCAAACAAATTAGGGAAAGTATTTTATGGATTAAAGAAGCTAATTAAGGAAGAAATTTTTTATAAAGTTTCGGTAAAGTAATTTTTGGAATTTATTCAGTGGTTAAATTCTAATAAAGTAAAGGTAAAATGATAATTTCCCTATTATAAGTCTACAAACCTACTTGGGCCAATTCAAGCCCAGTTTGAGGAGTGTGGGATGTTCACCCCTGATCCAAGAGGGTAAGGTTTCCTATTTACAAATTGGATTAACAAAAATAAAAGAAAGACACACAACAAAAAAAAAAAAACACACAAGATTCAAGATTTAGGGAAAATTACAAAAAAGTATCATTAGAATTTCAAAATCTCAAATAAGTAATTTCCAATAAAAATAAGTTGTTAATTGCTTTATTGTTCTTGTTAATCTCATTATTATTGTTGTTATCAATAGGATTTTAAAGTTTAAATGATACTTATTTTTTATCATTTTCCCCAAAACTCGTGGGTTAAGTGTCATGCGATCAAGTGAATAAATAATTCATTTTTATTTCATTAAATACACCGTCAGCTCTTCCTCACCTCCTCATCATTTCCGACCCAACACCAGAAAGAGAGAGAGAGAGAGAGAGAGAGAAGAAGAGGAAGGAAGGAAGAAGGAAACTCACATGCAAGTTTAGATTCTGAGTGAGGTAAGTCCCCTAAACATCATTCTATCGTCATTTCTTCCATCTAGTATGAAGTTTGTTGATGGATTGTTGCTAAAAGTTGTGAGCTAGAGGGAGAAAATGATGAATGAAGTGATCTAACCATAGAAATCATGCCTAGTTGATAGATCAGGGCTTGTGGTTATGATTTCTTCACTTGCACGTTGAATATTGCATGATTGTTGTGGTTTTGGTTTGGAGGAATTTAAGACAGAGGATCTATCTTTGGAAGGGTGTATTTGAACTCTACGTTAAGTGTGAATTAATCGCTTGGATACTAGGATTATGCACGATATATTTATGTGCGTGTGTCTGCTGCCTTGTGAGGCTGTGCAGTTCGGATTTTTAGATTTAAAAATGTTATAAGCTTAAATATCTTAAATAAAGGCTTGTTGAATGACTCTTAGCAAATTATTTAAGTGATTAAACTGATCGAGAATTTTTAAGCTTTTCTTCTGAGCCCTGTTTTGTTGAAGTTTATACTGGTTTCTTTAATGAAAAGATAAGAGCAAGTATAGATCGATAAAATAGTTTGATACAAAAGATATACTAGCCGCTGGAAAATTAAAGGCATTAAAAGCTATGAAAGATGATATTTCCAACCTAGAATAATCTTCAAGATGCTGCTGTTCAAAATAGTTATCTTGGATGTTAGAATTTATTTGAGCACTAAATAAGTGCAGGTCATAAGTGTGTGCATTTGTATCTGTGTGACAAGCCATGGGAGTTTTATTTATGGGCTTCATTGTTTGAGTAAAAGTTTCTGGCGATAATTTTTAGATTTACATAAAAAAGAGGCTGTCAGAAAATCTTCAAGAGGAAGTGTTCCTATGTTAGTTATATAACATGATTTAGGTTGTTTTGATTATGGGAGGATAGCTTTCATGAAAACTGAAATTAATTAAGAAGCTTTAATTTGAAGGGAAAGCTTGCTGTTTCCAGGTATCAAAGCATCAAATTTCAATATTGTCAGCAAAAGAAGTTAATGAAGCTGAAAAGTTTCAGATGTTGTTAAGGTCACTGTTTGGAGTCTTATTATGACTATTTAGGAGTATGTGTGGGATGCAAGTACTGTTATAAATGAGAATTCTAAGCAATTGGGGTATGATTTTAAGTTTTAGGATGAGGTTTGTAGTGATAGTAAGAAGCTGGAAATTTTTTAAAAAGAATACTTGGGCGGTTACAATGAAGTATTATAATACGATAATAAAGAGTGAATTTGGATCTTAGAAACTGATTTAAGTCATGTTTTATATCTTAAATTGTTAAGTGATTGTTTCAGATGGCAATATTATAGCTGGAGAAGTTAAAATGATGATTTTAAGGACAAATGTAAAGCTGGGGAATTTCAGAACCTTGTTATAGGTGTTTTCCTATTGATAAAGCTTGAATATATATAAAGAAAGTATATATTTGTTTGTGCGTGAGTGAAATCTAGGCTTGATTGATAAATGTTTGAGGCTCTAAAATGATTCATGGTTTCTGTTTTATATGGCTAAAATTATGATTAGAGATATCTAAATGGTCATTAATTAGATGTTTGTAAAGTTTTTAAATTTCCAGTACATCAAAAGACCCATTTTATTGAAATGGTGGAAATTTATAAATTGGAGCAGTGATGTTTAAGTTGGGTAAAACCTGCGCTAACAACCTCTTCTGACATTGCAATTTGGTGAAAATTAATCAAGCTTTATAATAAGCCCAAGAACACATTAATTGGATGTCTAGATTGAAAGTTTTGAATTTTTAAAGATTGAGATGGAAAACTGGAAAAATCCTGTTTTACCAAATGAGCAGTGAAATTCATGCTGGAATTTTGGACTCATGTCCGTGAGTTGATGCTGAAAAGTGATGATTGTGTGATTTGTTGCATGTTTGTTTGTGTCATTATACTGAGTGTGTATGAGAACATCTAAGTTGTCATGCATGAGATTAGTTGCCAATTAGTTATTCATTTAATTATGAATGGGCACTAGTTAGCGATTGACTAAATTATTTATATATGATGTTTGGGTGGAGAGCCATGTCATGGAGCTATCAAATAACCTAGGTCAATCTCTACGTGTAAATAACAAATTAACCATAGAGTATGGAATGTAGGTTTCATCTATCTAATTGAACTAAAAGAACTACTTGTTTAATTATGAATTTTCAATGTATAAAGTGAGTGAGTGAGTGCTAGATAACCTTTACTCCAATAAACTATATAATTTATTTTTTTCATTTTTAGTTAATTCTTAATTATTGTAAATAAGATAAACCTTAAAATGAAGAAAAATATGCAATCTTTTTTGTTTTTGTAACTTAACATTAAGGGTTATATATCAGGAAATGTGGACCTGAGACGTAGAAACAAAGGATCGTAGGTTTAAAAATTGCCTCATATGTGATGCTCCTATCGCAGAAGGCGGAGATCCATTGACAACGGGAAGCAGCCAGCTAATAAGAACCACTCCTTTTTGGGATTGTCAACCACCACTCCCCAAATATATTTCTCCACCCCTTTTGGTGTTGTGACTACAAAATATTTGGTTCTACGAGTGAGTATCATATATAGTCATATAAACATAGGTCTGAGAATGGATGTGGCTTCAGTGTTGCACATGAATGGAGGCACTGGAGAAGCAAGTTATGCCAACAATTCCTTGTTACAGGTAAGTGTGTATATATATATATACATATAGGTAGAGCCAGCGAAATGGGTCAAGCCTGTCTAAGTGGAGGGCTGGGCTTGTACTTTATGGGATGCAAAAGGAACTCAGTCTCAAACGGATTAGCCCATTACTACTCAAAAATAAAGGGGCTAGTCTGTTAGGGTCAAGGGCTGGCCAGCCAATATTTTATTTATTGAAATAACAGTTCTCACTCTTCTTATGCAACACCTCATACTTGGATTTTTTTCCCTGCGCTGCTACTCTAGTTTACACACATTCGTGCCCTGATCAAACTTTAAAGGTTTAGCAGGTTGAGGTTAATCTATTTAGCTTTAGCCACTTCCCATACGTCACTCTACACATAGGATGATTGAACTTTTTAAAGTAAAAGGGCATAGTATTTTTCTTAAAACAATATAATCTTAGCTTAACTTTTCTTAAACTTCTTTTCAAGACTTTCTCAAATTGAATTTTAAATTAGGGTTAAGTACCAATTTTGCCCCTTAAGTATCAAAACGGAGCAATGTTGCCCCTCCGTTAGAAACTGTAACGGTCAACGACGTTGACCGTTACGGTTTCTAACGGAGGGGCAACATTGCTCCGTTTTGATACTTCAGGGGCAAAATTGCTCCGCCGAAAACTTAAGGGGCAAAATTGCTCTTGGGCGCGTACTTCAGGGTCAAAATTGGTACTTAACCCTTTAAATTAAATCATATTATAACAAAGAAAACTTCATAGTTTTTTTTTTTTGGATGTGCAATAATATGATATTTTTTTTGCCTTTTTAACTATTAAATTTTTTTACCTGTCATAAAAAAGGACGTAAATTATTTAGTTTTTCTTATTTTTGAGTTGGGACAATAGTTTATTAGTGTTTGAAGTTTGATTTGTATTTGTTTTTAAAATTTAGACAATAGTTAGTCACTTTATTTTATTAACATATATTATTTGAATTATAAATTTTTAGAGATTTATTATTTCATTTTTAGATATTTCAAAATGATTTAAAAATTGAAAATTTACTAAAAATACATGAAAGCCGGTGGGCCAACCTTGAGCAAACATGTCTAAAAGTCAGGCTTCAATAATATAATGATTTTATGGAACCTGGGTCCGGGCTTTTCAAGCCAGGCCCTTTTAAGCATGGGCCCATTAAAGAACAACCCTTTAGGACCCGAGCTAGCCTCTTTTGATAGCTTTACCTTTATCATAAAATATATAACTATCATATACTTACTGATAATATATATTTGAACAGCAAAAGGTGATGTCCATAACCAAGCCCATTAGAGATGAAGCAATAAGTAGTATTTACAATGAAAAGCTCCCTAAAAGCCTAGCAATTGCAGACTTAGGTTGCTCTTCTGGACCAAACACTTTGTTTATGACTTGTGAACTCATTGAGACTGTGGAGATGCTTTGTAGAGAGCTAAACCATGAATCTCCAGAATATATCATCTTCTTGAACGATCTTCCAGGCAATGACTTTAACAACATTTTCAAGTCTCTTGAATGCTTCAAACGAAACCTAAGCACTCGAGTTGTTGGTGGGATTGGTAAATGCTACATCACTGGCCTTCCAGCTTCTTTCTATGAAAGGATTCTTCCTACTAGTTCTCTGCATTTTGTTCATTCCTCCTATAGTCTTCATTGGATGTCTCAAGTATGTAATATTAATTAGTCACTTTCTTTTAAATACTTTTCAATAATTATTTTTATATTAGGCATAATTTCTTCCTCCTCTTTCTGATTTGTATCATTTCATTCCCATATAGGTTCCGAAAGGTATAGAAAACAATAAGGGAAATATTTGCATGGCAAGCACAAGCCCTTTAGATGTTCGTAATTCTTACTTCCACCAATTTCAAAGAGATTTTTCATTGTTTCTGAAATGTCGGGCGAGAGAACTAGTTGAAGGAGGTCGTATGGTTCTTACCCTCATTGGAAGAAGCACTACTAGTGGCCCATCGAGCAATGAATCTTACTACGCTTGGGAGCTTTTAGTTGAGGCACTCAATGACATGGTTTTGGAGGTACGTAACGTACATAGTTTCTTGTAATATACCCAAAGATTTAATCATTGACAATCCACAATGGTTCCCTGCTATCCATGTAATTGAGACAGAAGAATTTGTGACCTACAATTTTGTTAACTACACACACTTAGAGTTTTAAACATACAATTTTGTTCGAAATTTGTGACAGAAGAATTTGTTTTGGTGTGTGGTGTAGGGAATCATAAAGGAGGATCAGATAGATTCATTCAACATTCCTATGTACTATCCATCCTCATCTGAATTGCAATTAGAGATTGAAAAAGAAGGCTCGTTCACTTTGAATCGCTTGGAGGTATTTGAATTAAGTTGGAAGGCTGCATGTGGTGAGGAACACAATGATACTAGTGATGGATACAAAGTTTCACAATTGATGAGAGCTTTGGCTGAACCTCTTCTTGTGAGTCACTTTGGAGAAGCTTTCATTGACGATGTTTTTCATCGTTACCAACATATATTAGCTGATCGTATGTCTAAAGAAAAAACTGTGTTACTCAATCTTGCTGTATCTTTGACCAAAACACCTTGAAGCAACCAGCAGATACATGTTTCTACCACATTCATATATTGGGGATCCATGAGTGTATTGAATAAATTATTTGCTAGTCTTGTTCTTTTTCCGATATTGTGTATGTTCAATTTGAGTAATCCCGCATTTGAGTGATGTTGTATCTTTATAATTTTACGAATAAATTATTTGTCAGTCTTCTCGCAACTTTATGACATATACCACAAATAACAGTGTACCTTCCGAGGCATAGCTAACAAAACCAAATATAAACCATACATTATGTATTCCAAATTTCTATTATTTCACATGTTTATCAATTTATCCAACTTAACCGTATTGATATTCTCTCAAATCATGTAAGAGAGGAAGAGAAGGAATTAAAAACGATGATTAGGGAGTAACTGCTAAACCAGCCTCTAACTAGTCAAGGTAGAGGGTCAGGTTAGAGTCAACCCGGGAGCTAAACCGGTGGGGAATAAAAAATTGACATATAATTTAAATTCATTATACCATCTAAATGCCAAATATCAATTCAATACCTTGAAGCAATAACAAAATAATCATATAATTATCTAACATTCTTTATAATTTCTTTGACATAATGACATCATAGTATCATGCAAACATCGAATAACACTAGAATCAATAGTCATCAAATATTCTTCCTACCAAAATATCAAAATAGATAAATGATAACAAAATATTTATACCTACAATCATTAGTCACCAAAATAATAGACATCAACATCAAAATTGTCCTTAGTTCAACTAATATTGCAGTCTACAATTTTTACCCAACAAAAAATATGTTAACTTTTATTAAAAGACAATAGGGAAACCATGAAACTCACTGGGTTGCCCCGGTTAGGCACCTAACTAGACTAGTTACATGGCAGGTCATCGGGTTCTGAGTTGACCCAGTCGGTCTAGTTTGTGTTTGATAATCATGATAAAAATAGCGACAGGTGTCACTTGTTTATTTATAAATGCATATAGTGTAACACCCTAAAAATCTTACTTATGATAAGTATAATAATTTAGTAAATAATACCTTTTGGAAATAGGTGAATATGTAGTCCCAGAAATTGTGTTATTATTACCTTATTTTCTAGGGCAATTTCTATTGAAATTAGAGTAATTTTATCCTTAAAATGCACTTGTGGAACATAGAATACCCTGAGAAAATTATGATGAATCTTAAGAGGCAATAAAATATTTATTAAAAATAATAGAGAATATTGTCTCTAGTTTTGGCAATTTGATAAATTATTTCCTTGAAAATAATAAGGGGAAAGATTAGATATTATTTTGGAAACCCTAAATGACCCCATGATTTTTAATATTATGCATGGTGCATAAAATACCAATGTCAGTGCAATAGTTGTGAGATAATAATTAATCTCAATTAAGAAAATTGTCAACAATTAGTAAGTGATTAAATAAGTAATTAATTGCTAATTGTTTAAGCATGAGTAAAGGAGATATTCAAAGTTAATTATGTATAAACCCTGATTAAGGATTTGTGATCAAGGAAGGGTCGAGTTTGGCAAAAAGGTAATTGCTAATGAGTTAGACATGATTAAGTAATGTATAAGATGAATTACATAAGATCCCTAAAGCCTAATTAACCAACAAAGGAAAGGATTAAAGCTCTAATCAAGCTTGCTAATTAGAGTTGACAAGTCAATATAAATCAAAGGCCAAGATTAAAACTCATAAAGCTAATCTAATTGTTTTAATTAATTAAAGCCTAAATCCTTGCCAAATTGAATCAACCAATGGGAGCACATGGATGTAGAATATTTGTGCAAGTGGGAAGCAACATCTTTTGGCCAAAAATAAGCATGAATTTCGAAATAAATAGAGAAAAAGAAGAGAAAAAGATGTTGAGTGTGAAAAGGGTTATGTAGTTGGAAGAAAAATGGGAAAAATAGAAAGATATTTTGATAAAGGCCAACAGGATAAATGAGAACCGATAGAAATTAAATCCTATCTTGAAATCCTTGGATTAAGTAGTAAACGACTGGACATTTTATGAATCCGTGAATTTTTGTCCCGAAGTTGGTGTTACCCGAAGTCATTTCCGTAACCAACGGCGTTTATCTTAAAATGGTTAACAGGCTATGAAATACCCTGGATAGGACCATAAATTTTGTTGATCCAAACATTTCTCAAGAGAAAGAATAGATCTCCAAGGTGACATCAAGGAAAATTTGAGATTAGTTAAGATTACGCAATTAGAACACCGAACAGGGAACTTTATCGGTAGAAATCCCATAAAGCAAGAGTGACATCATTAGCATGACTTCATTTCTTGAAAGGATGACATATGGGGACGTTTTGTGTAGAGGAAAATGAAGGAGAAAACTTGTTAGCTAAGGATTCAAATGGAGGGCTAGGATTGAATTCAATAAAGTTGATCCAAGGGTTGAGATCCATGGACTTTTCCTATAAATAGGCCTTCACATTCTCTTCGAAAAATCACCAATTCACTTGCCTAATTCGAAATCTAGAGAGATGGTAGAGAGAAGGAAGAGCTCTTGAGGAAAAGTAGCAAAGCTCTGGGTAAGTTCTTCGGTCTCCAGCTTTAACTTCTAGTTTTAGTTCGGTAGTTCTTGAAGTTCTAGGGTAGATGTTGTTTTGATCTTTAGTCTTCCAATATATTGTTGATATCATGTTTTATGATTAAAAATAGTATTTATTTCAAAAATATGATGTAGAAAGAGATATGGCAAAATTTTGGAAGATTAGAGTCAAAATAGTGAAGCTCTGGCGAAATTTCACCAGTTAGCAAAGTCGGGGGTAAAATACTAATTTGTGGCCAAGATATCTATTAGAATATTGTTCATGAATTAATGGATACGGTATTACCCTTTAGGATTCTGGGAGGTCCGGAGTCGGGTTCAAAAGGCCGGACGATTGGCCAAATACACGGTAGAAGGTACGTTTGCGACGTACTGTAACATTGATTCTAATGCTTATGTTATGCTTGTATATGTTGTGGATGCTTTCATAAAGCCATGAACAGGACTCTGTCCTGGACATGCACTGTGACTAGGGAACCGTATCTAGATCACTAAATACAGATTTACACGGGTTATAGTCATGATAATGCCGTTACGTTTTCCTAGCGCTGAGGACACGACCGTACATCGTAGCATAGGGTAAAAGTGCAGACCGGGATAACTTTACATGTTATTGTAGTTGTTATCAAATGATCATACGACGTACTGGCTTGATCATTGCTGTAATGTTAGAAATATCTGTTATGCATATATTGTTACATAAGCATGAGGTTAACCGTTACCTGAGGTCCAATGTGCATTGGACCTCAGTCTTGAATGATAGTACAGGTAAGGACCAGGAACAGAGAAGGCACCGGTAGACGAAGCCATAGAAAGGAGCCAAGGGGCAAAGTCGTAATAATGAACCGAGGGTCGAGACAAGAGCCGGAAGAAGATTATCAGAGCCTGTTGTCAGGCATGGATCTAATAACGTTACTTCGAACAGTTTGGTGCCGAAGGCAAGGCTAGTCTATGTGGGTCAGCCAATCAGTCGCCATGAACTCGGTGAGGCCCCCATGATAGACACTTACCTGACCATTCTGTTCGGTTAACGTAGTTAGGTTCATTGCCCCAAGTCTAGTCAAGGCTTGGTCTAGGTTGTATAGTTACTTTTTGAGAAGTGTAATTGTACAAAGCTCTATATATTGTATCACATGAATATTCCTTCGGGAAATTTTTAATGTACCAGCATACGCCTGGCATAATCATATGCCGGGGTATTTTTATACTAGTTACTCGTCATTGTCCATTTGTTAGTACATTGCTCTCCGTTTCCGCATTACTCTGATGTAGCATCTCAAATTCTGTTGAATTTTTCTAAAACCGAGTGTCATCTGACACAATTTGTAATATGGAATTTGGGATGTTACATATAGACTTTCAACAAAGAGAGAAATAAAGTGTTGGCAAAAGAAACAGAGAAGCAAAAGATGCTCACAAAGTTTCAATTAAATGGCAATAACGATTCACATTACAAAGATGAGATTCTCCATTACAACTTAATTACTCCCTCAATCAAGTATTTGCAACTTACTCCATCTTTCCTTTTTATAAAATATAATTAACAGAAGGGTTAAGTAGTAAATTCGCCTCGGAAGTATACGCCCAAGAGCAATGTTGCCCCGGTAGTCTAAAAATGTAGCAATGTTGCCCTCTTCCGTTAAAAAACTAACGTTAACAGTTAAAAAATTGACTTTGACCATTAACTTTTTAATAGAAAAGGGCAACATTGCTGCGTTTTTTTTACTTTCGGTGCAACATTGAGACAAAAAAAAAACTTTCAGGGCAACATTGCTCTTGGGCGTATACTTTTGGGGTGGATTTTCTATTTAACCCTTAACAGAATTATGTTGTTGAAAAATTTAATTGAAATTAATTAGATGTAATAAACATCTAAAAATGAACTTTGTTAAATGAAAATGCTCTTATTCATATGAAAGAGAGAGAATATATTATATAGAATACTTTAACCAAACATAAGAATTCAATATAATAGTTGTATGAGTAATTTTTGTAATCAAGAAATGGGTAAAATGGAGAGTTTTTATAAATTTTTTTTGAGAGAACCCTAAATCTATCTTATAAAAAGTAACATCACGTACTATTTTATCCTATTAAAAGGAATGGAGGCAGATTTTTTATTTTTTGTTGTTGGTAAAGGTGTAAAAATGCACATGTACTTTACTTATAGGAGCGTCCAACACCAAATGCTTTATCGGAGGTGCAAAAATACCCATGAACTCTCAAAATGAGTGCAAAAATAATATGATCGTTAAATCTAACTTAACACTGTTACTTTTTGGGGTGGGTCCCACACTATTTTCATAGAAATACCAAAATGCCCCTAATAAAAAAAAATAGCGATTAACATTCTCAATCTCAGCTCAACGCTGCCTACCCTCAAGCAGCCTCTCAATCTTAGCTCGGCGATGCCTGCCCCTCAAATCTCAATCACGATTCATACAAGCCAAGTCCGATATCTGATTGAGCAAGCCGATCACAATCACAATTCACGCAAGCAAATCACATTCTTTGGTTCTCACTCTCAGCCTCTCAGTCTGTTCATCGCTTCTACTGGTTCAGTCTTCGACCGGATCTCGCTCTCACCGAGAAATTGGTAAATATTTGCTTCTGCTGGTTCGATTCGGTCACCTTTTTAAGTTTAAGAATTCAATTTGGTGTTTAACCTTCTATTTAGTGTTCGATTTGCTTATGCTAGTTTGATTTGTTGTTTAAGGCCAGCACAGTTCTGATTTAAGATTAAAACACTTGGATAAGGTCAATATAGTTCTGATTTACACCGCACACTTCTGATTTACAGTTCAGTGCTTCTCAGCTTGTTTTGCACGATTCTTTTCTTCTTCTGTCATCGAACAAGGACTAAACTCATAGACTAATGCTATAACTTTTGATTTAAGGCATTCTCAACATTTTGATTTACTATAAGATACTAGCTATTGGAAATGAATATTGTGGTAAATACCCAGATATAAAAATAATCACAATTTGTTGTCGATGAGATCCTCGTGATTTCTCGAAGCAGCAGCGTCGGCGTCGGCGGAGGGATGTATCACGACAGCTATAATTCGTCGACGATGGAGGAGTTGCAGCAATTCAGGGTGCGATAACGCACTGTGAGTAATTCGTCGACGATGGAGGAGTTGCAGCTATAACTGATGGATTTAGGAAAAACCAATGGCCAGTAGCAAAATCTAAATGAAAATCTCATAATAATTATTAGGGCATTTTGATTTGCAGAACGTAGTTTCAGGCTTTCCGCAAATCAAAATGTAGTGTAAGCAAATCAAAACGTGTGGGATTGATGAAGGAGGAAGGATTGAAGGTAAAGTGAAGGGTAGAAGAGAAATTTTAAAATTATATGCACTTGAATATAAATCCCAATTTTTATATATTTTATCCATCCTTATTCATTTATTTCGGAAACTATTTTGGGCTAATTTGGATTTATTAGATAACATTTGAATTGTTAGCTAACTTTAGGAAATAATATAAATCAGAATTAATTATTAGATTATTGGGCTTAAATTATTAATATTCTGATTGATATCTTGCGATTCAATAATATTTCTAAATATATGATAGATCACAATTTTATTTAATTCTTGCAGGATAAGAAAAAACATATTAAAAGATCCTACAATGCATAATTAACCTTGGACGCTAAAAGAAGATCTAATGGTGGAATTTTATTGGGCTTGTTGAATTTTAATAGACTCAAGTTGGTATCCAAAACTTTCTCTTCCTTCCCATAAATTAACCTAGCCGCCTATGGATTACTCACGCTCTCATTGAGAGCCGAGAGACGGACACGAGCGACGCTGGAACAGAGGCTGTTGAGAATCACCTCCCTTCTAAATATTTCTTGGAGACGCAGCCACACACTCACGTTCCGCAACACAATACGCACAGGAGATTTGAATTCATTCATCACTCATCCATTCTTCAATCAAGTTGCGGGACCCACCATTATCTCCATTGCATCTATTGAATCCTCTGTCAATCAAATGGCCGTGAGTTGGAAAATAATTGGAGGAGGAAGCGTTGTCATGGCAACTTAAGTTCTTTTGGAGGTAATTTGAGAGGAGTATGGAGGAAACTAAGGCTTAAAACTTACATGTGAAGATCACAAGGGAGGCAGCGTTGTTCTTTTTATCTTTTTAATTTGAAACTTGAGATAATTTAGTTTTAAAGGAGTTCAAGTTATGTTAATTGAGAACAATCTAGTTTTAGATTGTAAACACATTTTTATTGGATTGGATTCATAATTTGAAGTTTTTATGCTTGAGACAATTGCTGGATTTTTATTTGCAACATTTATATTGTCAATTGAATTAATAATTGAGTTTTCATTATTAATTTAATTGTCAATTTGGTTTATCATCTTAATTGTTTAATTAGGTTGATAAATTGTCTAGTTTTCAATTGGATAATTGTAAATAAGATTCCAAAATTATTTAGAAATTAACTGTGATTGGTTTTTAATGAGTTTAATTAGCCACCGCTTATTTCACTATGATTTTTCTGGTGGAATAAGTGTTATTGAATTTGAGGGTTTCCCATGTTTCAATTAGGTAATTAAATTCATTAATTCCAATCTTTCATTAATCTCCCTTTGGTCTAATTAATTGATTTGGGCTAAGAAAGTTAACTCTATGTGAATCCTAAGTTGTCCCCTTCATCATCATAACTGAATTTGATCTTTGTTGTTTGATTTGATTTTAATCAATCTTCTTCTTAAGATTTTAATTATTCTCTCATAACAACCCCTCCGTAACATCTCATTTTCAAAAGCAGTATAATTTTTTTTTTCATCAAAAATCATTAGAGTAGAGCATCGGAGCAAGAGTGTAACTGATATATATATTCAAAATGCCAACAGTAGTGTGTCTGGCTGGTTTTAACAGCGATACATTAGTGGTTCAACGAAAACGTAAATACATCAGAAGTGTCTCCCTGACGATCCCTTCGACGTGACAACAAAAGATGGTCTGCAGCCGAGTCTCTATGCATGCTGCTTACTCTTCTCCTCGGTCCTCGGTCCACCCGACCCTGAAGCTATATTAAGGGTTGAGATCCGATGCATCCGGACCTCAAGTAACGGTTAACCTCATGTTTATATACACTACATTTGTACGATAGACATTCATAGACTTTTGACAACATTTACTATGGTCAGACATAGGGTATACATATCAGATATGTATGGCAATAACAATACAGTCGGATGCAAGGTTAAGGCACAATGAGAAATGTACATGATCAAATATGCACGGCAATAACAGTACAGTCGGATATAGAGTTAAGGCACAATGAACAATAATACAGTCGGATGTAATACAGTCGGATGTATGGTTAAGGTACAATGGACATTGGACATAATCGGATATGGATGGCAAAAACAATACAGTCACATGTAAAATACAACATGACGGAGGAAATGCATATATGCATACAATAACCATCAGAGTTAGTGTTACTAGTACGCGAACGTACCTTTGTTGACGGAATTTCGGTATGACGGTTGGTCAGAACGTAATTAGGGATATCCTATAAGGACAATAGCGCATTTATTAATGATCAAACATTATGACGGACATTTTAGTCATAAATGATCATTTTACCCCTGACCCCCTAATTGGCGGAATTTCGCCAGAGCTTCGCTACTTTGACTCTAATCTTCCAAAATTTCAACATATCTCTTACTCCAACATATTTTCCAAAATAAATATCATATTTATCTCTAAAACATGATATCTAAACTAACTTGGAAGATTAAAGATCTAACTAGCATTTCTACTATAACTACCAAAAGAACTACTAAAGCTTAAGACTAAGGACCGAAAGAACTTACCCAGAGCTTCGCTACAAATTTCTCCGGGCTCCTCCTTCTCTCTTCCTTCTCTCTATTTTCGAAACATGCTCTTGAATTTGTGAGTTTTGAAGTGAAGAGGAAGGGCCTATTTATAGAGAAAATGTGAGGGTATTTTGGTAATCTTCCAACTTTCAACTTCAATTTTAAGCCATGGAATCTAACTTTTTTCTCAAGCTTCATCCTCCTCCACGTACCTCCATGGCCGACCTCCATGCCTCCCATTTCAACAAAAACGATGTCATGTGGTGTCATCCCATCTTGCTTTATGGGGTTTCATCCGATAAAATCCCCTGTTTGGTGTTCTAATCGCGTAATCTTAACTAATCTCAAAAATCCAACAACATAGCCCTGAAGGTCTATTCTTCCTCTTTCAAAATATTTGGGTTAACTAAATTTTTTATCCCATTCAGAACATTTCGTTGCCTGCCGAACATTTTCGGATAAACGCCGTCGGTTACGGAAATGACTTCCGGAAACATCAACTTCGGGACAAAAATGTTGGGTTTGATTAGTTTTGATGATGTCTTATATAGATGTCATTTTTAAGAGCAAAAAGGTTGCATACTACATCTATCTTCTACTTTGACTAATTCTTATACTTAGTGTAGATGCAAAGTTTAATAATGGAAAATGATCAAGAAAGGAGACTAAAGAAAGAAGAAATTGGAGAGAATGTCAAGTTCAAGAAGAATATGAGATATAGAAGAAAGTAGAACTTGCAAAGAATGATGAGTTCAAGTTGAATGATGGAAAATGAACAAGAGAAGAGAAGAAAAGAAAGAAATAGTTGAATTATGGAGAATGATGAAGAGAAGAGAAGAAAGAAGGAAGAACTTGTTGAATGGATTGAGAATATCATTATTCAAGTTCATATATTGATGCTAGAAGTCTCCAAGATCATATGGAAGTTGGAATGGGTCAATTTGGAGTAAAAACCAGCAAAACTTCAGTTCCAGGATAAGAAAACTCGAGTCCAGAACTGACTCAAGTTTGCAATGTCTTCAGCATCTCTGGCGTCTCTGGACAAGGAAAAATCGAGTTTCCATTTCAAAACTCATGTTTACAGCGGTGATCAGCAACCCTGTTCAACTCTTTTTCACGTTCAGCTTGGGCGACGTATGGTAATTCGATGATATCTCTCAAACCAGACATCGGTTGAAGTGAAACCAGTGGCATATGAAAATAGACTCCCAATGCGTCATTTTGATATAAAATTCAAGCCAAAAAGAGTTCAGATGAAGGAGCTATGAATTTTAGAAGTTGACATTGAAATTCACGCCACACAGAAAACCAAGCTTCCATGTTTTGAGTGTATATCACAAAGTACAAGTCCGATTGAGCTGAAATTTGTGGCATATGAAATAAGACTCAAAGGGCTTTCTATCAAGCTTTGAACGGATCAAAACGTAGTTTAGAGCAGGGAGATATGTCCCTCGAAATTCGACTGTTTATTTCAAGATGTTGCACGGTTTGCTATCAAATGAAGCAAACTCGAGTTTGGAATCAAAACTCGAGTTTCCATCTGACAGAGAGAAATCTTAAGTAAAGAAACAACCTCTAAACTCGAGTTAACAAATGCAAACTCGAGTTTTCACCTCGACTTCAGAAAATCAGCGTTTCAAAAATCTTGTTTTTCATCAAGAACATCCAGATGATTACCCAAATGATTTATAATACTTCTTAACATCATTTATATCATTTGTGTACATGTTTCAGATGATCAAAGGCTGGTAAATTGAAGATCAAGAGTAAAGTAAATGCTGATGTCATAGTTGGTTCAGAAAACGAAGTTCTAACGGCTAGTTTCATCTGAGTCTAACGGCTATATTTCTTTATCCAACAGTCATTGGATCTTCTCAATAGCTATATTCCCAACAGCTATATTTCTTCAACTGTCATCAAGCTTCAATCTATATAAATACCCAGAGGTTTGAAGTTTCCAGAAGTCACAAGAAAAAACAGAGACAAGAGAAAAAAAACGCAGAGATGCAAGCTCTTATCTTCATCATGTTAATACTCTGATATTCTCATCATTTACTCTCAGTTTTCAATGTCTATATAGCTTATCATAGAGAGTGAAATGAGTTGTGTTGTGCTTCAGTGTTTATCCATTCACTTCTAAGAGAGAGAAGATTTATTTGTAATCATTCTTTCTTTCTATCTGTGAGTTACTCAAGATTGGGCGATCTTGAGTGGGAAACCCTTTGTATTGATTACATCTTGTAAGGGGAGTAAGTTCTAGTGAGAGAATTACTTCGAGTACAGAGTGTGTAATCAAACGGGTGTATTGATTACAGTTTGTAAGGGAGAGTGAATCCTAGTGAGAGGATTACTCCAAGTACAGAACGTGTAATCAAGTTGAAAGAAGATAGTGGATTGAAAATATCAAGTGGAGCTTGAGGACTGGACGTAGGTCAAGGATTGGGCCGAACCAGTATAAATCACGCTTGCATATTCTCTTCCCTTATCTCTTACATTCCAAAGATATATATTCTGAATGATTGTTCATCTCTTTATAAATTATTATTGTCATTCAAACTACTTTCAATAAGTTGCGAAAAGCTTTTTAAAGTTCTAAGTTTTTAATCAAACACCCAATTCACCCCCTCTTGGGTGATAGCTGAGTCTTTCATTTGGTATCAGAGCTAGGCTCTTGTTTAAAGGATTTAACCGTCTCAAGAGTTTTAATGGCTGATTTTGGGTGTTCCTCGTTTTTAGAAGGTTTTGATTATACCATTCCACCGTTTTTCAAAGATATTGATATTTGGTTTTGGAAAGATAGAATGACTAGTTTTATCAAAGCAACTGATTTTGATATGTGGACTGTTTTTAGAAATGTCTTTGATTTCAAACCAAGAAAGGATTGGACTGAAAAGGAAAAGAAAATGTTTTCGTTGAACTTAAGAGCAATGAAAATTTTATATAATGCATTGACAGAAAATGATTTCGAGAGAATAAAATTTTGCTCTAATGCTAAAGATATTTGGGATACTCTTGATTCTATATATGCTTCTAACAAATATGTTGAAGTTGAAAGTGTTGAGAGTTCATCTGGAACTATAAGTTGTGTATCCACAATTGATGAACAATTGGAAGTGGAGAGTGAAGAAGGAGAAATCTTAGAACAATTCCTTGATCTAGTCAATACAGAAGAACAAGAGAGAGATGATTCCCAGGAAGAGCTCATCATGGACGATTATGATCAATCACTATCTGGAGCTCAAGATTCACATGTGGTAAACAACTCCAATTCTTCTTGTGTAGTTAAGAAAAATGATTTTGATCAATTGCATAAAATTGTTTTCCAACCGATTGTTGATTCTATTTTGAAAAGCAAGAATGTTTTCGAAAATAATGCTGAAAAATTTATTGGGAAGAAAGAATGATCAAATGAAGCTTATTTGAATTTTTACTCTCATGACCAACACAATGCTTGCATAAAATCTCATGGTGTATATCATTCTATTATTTGCAATTATTGTGGAAAGTCTGGTCATATCTCTCATACATGCTATATTAGGAGAAATTCTAATGTGAGAAATAAATTTGTTTGGGTTCCTAAAGGACAAACAAGGTCCAATACTAACCGACAAGGACCCAAGTATGAGTGGGTACCAAAATGTCCATCTAGTGCTTTATGTGTACAGGATGATTTGAAAATCAATGGATATAAAGGTACAGAGAAAATGAACAAGAAGCAATGGATACAAGCAAAAGGAGTATGTTCCACCTCAAGAACAAACTACCATAGAGTACCATTCAACTATCTTGAGGAGAACAAGAAAAGAAGATTCTCTTAAGTATCAAACAAGACTCTTGAAGTCTATATCTTTTCGAGAGCTTTGCCAACAACCACAAGAAAATATATGAAGAATCAAGTGGGTAAGCAAAGCCAATCCTCCAAGTGCTTAAGGGAAAGGTATCCAATGGTAAAACCTCCTATGCTATTATCTGTGATATTTATTGAGGATTTATATTTTGGAATCTTAGGAATAAACATTGCAAACTATTTTGAAAATGAGTTTTTCACATTCCTTAAAAATCCGTTTAATAGATTTACTTATAAAGGGATTGCAATGTTCAATAGTTTAATTCTTTATCCATACATCATGATTTGAAAAGAAAGTTACTATCTTATGCATAAAGTCATGATTAATTCAATGTGCTAAACTATTCTGAATTGATTATATTCATAAGAGCATGTGAATTTTGGTTCCTACAAGCTAACGTTGATTGGATCCAAGTAAGGTTGGATACCAAGAAAGAAAAAGATTTATATGATTTTGTAGGATCAAAGAAAGCTTCTCATGAGTGCTATATAAAGAAACAATTCAATTCATGAGGAAGCTAAACAAGCTATGCTTGATGTTAATGGTGATTGTCAAAAAGGGAGAAATCTACATTAATCCATCTCAACAAAGCAAGCTTCTATAAGGACAAGAGGCATTACGGTGATATCTAATGTTTACCCCATACTGTGATTATATGAAACTCATTTTTGGGTAATGAATATTTGTCCATCATTGCATTCTTCTCCCATTCTACAATTATATGAAATTCATTTTTAGTTTGTCTTTGTTAAGTTGAAAAACTTATTGTCAAAGGCAAACTCGAGTTTTGGTTTGGAAACTCGAGTTTTGGCTTGACAGAGAAGAGCTCAAGTTTTTGCAAAGAAATGCAAACTCGAGTTAATATTTGAAAACTCGAGTTTTGGCCATATAGAGAGCTTCTGAGTTTTTCACAGACAAAGCAAACTCGAGTTTGATTTAGAAAACTCGAGTTTTGACAAGACAGAGAGCTATCAACGTTTTCAAAGTTAGCAAAACTCTAGTTTACTTTTGGAAACTCGAGTTTTGGCTACACAAAGAGTTCTCTAAGTTTCCACACTTTGTTGGAAACTCGAGTTTACATTGGAAACTCGAGTTTTCACCCTACAAAGAACAATGCTCGACTCTGACCTTGTGAAAAACTTCATTCTTCAATTCGACAAAGTTTTTCAATGTTTTCTCATAAACGAGGAAACTCGAGTTTTAGTTTGGAAACTCGAGTTTCGACTTTACAAAAAAGATTACATAGTTTTCAAAGAAAGTGAAAACTCGAGTTAAATTTTGAAAGCTCGAGTTTTGGCCAGGAAGAGAGCTCTGCTAAATTTGAACATTTGAAAACTCCAGTTTTGATTTTGAAACTCCAGTTTTTGAGCTTTTGGACTAAAACATGATTTTTCATCAAAAGTCCAAAACTCGAGTTAGTCACTTAATGACTCGAGTTTTGCACTGTACACTTAACTTGTCCAAATGCCAAATCACGATGTTTTCCTTTAAAATAAGAAAACTCGAGTTAAGATTTTGAAACTCAAGTTTAGGATCTTAATTGAAAATGAAAACTCGAGTCTTAAAGAACAAACTCGAGTTTGCATCGCTGAATTTGAATTTCAAGTTACACGAATTTGCGAAATCTTTATGATTGATTCCAATACTTTATATCATCACTCATTAATATTCCTAACTATGTTTAATCAATTTGTTAGTGAGTTTTTGATGATCAAACAAGTGAATTTGTGTATAATTTTTATGAGTTAATGTTGTTGAAATGCACAAGTCTAAAATTTGTTTGGATTTCAATTCACTCTGCTTTATAAAGATGCATACAAATGTTTTGAAAAGTATCCATACTTTAATTCCATTCAAATGATGTTTCAAATTGGAAGTTAATGTTGTATACTGAATGTTTGATATGCTTCAAATCTGTTTGGTAGAATTTTTCCTATCAGTCACATATTGATCTTTGGTATTCAATGTCTTGCTTGAACCTCTCATTCTTTATTCTCTAACTAGTTGGACCTCATGTCTAACGAGTTGATCATATATGAGTTTCAAGCTTATCTCCAGAAAAGAATTCAATTTGTGAGTGTTATGCCTACTGCATAAATTCTTATTGGCCAAGTTATTCCAAGCATTATGAATGTTCATTAATGCATAGAATCTTAGTACATTAACCATTTGTGGAATAACTTACTAGGATAATATTCTGGAACTCTAGTCATTTGGACTAATGAGTTTGTGCTTCATCATTCATGAATCCTAGTAGTCATGTTGTTACTCAAATACACAAAGTTTGTCTTCATCCATCATTGAGTAACTATATTCAGATTCTTGCCTTGAATGTTCATATATTTCAAGACTCTATTCTAAAAAGCAAGATCGTCTCTTGACCAGTAGCAAAGTCATTGTGCTCATATTTTTGTGTTGTGCTAAGCATGGTTTGATAATGCTATACCTTCATGACTTTTGCTCTTGAGAAAATTCTTTTACATGTTAACTTCATTGTTTGACATGTTCTCCAAAACTGAAGCATTCTGATATATTCTGATATGCTCTTTAACATGTTGACTTCCACCATGTTTAGAGTGAGCATTGATCTTAAACATGTTTGAAAAATGAACCTTTCATAGAATTTCTTAATACATTATCAATGTTTGCAAGAAAATTTGAGATTTGAAACAATTTTCATATTTCATTATCACTCTTGAAAAATATGATTTCATTCATGAATAGTGAGTTGATAAATGCTTATATTTATGGATAATATTTTCTAAGCTCTTAATCAAACTTACATGTATTTTATCAATGAAATCTTCTCTGCATAAAGTATATTTCCAACTTGTCATTGAGAAATAACATTCTTGATATCATTTATTCATTACCCTTTATGATTCATTGGCTTGAACTTATTTGATTGGGTAAAATTATAGCTTATTATGCTCTTTGCTTAAATTTCATATGATTTAATCTTTTAAGAGCATAAGGTTGTCATGTCTAATCTTGTGTGGACTCAAGAATCATTGAGTACCAAAGAACATATATCTTTGCAGGAGTTGATCAAAATGTTCTAT
The DNA here is from genome assembly GCA_025563575.1 of Acacia pycnantha. Taxonomy (NCBI): domain Eukaryota; kingdom Viridiplantae; phylum Streptophyta; class Magnoliopsida; order Fabales; family Fabaceae; genus Acacia; species Acacia pycnantha. The sequence goes on along the minus strand of JAMWYP010000050.1, from coordinate 391,082 downwards.
TGTCGGATACAAAGAACATAGGCAAACAAAATAGACCATTTCAGTGGCTATGTCTGCAAATTTTGTGACATCTCATCACTAGCAAGAGGCTTAGACCAAGATGATGAGGAGCATACTAGCCTGATGAGAAGCTATGAGCAGAAACTGATTTTGAGATCCTATGCAAAGCTTATTTGGGATTTCTAATTCTAAGATGCATTCAGAGCAATTGATAATGGCTAGTCAGCAATGCATCTATGGATGACATATGATTAAGACTTGAGTAATTACGATATTACTTGAGTGAGGTATTGTAATATGCATATATCATGATCATGCTAGGCTAACTTGATTTTATTCATTCCATTTTATTTCATGAATCTTAGCATAAGCATACTTATTTATTTAAAATGATCCTTATGTTTTAAACCCTTTTATCATCATAAAAATCATAAGTGATTTCTTTATACCAATTTCAAGTCCACCTATGTGAACTTGAAAGTTCTTAATTCTGAGATGCCATGTTATGTTTATTTCATAACATTTGGTGTCACATTATTATTTGGCATCATTAAAGGGAGCTTGAAATTTTAGTCATGCATTCATTAAGGGGGAGCTTTACATTCATATGTGTTTTATATTTCAAAAGCTCATCTCCTTTATTTGAAGAAAACCCTTTTTAAGCATTCTCATATGCATTCACAATGTTGTATTAGTTTTGATGATGCATTAATGTCATACTTTCCCTTCATTATCTTAATTTGAAAAATATCATATAGAAATAGATATTTTGATATCAGGATACACTAACAAATCTCTTTGGCAAAGAAAGTGTTCAATTTGTAGCAAGAGATTTTGTCATGTGCTAGGACATTCTTCAACATACTACAATGAGAAATTATCAAATTGAGAAATAATGCTTCCACGTCTCATCATTATCGCTGACATATGCTCTACAAAGTAGAAAAATATCTCTTGGAGTCAGCTAAGTTATGCTCTATGGAAGAGCTTCGTAAAGAAAAAGGAAAAGGATGAAAGCTGAGTGCTGACAATATTCATTCATATGAAATACAACTCAAAAAGCCAGTACTTTAGTTTCATTCCACATCTCAAAGGCTTGTCAGAGCAGATAACGGATCCAAAGCTAGCAAATGGACTTCACAGATCATTCATCAATTTGCAAAACCTACATGAGCATTTCTGAACTTTATCCTTTTATATTCAGCAAATTTTGCACATGTTTGGTATCTATATGCTTTAATTGTGAAAGATGTTTTGAAAACCTTTCCAACTTCTCTCAAATTTGTTTTTATAAAAACATTCCAAATTGCATTCTATTAAGAATGAAAACAATTTCAATTGGGGAGAGAAAATCAGTTCTTTGATTCTGTCTAATTTTGGTTTCATATTTGCCTCTACAAGCATCTCTTCTTTATTTCAACTTTTTGCTAATGACAAATAAGGGGAGAGAATGGCAAGAAAAATATGCTGGGTTTATTAGTTTTTCATATTCATAAATATTTTTCTTCAAGTATTTGCCATAATCAAAAAGGGGGAGAATGTTGGGTTTGATTAGTTTTGATGATGTCTTATATAGATGCCATTCTTAAGAGCAAAAAGGTTGCATACTACATCTATCTTCTACTTTGACTAATTCTTATACTTAGTGTAGATGCAAAGTTTAATAATGGAAAATGATCAAGAAAGGAGACTAAAGAAAGAAGAAATTGGAGAGAATGTCAAGTTCAAGAAGAAGATGAGATATAGAAGAAAGTAGAACTTGCAAAGAATGATGAGTTCAAGTTGAATGATGGAAAATGAACAAGAGAAGAGAAGAAAAGAAAGAAATAGTTGAATTATGGAGAATGATGAAGAGAAGAGAAGAAAGAAGAAAGAACTTGTTGAATGGATTGAGAATATAATTATTCAAGTTCATATATTGATGCTAGAAGTCTCCAAGATCATATGGAAGTTGGAATGGGTCAATTTGGAGTAAAAACCAGCAAAAATTCAGTTCCAGGATAAGAAAACTCGAGTCCAGATGTTAAAACTCGAGTTTCCTACTTCGCTACAGTGATTTGCCTCTCTGGTATGAGAAAACTCGAGTTTGGAAGTCAAAACTCGAGTTTGGAACTCAAAACTCGAGTTAATCATTAACTGACTCGAGTTTGCAATGTCTTCAGCATCTCTGGCGTCTCTGGACAAGGAAAAATCGAGTTTCCATTTCAAAACTCATGTTTACAGCGGTGATCAGCAACCCTGTTCAACTCTGTTTCACGTTCAGCTTGGGCGATGTATGGTAATTCGATGATATCTCTCAAACCAGACATCGGTTGAATTGAAACCAGTAGCATATGAAAAAAGACTCCCAATGCGTCATTTTGATATAAAATTCAAGCCAAAAAGAGTTCAGATGAAGGAGCTATGAATTTTAGAAGTTGACAGTGAAATTCACGCCACACAGAAAACCAAGCTTCAATGTTTTGAGTGTATATCACAAAGTACAAGTCCGATTGAGCTTAAATTGGTGGCATATGAAATAAGACTCAAAGGGATTTCTAACAAGATTTGAACAGACCAAAACGGAGTTTAGAGCATGGAGATATGTCCCTCGAAAGTTGACTGTTTATTTCAAGATGTTGCACGGTTTGCTATCAAATGAAGTAAACTCGAGTTTGGAATCAAAACTCGAGTTTCCATCTGACAGAGAGCAATCTTGAGTAAAGAAACAACCTCTAAACTCGAGTTAACAAATGAAAACTCGATTTTTCACCTCGGCTTTAGAAAATCAGCGTTTCAAAAATCTTGTTTTTCATCAAGAACATCCAGATGATTACCCAAATGATTTATAATACTTCTTAACATCATTTATATCATTTGTGTAAATTGAAGATCAAGAGTAAAGTAAATGCTGATGTCATAGTTGGTTCAGAAAACGAAGTTCTAACGGCTAGTTTCATCTGAATCTAACGGCTATATTTCTTTATCCAACAGTCATTGGATCTTCTCAACAAACTATATTCCCAACAGCTATATTTCTTCAACTGTCATCAAGCTTCAATCTATATAAATACCCAGAGGTTTGAAGTTTCCAGAAGTCACAAGAAAAAACAGAGACAAGAGAAAAAAAACGCAGAGATACAAGCTCTCATCTTCATCATGCTAATACTCTGATATTCTCATCATTTACTCTCAGTTTTTGTAATACCCGGATAAATAAAATGGCTATTTTTTATAAGTGAATATGTGGTTGCAATACCTGTGTTATAGTTATGTAATTTCCTAAGGAAAAATCTCTTGGAAATCAGGAAAAAAATAATAATGCGCCAAAATGACTAAAATGCCCTTGTGGTGCATAAATGACCTAAGGAAAATTATGATAAGTCTCAAGAGTATTAGAAAAAAAAAGTATTCAGAAAGTATTGGAAGTATAGAAAAAGTATTCAGAAAAAGTATTCAGAAAGTATTGAAAGTATAGAAGAAGTATTCAAAAAGTATTGAAAGTATTAGTGTGTGAGGAAAATTAGAGAGTATGTGAAAGTATTCCGAAAGTATATATATATGCTTGCTGGCCGAAATTTGGAGCAGGAAAAGGATAAGAATGAAGTATTATAATATCATGATATTTTGGATCAACTTGCATTATAATATTAATATAATTTATGAAAAAGCAAATAGGATAAATGACCACCGATAGAAACTAAATCCTATCTAGAAAACCATGAACAAGGTTTCTAGAGTCAGAGTATATTATAGACAAGTGAATTTTTATCTCGGAGTGAGCTGCCTCAGAAGTCATTTCCGAAACCGGCGGAAAACTTATGTAATAAGACGAAAAAGGAAAATAAGGCAGATAGTAGAAATGAAAACCTATAGAAAATAAATCCTAACTCAATATCTGGGGATGAGTTGTTAAACAACTGGACGTTTTATGAATCAGTGAATTTTTGTCCAAAAGTTGGTGTTTTTGGAAGTCACTTCCGTAACCGAAGACGTTTATCCGAAATGTTCGGCAGGCAATGGAATGCCCTGAATGGGATCAAAAATTTAGTTAACCCAAATATTTTGGAAGAGGAAGAATAGACCTTCAAGACTCAGTTGCTGGATTTTTGAGATTTTACAAGATTACTCGATTAGGACACCGAACAGGGACTTTATCGGTAGGAAAACTTCTCAGACAAGTCTGTGACCTCATGCATGACATCACTTCTTTGACTTTGGGGAGGGGGAGGTCGGCCAAGATGCTTCAATGGCCAAGATCTTGCCATTTCAATGAAGTGCGATCCGACGGTCAAGAATCCGTCTGACAAAGCATGAATAGTAACTGATTTTTCCCTATAAATAGCCCTTGCCCTTCATTTGAATCTTCACACCATTTCTCTCTAGTCTATTCGAATTCTTGGAGCAGAGCAAGGAGGAAGAAGTCCGGGGAAGTTTGCAGCGAAGCTCTAAGTAAGTTTTCCGGTCTTTGGTCTTAAGTTCTTTCAGTAGTTATAGTAGGAGTGTTAGATCTTTAGTTTTTCAAGTATGATTTAGATATCATGTTTTAGGGGTAGATATGATATTTATTTCAAAAATATGTTGGAGAAAGAGGTATGTTAAAATTTTGGAGAAATAGAGTTAAAGTAGCGAAGCAACGGAGGTACGGACGCGTACTATAACACTAATCATGTGCTGCTTAAATACATATATGTGATAGATACATTCGTAGACCGAATATACAGACAGATTTACACGGGTTATAGTCATAATAATGCCGTTATGTTTTCCTAGCGCTGAGGACACGAGTGGTTATCGTGGCATTGGTTTTTGTGCAGGCTGTTGTTGTTGTTACCTTATGAGGCTTTACACACTGTTCTGTGCTTATGTTCAGTCGTCATATTGATCATGCATCTGCTGTATGCTTATGTACTGATATACTGTTGTATTGTCTTGAATATCTCGTTGTCTGTATACTGTATTGTTTGAGCATAAGGTTAACCGTTACCTGAGATCCAATGTGGTAAATTGGATCTCAGCTGTAGCTTCAGGGTCCGGAGGACCGAGAGTTGGAGACCGGGGGAAGCAACACGATTAGACCGCTAGCCGAAGAATTTATATTCCGCTTTTGCATTTACTTTTGAAACAGTAGGATGACTGTATTATCAATACTATGTTACACTATGGTTTATATTTGAATATGTATCAGTTACTCTTTCGCTCCATTGCTCTACTCTGATTGAAAAAAAAAAATCCGCTTTAAAAATGGGATGTTACAGTTTTCAATGTCTATATAGCTTATCATAGAGAGTGAAATGAGTTGTATTGTGCTTCAGTGTTTATCCATTCACTTCTGAGAGAGAGAAGATTTACTTGTAATCATTTTATCTTTCTATCTGTGAGTTACTCAAGATTGGGTGATCTTGTGTGGGAAACCCATTGTATTGATTACAGCTTGTAAGGGGAGTAAGTTCTAGTGAGAGAATTACTTCGAGTACAGAGTGTGTAATCAAACGGGTGTATTGATTACAGTTTGTAAGGGGGAGTTAATCCTAGTGAGATGATTACTCCAAGTACAGAATGTGTAATCAAGTTGAAAGAAGATAGTGGATTGAAAATCTCAAGTGGAGCTTGAGGACTGGACATAGGTCAATGATTTGGCCGAACCAGTATAAATCACAGTTTGCATATCCTCTTCCCTTATCTCTTACATTCCAGCATATATATTTTGAATGATTGTTCATCTCTTTATAAATTATTATTGTTATTCAAACTACTTTCAATAAGTTGCGAAAAGCTTTTGAAAGTTCTAAGTTTTTAATCAAACACCCAATTCACCCCCTCTTGGGTGATAGCCGAGTCTTTCAAAAAATTCACTGATTTATAATATGTCCAGTTGTTTTCCACCTAATCCAAGGTTTTCAAGGTAGGATTTAATTTCTATCGGTTCTCATTTATCATGTTGGCTTTTTCTACAAATATTCCACAGAATATTCTTAGATTCCTTTAAACCTCTTTTGCATTCACACTACAACATTTTTTCCTTCTTTTTCTTTCTATATTTTGTCCCCCTCCCCTTTATTTGACCTTTCAACACTTTATTTAATTACTTAATTATGCTTTAATTCCCCTAATTAAGCAACTATCCCACTGGTTAATCCCTTGTTGGTTAATTAAGCTTTAGGGATTAAATGTAATTCACCATATATACTTCTTAATTATATCAAATTACTTAGCAATATTCTTTACACCAATTTTGATCCCTTATTGGTCATTAACCTTTAATTAAGGGTTTTACATAATTAATTTTGAATAACTCATTTTCTCATGCTTAAACAATTAGCAATTAATTACTTAATTACCCACTTACTAATTGTTGACAATTTTCTTAATTAAGATTAATCAATATCTCACAACTATTTTACTGACATTGGTATTTTATGTCCCATGTAAAATATTAAAAATCATGGGGTCATTTTGGCCCTCAAAATACTTTTTGATTTTTTTCCCTTTAATTTTTCCAAGGTTGTAATTTAATAAATTACCAAAATTAGAGACAATATACTCTCTAATTTTTAATAATTTTTTTACTGCCTCTTACGATTTATCACAATATTTTCAGGGCATTTTATGACCCATAATTGCATTTTAGAGATTTTTGACACTTTATTCCCTCAAATTTCACTAGAAATTTCCCTAGAAAATACGATAATTATAACTCCAGGTTTGAGACCACATATTCACCTATTTCCAATAGGTATTATTTACTAAATTATGATACCTATCATAGGTGTGATTTTTAGGGTATTACACCTCCCAAAAAATTGCATTCGAATTCATATAGATTAGTTTCATTCTCATATAGGTTTTAGAGTGATTTTCATCTTGCATTTAGTTAGTTTAGTTTCACTTTATTGCATTTTTCATCACCTGAATTCAACTTAAAGAAAAACCCACAAATTGCTCATTGGGAGAATGACTTTGGTTGACCCTATATTGCATATTTAACTAGGACCTAGTTTAATTGATTGTTTTAGCGACAAAAGCAACGCATCACTATAACTGATGGATTTAGGAAAAACCAATGGCCAGTAGCAAAATCTAAATGAAAATCTCATAATAATTATTAGGGCATTTTGATTTGCAGAATGTAGTTTCAGGCTTTCAGCAAATGAAAATGTAGTGTGAGCAAATCAAAACGTGTGGGATTGATGAAGGAGGAAGGAGAGAAGGTAAAGTGAAGGGCACAAGAGAAATTTAAAACTTGTAGATATTTTTATTTTTTAAATAATGTGGGTCCTACTAACAGAGGTTAGCTTCTTTTAATGGCATGGGCATTTTTGCTCTGGTTTTACAAGCTTATATGTATTTTTGCACTTAAAAAAAATATTTGGTGTTAGATGCTCCTCAGAGTAAAACACATGTATATTTTTGCATCTTAACCCCTTTTTTAAATATATTTTTGGAGACTAACAATCATTAAATGAAAGTTTTGGACCTAATTATGATTCTCCCATTATACAAAAAGACATTATAAGGACTCGACGTTCCCCGTTAAGTAGATATAGAGGAACTTTTGGATAAGGTGGAGCCCAGAACTAAAGAAGGATAAAAAGACTGCCCCTCGCCTTATCTTTCCACCTATTATCCTGCTGCTACAAAAAAGTGGTGGATATTTTTGTTCCTGAACATTTTTTTTTTACCTCTTATATGAGAGAGATATGACTGATAATAAATGTATATTTAAAAATCACATTTTTATAAGGGAAAAATAGAAAAAAATTATCAACTTAACACCCATTAAATAACTTAAGGAATATTCTTTAATTCATGTGAATTACTTAACAAGATTTCATATTTGTTGACGGGATGGAGTGCTTCATTTAATTACTAAATATATAGGATCGCTCATTTATTATAATAATGTAGAAGGTAGCAATGGAGTGAGTAAATACAAGAATATACCAAAACCTTACACTAGACACAGAAACGGGGAAGTGGGGCCAGACACGCATCCTCTTAATTAAAAGAGTAAATGTCCTTTCTGGTCCCTGACAAAAAACGCGATCCCCATTTTGGTCCCTTACAAAAAAAAAAGTCATTTTTAGTCCATAAAAAGGATAAATAAGAGTCGATTGGTTGACATTTTGATCCCTCACAAATTTCTAAAAGGTCCTTTTTAGTCCCTAAAAAGGACGAATAATGGACCTTTTTTTTTGTAATGGACCAAAATGGGGTCCGTGTCTTTTGTCAGAGATCAGAAAGTGTATTTACTCTCATTAAAAAGTGTTTGGATTAGCTATTATTCACAAAAAATAAAAGTAAAAAATATATTAATAAATTGTAGAGACTTATAAATGATAAAAATAGGAGTGATCTTTTTGTAACATAATCTAACTAAAATTAGAACGGCATGCAAAGCTAACTAATTCTAAATTAAAGGCATTCTCTTTGGGGTAAGTGGGATTTCAATTTAAGATAAAAGTTTTTAAGTTTAAAAAAATAACAATAATAATTGACAATAATAATTGAAGGTTTTCTAAATAGAAAAAAATAAAAATAAAGGGTTAAGGTATAAAAATATACATGTGATTTTTTTAAAAATGCGCCCAACAACAAGTGTTTTTTTTGGAAGTAAAAGTGACTATGTAGTTACAAAAATGTAGTAAAAGTCACATATTCTATTACTTTATGTTGGTGGGGCCCACAGTTACTGTAACAGAATATGTGACTTTTGCTTCATTTTTGTAACAACATAGTCACTTTTCCACTCTAAAAAAGCACTTGATGTTGGAACTATTTTAGGAAAAACTACATGTGTAATTTTACACCTTAACCAAAAATAAATTTAGTTTTGCTGTTATTATTTATTTCCTTTTAGTTTTTTTTTTCTCTCCAGCTATAGAGACAGCAACGTTTTGGAATAGTAAAGAAAATTTAAAAACTTAAGCATTTTTTTAATCGTGTGGGGCTACCATAAATAGTGACATCCATTTGGCATAAGGACTAAGGTCACTTTTGCCACATTTGAAAACTTTATAGTCACTTTTACTTTAAAAAAGATTTATAGTGGTGGGTGCACTTTTGAAAAAAGTTGGTGGTTATTTATGCCCAAATTTTTTACTTTTACCCCTTATATGAGAGAGACTTGTGACGGATAATAAATGGATATTTAAAAATCACATTTTTATAAGGGCGAAATAGAAAAAATTTAGGGAGAATTATACTCAGGTCCCAAGGAAGAAAAAAAATTATAAAAAAGTCCCTTGAAATCATAAAATTACAAAAAAGTCCCAAGAGAATTTTTGTTGTAAATACATACATTTCGTGTTGTAAATACATACAAATATTTACAACAGGAAAAGTATATATTTACAACAACACGAAAAGTAATTTTCATTCCGTACAAATAATATCAAAAAAGTATCAAACCATTTACAACGGGAAAAGTATATATTTACAACAACATTTAAACACACGATCATTTACAACGAAAAAAGTATGTATTTACAACGAAAAAGTATGTATTTACAACAACATTTAAAAAATTCTGTACAAATAATATCAAAAAAGTCCCAAACCATTTACAACAGAAAATGTATGTATTTACAACAGGAAATGTATGTATTTACAACAAAAATTTCCATAGGACTTCTGGGTAATTTTGTGATTTCAAGGGACTTTTTTGTAATTTTTGTCCTTTCTTAGGACCTGAATGTAATTCTCCCAAAAATTTATCAACTTAATACACATTAAATAATTTAACGAATATTCATTCATTTGTATGAATTACTTAACAACATTTCATATTTTTTGACAGGATGTAGTGCTTCATTTAATTACTAAACATATAGGACAACTCATTTATAATAAGAATGTAGAAGGTATACTGCTACAGAAAATACCTTTTACTACCCTAAAAAACATTTGTTTTTGAAAAAAAAAAAAACAGTAAAAAATATAAGCGGTAGCATTTTTGAAATTTCCTGCGTGATTTTTAATATCTGTTTATGTTAAAACGGACGTTATATATATATATAATTAAACAACTGATATAATTAAACAACTGATGCCAAAAGTAAGGCTTTTGGTGTCTGTTTGTTAGAACAAACTCTAAAATATTGGGCTTTAGAGTCCGTTTTTTTTTTTTTCAAACGGATGCCCAAACAATGTCTTTGCAGTCCGTTTTTAATAAAATAGAGACCAAAGACCTTTAAAATCTGGAAGACCACCATATCATGGACTCTTCCTCTATTCTCTCACGGTAAAGTCTCTCTAGGCTCAGACCTCCATTGCATCCTCCTCCTCCCTCTCTTGCTCCGACTACCACCTCCAATTGCGAGACCCCTTTCCTCCTCCATCGCGACCCCCTTCCTCCACTGTTGTGACTCCTCTGAGCTCTTCAATGTCACACCTCTCTTCTTCACCACCGCCTTCAGTCGTGAGAACCCTTTCCTCCTTGACAATTGAATATTATTACACTTAATTGCATCCCTTGTTTAATCAATTTAGGATTGTTTAGTACATAAATAAATGACTTTTATGCTTAATTGGACTTTGAGTTTTTTATTAGAATTAATTCATTTCAATTATAAAATTTCAAATTTACAATGCTTCGTTATTTGCACCATAACTTTTGAATCAGATATCCGATTAGCCTCACTCTTGTTTCATGTTTTAGATGATTCATAGAGCTAAAATTGATATGAAGACTTGAAAGGAAAATTCGGACAATAATGCGGTCAAAATTGGAGCCAAAGGCAGATGTATTTTTTTGGGATTTTATTGGGCCTGAATTTTGTAATTAAAGACCTTTAGTTATGTATTTTTCGTTTTGGGCCAAACTTGTGAGCTGTAACATCCGTTCTAAATGCGCCTTTATTTATCAGAGTTATAGCGTACAGGCATCGAAATGATTTGGAAGACTTAGTTGTGGAATAAAACTTTAACAAAATAACTTATTTCGAAAAGATGAGGATAAATTTTTCGCGAACGATATCTATCCCATAGTGGGATATTAATACATTAATCCAAAATAGACAAATGATAAACGATAAATTATAGTCTTTCTACTCATATTTTTTCAAAAAGGTCCTTTTGTTGTAACCCTTAAGCTGCATCTTGCCTCTTAATCCCGAACCACTACCTGTTTCTTTCATGCGGTCTGGAGTTCAAATGAATGAACCCCAGTGGTAACAGTTAATCTCATATGCTAGTATGAAATATAAATGACAGTATAACACACGTATAAGTATAGAATAATTTACAGTAAATAAGTCGCACCGCCCTATTTTAGGACACGCAGCCCTATTTTAGGACTGCAACCCTTTAGGACACACAACCCTATTTTAGGACACGCAGCCTTATGAGACACGCAGCCCCAAATCCATAGCTAGGAAAACAAACTTGTAAATCATCTAGCAAACATGATCAGTCATACATGAATACTTTGCTTCAAGCTTAAATCCTTAACTTTGTCCGAAGGTGTTGGGATCAGTAGAGGAGTTAAAGTATGCTTATAAATGTTTATCATTGTCATTAGTCACTTCTGACATCTTAAAGTAACTAATTACGCGAATTATTTTTAGAGGATTAAAAGTGGTTATTAATCCTTAAAAATTCCCTTAATAAATAATACCTTTTTTTATTTTGTATTGTACTATATTAAGTGCCATGTCCCTAAAAAATGTTAAGAAGTGTTGTTCTTGTTACTTTAGAGTCTTTATAACCCTTAATAGACCAGTTATCCAAAATAAAAACAAAAACATTTACTTTGAAGGTTATGCACAATTAATAACTTATGTGACTATTTTAAGACTTATTGAAAATTCAGCCTTTAAAGTGATTCCAAATTTTACTTAAACCTTGATAAGTCTATTTTTATAAATTAAAGTCATCAAGTTGATCTAGGACTGAGAAAATTCCTAACTTTCGAAAAACATAAACAATTTCCTGAATTTTCCAGATTTCTTAACCAATCTTTGAAGAATCATAACTCCTTCAATACTTATCAGAATTCAACAAATTACCTATAAAATTAAACCTATATGTGTCAACTTTTTATATGGAAAATTTCACAAATTTTTTTGTTTTTTTTACTTGGTCCGAAAGGCCACATCATTTTTATGCTCTAGAAGCATACCAGAAATTTCCAGATTTTTAGCTCAACTTCCAAGAATCATAAATGAAGTTATAGACCTCCTTTTAAGGTGATAGAAATCTCGTTTTAAACTTTATTAAGTCTACTATTTACTGTAAACATTTCATGTAAAAACTCAAATGTTTGCCATTTCAAAATCAAGACCGAAAGTGATATGCTCTCTGAAAGTGCAGAAACGTTCTAGGTTTTTGGCTAAACTTTGGAAAATCATATCTCTCATTCTGCACGTCTATTTTGGGTGTTCTTTGGCTCGTTTTAAATATTATGATGTTTACGAAATCTCCACAAAATTTCAGGGTCAAAGGAGTTCGTTTGCCCTGGTTTTACCTTAACCAAAATTTAATGTTCTAGCTGCAAACTCCATTTCCAGATTCACGTCAGTTTATGATTTCATGCATATGACACATACTCACACATGCATATACACCATTTAAGCTTCCTCTTTTATTCTCTAATGGTTTGTGGGATTATCTAGACATTTTAGACATGAGAAACGAGCCAAAACTTCCTCTATTTTCAGCACCCATAAACAGAGTAGCATGCAGATCCAACACGTCATCTTAAGCTTTAAACACCAAAACCAATGTGCAGAAACATCAGAGAGAAATTTACCTTGTTCAGAACTCTTTTATGCGATAATTAGACATTTCCTTTCCAACGTCTTGTTCTTGGTCTCTCGCAGTGGCGGACCCACACTAGTGACAATGTGGGTAAGTGCAAACACAATATATATATAATTTGAAAGAAATTAATAACAATTTGTGAAAGTAGTGCAGATGGTTAATCCTCTGATCCCTCCTCTTAGTCACGTGTCACGAGTTCGAACCTCCTAAGTTCGTTTTACTCTCTCTTTTTTCCCATTTCCATTGTTCCCTTTCTCTTCTCCAAATTCGATCTCTGCCCTAGCTCTCTCTTTACCAACTCCTTCGTTTCCTTTTCTCTTCTCCAAATTCGATCTCTGACCTAGCTCTCTCTTCACCAACTCCATAGTTCTTTGGGTTTAGACCTCCGGGTCAGAACCCTCAAGACAGGGAATACTTCTTGCAGTCCCTACCGTTTAGGAAATTTCAGCAATCGGCTCCGGTAAAAGTTCTGATTCTGTCCTCTAGAACCATGCCCAGGAGGAGGAACGACTAGCTGGCTTTAGTGGACGACGATATTGAGGACGATGACGAGATGTTGCCGCCCCATGAAATCGTTGCGAGGGGTTCTAGAGTGTCACCGAAGACCACTTCTTTGGTGCTGGAAGGGGTCGGAAGAACCCTCATAGGTAGGAATCTTAGACAGGTGCGGAATGCTATATGGCGCAAAAAATGAGTATGTTTAGTGAACTTGGTTGTTAGGAAATGGAAATGGCAGTTGACCCTTCTAATATTATTTACAATTAGAATTCTGGGATCAAGTTTTTGACAACTTTTCAACTGGCTGCTACTATTTTTATTTTTAATTGTACCGAATTCTCATTCTCAACCCTGAAACACGTGAACCCTGTTTTTGCCTTGTTCCTGTGGGACACAAGATTCTTCATTTACTGGAGATTGAATTCTCTCATTTATCGCTTTGCTTTTGCCTAGATTAGGATAAAATTTGTAGCACAATGCAATGAATAGTCTGGTGGGAGTTTATCTTTAGCAAGAGACATTTTCGTTTTTCTTAGGCTCAAGACATATGCTTTGTAGATGAGTATTTATCTGTTTTTGTTTATATGAACTCTTATATTAAGAAATGAACTTACTTCTGTATTTCCTCTGTTATTTTTGCTTTGATGGCAGTTTAAGTCGAATGTGGGAAGCAATGTTTCAATGCCACAAGCTTCAATTTCAAATAATGTCAACAGCCTATAGTAATAGCCGACCGAGAATAGCCACACAATCTGAATCTTGTGCTTCTATGTTCTCAATTCTCGTGGTGATTTCTAGATCCCCTCTCTGTTTTCTTTTCTTTTATTGTTTATATTCTTTTGTTTTTTAATGCATTTAAAACTTTCCTTAAAAAAATTTTTCGGGGGCACCTGAATCCCATCACTAATTATGCACCCATAAATCTAAAATCTTGGGTTCGCCACTGGTTTCTCGTCTCTGCTGTTTTTTTTTTTTCTGCGTTCTCACTCTTGTTTCGGTTTATCTAAAACAGAGCAACCCAGCTGTGTTTCTGTCTCCTTTTCTCTCCCTCGGCCTCTCTCCCACTCTCAGCATCACACCCTTTCTCAGCTCTCACTCTCAGACTCAACTGGGCCGAAGGAATGAATGAATAAGGAGCATGGTTACATACATATAGGTACCCTTAGACCAGTTTGAGAAAAAGAATGGACGGACCGGAGGGTATTCAACGCTGGGTGAGGCTCAAGAATAAGTATGGTGTTCTGCTCTTGCGTGTACAGTAAAGTCGAAGATTAGATACGCTAGTCTAATCCCTCTGCGTTCTAGGCGCTGTGATTTTCTCTGTGCTTGCGTGTTTCAGTTATTATATGTATGTGTGTGTGTATATGTGTGTATATATATATATATATATATCTTGGTGTTTTGCGTGAGAATAGGTGATAGAAGATAATGGGTTTGTCACGTGTTGGGCCGAAAGCTATTGTTTTTTTTCTTTTTCTATTTTATATTCATATTCCTTTTTGTTGTTCACGAGCTGAGCCGACGAGAGGAGAGTGAGAATTAAAATGGAGAATTGATTCTGCATGGAATGGGCTGAAATGACTAAAGACTAATAATGAATTGAGTGGTTTATTGAGTATTTGAAGAGGGCTGCACGTTGGCCAAAACACAATGGATTTGGAGGTAGTATATATTTATATATATGAACACTCAATTCCCACGTTTATATACCATTTCCCAATTCGATTACAACATTGAATAATTGATGGAAATTAATCTTTATTTATATTCAACAATTTTTTTTCCTTTCTCAATTAATTCTTTTAGGCCATAAAATATTATCTCCAAAATATTCAGGCCACAAATTATTCCCAATTGATTGCCTATAATTTACAGGAAAATATATGCCTTAATCTCCAAGTATTATCTTTATAATTTATCCAGGCTAAATTTTTCATAAATAATTCCATCATAATGATTCTATATCCTTGAAATATTATTTCATAATTTTTCCCTTTTTGTCCCTTGGCCTAAGATATGGCCTTATTCAAGAATGTCACACCTCCTGAACCGGGCTTACACATCTGCCTAATTTAGGCTTATTCTCAAGTTTCAATGCCCAAAATGCAGGATGTTACATGAGCCCAGTCTGTTTTCAATTAGGGTTTTAACCTAGGTTAGGAGAAGCACATCAGTCATTACGTTTTTACACATTTTTGGATTAAATACAAAATTTCTCATTTTCTCTGCGATGTTCTTCACGTTCTTCGTTTTTCCTAGCCATGCTTGCCTCAATTTCTGTAATCGGCCCATTTGAGGATTCTGCTATCCAGAGGACTCGTTCTTAAATCGGTAATGAACTCGTTTTTGTTTTGTATTATTGGATTTGATTTTTCTTTCGGATTGAGTGTTCGATTTAATGCCCAGATTGAGATATCCCAAGGACTGAGTTTGAACCAAGTTGAAGTGATTATTGTGTGATCACATAGTGACACGCCACTCGTTCGAGTCGATTCTAGATGATCGTCCGGTCAAGGAATTTTCTGTACAAACGCAGAGATTACAGCTTGTCCATAATCAATCACGAGTCGGTTGTCATTTTGTTTTCGTCTGATGATGGAAAGTTGTGGAATTCCTTAATTCTGGGTTGACCATTGTTTTAATCTGATTAGTTTTGCTTTTGCATTCTGTTTTAGTTTCATTCTAGTTTGTATTCTGTTTAATCTGAAAACCCCTAACCATTTGTTTCATTGTTTTTCTGTTTCTACGGTTCAAATTAGACCCACTACGAATTCCTTGAGATAAACGATCCAGGTTCGCTACACTGCAATCTTTATTGAACTTGGTTATTTTGTGAGAGCCTGACAACTCTCATCAAAATTTGGCGCCATTGTCGAGGAATTTGCATCGATCTAGTAGTCACAAGTTAACAGTAGTGTAGTGTAGTTTAGTTGGTTCAGGTGACTGGACAAAATTATTTCACACCCTGCTCACTCAGAGCAAGTCTTTTCCACAAGGAATTAGTCATTCTAAGCAAGACTCACTCCCTTTAGTCTAATTCCATTATCTAGACCACTTTTCACTATTTTTTTTAGTCTCAGTGGGACATATCCGGTATTTCATAATTTGTTAGGATTTCTACTAGTACATTTTGAAGTATCTCTGATTGGCCTGAAATTTGGTGGGTTGCAAGAAAA
Organism: Acacia pycnantha; assembly: GCA_025563575.1. NCBI lineage: Eukaryota > Viridiplantae > Streptophyta > Magnoliopsida > Fabales > Fabaceae > Acacia > Acacia pycnantha. Next base: position 374,667 of record JAMWYP010000050.1, on the reverse strand, counting down.
TTGTCTTTTGATCATGATACATTGCTCTGCCTTGTAGTATTCATATTTTGACCAAATTTCATCGTTTAGACAATTTTTTTTTTTCAATTTTTGAAGTTTCTTTTAATTCATTTTTAGGTTTGGGAATAATCTAGAAGTGTTTTTGTGGCTATCCCAAAAATTTTAAAAATCATTTAGTAGTGTTTTCGCATTTGTTTTGGTTAATTTCTAGTATAGGATTGTGTTTTTGTGTCCTTTGCTATTTTAGTTAGTTCTACCTTATACTGTATGTGTACTAGGAGTACTACTAATCCAGAAGGCTTATTAGGAAGAGATCCAGAAATAGAGAGAACCATTCTTGCTGCTAGAAGGGCTTTCAGACTAAGTCATTGGATTACTACTGAATTTGATACTAAACTTGATTCTGACTCTGAATATTCTGATTGTGTTCATTCTGTTGATCTTTCTAGTGGTGTTTCTGATAGTGTTTCTGGTAGTGTCTACATTGATTCTAGTAGCAATTTTGCTAACTCAGAAATTATAGTAGAATAAGAAAATCGCCCTACTTTAAAGGAATTGGCTACACTTGATGTCAATTATCAGCATTTGTGCATTACATATCTTGAACTTGCTGCTAATTTTGAACTTAAATATGGTCTTATCCATTTGTTGCCCAAGTTTCATGGTCTTGCAGGTAAATGTCCGCATAAGCATCGAAAATTCCACATGGTCTGCAGCATGATGAAACTGCAAGCAATTGATGAGAACCACATAAAGCTGAGAGCTTTCCCATTTTCTCTCAATGGTATAGCTAAGGATTGGTTATATTATCTGTAACCATTGATAAGTGTAGATTTTATAATTAAATAGGTGTATATTTTATGGTATAATGAATTGGATTTATTAATATTTTATACCTATTTAATTATCTTTTATATATTTATCTATCTTTTAATTAAATATAGAATAAAAGAATATTGTAATAGAAAATCTATTGATATTCTATTTTATTTCGTAGGAGATATAATGAGATCTAAGAGAGGATAAAATATAGGAAGGGCGCACCATTATTGGGCAATAAATTCAATTAAAAAGGATATAGTATATGATATTATTATATTAATAATAATAATATGTGAAAATGATGGAACCCACGTGAGAGATGGATGATCAGATTCGGAAGATAGGATATATCCTATCTTTAAGCAATTGGAATAATGTCGTGGGACCCGCAGCAAAAGAAAGCTAAAGTATAACTATTAAAAGGGTGATCATGCACAGGGAATGGAGAACGGCACGCACACCACGCAGGCTATATATATAGGCCGAGGACGCACAAAACAAATAGACGCATCAGCAAGAAGAAAAAAAATGGAAGAAAAGGAATCTTGACGGCAGAGAGGAACGATTGAAGAGGAAGGGTGTGCATGGTAACGCTCCCAGAATTGTTTTTTTGTTAATTTCTGTTCCCCGGAACACAAATGGATGAGAAATCTGTTTGGTAAATCCGGTTTTTTATTTGTTCCCGGAATGAACCGGTTCCTTTTTGTGTGCTGGGGAATAGAAAAAAAAAAACAGAAAATTCATGCTTTTCTATTTCTGGGCACAAAATCAGAATTTATTCCTCAACGTACAACCTCTCTTCTTTCTCTTGAAAACCTTTCGCAGTGTCAACTACCCTCCCCACCGCCACCGCCGCCACCACCCCCACCGCTGCCACCCCCACCTCACCGCCACCACCACCACCACCACCCCCACCGCCACCACCACCCTCGCCGCCGCCCCCACCTCATCGCCACCACTGCCACCACCATGACCGTCACCGTCGCTACCACCGCCACCGCCGCCGCCACCACCACCACCACCTCACCGCCACCCCCACCACCACCACCCTCGCCGCCGCCACCCCCACCTCACCGCCACCACCACCACCGCCACCGCCACCACCCTCGCCGCCGCCCCACCTCATCGCCACCACTACCACCACCATGACCGCCACCGCCGCCGCCACCGCCACCACCACCCCACCACCCCCACCACCACCACCACCCCGCCACCGCCCCCACCTCATCGCCACCACTACCACCCCCACCGCCACCACCACCACCCCCGCCGCCGCCCCACCTCATCGCCACCACTACCACCACCATGACCGTCACCGCCGCCGCCGCCGCCACCGCCACCACCACCACCACCCCACCCCCACCCCCACCGCCACTACCACCCTCGCCGCCGCCCCCACCCCCACCACCCCCACCACCACCACCCCCCGCCGCCACCACTACCACCACCCTCGCCGCCGACCCCACCTCATCGCCACCACCGCCACCACCATGACCGTCACCGCCGCTGCCACCGCCACCACCACCACCACCACCACCCCCCACCTCACCGCCGCCACCACCCCCACCACCACCACCCTCGCCGCCGCCACCCCCACCTCATCGCCGCCACCACCACCACCACGACCATCACCGCCGCCGACATCGCCACCGCCACCGCCACCCCCACCTCACCGCCACCACCACCCTCACCGCCGCCGCCACCCCCACCCCCACCCCCACCTCATCGCCACCACCACCACCCCCTAAATAATTTTTTGAATATAAAAATTACATAAATAAAAATAAAATGTGTTAACAAACGTAATTCTGATTCTCGGAGTAAAAATAAAATGAGTTAACAAACGTAATTCGGATTCTCAGAACTCTTCCCGAGGCACGAATCGAAAAAAGCGTTTCATCTCGAAGCGTGTTTGGAGAATGAATGGTTGCCATGCACAGCCGAAGAGATCTCAGCAGTGCACATTCATCAACGACAATAGCGAGGAGCACTGAGGGAGTCTTTAAGAGTCTTGATTTCTCATTTCTTTTCATTTTCTGTCTAAATCTGAATATTATTTTGCTTTCATGGGTTTGGTTATATTCATGTGTGGCTAATTTTCTTTGCAACCTAGAGTAGTTATATACTTATAGGTGGATTGAATTTAGTTTTCATTGTTTAGTTAAATTTGATATTAATTTTGGTTACTTAATCTTGTTTAGATTTATCTATTTAGTGACTGGCCATCATTGAATATGAATTTGAGTATTAGGATTTACCTTGACGAAAGGAATTTTAATTAGGCTCTGAGATTCAGTAATATGAGATTAGATTACGATTTAATTTGTGGTTAGGGTAAACATATACCTAATGGCCCCATATAATTATGTTAGATATAACAAATTATACTTAAGAGAGGGTTGTAAGTGGACCGACAGACACTTATAGCTATTTATATTCGAGATTAACAAAATTGATTTAAGGCTCATTAAATTAATGAAAACAAGGTTTATGAAGCTAATAAGGGATTGGTGACTCTGGATTGCTCGTTCTTATTATTGAAATTTGCTCTTTTTGAAAGTTCTTGTTTCTATTAAAATTCTTTTTACTATTTTTGAAAACAATTCTGATTTTCTCAACGTAAACGAAAAAAAGGAAATTTAACACCTAATCATTAGTTTGACTGAGTCTCTATGGGATCACTACTACAAAAAAGCCTTACAGCGTCTCTAAAAGGCGTCCTTTTTTAAAAAAAGGAAGTAAAAACTAAAGGCGGTGGCATTTTTGTAATTATATGTGAGAAAAACTAACTTTTGACGTCTAAGTTTGTTATTTAGACGCCAAAAGAATCACTTTTGGCGTCTAATTTTAAAACTTAGACGCCAAAAGTGATTCGAAAAAGAAAAAAAAAGCGGTAAATGAAAAGTCTGGCGCCAAAAAGCATCACTTTTGGCGTCTAAGTATACAACTTAGATGCCAAAAGTGATTCAAAAAAGAAAAAAAAGCGGTAAATAAAAAGTCTGGCGCCAAAAAGTATCACTTTTGGCGTCTAAATAAAAAATTAGACGCCAAAAGTATCACTTTTGGCGTCTAAGTTTAAAACTTAGACGTCAAAAGTGATTCAAAAAAGAAATATATCACTTTTTAATTGAAATATGTCCTGTGATTCTCATCAGCCGTGCCTTCGATCACTTTCTTTCTCCATTGCCTTCTCTCATCTCATCTCCATCGGCTTCTCTCTTTCATCTCGCGTAGCTCGCCGGACCACAGCCAACTCCATCGACTTCACCATCTCCCCGACTTCTGTAGCTCGCCGGATCTGCCTGGGTCGTGATGAAGCTCGCCGGATCTGTGTCAAAGCTCCAAACGCCGGTGGTCTCCCTCCGTCCGTGCTCCCTCGATCTCGCTCGATCTGTGTCTAATGTGTGAAGCTCCGGTGAGATCTATCTCTAAATCCGTATCTATCTATTTGTTCTTTTTCTGAGATTTTGTTGAAGTTGAGATCTGAGATTTTTGATTTTTTTCTGTGATTTTGTTGGAGTGAAATTTCTATTTGTTTGTTTTAAGAATTGAGATGATATTGTAAGAATTTTTATATTACCTGAAATGGACTTGATTGTTGTTGTATGTGTCATTCTCATATGCAAACATTAATCTACTTTGAGATGTTAATAGACTTTCTTCATGTTCATTTTCAATGTTGTTCTGCGATGGGTTTTTTTTTTTTTTTTAAATTGGGCACTTTTAGCGTCTAATTTAATATTTGGACGCCTTAAGTGAAACTTACGGCGTCCTAATTTTTCTTAGACGTCGTAAGTGAAGACTTACTACGCCCCCACGATAGACGTCTCGTAGAAATAGGACGCCAAAAGTGCAAAAAATAGGACGTTGTAGCCCTATTTTGTAGTAGTGGATGACCTTGATTTGCCACTTACTATTTTCATGACCCGTACACTTGCGGTGCTTAGTTAAATTTTGGTAGCATCAACCATCATCCATTAGAAGCTGGACTGATATGGTTATTCCTAGAGAGGCTCTTTCCTGCCTCAAGAGCTACTTCTATTCGAAAAGAGATTAGTGGCATAAAACATGCCATTGGGGAGAACATGCATGAGTATTGGGAGAGGTTCAAGCGATTATGTGCCAGTTGTCCACACCACCATATCAGTGAGCAACTACTGATTACCTATTTCTATGAAGGTTTATTACGAATGGACAGAAGTTTGGTGGATGCATCAAGTGGTGGGATTTGAATAGCAAGACACCTGAAGAGGCTCGAGACTTGATATCCACTATGGCTGTTAATTCTCAGCAGTTTGGCATCATAGCAAATAGTACTACTATTTACCAGAATCAAGATCCTCCAGTCCAATAAAATTCCCAGAAATCTGGTTCCTCAAGTGCAGATAAACTGATATTAGAAAACAGACTTGATGATATGACCTCTCTAGTAAGGCAGTTGGTAGTGACACAGACAGTATAGTCTTCCCTTCTTCAGATCGGATGCTCGTGTGGATTCTGTTATGATCCTTATCATTCCACTGATTCTTGCCCCACTTTGCAAAATAACAGCTCCCTAGACCAATCAGTAGCTGCATTGGAAGTTTTTCCATGAAGGTCATAGTACTAGTAGCAAAATAATGCATTTTCTAATACTTACAATCTGGGGTGGAGAAATAACCCAAACTTTCGGTGGAATCAGAATCAGAACAAAATGTAGAGAACTACAATTTTTTTAACCTCTAATAACTTCCCATGATCTAATGGTAAAAAATTCTTCATCTCTTTTTTCGTGTTTAGAGTCAGGCCGCCTTCGTACAAAGGGGGCAAAATAAACATGACCGTTAATAAGGACAAATATCCGTCACTTTCAGCTCTAGCTAGGTGGGTCCCACTTGTGCTACACCACCTCTTCCTCCTCTTCTGACCAGATGATCGAAAAGCTTGACCCAACACCAAAGTGTTGCCTCCTGCCCCTCCTTTACTCCCGACCACCTCCGCCGCTTTTCTCTTGTAGGCACAGCTTTTGGATTCAGGGAACTTGGTTCTGAGAAATGAATAGGACCAGGTTGTTGATGATGAGGAGTTTATAGGAAGAGTTTTGATTATCCGAGTGATATGTTCTTGCTTAGAATGAAGATTGGGTGGGATTTGAGAAGAGGGATTAACCGGGAATTGAGGGCGTCGAAGAGTTGGGACGATCCTTCTATCAGAGACTTGAGATTGAGTATGGTGGTTGGAGTGACGTTGGAGCTAGTAATGTTGAAGGGAGAAGAAGAGTGTTATAGAAGTGGGTGATCCTTGGAATGGAGTTATTTTCAGTGGCAAAACTATACCAATCTTTGACCTTCACTTGGTCTCATAAAGATGAGGTATTCATTTTTCTTGGCTTCATATCGCTAAGCTAAATTTTTATTTGAAGTCATTTTTTACTTTGGAAATATCAAATGAACGGAGATATTTTGCTACTTCCCTTTCTTAAAAGATATCCGTTTTAAAAAAAGGGAAGTAAGAAGTGAAGGTGATGACATTATCATAATTATTTGCTTAAACTTTGAGACTATAGGCATCCCAAACATTAATTTAAGACACTTAAAATTAATGTAGGTGTCTGATGAAGACATTTTATCGTTAGCCTTGGGGTCCACAATCAACAATTAACCAAGGATTGCGTATAGGCAAACCTAGGATCGTTCTCTCTTTTCGAGGAGCCTTTTATTGAATCCTAAGTAATCTAAGTGTCATGCAAATGAAATGAAAACAAGGGGGGATTGGGTTTTTGATTTTTAAATTAATAAACTAAAATAGAAATGTAATTTTTATGAAGCAAAGATAAAATAGAAAATAAGAAAACGAGATTAATTAGATAAACAAACGATTAACCCAGAATTGGGATTCCATAACCTTCATCGGGCAAAAACATAATAATCGAATTTGTGATTGATTCTGGACAAACCGAAATCTCTGCATTTATCCAAAAACTCCCTCGACTAGACGATCGCCTAGCATTTGATCGAACTCACGGCGAACTCACTGTGTGATCGCACAACGCTCTCTGTAACCCGGTCCGACTTATGTCCTTGGGATATCAATTTAGGTATTAAATCTAATACTCATTCCGCAATCATAATCGGATCCGATTAAAATAAACAGAAACAAATTACGTTATCGATTGAAGTGCAGGCCCTCTGGATTCACATAATCCTCAATCCATGGGTCAACCACAAAAGCTTAGCTAAGTATGGCTAGGAAAAACTCAGAAGAAAAGATAATGTAGAATATATAATATTGAGAATGTGTTTGTAGCCACCATCTAATCCTCCTTATATAGGAGAGATGACTAAACAAAAATAGGAATCCCCTAACAAATAGGAAACCTCTAATAAATAGGAAATCTCTAAAGATTGGTCTTTTATTACAAAATTCGGGCAAAATAAAAATCCAGAAAAATGTATCTTTCTTTAGCTCCAATTTCGTCCATCTTCTTGTCCGAATCAGTCTTCCAAGTCTTCATAACAATTGTAGATCTCTGAATCATCTAAAAAAGGAAAGAAGAATCAGGCTAATCGGATATCTAGATCAAAAGTTATGGTGAAAATACTAAATCATTGTAAATATGGAATTTAATCATAATAAATGATTTCAATCCAATTAAAAGCTCAAAGCCCAATTAAGTAACAAAATCCATGATTTATCAATCAAACATTCCTAAATTTATTCACCAAGAGATAAAAATAAGTGTAATAATATTCAATCATCAAATTCCCCCACACTTATCCTTTTGCACTCCTGAGCAAAATTAAAAGAAAAAAACTAAAAGAAAAACTTCTTCTCTCTAACAATTGCCAAACTTTAAAAATTGAATAAAGGTTACAAAGCTTCTCAAGATCAACCAATCAAGACTGAATTTCTTTCATTTCAAATTACAAATCCTAGCAATCTCAATCAATGATGCTAATCACACAAGATGGCCTCTCAAGGGATGCCCTCAATCAATCTCTCAAGTGTATAGGGTTAATAAGTGTATCGCTCAAATTCTACTCAAGAAAATAGTCCTACCATAGGCTTGCTCAATTTCTACTTCTCCACTATTTTGTAACACATGCATGCACAAATCAAGAGAGCTTGTTATTAAAGGTTGTAATGGGGCTAGGGTGAAGGTAGGTAATAGTATGGAATGAGAGGCTAAGCACCAAAGAAATTAAAAAGAGCACTAATTAACACAATCATTCTCTATGTATGAAAACTTTTATTTCACTCATATATCTCTTTTCTTTCTATGTATTTTCTTTTTCTTTTTCTTTCTTTCTTTCTTTTCTTTTTCTGCTTTTCTGCTTTTCTTTCTTTCTTTTCTTTTTCTTTTCTCTTTTTTTTTTCAAGCCCTTTTCTTTTTCTTTTTTTTTTTCTTTTTTTTTTGTTTTTTAGAAACTATACTATATACATAATCTCAATGAAAAAATCAAATATCTCCCCCCCACACTTAAACTATTGCACTCCTGAGCAACCCCCATACTTAAACACAACCAAGGTGAAACCAATGCTCAATAAATTTTTAAGGTGCGGAATAAAATGGTTTTACGCTTAGGCTTGTAATGTGGTTTAGAAAAGAATGAGTCAAGAAGGCACAAATGGGCTAGCAAAGGAATCATAATGCAAGGGAAAAAGTTATTTGGCCAAAGTGGGGAAAATAAAAGAAAGAAAACAAGCTTCCATCATACTTATACACGTAAGTGAAAAATGTAGTTTCAAAAAGAAAAGGAGCAAGTTCTAGAGAACACAAATCATGAGCAGATGCACACATGAAAGAAAGAATGGCAAAAGATGAATTCCATTCATGTAGGCCCAAAATCTCACAAGGTCAATACCAACTTAGGCAACTAGCATCCCAAAATTAACTACCAAGAAATATAATTCAAGAGTCCAGAAATTCAGCCCCAAACAGAAGGATCCATCAAAACCAAGATATCAAAGTTCACAAGAGGTAGAGCAATCATAGAAAGAGAGTGAGTTATTCATAAAAACTTTTTATTCTACCTACTAGACTACATTATTTCTACTTTTTCTATTGAATTGTGTCCTCCCCGCACTTATCTTCCTCATACAACAATTAAACCCAAGTAATCATATGAATTAGGAAGAAAATAAGTGAGGAAAGAGACAACCTTTGTTAGAGTATCTTGAGTCGCTTGAAGGAGAAGTTCTCATCACCAATGAGAATCATGCATTGGTCTTTAAAAATATCTTCTCTCCTATTGAATTTCCTTGGTGGAGGCGGTTCTGGATCTATTGGAAGAGGTTCAAGAATGTATGGTAGAGATTGACTCTCCTGACGATCCTTCCAACAATGTGCCTGTAAAGAAGACAAGCAAATAGCAGCATCCCATCAAAAAATAGCAAGATGGAGAGATTTCAAGTGAATTAAGGGCATGTTAAGTTCCAAACTCTCCAAGTAATTATCACATCCAAGGAAATCAATGATACTCCCATCCGTAGGAGTCAAGGAACCAGTTATATTGTAAAAATTCTCTTGTGCTTGCAAAAAGGAAGGTATGGAATCCAACTTAGTATTGGAGTATACCACATCATCGTTGCAATCACAAGAGAGGGAAGGGAAAAGAGTGGAAGAATGAAGAGAATTTATCAAATCATCACCACCTGGAATGTGTAAAGATTCAAAACAATCATCTTGTTTTTCTAAATCAGGTGGCAAATCACAAGAAAGTATTTGTTGGAAAGATTCATCAACATGCAGGACTTTATCAATCAAAATTTCAGAATCTTTGTCACCAACAAGACTACAAGGAGGTAATCCAATGAGAATTTTATGCATCTTACATTCCAGGCTATGACTGTTCTCACTCACATCAACAACAAAATCCACAAGTAATGCAGAATCACTAAGCAATTCAAAATCACCAAATAATGCAGCATTAACCAAATTAGTGCAAACATTGGCATTCATGCTTGATTCAACCTTTTCAAATTTGACATGCTTACTATCATCAATAGAACAAGAGGGTGCATTCACTAAATGCTTTCTTTTGAAGCTCAACAAGTAAATGACATTTTTCATGATAACAATCCACACACATTTGATATTCCTCACAAGAGCATGAAAATATGTCATTCAATTTATCGCATTCATCCATAGTACTATGAAGAGAAGCATTTTCATCAGTTAAAGCATCACATGAAGAAATAGGAACACACTCATCAACAAGTACAATCGAATCACTACTACTAAAGCCAATTGGTTGAGCAATTATATTTCCAAACAATGGAGGGCATGAATTGCTTCATTAGTCAAAGTAATAGGAGAGTCTACTTCTAAAAGTATAGGATCATTACCAAATGGGAGAGAAGACTCTTCAATGTGCTTTTGTACTTGCTTCACTTCTTGTGCATGTGTGACCATGAGAGAAGGATTTTCTTGAAACATCATATTAATCATTTGTGATTGCTGCTCAATTTATTTTCCTAATCTCTCACTCCTTTTCACTTGTTGTTCCATAATTTTAAGCATAGAGTCCATTTCTTGATAAAAGCTTTCCTTATGTGACCACTCCTCATTTATAGCCCAAGTTGTTTGATTTTGGAAATCTCCAATGACTTCACAAATGGAAGGTTCTTGGTTGGGCACACATGGTTGAAAATGAGGTCCATAAGGTGGCTCAAATGGATATAGGGATTCATGAGATGGATGGCATGGTATGGAAGTGGGATGAAATGAAGGATGGTATGGTAAGTGAGAGGGTTGATGATATTGTTGGAATGGAGGTTGTTGGTATGGTTCATGGTATTGGTAGTGGAATGTGCCATCACATTCTTGATTGCCTACAAAAGAGTGAGAATTGAAAGGTAGATCATGATTACCATAAAACCAAGCCATGAAAGTTTAATACAATTAATTCCCAATGGTTCACAAGATAACTTTCTAACAATAAAAATTAAGAAAAGGAATCTAAGAAAATACAAATGCAAGTGAAAAAGAAATGGAGATTTTTTTTTTTTCAAAAATGATAAAATATGCAAGTATGCTATGAATTAACTTTTTTTTTAGTGAATTTGACAATTAAATCACCTAGGGAGCCAATTACTTAGCTCCCCGGCAACGGCGCCATTTGATGAAGACCTTTTATCGTTAGCCTTGGGGTCCACAATCAACAATTAACCAAGGATTGCGTATAGGCAAACCTAGAATCGTTCTCTCTTTTCGAGGAGCCTTTTATTGAATTCTAAGTAATCTAAGTGTCATGCAAGTGAAATGAAAACAAGGGGGGATTGGGTTTTTGATTTTTAAATTAATAAACTAAAATAGAAATGTAATTTAAATGAAGCAAATATAAAATAGAAAATAAGAAAACGAGATTAATTAGATAAACAAACGATTAACCCAGGGATTCCATAACCTTCATCGGGCAAAAACATAATAATCGAATTTGTGATTGATTCTGGACAAACCGAAATCTCTGCATTTATCCAAAAACTCCCTCGACTAGACGATCGCCTAGCATTTGATCGAACTCATGGCGAACTCGCTGTGCGATCGCACAACGCTCTCTGTAACCCGGTCCGACTTATGTCCTTGGGATATCAATCTAGGTATTAAATCTAATACTCATTCCGCAATCATAATCGGATCCGATTAAAATAAACAGAAACAAATTACGTTATCGATTGAAGTGCAGGCCCTCTGGATTCACAGAATCCTCAATCCATGGGTCAACCACAAAAGCTTAGCCAAGCATGGCTAGGAAAACTCAGAAGAAAAGATAATGTAGAATATATAATATTGAGAATGTGTTTGTAGCCACCATCTAATCCTCCTTATATAGGAGAGATGACTAAACAAAAATAGGAATCCCCTAACAAATAGGAAACCTCTAATAAATAGGAAATCTCTAAAGATTGGTCTTTTATTACAAAATTCGGGCAAAATAAAAATCCAGAAAAATGTATCTTTCTTTAGCTCCAATTTTGTCCATCTTCTTGTCCGAATCAGTCTTCCAAGTCTTCATAACAATTGTAGATCTCTGAATCATCTAAAAAAGGAAAGAAGAATCAGGCTAATCGGATATCTAGATCAAAAGTTATGGTGAAAATACTAAATCATTGTAAATATGGAATTTAATCATAATAAATGATTTCAATCCAATTAAAAGCTCAAAGCCCAATTAAGTAACAAAATCCATGATTTATCAATCAAACATTCCTAAATTTATTCACCAAGAGATAAAAATAAGTGTAATAATATTCAATCATCAGTGTCATAAAACATATTTAGGACTCCTAAAATTAATTATTTAGCGAATTTTGAAAAATATTTTGGCGCCAGAGAAATTTGTTGGTGTTCCAAATTTATTTTGAGATGTCTAAATTTTAGGCATTTTAAAAAATATTCAATAAGCCTAAAATTAATTATTTGGCATCCTGAAAAAATATACAGACGCCTGTATTGAAACTTTGGCGTCTTAAAACTTGCTCTAGGATGCCAAAAAAAATCCTCATAGTACCACTCCCCTGGCAAGCCTCTGGCATTTCTCTCACACAGTTGAAAACTCCCCTGGCGTCCTCTTCGATTTCTCTGACACAGCCGAGCAACTCCGCCTTACTTCCCCAAAGCCTGGCATTTATCCCTCCCTCTCCTACCGTTGCACCGCCGCCCTCCTTTCCGAAAGCCACCGTCGCTGCGGTCGTTCCTCCCTCCGTGTTCCCATCGTCCCTCCCCTCGCAGTCCGTGGATCCTCGGTAATCGCTCCGTCTCTCCCACTGTCGAACCTTCGCTGTTCATCCCTCCCCATCTCGATCTGTTGGACCTCTGTACGCCCTCCTCTCCCACCATCGTCACTGCTCGTCGAACCCAGTGAGGTATGCTTCCTTAATTTTTCATCTCTTTTTCACACTGTCTCATTCATTGATTCATCAACCAAGTAGTTTCAGTAGAGGTTTTAACCATGGGATTTTTTATCGGAATTTGGGAATTTGCTTGTGACATTCTCTTTTACCAATTTTGTTTTTGGTTTTAATGATGCTTCAATCTCATACTCAGAACCCACTCATTTTTTTAGTTAGACACGTGGCATGACCTAACTGTATTCATAATCTGTAACAGCTGTAGCATTTTGATGAAGAAATGAATTTATGTTGTATCTGAACCTGCCTTGTACAGTTTTATTGTGTCATGATGAGTATTGAAGTTCAATGGGTTTGCTTGTTGATTTTCCTTCGTTCTGTCCGATAATTTGAGCGCAGATTTGAGGCCTAAGACTCATAATGAGAGTGGCAGGGTCCAATTTTGTTTGATTCAGGTATATGATTTAATGATAGCTCTTGTCCATTACTGGTTCACGGGGACTTGTGAAGCATACCTAGAAATTAGGCTAAAAAGATCCAAATTTAAAGTATAAGAGGAGTTCAATAATCCATACGAAATTCCATTCAGGTATATGATTTAGTGATAGCTCTTGTCCATTCTCTGTTTTGGGATGTTGTTGATGGATTGAAAAAATCCTCATATCTCAACTTGTTTGTTTGAAAACAACTTGGCTGGGGCGTTTTGAGTTCCAAATGCTTCTTTTCATTGCCATCTATTTACATTTAATGGCGTTTGCTTGTTAAATTCTTAGTTGCAGCCTTTCTCATGATCAGTATGTTTTCCCTTTTAGTTTATTCATCGTTTTATTTGGTCCCTCAAAGCTTGTTTTGTGTCACGTCGGTCCTTTTAACCTCTAATGCGTGTCATATGTATTCTAAGCTGTCAACTTTATAGACACATATAATTCCATGTGTAAGATAATTTTGGTAAATGGAGTTGATGGCTTATGATATATATGTTATGAATTAAAAGCATAGCTTTGGAACCTAGCACACAAAAGGAATGGGTGGAGTAGAATCTTTGGGGTTGCCTGTTGGTTGCTATGGACGTGGAGGAACAAAGCAATGTTTGAGGAGGGATTTGTGATGCCTGTAAGTAAAAAGGTGGTAGTTATGGGGCATGTAAAAGAAATTAAAAGGGCACAGGAGGAGTATGGGAGATTCAATGGTAATCAAATGGTGATCAATGTTGGTTGGGTGGCTCCGGGGGATGGGTGGATTAAGTTGAACATAGACGGAGCATCTAGAGGCAGGAATAAAATAGCTGGTTGTGGCGGATTGATGAGAAACAGTTGTGGGGATTGGATAGGAGGCTTTGCAAGGAAATTGGGAAGCTGCTTTGCTGTAAGGGCGGAACTCTGGGCTGTATTTGAAGGCCTAAAACTAGCAGCAAGGATGAATTGTCCTAACATAATTGTAGAGAGTGACTCGGTAGCTGTAGTAAACATGTTAAAAGCATCACAAACTGAGGGAGAAGCTGACTCCCGAATGCTAACTGCGATTTCTGATGTGGTAAAGTGCTTTTCAAATGTAGTGTTTAATCATGTCTATAGAGAAGGCAATGGATGTGCAGATTTGCTTGCTAGTCTTAGCTTTAAGCAGGAGGAAGTGCATGTTGCATTTGATTCTCCTCCTCTAGCAGTACATAGATTGTTGCAACAGGACTTGCTGGGTTATTTGTACCCACGCGTACAATTGTGAAGTATTGTGAAGTAATAGATATGGGCTAATGGCCCCGTTTTTACCAAAAAAAAAAAAAAAAACAAAAAGCATAGCTTTGAGAGATTAAATTGAAATAATAAAGAAACTTGAGACTAAAATACTGATTTAAACTTGACATCAATTCTGTGGCACATTCATTATCCTATGGATAAACTTATGTATCAAAGGTGAATGAGATATCAATTATTGGCTAAATTGCTTAAAGTTATCCAAGGTCCTGATGTTTTTTCAAGTAGTTTACCTTCTAGGAATACCTATTAGGAGTTGAGACTATAATGCCTTTGTTGACAACCATATTATAATTTGTTTACAATTAATTTAACATGTTAGTTCATTTTATTAATTTGTTTACAATTTAATAACCTATAATTGATTTGTCTTTGATGAACATGAATATGGCCAACTTTGATGAGTCACAAAGTGATAGAGATGAACCTGTTGTGAGAAGGTTAGGGGTAGCACAAAGATGGAAGCACTAGTTGTATGTCGTCAAGGTCAACAAGAGAGGTTGCATATGGACTTCGATGCCAATATGAATGCAATTGGTCCTGAGGAAGACAATTTCATTAGCTATTTAGGCTATTTGGGTCGAAGCAAAGTTTGCATTGTATACTCTACTTGGAAGTTGTTTCCACCGAAAATGAAGGAGTTGATTTTGGAAACAAATTTTGGTATGTCACTTTCGATATATCTACATTTGTATCTTTAGTCTTATTACTTAAAATGTAATTATCTTCTCTTTTACTGATAACTCTCCTTATTTTGTATATTTAAAGTACATTTTGAAGATATTTGGAGAGTTATCTAAACAATTTTAAGAGATTTAAATGAGATTACATTGTTAAAAGATCAAATCAAATTGGTATATTATTTAGGGGATTTTATTGTAAATATTATAGTTTTCAAATTTAAATAAAAAATACTTTAGTTTAAATAAAAGAAAAAAAATATATATATATATTCAGTTTTAATTAGTATTATTATTAGATAATTTTTCTTTGCTTTTGGAATCAGAGAATAGGAGATTGAAGGCAATTGAATAATAGAATGAAGTCTTGGGGGCCCACATATGAATTGAATTGAAAGACCTAAGAGAAAGCCCACGGATTGAAGACCAAAAAGAAAGGCAAAGGCAAGACTTTTGGGAGGTGGAATTGAGAAAGAAAGCAATGCATTTGGGGCCCACGAATTGATCCAATTTGCTATTGCTGATTTTCTTGGTTTTGTATCTTATTTGACTCTGATTCTAGTTTCTTATTCATTTGCCAGTATGCTATTTACTCTGAATTTTTCTGTGTTGTTCTGGATTTTTGTTAAAGCCATGCTTGGCTAATTTCTCTTTTATCCTAGGGTTCTTTTGACCCTTTGTATGGATTAAGACTTGAATATTCCTCTCTTTTGGTAGATTAATATATGTATGTGTTGATTTTAATCTTGGCTTAATGCTTCTAAATGATTGGCCTCCATTTAGATGATTTATTCACTTAGGTTTTGACTTGAGAGAGCTAATCTAGGTGTAGAACTTGATTGAAATCATGCTTGTCTTGAAGTTTACTTGATAAATGGATGGTTTGTTGGTAAAATAGAGATATGTTTACTAGCCTTGCATTGTCACATTAGGGTTGTTGCTTAAATATTGATTCTCATTAATTGTAGCAAGAGATTGTGCATTTTAATGAGAAAAGAAACTTGATTTTGACTTGAGAGAGCGGGTCAAGTGTTTTAGAACCTTAGACTAACACATATATATATTGAAATGCTACTAGAGAGGAAATTAACCAAGTTTTATGAAATGCAAAAAGGGAAAAAGAGCCCTAGGCTCAATTATCCTTGAATTTAAAGAATCAATTGCCTTTATCAATTTTATGTTTTAGAAATAGTCTTTAAAAATTCACATTCCAAATCAAAACTTTGTTTTAGCTCAACTTGATGAAATCCACAAAGCCTATTGCTTGACCAATTTGTTAAACAAATCCTCGTGGGAACGATACTTTATTTATCACTTTATTACTTGCGAAACTCGTACACTTGCGAGGCGAACAAGTTTTTGGCGCCGTTGCCGGGGATTTGTGTAAACAAATCCTTTGGTCAACCTTGGGCTTGTGTTAGTAAACTTTGCTTGAGCTTTTAGTTAGGTTTACAATTTTTCTTTCTTTTCCTTTATTGATTTTGTTTTAGTTTGATACTCGCTCGTGCTTGTTTCTCTTGTAGGTACCATTTCAGTATATGCAAAACTTGCATCCGGACGAATTGGTAGTGGAACTTGACGGAGTACCTCTCATTGAAGAAGAGACTGAATCCGCATTTGAAACCATGGCAGATGATGAATATGATAGAGCTACCGTCAATGATTTTGCTAGTCGGAATATGCAAGGTCCTCAATCTTGCATTCGGATGCCGGAAATGCAAGCACGTACCTTTGAGATCAAGCCGGTTATGATAACATTGCTTCAAATGCATGGGATGTTCCATGGTCTTTACAATGAAGATGCCAACAAGCACTTGTTGTACTTCTTGGAAGTGTGTGATTCTTTCAAGCAAAATGGAGTTCCCAAGATGTTTTGAAGCTACGGTTATTCCCTCTTTCTCTACAAGGCAAGGCTAGAGATTGGTTCAACAATCTTCCGGAAGGGTCTATCACTTCTTGGGCCGATCTTGAGGCTAAGTTTAGAGCTCGATTCTTTTCTGATGACAAATCATGGAAGCTAGGGATGAATTTCTAAGCTTTAAACAACATCCTGATGAGCATCTTTATGCCGCTTGGGAGAGATACAAGATGTTAATGAAGCAATGCCCTAATCATGGGGTGGACAAATGGGTTGTGGTCCAAATTTTTGTACTCGACTTAATCCTTCATCTAAAGCAATGGTTGATTCTATGACCAATGGAGGATACCGGAATGTTCCCGTGAATGAGGTGATTCGATTGTTGGATCAGTTGTCTGCAAACAATACCCAAGGCAATGATAGGAGGACTAACCAAGCTATGCCTAATGCAAAAGAAGACTCTTCCTCACAAATTGCAACTCTCTTAACCGCTTTGAATAAGCGTTTTGATGTGCTAGAGTCTCAAGTGCTAAAGAGCACTTCTCAAGGTGTGCATTCTGTTCATGCCACACCAATTGTATGTGATCAATGCCATGATGTCCATATGCCTAATTATTGTCCTCTTTACATGGCCACTGAATCTGTCAACTACATGGGCAAGTTCCAAAATCCTCAAGGCAACCCCTATTCACAAACCTACAATAGTGCTTGGCGAACTCACCCAAATTTTTCTTGGAGTCAAGGTAATAGTTTGAATCAAGCACATGGGTCTACATCTGGCACTAAGCCTATTCCACCCGGTTTTCAAACGCAATCAAGGCAGCTTCCTATTAAGGAAGAGGAATCTAAAACCGACAAGATGCTAGCTCGGATCTTGTCTGAGGTGGAATCTTCAAGGGTTGAAACTAAGGCTACTTTTTCTATCCATGAAACTGCTATTAAAAATCTTGAAGTGCAAATGGGGCAATTAGCATCACAAGTAAATGTTTTATCAAGAAGCAATCTTCCTAGTGACACAATTCCTAATCCAAAACGAGTTGGAAAAGAGGAATGTCATGCCATTAACTTGAGAAGCGGAAAAGTGCTACCGGATGTGCCTAGCTCAAGTACTCCTCAACCAAAGCAAGATGATCGGTGATTGTTGATGTTGATGGAGAAAGTGTAGGGGAGGAAGATGAAACGAAAAGAGAAAGCCAACCACTCCTACTTTTATGCCACCACTACCTTTTCCTCAAAGATTCAAGAAGAAAGAAGAAGATGTCACTAAGAAGAGAAGGCAAATTGAAGAAAATTTGCATGATGTTGGCAAAGACAAGAAGGTAGAGCAAGAGATGAATGATGAGAAAAAGAAAAAGTCAACCACTACTACTTTTATGCCACCGCTACCTTTTCCCCAAAGATTCAAGAAGAAAGAGGAAGATGCTCGGTTCAAAAGTTTGTGAATATGTTCAAACAACTCCATGTGAACATTCCTTTTCTTGAAGCTTTGGAGAGCATGCCTAAATATGCTAAGTTCCTTAAAGATGTTTTGTCTAAGAAGCGGCGATTTAATGAATTTGAGGCTGTGGCATTATCGAAGAGTGTAGTGCGATCATTCAAAGGAAGTTACCGGCTAAGCTTAAAGATCCGGGAAGCTTCTACATCCCTTGCAACATTGGGACAAATTTTAATGGTAAAGCTCTTTGTGATTTGGGTGCAAGTATTAACTTGATGCCTCTGGCATTTTCAACCAAGCGGGCTTGGGAGAGCCAAGACCTACTACGGTATCTTTGCTCTTGGCCGATCGAAGCATTTCTAAACCAAGAGGAATCATTGAAGATGTCCTAGTAAAAGTTGACAAGTTTATCTTCCCGTGGATTTTGTAGTGCTTGATTGTGAAGTTGATTGGAAAATTCCTCTCATCCTTGGGCGTCCATTCTTAGCCACCGCAAGGACTCTCATTGATGTAGAGAAGGGTGAGGTCACTTTGAGGGTCGATAATGAGCAAGTGATATTCAACATGCAAAAGCGTCAAAGTTTCATGATGATTCTGCTCAATGTTCGTTTGTAGATACATTAGATGCAGTTATTCCTCAAGAATCATGTGCTTCCAAGATCAAAGACCCTTTAGAGGCATTCTCGATTGGTGAGAAGAGCTTTAAGAAGTTTGATGAAGATGTTGTTGAAGAGCTCTTTCATTTTGACTCATTTCCTCATTCTAAACCAAGGACTATTGAACCACTTGAGCTGTTTGATGCCTCAAGTACTCCATTGAACTGAAGACTTTAAACTTAGCGCTTCTTGGGAGGCAACCCAAGGTATTACTTGATGCTTTGTTTGATTTTGTAGGACAGTTGAAAGCCCTTAATGATGTGTTCCAGTTTGGTAGCAAGGATTGAAAGCACAAGTCACGGAAGAATAGGGGAGTTCTCTTCTACTTTTCTTTGATTTGTTTTATTTGATTGTTGATTATATATTGTGTGGAAATGAGTCTTGGTCTTAGTTGGATGTGCATGTGATGACTGTTTGTGATGATCATGTTTACTTGGTGAAAATTTGAAATCTCTGAAATGGGTGTTACCTTTGCACTTATATATGATTGCTCTTCACTTCCATTACTTTTTGTTACTTGTTCACATTGAGGACAATGTGACATTTAAGTGTGGGGGTGAGGGTATCCTTGATTTTAACTTACTTTGTCCTCAATTTTTTAAAATATATATCATGGAAGTGTGAATAGTATTTGTGAGCATTATTACAATTGGGTTGATTTGAACATGAAGAGGAGTGAATTTGATTAGAAATTGATTCTATGTTCTTTGAATGTTAGTAAAGAGGTAAAGATTTGGTTTGGGTACTTTACTTTAGGATGTCAAAGAACCTGTGAGGAATTTGAGCCTTAATTGTTATCTTTCTAAGAGGGAGTACACCTATTGTGATTCCATCTCTAGAACTTGTCTTGAATCTCTTTTGAAATTGGAAATCCTATTGCATGCACAAAGAGGATTTAGGCATTCATTTCATAGCTAGTTTGGCCAAATGTCCATCCTTATCACATGAAAATCCTTTGTTCACCCCATTTGAGCCTTTTTCTTATTTTAATTTTCTTAAAAAAAAAAGAGAAAAAAAAATTGCATAGAATAAATAGCCCTTTGTTTGAGATATGTAATCAATTTAAAAGAGTGAAGGAGTTAGAAAATATGTGAATATAGTAAAAAGAAAAAAAAAAAAAAAACAAAAAAAAAGAAAGAAAAAAGAAAAAAGATTGGGATACAAAAAAAAAAGGAATATATGGAAAAAAAAATAATAATAGAGATTTAAAAAAAAAGAAAAAAAAATAGAGATCCAAGAAAGAAAAAAAAAAGTTGTTTATATATAGTGTTGGAAGTTTTTTTTTTTTTTTCTTAGTGGTTATTCCTTCATTATTCATCATGAATCTCATTAAATTACTTGGCACTAATTAAAGTATTTTCCCATACCATTTGATCATTTTCATTTCATTATCCTACCTTGATCATTACAACCTTGAGAAAGTCCTTTTGATTTGAGTGTGCAATGGGATAATGTATAAAGTGGAGATTGAGATGATAAACAAGCTTATGGTAGATAAGTTGCAATAGGTGGAATGGAGTGAAACACAAGCCCTAGAATATCTTGAGAGATGAGTGTAAACACTTGACTTGTGAGGGACATTCTATTGTGATTTATCTTTGCCAAATTAATTACCTTGCTACTTGCATTTTTGGAAGGTGGAAAAGATTTTTGAAAAAAAATTTGTTTCTTGAAAGTTTGAATTTACTTCAATTTTGTAGTGTTTGCTTCAAAAATTTTGCTTCCATGGTTTTCTTGAATTTGATTGTTTTAGAATTTTAAATCTTGAGGACAAGATTTGATGCAAGTGTGGGGGTGTGATAACTCTCCTTATTTTGTATATTTAAAGTACATTTTGAAGATATTTGGAGAGTTATCTAAACAATTTTAAGAGATTTAAATGAGATTACATTGTTAAAAGATCAAATCAAATTGGTATATTATTTAGGGGATTTTATTGTAAATATTATAGTTTTCAAATTTAAATAAAAAATACTTTAGTTTAAATAAAAGAAAAAAAATATATATATATTCAGTTTTAATTAGTATTATTATTAGATAATTTTTCTTTGCTTTTGGAATCAGAGAATAGGAGATTGAAGGCAATTGAATAATAGAATGAAGTCTTGGGGGCCCACATATGAATTGAATTGAAAGACCTAAGAGAAAGCCCACGGATTGAAGACCAAAAAGAAAGGCAAAGGCAAGACTTTTGGGAGGTGGAATTGAGAAAGAAAGCAATGCATTTGGGGCCCACGAATTGATCCAATTAAAAGACCAAAAAGAAAGCTACGGAAAAGAGATGGTGGGCTGGAGTATTCGAATGGAGATTTATGGGCTGAATTAAAAAGAGAGAAGATAGCGATGAGAAAGGGGGCGGCGGGAATGAATTGGAGAGGGAGGACGATTCGGAATTGAAAAAGGAAGAGCAGCCGCGAAAGGAGGAGAACGAAGAAACAGAACAGAGGGCGGAGAACGAGAATACAGAGGGATATTTTCGCTGGACTGAGGAAAGAAGAACAGAGCACTATTCAGCATCTTCAACTTGCTGCTATTGCTGATTTTCTTGGTTTTGTATCTTATTTGACTCTGATTCTAGTTTCTTATTCATTTGCCAGTATGCTATTTACTCTGAATTTTTCTGTGTTGTTCTGGATTTTTGTTAAAGCCATGCTTGGCTAATTTCTCTTTTATCCTAGGGTTCTTTTGACCCTTTGTATGGATTAAGACTTGAATATTCCTCTCTTTTGGTAGATTAATATATGTATGTGTTGATTTTAATCTTGGCTTAATGCTTCTAAATGATTGGCCTCCATTTAGATGATTTATTCACTTAGGTTTTGACTTGAGAGAGCTAATCTAGGTGTAGAACTTGATTGAAATCATGCTTGTCTTGAAGTTTACTTGATAAATGGATGGTTTGTTGGTAAAATAGAGATATGTTTACTAGCCTTGCATTGTCACATTAGGGTTGTTACTTAAATATTGATTCTCATTAATTGTAGCAAGAGATTGTGCATTTTAATGAGAAAAGAAACTTGATTTTGACTTGAGAGAGCGGGTCAAGTGTTTTAGAACCTTAGACTAACACATATATATATTGAAATGCTACTAGAGAGGAAATTAACCAAGTTTTATGAAATGCAAAAAGGGGAAAAAGAGCCCTAGGCTCAATTATCCTTGAATTTAAAGAATCAATTGCCTTTATCAATTTTATGTTTTAGAAATAGTTTTTAAAAATTCACATTCCAAATCAAAACTTTGTTTTAGCTCAACTTGATGAAATCCACAAAGCCTATTGCTTGACCAATTTGTTAAACAAATCCTCGTGGGAACGATACTTTATTTATCACTTTATTACTTGCGAAACTCGTACACTTGCGAGGCGAACATTTACCTTGCAGCAAACGTACGATGTTCCTAACAACAAGGAGATGTACAAGTACTGGATGGGGGAAGTTCGTCTACGTTGGAAAGATTTCAAGAACAAGCTCACCAAAAAGTATATTCAAGGGGAAAAGAGGAATAAGGATCCATGTAAGAAATATTCGTACATTTCTCCAGAGGACTGGAGGGAGTTTGTGGCGTGATGGCAAGATTCTGAATTTCTTGTAAAATTTCTTTAATATCTTATCTTTTATTTGAATCTACTTGACATAATAGGCTCAGTTTTCTTTGTTTTCGTGTCACAGGAAATAAGTCAAGCAAATAAAGAGACGCAAGCAGGAAATAAGTATTTGCATTTCATGTCTCGAGGTGGTTATAAAAAGCTTGAACAGAGGAAGATGGAAGATGAGTTAGAGAGAATGAAGGAAGCTTCCAAATCTGACCCTTCCAAGAATGTTCTTTATTGGTTTGATCCCTTGGATTACAGGCCAAACGGAGATATAAAATCCATGTTTAGCACGTAAGTAAATTTTTGTCTAAATCATTGATTAGTGATTTAAATGAATTGTTTTAATGTCTGTTCATTTTCATTTTAATGGTAGTGCATTCAAGACGTATAGAATTTTTGGTGGGAAACAAGAGGGTAAAAGTAAAGAACCGAAGTGGGTTTATCGAAAAGTAAGTAGTTTCAATTCAAGTTGTTTCATTGACAGAGTAGCTTTCGATATGCCTTTATTCATTTTAACAATTTGCTTTTGATTTATAGTGCCCTCGACAACTAGGAAACATTGAGTGCAGATACTATGTTATCCTTTATATGTATTACATCATTTAGAGCAGATGTATTATAGATTTTGAACCCGTACGTAATCACTCCTTGATTCTCAGATGATAATATTTTTGGTGTTGTATTTGAGTTGTTAATTAATTCATTCACTTCATTGATTTATCTTATACCTTGTTTTCCAATTTATAGATTTTTGGTAATGAGGAAGCCTACTTGGAGGAAGACATCAATTTGGTTCGAGACGTTTTAGCTGGACATCTTCTTCAACATATAGATACATAAAGTTTACTTCACATTTTTTGGCTGGATCAGGTGAGCTGCTTTTCCTTCACATTTTTTGTAACTATAATACAAATGTTTGAAAAGCTGCTTTGAGCCTTTATTTACTTTACATTTTACATTTTATACATTACTGAACTACATCTGAATATGTTATTAAATGATAGGAATAGTTTTTGCTGAGTCCTTCCTTGCTGCATCCTGTTTTGTTTGTGAAAATAAACTACATAAGCCATGTTGAAAACTTAAGATGCTATACAAATTGAGCTGTGATATTTATTTACACAAGTGGAATAGAGTTGATGAAAATGAACTGTGATGACATTCCTCAATAGATGGTTGTACTACTAAAGAAATTAACATATATAGGGCATTGCTTTCACTATCTAAGGCTTCAGAGAAGTTTCGTGAAGGAATTATCTTGTGTTTCAGGGCACTGCTTCTGAGTTTACATTCCTGTTCTGATGCATCTTGCTCCTGTGAAAAAATTCCCTCAACACATAGATATAGTTACTTTTTATATTTCTTAGTAGCTATGTAGACAACATTTTGACACTTTGTGGCGATTGTTGTATATAGTAGTAGTAGTTACCCATTAATTAGTTAGAGCTGGATGTTTCTTTATTGTATCAACATTTTGGTCTACAATAATCTGAACATTTTGGTTTATGGAGATGTTTGATGGCTTTTATAAGGTTTAATTGATGGGTAGTGAAAAAATACGTAGCAGTAATTTAATTTCTAAAAAAATTTTAATCACGGCGTCCTAAATAATATTTGGGAAGCCTTAAATATGATTTTTGGCGTCCCAAAACATGTTTCGAACGCCAAAAATCATATTTAAGGCGTCTAAATAGAGGTTTGGGACGCCAAAAATCATGACTTTTGCCACTTCTGTAGGAACTTTTGGCATCCTAAAACGTATTTGGGACGCCTTAAATATGATTTTTGGAGGCCTAAATAGGATTTAGGACGCCAAAAATGATTTTTAAGGCGTCCCAAATGGAATTTGGAACGCCAAAAATGATTAATTTTGGCCTTTTTGTATGCTGAAATTTGAACTTTTGGCGTCCTAAAATTGTTTTGGGACACCGTAACTTCTTCTTTAGGCGTCCATTATTTTTTGGGGATGTTGTATCTCTCCCTTATACTATGTCCCCTCAAAAGACGTCCCTAATAAAAGGGATGTAAATTGTGTCAAAATTAGGATATTAAAAACGTTTTTTGTAGTAGTGGGAGGAGGTGACATGTGGTGTTTGGTCAAGCTTTTCATCTGATAGGAGGAGGGAAGAGTTGAGGTAGTGACAACAATTGTCCTTATCAACGGTGGTGTTGATTTTGCACTTTCTTTTAGGAGAGTTTATGGATTGTTTTACATCTAAAACAATTTTATGATGTCAGAGACCCATTATAAAAGAGTTTGTGATTAGTTTTGCATCTACACCCTGTTTAATAAAGAGTAATTGTCCAATTTTCTTCAAAGTCCGAATTTTCCCCATAAGTTTTTTATTTTTTGGGTTTGTAATTACTCTATTTTTGGGTAAAATCCAAGAAAATATTGTTTTAGACAAACTTTTCAATTATACAGCGTAAAACCATTTTTATAAATTCACCTTGATCCTAAAATAATTCCCCACATTTTTCCGATTTAATTTGACCACTCTTGGTATTTTTCATAATTCAATTTCTCTAAAGATCCTTAATTAACCAAATTTTTAATAATTATCTAAAGATCCTTAATTAACCAAATTTTTAAAGGTAATTTTCTCATCTAAACCACAGTTAAACCTCAAATGTGGTCCTGTGAATTATTATCTATCTTTCCAGGTCTCCGGAAAGTTTTCCTAAAATCATGAGCATAATTTCTGAAACTGTCCTTTCTTACCCATGTTTTTTTAAAATTACGGTTTTCCCTCAAACCTGGATGGAAGTAATGCGATCTTGATTGGCGTGTCTACTGATTTATTTTTCCATTGATTTTATTTACCTGAATTTATTTTGCCATTGATTGACCCTTAATAACGTGTTTAGTCTTTATTTAGAAAGGCCGGACGTCACATTTTGTAAGTGAGGTGGATTATTTCACACATTTGTGGATCCTAACATCTTATTAAATATAAAACTTGTATCCTATGTTAACAAGTAAATAAATAAATAAATAAACATTCTATCCTAGTCTCACGCATGGGCTCCAAAAATTTTGATTTTGACATAGTTCAAATTCATTTTGGATTTGGGATAGTAAATTCACAATTTTACTCGTCACTATTGATGTTGAGATTACCAAATAAATTTAATAAATTAATCCTTAATACTTTATAAGGATTTTTTGCCTTAAGTAACTTTGTTTTACCTTAAAAACGTAATATCCTTGAAATGTTCTGGCTAAAAATTGTCTTCTAGCTATTTTTCGTGAAGTCCTTGAGGAAATGAGCCCTTAATCCATAACAAAACATTTTAAAATTATTTAAGTCACTTTTTGAGGACTAAACCTCTTCTTAAATTCTCTGTTCATAATCTTCGTTAATATTTTTAGGGCACTAAATAATCTTAATATTTATTTTTCTCCTTTCTTTCTTTAAAATTTTATCCAAAAATAGACTTTTTAGCCAATAATTTATATTTGAAATAATATCCCTAAACCTCTCTCTCACACACATGTGCGCGCACGTATGTGCGTGTGTGTGTGGTTGCGTGTGTGCGTGCGTGCATATGTGGTTGCGTGTGGGGGTGTGTGTGCGTGTGCGCGTGTGGGTGTGTGGTTGCGTGCGTGTGTGCACGTATGTGATGCTTTCTATGATGATTTCTGAACCAAACCAACTAGGGATTTGAATGATATCGATGTCTATATGGCGCCTTTGATTGAGAACTTGAAAAAGTTGTGGGAGGAAGACGTAGATGTGTTTGATGAAAATAAGCAAGAGTTCTTCAAACTACGTGTAATGATTTCCACCACATACGGTAAAACGAATTTCCTGCGTATGGAAATTTGTCAGACACTTTGTGTTAATTATTGAAGATAGTAGTCTTGTTGAGACTTAGTTTAGCTAGTGCTGAATGTTTTTGGACATTTGGTTTATGAGGAAGTGTATGATGTTTTTGTATAGGCCTAGCTAGTTGCTGGGTAGTGAAAAATATAAAGCAAAAAGTTTTTTTAAAAAAACTTACAGCATTTGTTTTTGGAAAATAGACGCTGTAAGTGGCTTATAACGTCCGCTTCTGGAGGAATGGATGTCATAAGTATCCACTTATAGCATCCCTTTTTTCTAAACGGGATGCTGTAAGTGCTTTTGGCATCCATTTTTTCAAAAACAGACTTGTAAGTGGCACACTTAGGCCTCTGTTTTTGAAAAACAGACATCATAAGCCCCTTACAATTTCAATTTTTTAACGGACGTTGTTTCCAAGTTTACTATGTCACTCACATATGCATCCCTTGGAAGGAACGCTAAAAGATGTTTTTGTAGTGGTGATATTATCGATTATTGATATAAAATAACATAAATTTGGAATACATAATGTCATTTGGTTTATGTTTGATTTTGTCGTACTCTTCCTAAAAAATGTATAATGTTATTTGTGATAAATTGTTATGAGTCTCACATTGCGAAATCTCACAAGCAGAGTGTGGTTTATAAGGTTAAGAGGCACTTTTTCCTAATAGGCTTTTCTTTTAGGATTGGGCTAGCTCTCCCTTTGGGCTTGTAGTCATCACATTAGTGCTTACAGTAAACGTCCGATGTTCACGAAGAGGACTACCCATGGAAGGTTTTGATCAGCAAGAGGCTAAGTGAAGTGCAATGGTGTGACAACCCTACATTGGAAAATCTCACAAGTGGAGTGGGGTTTACAAGTTCAAGAGGCTCTCCTGTAACACCCCAAACTCCATACCATTTATTGTGTCCGTTGACATGTAGTTTTAGGAAAATCAACGGAGTTTGAGGTGCTACATCAGAGTAATGCGGAACGGAGAGCATGCACTAACGTTTAGACAATGAGTAACTGATATAAAATGCCCAGGCATAAGCTGGTAAATTAAATGTTTCCCGAAGGAATATTCATGTGATACAATGATACAAAGCTTGTATAATTAAAACTTTTACATGATAATTATAAAATCTTAAATTAAGCCTTAACTAGACTTGTGGCTCGGAACCCAATACAGTTAATCAAACCTAATTAGCCAGGCCGGGTAAAGTCTAGTGGAAGTCTCCCCGTCTTTCACGACGACTTATGACTGAACCACATAGACCGACCATTTCTTAGTTTAAGCACCAAATGGTTTGAAACAACTCTATCAGATTCATGCCAGAAACTATACCTTTCTTCAAACTTTTGTCTCGGCCGGTGCCTTTCCATGATCCGTCCATCGGTGCCTCTTCACGGCTCCGTCCATGTCACCTTCTCAGGTCCAGATTTCCTTCTCTGAACCTTTAGTCAAGTCTGAGATTCAATCGAAATTGAATCCCAGGTCAGTTAACATCTATAATAGATATAAAAATATATGACAAATATTTATTATATATCAACATCAACCATACATAGCACACAACAAATGTAAGAATACAACAATACATAGCACACAGCAAATGTAATGTTAACAGCACAACAATATATAGCACATAGCAAATGTAATGTTTGCAACGTTTGCACTAACCAGTTCCACGACATCTCCTCGTGTCCTCAACGCTAGGAAAACAACCATATGGTATTATCATGACTATAACTCGCATAAAGCTGAATGTATACATGTGTCCCAAGCCCCATAACTTAGCAACGGTGCATGACCCAAGACCTAGTCTTGTCCATCACTCTATGAATCATTCAATCATATATAATCATACAAGATATAGATGATTAAAGTTACCAGTACGTGAACGTACCTTTCACTGAGCAGTTACCAATACGCCTGACCTTTGAATCCGACTCCAGACTTCCCGGATATCCTATACATTATTGTCGTATTATTATATGATATTGTGATAAATATCATATTCCTTAATTAGAATAATATCCTAAAGGGTTATTTCCATCTCTTTTTACCCTTTTAACCTTGGTGGATTGTTTATCCCATCTTTACCCTTATATTTTCTAAAAAATGCATTGCTGGATTTTCTGGGCAGATTTTTCACAAACTTTGAAATATCATAATTAATTCTAAAAAAATATTTTTTTAGTGTTGCAAAATTCCTCATGACCCTTGACATGTCTAGTTTCAAGGAAAAATATTTCCAGAAGCCAGAACATCAATAATAATTCCCAGTTAAATATTTTCTCAATGCTACCCAGTTTTAATCCCAGAAAAATGGCTTTACTTCAAAAATTCATATCTCCTAGTCCAGAGATCAAAACGTGACATATTTTATATATTTGGAAAGCTCTACATGTATAATTCATTCCTGTAAAATTTCATAATTTTTAAATATCGTTTCATACATAAAATAATATCTTTAATGTCACTTACTCTAACAGCTCAGTTTTCTGGAAATTCTCACAATCTTATTCCATTAATATCATAAATTATTTCCCAACATGTTTTTACCCCCATTTTGCATTTTAAATGCAATGGATGCCTTAAGAAAAAGTAAAGGAATTTTCCTAAAAATTTCCTAGATTAAACTACAATTTTATGAAGAACTAAAAACTAAAGCTCAAGAACTTACCTCTTGAAGAACCTTGCTTCTCCTTCCTCCTTCTTGCTCCAAGCCTCTCACTCTCACTTATGAGAAGATGTTTCTTGGTTTTGGTGTGAAGAAAGTGAAGAGGGGAGCCCTCTATTTATAGGGAAAATCTCAAGGTTAAAATGGTAATCTCACAAGTGATCCAAAGTTTCTTCTTTCCTTACAACCACTGGATCAAATCCACTTTATTAACCTTAATCCTTACCCTTCACTATAAAACATGTGCTTTTATTAATTAAATATAATAAACTCTCTCTCTCCCCCCCCCCCTCTTATCCTCTTCCACCAAAATCTTATCTAAATAAGCCCCCCACATGCTGCACGTTTTTGATGACCTTTGGGGCAGATTTAATAAGCTTTAATTAACTCCCTAATCAAGTGTTTAAATGCTCACTAATTACATGTGCCATTGCATAATTGATTTCTTAGCTTAACCAGGGTAATTAGTGCTTATTTAGACAAATATTATTTCATTCTCTTTGGCTTAATTATTTTCAAATATAATTAGCCCTCTTTTGATGCTTTAAATTTGTCTCTAATTAATTAGAACAATTATGCAATTCACCTTAATTAATTGCAAGCTAATTTGCCCATTATTTGCTAATTGACACTTAATTTGATTAAGTGTTTTATAATTCTTCCATGGCTCATTTATACTTAAAATAGCCATCATTTTATGTGACTCTATGTCAGATATGTTTACCAATTTAATATGGTAACATATCCCTAAAATATAAGATTTTCAGTAAATCAAAAATCGAGTATTACATCTCCCTCCTTTGTAAGTGTAAAATGATGGTTTTGTATTAAGAACCTTCATTTTTGTTACTTCATAAATGATAGTTATTAACTACAACTGTTATTTTTGTATTTGTGAGAATTTCACCTCACAATACATGACATGCGTATGAATAACCGTTACTTAGCGGTAACCGTTATGTAGTAAGCGTGTAAATGCGCAAATCTATAGTAGTGCATCCTAATCATCACCTAGTCAACACTAAACCTTGAGATTAAATTTTTAGGACATTACACATAAAGGCATAGCCAACTTCCTGCCCCACCGTCCGTATATGCAAAACGTCTTGTATTCATGTCTCAATGCAAAAAAGAACTTTGATATGAGGGCTATTTTATTTCTCATTTTGTCCGACAATAGTATTCAATGTTGATTCAATCATTTTAAATATCAGGTACTATGACACATGACAACAAAACATATTACGCGCGTGACGGAAGGCTTTGTAAACATTAATCAATTATTCAAAAGACGGGCAATGCCACCGAAACCTTGTGGACAAAAAGCCTCCAATTCATATCTGAAGTAAACCTGCTACCTAACATTTTGATTTCCATTACCTACCTTACATTTTTTAGGTGAACCTAACATTTATATGTTAACTTAATCTTTTTTTTAAAAAAATATTTTTTGTCATAACTCACACATATATTATATCATCTATAGAGAGTTCCAACTCACAACCTCATATTTAAAAAGGCATTATAAGGAGTTACTTGGTGTTAAAGGCCCTGATTCTTCTTTCAAAAAAAAAAAAAAAAAAACCTGCAGGATAGTTCATCAGACAATTTTCCCTAAAGCTATAGATTTAGCAATAACTCCATCTCTATTATAGCATATGGAATTAAAATTATATAAACGTAACACTACAACAATTTTAACCATAGTTCAGCCAATAAACTGTGAATCAGTATCATGACAAGGCCAATTAAAATCAAACATACAAAATCTAGAGAATATAATGAACACATAGATGATTTATTCGACATACATTGCCCATACATTATAGAAACACACACACACACACTGGCTTCAAGTTGTTTTGGTCAAAGATACGGTGACAAAGAGAAGCACAGATGTTGGTAACGACGAAAAACATCGTCGATGATAGCTTCTCCAAAGTGGCTCACAAGCATAGATTCAGTTCCAGCTCTCACTAGCTGTGCAACTTTGTATCCATCACTATTATTATCATTGAGTTCTTCACCATATGCAGCCTTCCAACTTAATTCAAATACCTCCAAGTGATTCAAAGTGAATGAGCCTTCTTTTTCAATCTCTAATTCCAATTCAGATGGGGATGGAGTGTACATAGGAATGTTGAATGAATCTATCTGATCTGTCTTTATGATTCCCTATACCACTCACCAAAACAAATTCTTCATCACAAATTTTGAAGAAAGTTGTATGTTTAAAAGTGGGCTACAAAGGTCGTTTCATACCATTGTGCTCTATCGATGATCAAATTTTTGAATAGATTGTTAATCAATACATATATAGTCAAATAAGAAAGACCCCTCCAATTCTTAGTATAGGACCTAATTGGGAAGTTAGTTTTAGTCATAACTGTAAGACCTATTTATCATATTCATCAGTTTAGCTAAACTACCCCTATTCAGTACTCCATCAACAATAATTAATAATTAAATGAAACAATGATTTAATAATGCACACATGTTACCTAAAAAGTGAGTAATTCTTGCTACTGTAGAGAAATTCATAAATAATACACATAGAGACACTCTATTGTTTTGAATAAATAATTTTAACCATTTAAAAAAAATTATGGACTTATTCAAAGTGATTGAGTTTTATCCTCCGAAAAATAGTCTGGTTAAAAAAACAAAATTCTAAATATTAAAAATTCATTTTAAATCTACAAACTAGCATCTCATGATGGCATAAAAATCATAATGAATTCATAAAAATTCATTTCAAATTTTTTTAAGACTAACTTTTGGTCTATTTTTTTCCAAAATGCCGATGTCTTTTTATTTTAAAGACGGATATTTTCTTGAATAACATTTCGTATCTCTTACAATTAACTAACTTAAATATGTTCATTTATTTAATGAAATTAGTTGAGCAGTTCTTACATTAAGACTAGAGGAGTATGTATGTACCTCTAACACCATGTCATTGAGTGCCTCAGCTAAAAGCTCGAAAATGTAGGAAGATTCATTGCTTGATGAGCCACTAGTGCTTCTTCCCGGGAGTGTAAGAACCATACGACCTCCTTCAACAAGTTCTCTAGCACGACATTTTAAAAACAATGAAAAATCTCTCTGAAATTGTCGGTTGTAAGCATCACGTACACTTAAAGGGCTTGTACTTGTCATGCAAATATTGCCCTTATTGTTTTCTATACCTTCAGGAACCTATAAGGTAATGAAACGATAAAATTAGTTGGAGAAGGAAAAAATTATACACTCTCCGGTTCTAAGAGCTAGAGGTACTAATTTGTAGAGATTAAAGAAATTAGTTAAGTTAGTTATTTGTAAAAAAAGTGTGTGAATTTCCCTAAAATATCCATTTGCACTGGAAACCATCCCTTGCTGAAAATCCCCTTACTAATCAATGTAAAGTTTTGGGAAAATAATTATAAATTTGAGAGAAAAAGTGGATTAAGATCTTATATATATTTAGGAATTAAGCAAACCCTTTTATTAGCTCTTATATTTAGGACAAGAAAGAGTACCTAATATAAAAAGGATTACTGAATATAATGTAAAATAGAGTGGTTTAGTATACATACTTGGGACATCCAATGAAGACTGCTGGAGGAATGAACAAAATGGAGAGACCTAGCAGGAACAATCCTATCATAAAAAGAAGCGGGAAGGCCAGTGATGTAGCAGGAACCGACCCCACCAACAACTCGACTTCGTAAGTTCTGTTTAAAGCATTCTAGAGACTTGAAAATGTTATTAAAGTCATTTCCTGGGAGATCATTCAGGAATATAATATATTCTGGAGATTCATGGCTTAGCTCTCTACAAAGCATCTCCACAGTCTCAATGAGTTTACAGGTCATAAACAAAGTGTTTGGTCCAGAAGAGCAACCCAAGTCTGCAATTGCTAGGCTTTTAGGGAGCTTTTCTTTGTAGATACTCCTTATAGCTTCATCTCTAATGGGCTTTGTTAAGGACATCACCGTTTTCTGTTTCAATATACATTATTGGTAAGTATATGAAGTAGTGTATTTTATGATGAAGCTATATATATACACACACTCATACAACATGCCTGTAATAAGGAATTGTTGGCATAACTTGCTTCTCCATTGCCTCCATTCATGTGAAACACTGAAGCCATATCCATTCTCAGATTTATATATATATGATCCTGGCTCGTAGAATCAAATGTTTTGTAGTGACTAAACCAAAACTTGCGGAGAGATATTTATAAGACGAGTGGTGATTGACAGTCCGAAAAATGAGTGGCTCTTATTAGCTTCATATTTTTAACGTGCATGCATCACGAGGGGCTGTTGGTGTAATACCCGGATAATTATTTATCTTAAATATTATATTGTGATAAATAATACCTATTGGAAATAGGTGAATATGTGGTCTCAAATTTTGTAGTGTATTTGCTTTGTTTTAATAGGGCAATTTCTCTTGGAATTAAAATGAACAAAAAGCCAAAATCCCTAGATACATTTATGGATCATAAAATACCCTGAGATTATTATAATATGTCTTAAGAGGCAATTAAATACCTATTAAAAATAGTAAAGTATGTTGTCTCTAATTTTAGTAATTTATTAGATTATTTTTCTTGGATTTAAAGAGGCAAAAATCTAATTTTATTTTGGGGAACATAAGTTGCCCTATGATTTTTAAATTAATGCATGAAGCATAAATGACCAATGTAAACTCAAAAGTTGTGAGAAAATAATTAATCAAATTTAAGAAAATTGCCAACAATTAGTAGATAATTAATTATGGCTAAGATAAGCAAGAAAGTGTTAAGTAAACACTTAAACAACTAATAAGCAATTAAATTTGCAAGGTATATGTGATTTTCGAAATTTCCTAATTAATAAGTAAATAAGCATGATTAAGAAATATATAAGATTAGTTACATAAAATCCCTAAATCCTAATTGACCAACAAGGGATATGTTAAAGATTACTAAACATAAGATTAAGGCTCTAATCAAACTTGCTAAATCAACTTTGACAAATCAAACACAAATCAAAGGTTTGGATTAAAAGTAATAAAGTTAATCCTAAGGCCATGATTTAGAATCCTTGTGAAGAAGGATCAACCAATGGGAGGATTTCCTTTAATTAACTATAAATTAAAACATAATATAAGTTAATATTAACAAAATGAAAATAATAAAGGGGGAGGGGGAGCCGAATTTATGTGTGTGTGTGAGTGTATGTGAGTGTGTGATGTAGATGAGAGTGATATGGAGAGAGGAGAGCCAAGGAAAGTGAGAGAGGATATTTTGTGAAAAAACTATTAGGATTGATTCAAATGAGAACCGATAGAAAATAAATGGTACACTGAAATATGTGAACTAAAGATCAAATATAAGGACTTATTATAAACAAGTGTATTTCTAACCCGAAGTAGGTTATCTCCGAAGTCATTTCCGTAACTGTTGGGGTTAATCCTAAAATGACTAAAAGGATGGTAAAAACCCGTAATTGGACCATAATCCTTGTTGTTCCAAATACTTCTCAAGAGGCTACATAAACTTCAAAGTTTACCTCTAAAAGTATTTGAAATTTATAAGTATATGCAAGTAGAACACTGAGTAGGGGAATTAATCGGTAAGAGGAAATCCTTAAAGGATAAGATTTTATGGAAAAAGGAAGAGATAAGGGGGAGAGAGAGAGATAGGGACGGTTTTGGAGGATTGGATGGTGGGGATGAAGCTTCAAAGAAACCCTAGATCCAATGGTTGCAAATTGAGAAGAGAAAGTTCAAAGAATCTACCAAAGTGCCACAACCTTTTTCTATAAATAGCCCTCCATTCCTTTGTAAAATTCACACCAAAATCTCAAAAAGCAATCCGAAATTGAGAGTGCAAGAGAGAAGGAGGAGCTTTGGAGAAGGAGTAGCAGAGTTCTGGGTAAGTTCTTCGATCCTTAGCTTTTAGGTTCTAGTCTTTTGGTTAGTAATTCTTAATATAAATGCTAGTTAGATCTAGGAAGTAGGAAACTTAATTCCTATTCTTGTTTTTAAGCCTCATTGCATTGAAAGATGCCTGACGAGGTAAAAACATGGTTGGAATTGAGTTTCTGAAAGTTGGGAGTCAGAGTAGCGAAGCTCTGGTGAAACTTTATCGGTTAGCGATTTTCTAAGGTCATGAGTTAATAGATACGATATTACCCTTTAGGATATCCGGGAAGTCCGGAGTCGGGTTCAAAAGGCCGGACGTTTGGCCATTTCACGGTGAAAGGTACGTTTGCGGCGTACTGTAACACTAACTCTAATGCTTATAATATGTTCATATATGATAGTGATATTCATAAACTAAAATGCTGTCTTAGTTCATACTTTCACATTCAGCTTTACACGGGTTATAGTCATATTAATACCGTTGAGTTTTCCTAGCGCTGAGGACACGACCGTACATCGTGGCACTGGTGAATAGTGCAGACAGTGAATAACATGCATGAGCGTTGACTATGTGTGGTTATTGCCTTAGATATGTGATTATGTATTTCCTACATCTGTTATGGGCTTTTGTAGTGAATATGTTGAAATGTCATGAATACATGTCATACATATATTGCTTACATAAGCATGAGGTTAACCGTTACCTGAGGTCCGATGGGCATTGGACCTCAGTATTAACTAATAGTACAGGAAAGGTTCAAGCAGAAATATCAAAAATATCAGAAATATCAGGAATATCAGAAATATCAGGAATATCAGAAATATCAGAGAGGGGACCGGTAGATGGAGTCATAATGTAACATCTCGTTTTTCAAAAGTAGTATAAATTTTTTTCATCAGACTAGAGCATCGGAGCAAGAGTGTAACTGATATTATATATATTCAAAATGCCCACTGGCTAATTACAGAGACGATACGATAACATGAGTTTTTAAAACAACAACAGAAGTGTCTCCATGGCAATCCCCATGCCGTGGCAACAAAAGATGGTCTGCAGCCGGATCTCTAAGCTTGCTGCTTTCCTCTCTCCTCAGTCCTCCTGACCCTGACGCTATGTTAAGATCTGAGATTCGCACCGGATCTCAGGTAATAGTTAACCTCATGTTTACATATACAACATATGGGTTACAGAACAATATTAACACAACATATGAATCACACCCAACCAATGCAAATGTATCACTCCCAGCATGCAGATATATCGCTCCCAGCCTCACAGATGTATCGCTCTCAGCATTACAGATATATCGCTCCCAGCACGCATACAGTTATTTTCTAACATAATATGCATTCCAACAACACACCATATATATACATACCATACACGCATAATATAACCATCAGAGTTAGTGTTATAGAACGCGAACGTACCTTCGTTGACGGTAAACGATACTTCTGTCGGAATACGGTATGACAGTTGATCAGAACATAATCAGGGATATCCTATCAAGATAACAACACATTTATTAAAGATCTATCATTACGACGGACACTTTAGTCATAAATTGAAAGACTTGGCTATCACCCAAGAGGGGGGGGTGAATTGGGTGTTTGATTAAAAACTTAGAACTTTAAAAACTTTATGCAAATTACTGAAGGTAGTTTGAATGGCAATAATAATTTAGAAGGTGATAAGCAATCATTCAAACATATATGCTGGAATGTAAGAGATAAGGAAGAGAGTATGCAAACTGTGATTTATCCTGGTTCGGCCCAATCATTGACCTACGTCCAGTCCTCAAGTTCCACTTGAGATTTTCAATCCACTATCCTTTTGAGAACAATTACACACTTTGCAAACGAAGGATGGTCCTCTCACTCTCAGACTCCACTCCCCCTTACAAGTAGTAATTGATACACCCACTTGATCACACACTCTGTAACTCTTGGAGCAATTCCTCTCTTTTGAATAACACTCCCCCTTACAAGTTGCAATCAAATGACTCAATCTCAAAGTCCCAATACTCTGAGATTCTTACAAGAAATAGTAATAGATGAATGACTCTCTCTAAGAGCAGATAACCATAAGCACCGAAGAACAAGTTGTGACACGGTCTCGTAAAGTATTCGAAAGTATTGCAGAAAGTATTTCAGAAAGTATCACTCAAGAGATTGGCGAAACCAAGCTCAGGAGAGTATCTTTCTTTGATCGTTTGTTCTGCTGCATGTGTGTGTGTCCTTTGAGCACCCATGGCTTCATAT
Organism: Acacia pycnantha; assembly: GCA_025563575.1. Lineage (NCBI taxonomy): Eukaryota > Viridiplantae > Streptophyta > Magnoliopsida > Fabales > Fabaceae > Acacia > Acacia pycnantha. The sequence goes on along the minus strand of JAMWYP010000050.1, from coordinate 337,381 downwards.
TTATACTGGTTTGTGGTGACCGTTGCAGCTCCTCGTTTTTGAATTTAAAACCATTTCATTCTTGCGGCATATTCTGATTTCATTTCGTTGAAGATTTGGAAGATTGATGATGGTCATAATGTCTGTAATGAATTCGTTTTGCTGTGTATAACTTCTACGCGTTATGAATATGCTTCCTGGTTCGTTTGAAGACAATCTTCCATAATTCCAGCATATTTCCGTTTTGCGTCGATCAGAGAATATTTGCGTGACCCAATCTGATTTCAAATGATCCTGTACTATAATTCCCATATTCGAAAACTATGAGCAGAATGGGTTAGAATCGGAGCATTAAAGATCATAATTAATAGCAATCAATATCAGAGTCGAAATCTGCAATCTCGACAGTGCGAGCTGCTGTTTTCCGTCAATACTCGAGTATAGAATACTCATACTCGAGTATAGCTGCAGTATTTCGAGTATCAACTTTCGAAGATCATAACTTTCTGGTATCAACTCCGTTTTGGTTGGTTCAAGTCTTGTTGGAAAGCCCTTTGAGTCTACTTTCAAATGGAACCGATTTCAGCTTCATTGGATTTGTATTTTGTGAGATATACCCAAAACATTGAAGCTTGGTCAGGAGTGTGACGGTGATGTCACTGTCATCTTAAACAATTCATAGCTCTCTCATCTGACATCCGTTGGACTTGAATCTTGTGCGACTAGGACCGCTTGGAAGTCTAGTTTCCAAAAAAATTGGTTTCACCTCAATCCGATCTCTGGTTTGGGAGATATTGTCAAATTACCAGAGGTCGCCCGAAACTGAACGTTGAACAGAGCTGATCAGAGTCATACTCGAGTATTGTTGATCCATACTCGGGTATTGTCGGGATTTAAGCACAGAAGCAGTTGTTTATGCACCATACTCGAGTAGCCAAGTACCATACTCGAGTATTGAAGTGTCATACTGAATAATTGAAGCATGATACTTGAGAATGGATGTTGGATACTCGGGTATTGACGGAAGTTCAAGGCAATTCATCCTGAAGCTCATTTTTAATCATTTTAAGTCCGAATTGAGTCGTTCCAACTTCCATATCACCGTGGAGTCTTCTAGTATTAATCTAGGAACATGAATAATGATATTCTCATTATATTCAGCAAGTTCTTCATTCTTCCATATCTCATTTTGATTAATCTCCATCATTAAACTTCACATCATTAATCTCTTCACATGGAGCAAGTTCTTCTTTCTTGATTAATCTCTATAATTAATCATGGACTAATCTACATCAAATATATTGTAGTTAGTCAATGTAGCAGATAAGTATAATATACAATCTTTTTGCTCTTAATGGCATCTATATAAGACATCATCAAAACTAATCAGAACCAACATTCTCCCCCTTTTGATGATGGCAAATACATTAAGAAAAATATGTTTGAATATGAAAATATAATAGATCACATATTTTTCTTGCCTTTCTCTCCCCTTATTTGTCATTAGCAAAAGATAGAGGTAAAGAAGAAATATAGATGGAGAGGCAAATATGAGAATAAGTTTGAAATGACTTCTCTCATTAATCATATATCAAGACAACAATTTTCTCTCCCCGATTTTCATTCTAAATATGATGCAATTTGGAATGTTTTTATGAAAAAAAATGAGAGAATTTAGAGAGGTTTTCAAAACATCTTTCACAATTAAAGCATATAGATACCAAACATGTGCAAAATTTCTACTGAATATAAAAAGGTAGAGTTTAGAAATTCTCATGTTGGTTTTTGTAAATTGATGATCTGTCTCGTGAAGTCCATTTGCTTCTTTTCTTGTTGTGTGAGATCCACGATGTGCTCTGAATAACCTTTGAGATGTGGAATGAGACTAAGGTACTGGCTTGAGTTATATCTCGTATGAAAGAGTATGGTCGCACTCGGCTTCCATCTCTTGCCTTTTCTTCAGAAACTCTTCATAGAGTATATCTCACTGAATGATGGAACGTGAAAGCACTATTCCTTAATTTGATAGATTCTTCTTGTAGTGCATTAAGGAAAGTTCTTGCACAGACTTAATTCTCCTGCCACAATTGTAAAATTTTCTTGCAAGGGAGAATTATTAGTGCAATAAGATATCAGAATATTCCTTTCTAAATGATATTTTCAAATTAAGACAATGAAGGGAAATATAATTCATCATCAAAACTAATACAACATAGTAGATGTAGATGAGAATGCTTAAGAGAATTTTCTTCAAATAAAGAAGATGAGCTTTTAAGATATCAAACAGTTGTGAATGTGAAGCTCCCTTTAATGAATGCATGATTAAAATTATGAAGCTCCCTTTAATGATACCAAACTAATAATGTGACACCGAATTTTATAAGGATCATTTTAAAAATGAACTTGCTTGGGCAAAACTTCATGAAATAAAATGGAATGAATGAAATCAAGTTGGCCAAGCATGATTATGATATATGCACATTATTTTAAAATACAATATCTCACTCGAGTAATATCGTAATTACTCAATTCATAACCATATGTAATTTATAGATGCTTTGTTGGCTAGCCATTATCAATTGCTCTGAATGCATCTTAGAAGCAGAAATCCCAAATAAGCCTTGCATAGGATCTTAAAATCAGTTTCTGCTCATAGTTTCTCATCATACTAGTATGCTCCTTATCATCTTGGTCTAAGCTTCTTTCTATAGATGAGAGGTCACTCAAGTGATATATGACAATAGAACATTTTGGTCAACTCCTGCAAAAATATGTGTTCTTTGGTACCCAATGATTCTTGGGTCCATACAAGATTAGACATAACAACTCTTATGCTCTTATATAATTTATCCATATGATATTTGAGCAAAGAGTATAACAATCAAAAACCAAACTGTAGTTCTACCCAATTGAGTAAATTTAATCCAATGAGTCATAAAGGGTAACAACTATATGATATCAAGACAGTTATTTCTCAATGACAATTTGTAAATGCAATTTATGTAGAAAATATGTTATTGATAATAATGTCTGTAAGTTTGATCAAAATGCATAGAAAATCTTATCCATAGAGATAATCATTTATCAACTCGCATTTCATGAATGAGATCAGATTTTTCAAGAATGGTAATAGAATATACAAATTGTTTCAAATCTCAAATTTTCTTTCAAACATTGATAATGCATTATGAAATTGAAATTTTAGTGTATGAAAGATTCATTTTTGAAACATGTTTAAAATCGATGCTCACTCTAAAACTGGTGGAAGTCAACATGTAAAAGAATATATCAGAATGCTTCGGTTTTGGAGATCATGTCAAACAATGAAGTTAACATGTAGAAGAATTTTCTCAAGAGCAAAAGTCAAGAAGGTAAAAACATTAGCAAGACATTCTTAGCACAATAGAGATATAAATGCATATTGACTTTGCTAATAACCAAGAGATAATATTGCCTTTTAGAATTAGAAATGAATGATCAAGGCAAGACTATGAATACAGTTACTCAAAATAAGGATGGAAGACAAATGCTGATGTACTTGAGCAACTAAGAGAATACCATGATTCTTGAAAGATGAAGTACATATTAATCCAAATGATTTGGCTTTCGAAGATTATCCTAGTAGGTTAATTATTCCATTAAAGGTTAATGCATTATCATTCAATGCACTAATAAACATTTATAAAGTTGGAATAACTAGGCCTTTGAAAAATTTATGAATTAAGCATAACATTCATAAATCGAATTCTTTTCTTGAAGATAGGCTTGAAACTCATATATGAATAACTTAATAGATATGAAGTCCAACTAGTTCAAGAGTGAAACTAGACAGTTCAATCAATACATTGAATTCTAAAGATGAATATGTGAGGGATAGAAAATGTTTATTTTAAACAAATTTGAAGCATATCCGTTAGTCAGTATACAACATTAACTTCCAATTTGAAACATCATTTGAATGCCCTCAAAGTATGAATATTTCAAAATGTTTGTTTGCATTTTCACAAAACAAGGTGAATCAAACCATTTTTAGAATTGTACATTTCAAACACATGAAATCGAAAATAATGCACAAATTAACTTTTGGTCCATTTAGCAATCAAAACATTTTGAAAGACATAAATGATTGATTGCTAATGGAATGCAATAATGGACAGTTATTCATTACCCAAATATTAATCTCATATAAGCATAGAATAGGGTAAGAGTTAGATATCACCGTAATTCCCTTTGTCCTTGTAGAAGCTTGCTTGATTAAGGTGGATTCATGTAGATGTCTCCCTTTTTGACATTCACCATCACCATCAAGCATAACTTGTTTAGCTTTCTCAAGACTTTATCATTTCTCTATATTGCATTCTTGAGAAGCTTTCTTTGATCCTACAAAACTGTATAAATCTTTTTCTTTCTAGGTATCCAACCTTACTTGGATCCAATTACCGTTAGCTTGTAGGAACCAAAATTCACATGCTCTTATGAATATAATCAATTCAGCATAATTGAGCACAATGAATGACTTTATGCATAAAAGAGATACTTTCTTTTCAAATCATCATGTATGCATAAAGAATTAAATTATTGAACATTGCAATCTCTTTATAAACTTATTAAGTGGATTTTTAAGGGATGTGAAAAAAGTCAATTTCAAAACAGTTTGCAATGCTCATTCCTAAGGCTACAAAATATAAAACCTCAATATATAATTCAAATAATAGCATAGGAGGTTTTACTATTATATACCTTTACCTTAGGTACTTGGAGGATTGACTTTGCTTACCCATTGGTTCTTCATATGTCTTTCCATGGGTATCTGCAAAGTTCTCTCTGAGGATATAGACTTCAAGAGTCTTCTAGTTGATACTTGAGAGATTCTCCTCTTCTTGATCTCCTCAAGATAGTTGAATGGTACTCTATGGTAGTTTGTTCTTGAGGTAGATGATACTCTTCTTATAGGTATCCATTGCTTCTTATGATTTGAGGATAAGGTTGTAGCAATGGCTTCTCCATGAGTTTTCCTAACTGATATGAATCTTCTTTTAGGTTCATGAGAAACTCTTGGACTCCTCTTCGTGTACCTTTATGTCCAGTCTTTTGGAATCAATCTGCACACACAAGGCACTAGATGGACATTTTGGTACCCACTTACACTTGGGTCCTTGACTGTTAGTATTGGACCTTAATTGTCCTTTAGGAACCCAAACAAATTTATTTCTTACATTAGAATTTCTCCTAATATAGCATGTGTAAGAAATATGACCAAATTTTCCACAATAATTGCAAACAATATGATGATGTGCATTATGAGCTTTTATGCAAGTATTCTGTCGGTTGTCAAAATGGAAATTTAAATAAATCTCATTTGAATAATCTTTCTTCCCAATAAATTTTCCAGCATGATTGAAAACATTTTTGCTTTTCAAAATAGAATCGAGTAAGTGGTTGAAGAACAATTTTATGCAATTGTTCAAAATCATTTTTCTTAACTACACAAGAAGAATTGGAATTATTTACCACATGTGCATCTTGAATTTCTGATGATGATTCATCATAATTGTCTATGATCAGATCTTCTTGGGAATCCTCACTTTCTTGTTCTTTCATGTTGACTGGATCATAGAAGTGTTCTAAGATTTCTCCTTCTTCATTCTCTACTTCCAATTGTTCATCAATCGTGGATATGCACTTTATAGTTTCAGATGAACTGTCAACACTTTCAACTTCAACACACTTGTTAGAGGTATAAATAGAATCAAGAGTATCCCAAATATCTTTAGCACTAGAGCAACATTTGATTTTTATAAAATCATTTTCGGTTAAAGAACTATACAAAATTTTCATTGCTCTAATGTTCAATGAAAACATTTTCTTTTCTTTTTCTGTCCAATCCTTTCTCGGTTTAAAATCAAAGACATTTGTAAAAACATTCCACATATCAAAATCAGTTGCTTTGATAAAACTAGTCATTCTAGCTTTCCAAAACCAAAAATCAGTATCTTTGAAAAATGGTGGAACAGTATAATCAAAACCTTCAGAAAACAAGCAACACCCAGAATTAGCCATTGATAACTCTTGAGACGGTTAAGTCCTTTAAACAAGAACCTGGCTCTGATACCAAATGAAAGACTTGGCTATCACCCAAGAGGGGGGGGGTGAATTGGGTGTTTGATTAAAAACTTAGAACTTTAAAAACTTTATGCAAATTACTGAAGGTAGTTTGAATGGCAATAATAATTTAGAAGGTGATAAGCAATCATTCAAACATATATGCTGGAATGTAAGAGATAAGGAAGAGAGTATGCAAACTGTGATTTATCCTGGTTCGGCCCAATCATTGACCTACGTCCAGTCCTCAAGTTCCACTTGAGATTTTCAATCCACTATCCTTTTGAGAACAATTACACACTTTGCAAACGAAGGATGGTCCTCTCACTCTCAGACTCCACTCCCCCTTACAAGTAGTAATTGATACACCCACTTGATCACACACTCAGTAACTCTTGGAGCAATTCCTCTCTTTTGAATAACACTCCCCCTTACAAGTTGCAATCAAATGACTCAATCTCAAAGTCCCAATACTCTGAGATTCTTACAAGAAATAGTAATAGATGAATGACTCTCTCTAAGAGCAGATAACCATAAGCACTGAAGAACAAGTTGTGACACAGTCTCAGAAAGTATTCGAAAGTATTGCAGAAAGTATTTCAGAAAGTATCACTCAAGAGATTGGCGAAACCAAGCTCAGGAGAGTATCTTTCTTTGATCGTTTGTTCTGCTGCATGTGTGTGTGTCCTTTGAGCACCCATGGCTTCATATTTATACTGGTTTGTGGTGACCGTTGCAGCTCCTCGTTTTTGAATTTAAAACCATTTCATTCTTGCGGCATATTCTGATTTCATTTCGTTGAAGATTTGGAAGATTGATGATGGTCATAATGTCCGTAATGAATTCGTTTTGCTGTGTATAACTTCTACGCGTTATGAATATGCTTCCTGGTTCGTTTGGAGACAATCTTCCATAATTCCAGCATATTTCCGTTTTGCGTCGATCAGAGAATATTTGCGTGACCCAATCTGATTTCAAATGATCCTGTACTATAATTCCCATATTCGAAAACTATGAGCAGAATGGGTTAGAATCGGAGCATTAAAGATCATAATTAATAGCAATCAATATCGAGTCGAAATCTGCAATCTCGACAGTGCGAAATTTCTGTTTTCCGTCAATACTCGAGTATAGAATACTCATACTCGAGTATAGCTGCGATATTTCGAGTATCAACTTTCGAAGATCATAACTTTCTGGTATCAACTCCGTTTTGGTTGGTTCAAGTCTTGTTGGAAAGCCCTTTGAGTCTACTTTCAAATGGAACCGATTTCAGCTTCATTGGATTTGTATTTTGTGAGATATACCCAAAACATTGAAGCTTGGTCAGGAGTGTGACGGTGATGTCACTGTCATCTTAAACAATTCATAGCTCTCTCATCTGACATCCGTTGGACTTGAATCTTGTGCGACTAGGACCGCTTGGAAGTCTAGTTTCCAAAAAAATTGTTTTCACCTCAATCCGATCTCTGGTTTGGGAGATATTGTCAAATTACCAGAGGTCGCCCGAAACTGAACGTTGAACAGAGCTGATCGAGTCATACTCGAGTATTGTTGATCCATACTCGGGTATTGTCGGGATTTAAGCACAGAAGCAGTTGTTTATGCACCATACTCGAGTAGCCAAGTACCATACTCGAGTATTGAAGTGTCATACTGAATAATTGAAGCATGATACTTGAGAATGGATGTTGGATACTCGGGTATTGACGGAAGTTCAAGGCAATTCATCCTGAAGCTCATTTTTAATCATTTTAAGTCCGAATTGAGTCGTTCCAACTTCCATATCACCGTGGAGTCTTCTAGTATTAATCTAGGAACATGAATAATGATATTCTCATTATATTCAGCAAGTTCTTCATTCTTCCATATCTCATTTTGATTAATCTCCATCATTAAACTTCACATCATTAATCTCTTCACATGGAGCAAGTTCTTCTTTCTTGATTAATCTCTATAATTAATCATGGACTAATCTACATCAAATATATTGTAGTTAGTCAATGTAGCAGATAAGTATAATATACAATCTTTTTGCTCTTAATGGCATCTATATAAGACATCATCAAAACTAATCAGAACCAACATAAATGACCATTTTACCCCTGAGCCCCTAATCGGCGAAATTTCGCCAGCACTTCGTTACTTTGACTCTAATCTTCCAAAAATTTTCCATAACTCTTCCTCCAACATTATTTTCGAAATTAATACCTTAATTACCCATAAAACATGATATCTAATCATACTTGGAATATTAAAGATCAAAACAACATCTACTCTAGAACTTCAAGAACTACCGAACTAAAACTATGAACCGAAGAACTTACCCGTTGAAGAACTTCACTACAACTTCTCTAGAGCTTCTCTCTCTAACTTATCTCTCTAATTTCGAAATCCTTAAGAGGATTTGGTGTGAAAAACTCAATGAGAGCAATGGCCTATTTATAGACTTTTCCAAGGGCATAATTGCACTTTTGTTCCTTTATTCTAAGCCATTCATTTTGAAACTTAGCAAACAAGTTTTCTTCTTCATTCTCCACCAAAAAAAACGTCCCCTATGTCATCTTTCCCACCAATGAAGTCATCCTAATGATGTCATGCATGATGGCATCAACTTGCTTGAGAAGTTTTCCTACCAATAAAGTCTCTGTTCGGTGTTCTAATCGCGTAATCTAGAGAATCTTAGAAAAATGGCAACATAGCCCTGAAGGTCTATTCTTCCTCTTTGGAAATATCTTGGTTAACTAAATTTTTGATTCCATTCAGGGTATTCCGTTGCCTGCCGAAGATTTTCGGATAAACGTCTTCTTGATTTTAAATCGCTTCGGTAGCGTCCAACTTCTGACAAAAATTCACTGATTCATAATATGTCCAGATATTTCCCACCTAATCCAAGGGTTTTGAGTTAGGATTTATTTTCTATCGGTTCTCATTTATCCTATATGCTTTTTCACAAAATATCACCTTTTTCCTTCTAGAATATCTTCAATCCACTTGCACATACTTCTCTCATAAGTTTAATAAACATTTTCTCTCTCTTTGCTCTTTATAATTTCGAAATACTTAGCATCTTTTTTACAAAAGATGTTGCTTCCCACTTTCCTTAATATCCCATGTGCATGTGTTCTTATTGGTTTGTGTTTTTGTTTGACTTTTCAATCAACTTCTTAGCTAAGTTTTCTACAAAACTTTACACCTCATTAGTTCAACATTTTTCCTTCTCTTCCTTCTATTATTTTCGAAATTGAAGAGCACTTCTTGGCCAAGGAAATTGTTCTCCCACTTGCCAAAATATCATATGACAAAGTGTTCCTATTGGCTCTTGGTTTATGTTGACTTTCAACAACTTCTACACTAAGTTTCTACATTTTTCTTCTTTTATTTTCCCTTAATAATTTCGTTTTTCCCCTCCACAAATATTGACTTTTTCAACTCTTTTTAATTACTTAGATTATGCCTTAATTACCTTAATTAATAATTAATCCATTGGCTAATTAAACCCTTAGGTTTTTACCTTATTCATTTTCTAAACAATTAGCCAATAATTACTTATTTAATCCCTTACTAATTGTTGACAATTTTCTTAATTAGGATTAATTATTATCTCACAACTATTGGATGACATTGATATTTTACGCTCCATGTAAAATATTAAAAATCATGGGTCAATTATGGCCCCACAATACTTTTTGATTTTTCTCCTTTAATTTTTCCAAGGTAATAATTTAATAAATTACCTAAATTAGGGAAAATATTCTTCCTATTTCAAATAAATATTTATTTTCCTCTTTATAATATTTTCAGGTATTTTATAACCCATAAATATTTTAGGGACCTATTTGCAAATTCTCTAACGTTTTAGGGACCTTTTCACACATTATCTTATCTCAAGAGAAATTGTCCTAATAATAAGATAAATTCAATACAAGGTGTTTGAGACCTCATATTCACCTATTTTCAATAGGTATACTATACCAATTTATGATATTTACCCTAAGTCAAATTTTAGGGTATTACACATAAAGAGAAACCAAGGGGCAAAGTCGTAATAATGCACCGGTCGAGGCAGGAGCCGGAAGAAGTTATCAGAGCCTATTGTCATGCATGGGTCTAATAAATTTATTTCGAACAGTTTGGTGCCGAAGGCAAGGCTAGTCTATGTGGGTCAGCCAATAAGTCGCCGTGAACTCGGTGAGGCCCCCATGATAGACACTTACCTAGCCATTCTGTTCGGTTAACGGAGTTAGGTTCATTGCCCTAAGTCTAGTTAAGGCTTGGTCTAGGTTGTATAGTTACTTTTTGGGAGATGTAATTGTACAAAGGTCTGTATATTGTATCACATGAATATTCCTTCGGGATTTTCAATTTCACCAGCATACGCCTGGCATCATCATATGTCGGGGTATTTTTATATCAGCTATTCATTGTCCAATTGTTAGTACATTGCTCTCCGTTTCCGCAGTACTCTGATGTAGCACCTCAAACTCTGTTGAATTTTCTAAAACCAAGTGTCAACCGACACCATTTAAGGTATGGAATTTGGGGTGTTACATTTTGGTCCTATGATCCTTTGTTTCTATGTCGTCTCATGACCACATTTAATTTCCAGATATAAAACCTAATGTCAAATTAAGAAAAGATGAAAATGTCTCTCCACCATATGTTTAGTACTCTCCCTTCATCCCTCTTCGTGTGGTGTCAAATCTTTCGTACCAAATGTTACACTCAGGTCCGAATAATCAATAATTCATTCCACTCAGCGCGACCCAAAGTTACAAGGGAAAAGAACAACTCATATTTTCCATATATCTAATTTCAACTACAAGTAACAAATTTACAACACATAAAGAAATTATGATGCAAAATAGAGACTTGAGTTTCTTTTCCATTGGATGGCTTGGTGGCCATCAACTTATTAGGGTGCCAAAGGGTCATGGGTTCAAATTCTCCATTGCCTACCTTACAAAATTATTCTCCATTTATATGTTAACTTAATCTCTTTTTTTTTAACATTTTTTTGTCATATATTATATCATCTTCAGGGAGTTCAAACTCACAACCTCACATTTAAAGACATTATAAGGAGTTGCTTGGTGTTAAAGGCCCTGATTCATCTTTCAAAAAAAAAAAATGCAGGACGTCATCAGACAATTTTCTCTCAAGCTTTAGATTTGACAATAACTCCATCTCATATATTTTAGCATATGAAATTAAAAAATTTATCAACGTAATATTACAACTATTTTAACTATAGTTCAACCAATACACTGTGAATCAGTATCATGACAAGGCCAATTAAAATCAAACATACAAAATCTAGAGAACACAATGAACACATACTTAATTTATTCGACACACATTGGCAATACATTATAGACAAACATACACTAGCTTCAAGTTGTTTTGGCCAAAAGATACGGTGACATAGAGGAAAACCGTTTTTTTTTTCCTTCGACTTACGATCAACTAATATATGTTGGTAACGACGAAAAACATCATCGATGATAGTTTCTTTGAAGTGGCGTGTAACATCCCAAATTTTTGGATTTTGGAATAACCGCCTTAAATATTTCATTTAGTGCGTACATGAAGGTGTTCTTTCAAAAAAATACGTGATGTTACTATTCACGTATACATCACTATTCATGTGTACGACATTATTCACGTATACGACACTATTCAAGTATACATTAAGAAAATTTGGTCTGAATATAAGAGTAATTACTGGAATTTAAGGCTTATTTTTCCAGTCATCAAGAGGCCAAATATTGGCTTAGTAATACTAACGTCAATATTTTATGGCAAGAAGTATCCTATATGGGATCAAGAAGTTATTCCCATCACTCATTTGAAATTTGTAACCTAGTAAAGTAAAATACTAGGGTTCAAATAAAAGCCTTGCAGAGGTCAAATGAGATTATTTTGGAGTTGGACCCATGAATTGTATTTCACTATTCATGCGGGACCCACGGAAAATTATTTCGTTCCACCGGCCGACACATTCACGTGTGAGTTTTGAATAAAATGTCACGTGGGACCCACACAATAGTAATTTACTATTTGCGCATAGTGATTTACTATTTGTGCATAGTGTCTCGCATAGTGAATTACTATTTGCAAAATAATATAATATTTAAAGGTGTGGGACCCACGGAAATTATTTTCTCCTTCTTAAAAACGCACGCACACTACTACAAAAAATTGGATATTACTACCTTAAAAGACGTCCTTATTAAGAATTAGGAAGTAAGAAATAAAGGCAGTGACATTCTTGTAATTATTTGCAAGGAAGTTGAGCCTTTAGCATCCTGAAATGTCGTCTAGGACTCGTAAAATTTATTTTTGTCATCTTAACAATTTTTTAGGACGACTAACATCTTCCAGCCATGGGAAACATGAGAATTTTTCGTTTGGCGCCATGGGATTTAATGTTTTTTGGAATAAAATTCATTTTTGGCATCCTAAAAGTATTTCAGGACGACGAGAATACCATGAAAAGGGGCCATGGGTGTTTTTGTTTGAATTTTTTATTTTTTTTTACAATTGGCGACCTGAACAAATCTCAGGCTGACAAAATTAAAAAATTGGCGTTAGGAATTTTATTCAGGTCGCCCAAATTCAGTTTCACGCCATGGGTATGATTAAATTTTTTTTCTTGGTGCCAAGGGGTATGGGAATTGTATTTTTTTTACAATGGGCGACCTGAATTGAAATTCAAGTCGCCAATTTAATAATTTGGGCGACTTGAATTTAATTCAGGTCGCCAATTATAGAATTATGGCGACCTTAAATAAAATCAGGTAGCCAATTTTAGAATTTTGGCGACCTGACTTTAATTAAGGTTGCCAATGTTAGAATTTGGGCGACCTAAATTAAATTCAGGTCGCCAATTTTGACATTTTGGCCCCCTAAATATAAATTCAGGTTGCCAAAATTCATTATAAGACCAATCGACAGTAACATTTTGACAGTAACCTTTCGTCATTTCCCTCTCTCGAAATCGCACACACTTCACTCTCCGCCTCCTTCCCCAAGTCCGATATCCCTTTTCGCTGACGTCTCCTCCGCCTCCACCATGTCGTGCCTCCGGCTGCTCCGTCTCTTATACTCATTGGCACGTCTCCTCCGTTTTGGCCGCGCCAACCCTCTTGCTGCTCCATCTCTCATATCTCCGGCTCTCTCTCACTCCGCCTCCTTCCTGAAACCCAAACCCAAGTAAGCCGTCGCGACTCGTACTCCCTTAGCTATTGTTCTCTAGTTTTGCACTACTCTTTGCATTGTTTTGCTTCCCATTGAGATTCGAATTTGGGTTTGGGTTGCATGTCTTGGATGGCATTGTAGCCATCCCAAAGTAATTTCTGAAAAACACTTCACATTCAAGCTGATTGATGGGGAAATATGATGTTTGGCATGATATGCAATTGAAACAAAAGCTACTTTTGTTGATGTTAATCCAAACAAGCATGTAGTCTTGAGTTGGGCACAATGTAGAGTAGTGCATACTTTCTTTATGGGAACCTTTTGTTTGCTGGGATTCAAATTCTTTGTCTATAATATGCGATTGTGATTGAATTGGCGATGTAAAAAAGAGTTTTGTGTATAGAGAGATCAGTGGCCTGGATTGTTGTTGGTTTGATGGTAATTTATGGGTGTGTTAGGATTGGAAAGAATTACATTAAGAAATTGAAGGGGATGTTTGATCAAGCGAAACGTATAAATCAAACTGTCCCTTCCCTCCTCATATTCTCTTGAATGAATCCAAATATAGTCCCGTCTCTATTTGATGTGTTCCAACTCCCAACTGGGGAGTCCTTCTCAAAATGGATTTTTTTATTGGATCCCAAATAATAAAAGGGTGATGGTGCAAATTTTGTTAGTTCTTGGTGTTTTGATGATCACAATTTATAAGTTATTAAATTGAGTTAAAAATGTAATTTTCATGGTATGCTCGAGCAGCCCATTAATCATGCCCGAGCATCATCGGGATTCAGGACTTAGGAACTAAGTTAAGTGAATCTTGCTCGAGCAGCACTCATAGCCTGCCCGAGCAACATCGAGCCAAAGAACATTTGTTAGTGAATTGAACAATCATGCTCGAGCCAGAGAAATGCCTTGCTCGAGCAGCGTCGAGGCAGAAGCAAAAGGAATGCAAGACAAGAGGCTTGCTCGAGCACAAAAGAAGGCAAGCTCGAGCACCATGCTCGAGCAGAAGAGAAATCTTGCTCGAGCATCTCTTTTAATTCGCTTCTGAATAGTGTCTGCCCGAGCATGATAATTTCATGCTCGAGCACCATGCTCGAGCAGAGACAAAGGCATGCTCGAGCAACACCTCTCAATTGTAAAACCCTAAAAATCTCAGTAAGTAATGCCTAGTAAAAATAGGTGAATATGAGGTCTCAAACACCTTGTATTGAATTTAACTTGTTATTAGGGTAATTTCTCTTGAAATTAGATAATGTGCAGTGTAATACCCTAAAAATCTGTATTATAATTTAGTAAAATTATACCTATAAAAAATAGGTGAATATGAGATATCAAATGTTAAGTAATAATTATCTTATTTTCCAAGGAAAAATCTCTTAGAAAAATTAGGAAAGGGAACTATGGGGTCAAAATGACCGAAATACCCTTGGAATGTATAAAAACTTAGGAAAAATGGTGAAAAATCCTAAATATCAGTGAAATAATTATTAAAATTGAGAGGGTATATATCTCTAATTTTGGTAATTTGATAAATTACAAACTTGGCGAAATTGAAGAAGAATACTAAAAAAGTATTGAAAAGACCAAAAGGCCCCCGTAAATTCTAAAATAATGCAGAGTCATGGAATTCTAATGTTAATACAAAAGTTTGAAGATAAAGAGTTATCTTAATTAAGAAAATTAACCACAATTGATAAGAAGGTAATTAGGTGATTACTGGCTAATTACTTAAGCATAAACGAAGGAAAATTCAGAGAAAATTATGTAAAATCCTAGAATTAGTGGTAATGGCTAAAAAATTAGTATAAATATATTCCCTAAATAATTGGAAATTTTGAAGAAAAATTGATGAGGTTAGGTATTTTTAAGCCTAAATGCAAGAATGGACCAATAAGAGAATTTTGGGAAATTTTTAAGAAAATTGAAATATATAATTAAATAATTAATTAGTTAAAAAATAAATATTAAATAATAATAAATAAGGGCCAAATGAATTTGGAGGGAAAAATAGGATAAGAATGAGCAAAAAATATTATGATATTTGTATACAAGTTGTAATATTTTAATATATAATTAATTAAAGTAAATAGTAAAAAAATAAATAGTTATCTATAGGAAACGGATCCTATCTAGAGAACCAGGAATAGGATTTCTAAAGTCAATGTATAATATTGATCAGTGAATTTTTATCTTCCGATAGACTTTTCCGGAAGTTAATTCCGAAACCGGTAGAGCATTTTCCTAATAAGACGGAATAGGGAAAATCTGAGAAATAGGCAGATAGTCATAAAATTTGGATTTGAACAAAATAAATTATAACTCAACATCTGGAGATGAGTTTATAATTATCTGGACATATTTGGAAGAGTGAATTTTTGTCCAGAGGTTGATGATTTCGGAAATTCGTTTCGTAACCGACACGTTTTTCCGTAAAACTTCAGACACCGTTGGAACCCTGAATAGGACCAAAACTTAAGTTAAACTAGATACTTTTGATGAGGAAGAAAATATCTTGGAATTGTCTAATCCAGAATTTTGAGATTTTCCGAGATTACGCGAATCGGGTACCGTTCGGGGTATAAATGCTTCTAGAAATACACAACTTGTCACACAAGTTGGTGACTCATGAGGAGCTGAACGAAATCATGAATTCCATGGCTGCAAATCATCCACCAAAAACCCTAAGTTTCCATGGATAATATGAAGGGGGAAATTACCAAAGTTGGAAAGTGAAAATTGCAAAGTTTGCACTATTTTGGCCTATAAATAGGCATGAGTTCTCTTCATATTTTCACACCATTTCAAGAGGCATTTCGGTTTTAGAGAGAGGTTTTAGAGAGAGGAGCTCTGGAGGAAAAAGCAGCGAAGCTCTGGGTAAGTTTTTCGGTACCGAGCTTTAAGTTTTCGTAGTTCTTTCGATAGTTAGAGTAGTAATGTTAGATTATTATTTAATATTCCAAGTGTGATTAGATATCATATGATAGGGGTATTTTAGTCCTAAGTTTCGAAAATCATGATTGGGTCGAAGTTCTGGCGAAATTTTGGAAAATCAGAGTCAAAGTAACAGTGATGGCGAAATTCCGCTGATTAGGGAATAGGGGCAAAAGTGTAATTTGTACCTAAAATGCCCGTTATAATGTCAAATATTGAAAAAAATGATATTTATCCTTATAGGATATCTCAGACTCGAACATTGCTTTTCCGTTTGTCGGACGTACATCGTCAAATTTGCCGTGAAATTTGAATTTCAGTCAAAGAGTACCGAAGTACCGTCAAACGAAGGTACGTTCGCGGCGTACTGTAATACTGACTCTGATGCTTATAGTCTGCTTATATATGATATGGATAATTTCATAAGCCATGAGCGGGACTCTGTTCCGGGTCATGCACAGTGACTAAGGTAATAAACTTAGATAATCACTATTACAGCCTTATGGGTTATAGAAATGATAATGCCGTATGTTTTCCTAGCGCTGAGGACACGACCGTACATCGTGGCACTGGTGAATAGTGCTGACCAATAACTTTGCTCGTAGGGTAGTTGTTATTAAATGATCATATATTGAATGTCAAGATCATTGCGTGTAATTCATTCTAGAAATACATTGAACATATATTGTTATATAAGCATGAGGTTAACCGTTACCTGTGATCCGATAAACATTAGATCTCAGCTCTTACTATAGCATCAGTATACGAGATCCCAAGGACGGAGAATAAGAGTAAGCCGAACGGACAGCACACGTGAAGACGAAGTAATGATCGACCGAGTAGATTAAAGTCCTGAAAAGAAAATGTACTATTCTTTATGAACAGGAAGTTACGCCACAGTTAACGTTGTATCAGTTACTCAATGCTTTTTATTCCGATGCTCTACTCTGATGAAAAAAAAAAATTGGCTCTGAAATTGGGATGTTACATGCAGTTAGGTCCCTAAAACGTTAGATAATTTGCAAATAGGTCCCTAAATAAATATTTTATAAAGGCTTTAAATTAATTTCATAAAGGGAAATCCATGTGAACCCTAATCAACGAATGAGAGAATTTTCTTTTAAATAATATAATATTAATTAAATAATATAAGATTAAGTAAATAAATAAAATGAAGAGCAAAAAGAAGGGGAGAGGGACGACTTGTGTGTGTGTGTGTAGGAAAGAAAGAAGAGAGATGTGAGGGATGTGGAAGAATGAGAGCCAAGGGTTAGGAGAGAGAGAAGTGGAGATATTTTGAGTTCAAAAGCTATTAGGATTAATTCAAGACTCAGGTAAATGAGAACCGATAGAAAATAAATTGTGTACTGAAATATGTTAACCATAGATCAAATATAAGGACTTATTATGAACAAGTGTATTTTTAGCTTGAAGTGGGTTATCTCCAAAGTCATTTCCTTAACTTTTGGAATTTATCCTAAAATAACTAAAAGGCTAGTAAAAACACCAAATTAAACCATAATTCTGGTTGTTTCAAGTGCTTCTCAAGGGACTACATAAACTTCAAACTTTACCTCTAAGAATATTTGTGTGTTATGAGCACATGCAAATTAAAACATGGAGGAAGTTTGGCCAACAAAGCAAAAAGCAAAGGATATGGAGGAGGTTTGGCCAACAAGGTGTGGGAGAAAAGTGGAAGAGATGAGGAGAGAGAGAGGGGACGGTTGGAGGGAGTGGATGGTGAGGATGAGATTTAAAAAATACCCTAGATCCAATGGCCAAGATTTGAGTAGAGAAAGTTCCATGGAATTACCAACTTGCCATAGCCTTTTCCTATAAATAGGTCCTTCATTTCACTTCAAATCTCACACCAAAATTGCAAAGGGCAATTCGAAATTCTAGAGAGAAGTGAGAATGAGGAGTCTTGGAGAAGGAGGAGCAAGGTTCTAGGTGAGTTATTCGGTCCTTAGCTTTTAAGTTCTAGTCTTTAGTTTTATAGTTCTTAGTATAAATGCTAGTTTGATCTAGAAAGTAGGAAATAAAATTCCTATTCTTATTTTTATGCCTCATTGCATTGAAAGATGCCTGACGAGGTAAAAACATGGTAGGAAGTAAGTTTTGAAAGTTGAGAGTCCAAGTAGCGAAGCTCTGGCGAACTTTTATCGATTAGCGATTTTGAAGTCAGGGGTAAAATAGTCATTTGTGGCTAAAATATCTGTTAGGATGTTGTTTGTAAATTAATAAATACGATATTATCCTTATAGGATATATGTGATCACATTCCGACCGACAGACGTACCGTATTCATCAACGAAGGTACGGACGCGTACTGTAACCTTAACTCTTATGCTTGTTGTATGTTTATATATGATAGTTGTATTCATAGACTAATACTTTGTCTTAGATCTTTCAATATACATTCAGCTATATACGGGTTATGGTTTTGATAACACCGATGAGTTTTCCTAGCGCTGAGGACACGAATGTACATCGTGGCACTGGTGAATAGTGCAGACCGGGATAACATACATATGCATGGGCTGTGTATTGTTATTGCCTTACATATGTGATTATGTATTTCCTACATTTGTTATGGGCTTTTGTAGTGATTATTGCTGATATGTCATGAATATCTTTCATTCATATACTGTTTACATAAGCATGAGGTTAACCGTTACCTGAGGTCCGGTGGGCATTGGACCTCAGCTCTTACCTTAGCTTCAGGATCCAAGGGATACAGGATCGAGGACAAGGGTAAGGAGCCAGCATGAGAACCAGATGGAGACATTGTTATTTTGTTGTGTATTTACTTTTTTATTAAACACTCGGATGAATGTACTGTCGTATGAACGGCCAGATCCACTGTAATCTATGTTATTCAGTTACTCTTTATTTTGGAAAAAAAAAAATACCGACACTCAATTCTAATCAAAACGCTATGAAAACATTTACAAAAACGGGGTGTAACAAAAACCTATAGCTTGCTTCTTGGGAAAATGACCTAAGTTGACCATAAACTACATAATTAATTAGGACCTAATTTAATTGATTGTTTTAGAGACAAAAGCAATGCATCATGTAACATCTCGTTTTCATAAGCAGTAAAAATTTTGTTTTCATCAAACCCTCATATAAAAACATCAGAGTAGAGCACCGGAGCATAATAGTAACTGGTATATATATTAAAATACCCACGGTAGCATGTCTTGCTGTTTAAACAGCGGTACAAGAGTGTTTCAAGAGTAATATATTACAGAAAGAAGTGTTCAACCGAGTCTTCTATGTGGCCTGCTTGCCTCTATCCTCGGTCCATGGTCCTTCCGACCCTGAAGCTAAGTTAAGAGCTGAGGTTCATGCATCGAACCCCAGGTAACGGTTAACCTCATGTTTACATACATCATATATGCACTACGGATATTCATGGAATTTTGGCAACATTTACTACGGTCAGACATAGGGTATACATATCAGATATGTTCGGCAATAACAGTACAGTCGGATGCAAGGTTAAGGCACAATGAGAAATGTACATGATCAGATATGCACGGCAATAACAATACAGTCGGATGTAAGGTTAAGGCACAACAGACAATAATACAGTCGGATGTAAGGCATGACAGACAGTAATACAGTCGAATGTAAGGCGTGACAGACAATAGTACAGTCGGATGTAAAGCATGACATAATAGACATTGGACATAATCGGATATGGACAGCAACAACAATACAGTCACATGTAAAATACAGCATGACAGAGGAAATACATATATGCATACAATAACCATCAGAGTTAGTGTTACTAGTACGCGAACGTACCTTCGTTGACAGAATTTCGGTACGACGGTTGGTCAGAATGTAATCAGGGATATCCTATAAGGACAATAGCGCATTTATTAATGATCAAACATTATGACGGACATTTTAGTCATAAATGACCATTTTACCCCTGACTCCACTTTGACTCCCAACTTTCAGAAACTCAATCCCTACTATGTTTTTACCTCGTCAGGCATCTTTCAATGCAATGAGGCCTAAAAACAAGAATAGGAACTTCATTTCCTACTTCCTAGATCTAACTAACATTTCTACTAAAACTACCGAACAAAAGACTAGAACTTAAAAGCTAAGGACCGAAAAACTTACTTGTGCAGAACTTCGCTACAACTTCTCCAAGCTCCTCCTTCTCTCTAGAATCTCTCTCTATTTCAAAATATGGGAGAGAATTTGGTGTGAATTTGTGAAGGATGAAGGTGCCTATTTATAGACTTTTGTGAGGTAAAATGGTAACTTTCCAACTCCTTTACTTTCAATATACACCATAGAATTTTTGAGCTTCATTCTCCTCCCCATAATGTATGTGCCGACCTCCCCCTCCCCAAATGTCAAAGAAATGATGTCATGCCATG
Source organism: Acacia pycnantha (assembly GCA_025563575.1). Lineage (NCBI taxonomy): Eukaryota > Viridiplantae > Streptophyta > Magnoliopsida > Fabales > Fabaceae > Acacia > Acacia pycnantha. The sequence continues at coordinate 316,760 of JAMWYP010000050.1, read as the reverse complement.
ACACCTTTATTTGCTTTATGGATTTCTACCCGATAAAGTTCCCCGATCGTTGTTCTAATCGCGTAATCTTGAAGAATCTTAGAAATACAAGAACATAGCCTCAAAGGTCTATTCATCCTCTTTAGAAATATCTAGATTAACTAAATTTTTTATCCTATTCAGGGCATTCCGTTGCCTGCCGAACATTTTCGGATAAACGTCTTCGGTTACGGAAATAACTTCTGGAAACACCAACTTCTGGACAAAATTACACTGAATCATAATATGTCCAGTTGTTAGCAATCTAATCCAATGATTTTGAGTTAGGATTTATTTTCTATTGGTTCTCATTTATCCTATTTGTTTTTTCACAAAAATCCCTTTCTACTTTATCACTTTTCCACCAACTTGCTTTATGCTTTCACACATACCCTACATACATATTTTCTCTCTCTTCCCTCTTCACAATTTCGCATGGCATGGCATCTTTTTTGACAAAAGATGTTGCTTCCCACTTGCCTCAATATCCCATGTGCATGTGTTCTTATTGGTTGTTGCAACTTTTGACTCTTTCAACATCTTCTACAACAAGTTTATGAATTCATCCTTTCTCTTTTACTCCTTCCTATTTTCGAAATGCATGGGCACTTCTTGGCCAAGGAAATTGTTTCCCCCACTTGTCAAAATATCATATGAATAAAGTGTTCCTATTGGCTTGTGCATCTTTTGTCTTTTCTATAACTTCTACACTAAGTTTCCATTTTAATTGCCACTCAATTTTCCTTTTGTTTTTCTTCATAATTTCGGCTAGCTCTTCCCCAAAACAAGATGTTTACTTTTCAAACTTTGCTTTATTAATTAATCCATGCTTTAATTCATCTAATTAGATAATTTTGTGATTCATGTTCACAATTGTCTAATTAAACAACTAGACAATTAACCAACCTAATTAAACAATCAAGATGATAAACCTAAATTGACAATTAAATTAATAATGAAAACTCAATTAATAATATAACTGACAATCAAACAGTTTACAAACAAAAATCTCAGCAAATATTTTAAACAGAATTTAAATCCAAATTATCAATTTAATCCAAATTAAATAATAGTTCTACAATCTAAAACTAGATTGTTCTCAATAAAACAACTCAAAATTATCTAGAACGAAATATTTCCTAGTCTTGAAATAAATCAATAAAAAGAAAGACACTCTCGTGTGGTCTTCAAATGCAAGTTTCTAGGCTCTAGTTTCCTCCATGTTCCTCTCAAGTTGTCTCCTAAATAAGGTTAAGCTATCATCATATTCTCCTCTCCAATCATCTTAGAACAAGTTACGGACATTGGAGATATAAATGAAGGATGAGATCAGAAAGGTGTGATGTAACGGCTCATGACTTGACGCAGGGACTTCCGTGATTGTTGATTCAATGATGAATCCAAAACCACCTTAGATGTGCGTTGATTAATCTGCGGCTCGATCCCGCTAAGCTTGTGTTGGCTCTCAAAGAGAACGTGAGTCATCTTGTGGCGGTTAGGTTAATTAAAGAGGTGGAAGAGAGAGTTTTGGGTACTAACTTGAGCCTATTAAAATTTAATAAGCCCAATAAAATTCCACCATTAATTTTTTTTTTTAGCGTCCGAGGTTAATTCTGCATAGTAGGATCTTCTAATATACTTTTCCTTATCCAGCAAGAATTAAATAAAATCGTAGTCTATCATATATTCAGAAATATTATTCAATCACAAGATAGTAATCAGAATATTAATAATTTAAGCCCAATAATCTCATAATAAATTCTTATTTATATTATTTCCTTAAATTGGCTAACAATCCAAATATTATCTAATAATTCCACATTAACCTAAAATAGTCCCCAAAATAAATAAATAAAACGGGATAAAATACATGAAAATTGGGATTTATCAATTAAACTATAAAATATGGATTTTAATTCTCTAAGAAATGTCTGTTTTTCAAAAAAAGAAGTAAAAAATAAAGACGGTGACATTTTTATAATTATGTGTGAGAATTTTAACATATTGGACATTCCTTTAAAAAAAAAAAAAGGATGTCATAATTTGATTTTTGACATCTCTTTTTCAAAATTGGGATGCCAAAAGGCCTACTTTTCACATCTCAATTTGATAATGGAAGCAAAAAATAGGGCTTTTACCGTCCCTATTGAAATTGGGACACCAAAAGTAGGCTTTTGTCCCAATTTTAAATTTGGGGCGCCAAAAGGGTAAAGAAACACAGAAATCTTTTAAGTTCAATTCTCTCTCTCTGACTCGCCATCTTCGTCCTCCATGTAAAGCCCTCACTGTTAGACGGCCCTTTCTAACCCTTCCTCAATTTTGAGTTTGGATTGCTATGGGCACTAAACGTTGTAGCTCTGTATTTTCTCCCTCTTGAACTCCATGGCGCCAACATCTATTCAATATTTCTCCCTCTTGGACTCTGTGTAGCTTTGGTGTTCAATTTTAAGATCTGTTCCCCTAGGACCGCCTCCGCCGCACTGGCTGAACATTGGCCTCAATAGGGGCGGTGACATCAACAGCCTTGGAACGACCATCGGAGTTGGATTCGTCAAGGGTCCTCGTGCCCATCGTCAGGGGTTATGAAGCCAAGCCCTTATGGTCACTGAACCACTTCACCTTCCCATTCACCCTCTCACCTATCTCGGTTCTGAACCCTTTAGGAACAAATCTCCAGTGTCCTATGTTGATTCACTAGCCTGTGGCGTTTTTTCGTCTCTTCCATCTTCTAGGTGGCTACGTCGCTAACTGGATAATTTTTTTCAAAAAAAAGTATCCTTGCGACATCTGTTTTTAAAAAGGGACATCGCAAGTCTCTTATGGCGTCCCTTTTTTAATAAATGTTGTTCCTAGACTTTACCACGTTGTTCACATAGGTGTCCCTCTGAAAATGGACATAGAAAATGCCTAAAAAAACATTAAAAGTGTTTTAAGTAATAGTGGAATGCGTGTCTGGCCCCACTTCCCCGTTTCTGTGTTTAGTGTATGGTTTTGCTATATTCTCATATTTACTCCCTCCTGTGCTACCTTCTATATTCTTGTAATAAATGAGCGGTCCTATATATTTAGTAATTAAATGAAGCACTCCATCCCATCAAAAAATATGAAATGTTGTTAAGAAATTTTTTTCCCTCAAAAGTTAAGAAATTCACATGAACTAAAGAATATTCGTTAAGTTATTTAATGTGTATTAAGTTGATAAAAATTTTCTATCTTGAGCTTATAAAAATATGATTTTTAAATATGCATCTTTTATTTTATCTGTTATATCTCTCTCATATAAAGGCTAAAAGTTAAAAAAGGTTAAAGGATAAAAATATCCACCAACTTTTTTCAAAAGCACAAACACCACCATATAAACTTCTTTTGATGCAGAAGTGACTATAAAATTTCAAAATGGGGCAAAATTAAAGTTACCAAGTCCTTAATAATGTCAAACCATTGTCACTCTTTATGGTGGCCCATACTATTTAAAAAAATGCTTGAGTTTTAAAATTTTCTTTACTACCCCTATCCTTATTATCTCTTTCTTCCTTCTCTCCCATACTCCCTGTAATACCCAGATAAATAAATGGGTTATTTATGATAAGTGAAATTATGGTATTAAGACTTATGTGAATATAGTCTATTTTTCTAAGTTGAATTCTGTAGGGAATTAGAGAATTTAAGGGCCAAAGTGTCAAAATGACCAAAATGCCCCTAGGATTTGTAATTGACTTAGAAAAATTATGGAAAATACCAAAAGGCAGTTGTAATTTCTAAAAATGCAAGAGGCATGAAAATACTAATGTTAATACAAGAGTATGAAGGTAAGGAGGCATTGTAATTAAGAAAATTATCAATAAGTGATAATGAAGTAATGAAGTAATATTGGGCTAATTACTTAAGTATAAGTAAAGAAAATTCACAAGTAATTATATGAAACCCTAAAATTAGTGGTTTTTGTTTTAAAATTAGTAAAAACATGTTTACTAATTAAATGGAAATTTTGGAGAAAAATAGTTGAGTTTAGGTATTTTTAAGCCTAAATACAAGAATGGACCAATTAGGTAATTTTGTGGAATTTTTGGGAAAAATTAAATAAGTAAATAATTAATTAAATAAAAAATAAATATTTATTAAAAATAATATAGGGCCAGCCGAAATTGAGCCAAAGGAAAAAGAGAAAAAAATAAATATATATGTATAAGAATTTATGCAAGTTGATATTATTATATTAATATAATTAATTAAAGTGAAATATTATGAATAGTAATTTAGGAATTAGGAAACGGATCCTATCTGGAGATCTAGGAATGAGATTTCCAAATTCAGGGTAGAATATTAATCAGTGGAATTTTATCTTCCGTTAGACTCTTACGGAAGTTAATTCTGAAGCCGTTTGTGCATTTTCCTAATAAGACGAAATAGGGAAAAATGCAGATAGGCACATTTTTGGATATGAAGGAAATAAATTCTAACTCAACATCTAGGAATGATTTTGAATTTATATGGACATATTTGGAATCAGTGAATTTTTCTGAAGAGATTGATGGTTCTGAAAACAAGTTTCGACACCGGACACGTTCGGACACGTTTTTCGAGAAACTTCGGCTGAACACGGAATGCCCTGTACGGAATCAAAATTTAGGTTAACTTGGGCATTTCTAATAAGTGAGAACTTGTCTTCAAAGTTGTAAATCCAGAATTTTGAGATTTTTCCGAAATCACGCGAATCGGGTACCGATCGGAGAAATCGGTCTGAAAACTTTTGGAAGGTGACACGTGGCCACCTCCCATTGGCCAAACCCTTTATTTTGGAGCCTGAATTTCGGCCAAGTGTGAAAGGGAAGAAGGAAAAAAAATTCTGCAGAAGTCTTCAACGGGTAAGTCCTTCGGTCTTTAGCTTTCTAGTTCGGTAGTTAGTAGAATTGTTAGATGGTTTTAGCAAGTAGGGAGTGAGATTCCTACTATTGATTTTTAGGCCTCATTGCATTGAAAAATATGCCTGACGAGGTAAAAACATAGTAGGGATTGAGTCCCCGAAAGTTGAAATCTTCGTAGTTCTTTCAATAGTTAGAGTAGTAATGCTAGAGTAGCCTTTATGTTTCAAAGTATGATTAGATATCATATGATAGGGCTATTTTAGTCTAGAATTTCGAAAATCATAATTGCGTGAAGTTCTGGCGAAATTTCGGGAAGAAAATTTGTAAGAGTAACGAAGTCTTCGGCGAAATTCCGCCAATTAGGGGCATAGGGGCAAAATGGTAATTTTTACCTAAAATGCCGATTATTGTGTCAAATCACTAATGGAAGTGATATTACTCTTATAGGACGTCGAAATCCTAGTTTGCTGCCGTTACAGAAACATCTACGTACATCAACGAAGGTACATTCGCGTACTGTAACACTAACTCTGATGTTTACTATATGCGTATTTGTGGTTGAGGGTCTGATGATATGTTGTGAGTATTGTTATGAGCTTTTGAATACATGCACTACGTGTGACACATCTACATGCACTACGTGTGACCCATCTACATGCACTACGTGTGATACATCTTTATGCACTCCGTGTGACACATCTGTTATACTGTTAATATGAATGATTGTGGAATATATACTGTATATATGAATATGAGGTTAACCGTTACCTGAGATCCAATGTGATCCAATGTGTTAAATTGGATCTCAGCTATAGCGTCAGGGTCAGAAGAATCGAGGACCAAGGAGAGAGGAAAGCAGCAGGGTCATGGTTCCGGATGAAGACTTTCCGATGTTGTCCTTTACTTTTTGAAAACTCTTGGGTACTATACCACTTCTGTATCTAGCCGGTGGGCATTTTGAATACATATATATCAGTTATTCTTCCGCTCAAATGCTCTACTCTGATGATTTGAAAAGATGTTTTAAAAAAAAAATTTATACTGCTTGTGAAAAGTTGGGATGTTACACTCCCTCCCTTGCTCCATCTCCAGATTATATCTTCTCAAGTGTCGGTAATGAAAATATCTCCACCCCCCTTCCTCCTTCTTCCATTCCCTTCTTCCAAAACTCGAACACTCCCTCTCTCTAACTCTCTGCCACTTTCTTCCTCTCGCTGGCAACATTATATATATAGCCACGGATGGAAAATCCTCAACTATGTTCTTGAAAGCATGGGCTTATATCTGCTCTAAACTCGATGAACCCTCATCAGAGTCATCACTACCGGAGAATCTAAAGCCATTCTTTGACAGGTCAGTAATTAAAGACTCATCTGGGGTTGTAGAGATATTTTCAGATCATTGGCCAAAACTCGGTGGACCAAATAATAGAAGCTAAAGTTGTGCAACCAAAAGAAGACAGATCAAGGATGAAGAGAGAGAAGTATTATACTGAAGTGAGACTTGTTGGTGATTGTGGATGATGATGAAGCAGATGAATTGAGGGAGGAAATTTTTTTTTCTTTTCGTGCTAGGGATATTTTGATACTTTCACTGCGCAGACGAAGTCAGCTAGCATGTTTTAACAGTTGTCTCTTTTACCTTCCTTCTCAAAGTTTATGGTCACCTTTACGTCAAAAAAAATATTAATGGTAGTAGTTGCACTTTTTTAAAAAGTTGGTAGATATTTTTGTCGCTTAACCCAAATAAAAAACATAACATTGATTACCCTATCAACATCTTATATTAGACTTTTTATATTTTAGACCGAAGAGCCGTGGAACGTCTTCTTTGGCGGTGATCTTATAAAATTTATTAATATGTATAGGTATATATTATATGATATTTTATTTGGCCACAAATTTGACCCCAACTAATTTTTTATCTTCTCTGTAAGAATAATGTTTGTTTCATTACTCATTAGGCTGTGAAAGGAAAGTAAAATTCTTGTTTGAGATACCGAAAAAGTAGTATCATCTTATATATTGTTTTAATTTATAATTATCTGTTATTATTTGTTTGGATTTTCCAAGTTATTTGATACTATTTAGTAAATACTCCCTCTGGTCCTTATTTAAGGAACCAACTAACAATTCTCACAAGTCAATAAAAACAGTTAAAGTCATTAAATTTGTCCTAAAATTTAAGTAATTTTCAATATTATCCCTATTAATTACACTAAACTCTAATATCATATTAATTATTACTCTCACTCACTACCTTTTTAATTATGGGTATACATGAAAAAAAATATTTAATGCTATTTGGAAACAAGTAAGTGTTTTATAAAAAGAACCAAATATATTTGTTAGTTGGTGCCTTATAATAAAAATTAAAGAGAGTAGTTCAATATATTTATTTTTTGGCCCGAGCTAAACTTTTTTTCTGGTTCCTCCACTGGAAGAGAGTAATTAATTGTATTTCTTAAAGATTATCCGTCTTCCAAAATTTTTCTGCTAGTGATTTAATTGAGAGGAATTTTTTATTCAAGCTTTGATATGATCATAAATCTAGATTTTTTTATTACAAATAAAGTTGTTGACTGGACTACATATTTTTATTCTCTCAAGATACTCATTACTCTCTCTCTCTCTCTCTCTCTCTCTCTCTCTCTCTCTCTAAAGAATCCCACAGAAAACCAAGGGATTGAAGAAATTTTTAGACAAAGAAATTTGATAATAGGAGAGAGCATACCCTGTATTTCCGAACCCATAGTTGAAGATTGTGAAGAATGTGAACCCATTCTTCATTATCAAAAGGCATCCTCGGACAAGGGAACAGTGAAAAATAATTTATTGAATTGTTTTGCTACTATCTACGTAGATAATGAGTCTCTTTGTTAGTTGTATTATAGATTCAGAGCCGCCAGGTTGCATTTCTCCCAATGCAATTCCCAAACATTTCTATGAGGAAATGTATGGACAGTACATGTGACCACTCTTAAAACATGACATTTTGTGAAACACAAGTTGAAAGGTGGGACACATATCAAATTCAACAAGGAAAGGTATCATCTACCCCTTACTTATGTGATGAATTTTGCTTTAGAAGACAGAACTCAGCTAATCTTAGGAAAAATTTCTTAGACAGTGCAGGAGGCGGATATTTGTGTTTAGGAAATGAGTTCATAATCTTGAAACATGTTGACAGAATTATCACTTCCCTATCAAGTAAAAATGTAGATTTTCGGTTTTAGAAGAAGAAATAGAGATTCTAGAAGATAGTGAATGTGTCCGTGATTGGTTATGTTTTAACTTGGGAAAATTAACAGACTTTGAAAGTCAAATGACCCCACTTTTGAATAGACTCCAACAAACTTCGGGTAATAGGAGATAATCCCACACTCTATGGGAAAAGAACAGAATCACTTGTAAATTGGAAATTATCAACCCGATTTAACCATACAGATAAACCTATTATTCCATCCCTTGCGTATCAGAAGCATATCGAAACACATAGATTCTTTACTGCAAATAGGAGTAATCGACCAAGTCAAAGTAGACATAGAACGTTGCTTTTATTGTTTATTCGAACAACCGTCAACCCCGATGGTTCCACGCTTAGAGGAAAGAGTAGGCTAGTCTTTAATTATAAGAGATTAAATGACAATACATACAAGGATCAATACATTTACTGTGAATTGATTCTTTACTCCAAAAATTAAGTCGAAAAGGATTTACAAGAAATTTGATTTAAAATCTGGTTTTCACCAAGTAGCAATGCACCTAATCAGTTACTTGGACAGCTTTTTGTGTACCTCAAGGACTTTTTGAATGGCTTGTTATGCCCTTTGGTTTGAAGAATGCACCAGCCGTCTTTCAACGAAAGATGGACAATATTTTTAAGAAATATAGTTTTATTGTTTGCTACATTGATGATATTTTGGTATATTCTGATAATATATCACAAGATGTGCAACATCCGAGAATATTTTTGATGAATGTGTTGCTCATGGACTTTTTTTGTCAAAAACAAAGTACAAATTAGGAGTAACCAAGGTAGAATTCTTAGGACTAGAAATAGGAGAAGGAAAGGTCGACTTCACCTCACATTGTCAAAGCATAGTAGAATTCCCGGAAGAATCCTTATCGATTTAAAAGGATTACGAAATTCTTAGAATACTTAACTATGCCGAAACTATGTTCCTAACCTAACAAAGTACACAGGACCTTTGTACTCTAAGCCGACACCCCGAGGTGAAAGGAAGTTCAATAAACAGGATCTTAAAAATCACGCAATTGAAAAATATAATCGAAACCTCCCCGACTTAGAACTTCCTCCGAAAGACAGCTTATATTATTGTAGAATGTGATGGATCCCTTAGCGGATGGGGAGGAGTACTTAAATGGAAACCCCACAAAGGAGACTTAGCATCCACAGAAAGGGTTGCTAGGTATGCTTCGTGCAAGTATAAAACGAAATTTCCTCCATAGATGCAGAAATCATGGCTTGCATCTACAAACTTAGAAAAGTTTAAAATTTTCATTCTTGATAAAAAAGAATTTACTCTTAGGACAGATTGTGAAGCTATAATTAATTTTTATAACAAGCTTGCCAACTCGCAAGCTCGTAGAAATAGATGGGTAAAATTTTGTGATTATCTTACTTGTACAGGTGTGACAGTTAACATGGAACATATCAAAGGTAAAGATAACACAGGAGCAGATAAGTTATCTAGGATTATATCTAATAGCGCTTCCTTTAACTTTGCAGAAATTCGAGATGAACAAAGGGAAGACATCAGTTAAGAGTGAACAAGGAGATTCATCAGAACCTACTAAGGAAATAATGACATTCGCAATGTTTATTAGATGCTTTGTGGAATGCTTCTACAGCTAAACAGAAGCACACAGCTTTAAATGCTCTCAATTTTTACTTTTCAAAGATTTTAGAAAAACCTCTAAGCAAGAACTTCTCGTTCTATGTCTTGTTCAGAGGAGAAAGGCCAGGAATTTACATTAATTACCCCGAGTTGGTCAAAGCAATTGGAAATAGCTCTAGGCCCTTCTGATCTGCATAATCTGCTTTTGGGAACACAGTCCTATAATAGGCTACAGATATCCTGCCTAAATCCCAACAAACGAAGAGTTGTACAGGAGCACTTATCAAACCTTGTCCCTTTCTTTGAAATCCAACCACTCATAGAAAGCAGACATCTCCAGAGATTGATCAACCTACAGTTACAGTTATTGGATCTGCATCATAGAACACCTTCAGATGGAAGATACAGGATTGACCAGGACGTTACCACTGGTTCAATACAGATGGAGAATACATATATAATGGTTTACTTAAGTTAGTAATTAATCTTGACAGACCTACCCAAGTCCTTAATGGGAGGAATGTCCGATTGATTATATGGAGTTTCTTTCTTATGGAATGGTAGCGGCCTTTTCAAATCGAAGATTTCAAAGAATTACCATTCGGAGAGGCTCTAAATGAAGAAATAAGGAAACAAAGCAGAAATATGGCACGCTTTTGTCAAAGTACGATCCCAAATTCCTTATTACGTAAAAGGAAAATATCGCCAAAATTTCCATCATTTTCTCGGTTACACCACTTATTGAACAAACCGAAGAAGGATTAACGAGCCACAGTGTGATAAATTCTTACGGATGCTCGCCTATATGAATCGCTGGGCAACAAGTATGCAGAGGATTACAATTCTTTATCCTTTGACACGCTTGTTAAAAATCTTGTTACTGTGTATGGATCCCCAAAGACTGCGAGCGCCTCGGTTTGGTTCAAGCCGGAGTATTAGATCCCGATCCGTAAAATTATGGCGATGATGGGATGTTTGATGATGAATACATGGCCGACACAGATTAAAGTTTGATGTGACAAAAGATGTCGCACATAGCTCAATAATTATCTGCTTTTATAAAGTAGATTCCTTTTAAGTGGATGCCACCTGCGTCTTTGAGCAATGTCTTTTCATCTTTAATAAAGATTCGTGAGCCTTTGCTTTACTGGATTTGTAATGTTTTCAAGTCTCATGGATTCAAACCAGATCAAGTCCGCACGTAGTACTTTTTTTGTGTATAAATTCGTGGATTCACGGTCTATGGACACCACGAGAAGCAATAGTTAAGAAATCAACAAAAGGATTTCACGAAACTCGATTCCCTCTCTTCTAAATTTTCCTTTAGCTTCCAAGTTACCTGCGTCTAAGCCCTACCTCTATACATATAAGTAGGCACGGGAGACTGAAGAGAAGGAGGTACCCTCCCAATCACTGAAGAGAAGGAGGTACCCTCCCAATCTAAAAAATGTAGGTGCTATGTTTGTGGCGAAGAAGGACATTTCTCCAGAGAATGCAGAAATAAAATCCCTGCCAGAAGTAGAAGATGATTATTCTGATGCCTTCCTAAATTTAGCATCAAAATCTGGACAGGCTTTTACCCAGAACATGAGTGATAAATATTTCAGCAAGCTTCCACCACCCTTTAACAGCATCATAAAGGATGAATGGTATAAGGTCCATCCAACAGTAACACAGGGAATAGCCCCTAGGATTGTTTTTACTAAGGAATACCTCAAAAGGAAATGCATAGAATATTAATCTATGAAGGTATAAAACTTTCTATTATGGTCTGAGTAAAGGGCCTATGGATTTCCAGAAGTATAAATATTAGGTTTCATTCATCGGTTACTATAGTTAACTGGATTTCTTATTTCCTCTATTCTAATGATCTAACTCTTTATCATATTAAGTCTGTGGTGATGCCCAAAGACTAGCCCGAGAGACTGTGTCGAAGATAGACTAAACAACCAGGCAAGCTAGGTGAAGGAATACAAGTAATCACATGACCTTTCTTGGTAAAGACTTTGATTATTTGAATCTCGAAATAGGTAAATCCATTGTTAAAAGAAGTATTGATGAAAGAAATGTTAGGTGTTTTGCTGAAGGAAATCACAAACATAGGTACCACTCAGATCATACTCATTTAAATCTGATATCTGATTATTGCTCTTTGATTTTGTGTAATCTTTCTATTCACAGTACCTCCGTTTTTGAAAGCTTTAGAAAAATTAGTGAACTCTTATCCGCACAATCTGCATCCTTAGGAACTTTTTCTGCAAATTTAGAGTATATTAAGTCACAACAGGATCCGTCTTATTTGCGAAAGCTCCCAACCAAAAGGGATCTACAGTTGTTAATACAAAAATTAAGTCCCGAGCCAACTCAAATTGAAGAAGATAACCAATGTAATATTTGGTTACTACAACAAAAGTTGGTTGAAGTAGAACGACAAAGTTACGGATCTCTCACACCTTGTCCTTCATTTAGAAGAACAGATTTTAGACCGAATAGAAAAGAAGCTTGATCGTTTACTAGGTTAATGTTACCGATAGTCACCTTTTTGCGAAGGCTAGAACAGAAAATCTAGCCGAAACCCGCCTTGAATTAGCGAAATAATTCGTATCTACCTAAGGCACGTACGCACTAATTACTTGGCCACTCCAATAGAAAGAAGGAATCCTTTGTCTTATAGATATCTTCTTTGTTTATTAACTGTCTTCATCCAGTGCTGGAACAGAACTCACATGATTGTTCGGTTCCTAAATTGGTTAGCAAATCAAGAACTAGAATCACTGCAATATAGAGCCGTGTTAGCTCAACATATTCTACAGATCTTCGGGAAGAAGACAGACTGCATCTGAAAGCACTCCCCTGAGAATACGAAACGAAGAAAGACATCTTGTCTTCACACGCTTAGTATATTTAATTACCGCTTATTTACAAACTATTTAGATGTCGATCATGACCTTAACTATAAGAAGATAGTTGAGAGAGTAGGATCAAAATATGCCCGTCCTAGCATAGGCCTAACAGAGATAGCACGAAATTGGTGAGGTTGTTCAATCGATAATAAAATTATTATCCGACAAAATAACGTTATCATCGAACAAAATGATTGACATTAGACAATTATTAAGTGTTGTTGTAGCACAATCCTCTAGCCAAGCCACACCCAGTTGGATAAACGACTTGACTACAAGGATAAGTAATCTTTCCTTAGAAAGGAACAGAAACCTTTAACCACAGTTTACGGTGGACCTCATCTAGTATGGAAGAAACCTCAGGATCCAAAGCCATAGTAACCACTGATAAAATTAGAAAATTCAACACATTTTCTACACTTGTGAATAAATGGAATGGTCATAAGCTTAGAGAATTCGACAGACTTGTCGACCCTGACAAACAGTTAGATGTATTACATCATAAAGGAACAGACAAAAGGTATATGAACACTTTAGTGAAGAAACAAGTGCGTTGCCTGCAGTGAGGATCAAGTAATAATCCCTTTTATCAATAGAGATAGTAAACGAAGTTACTTGATCAAGACCTTTTAATCATACATATTGGACTTGTTTTGATTAAGATCACGTGACTAACCGAGATCTCAAGTTTGGTGGACAGGTTATATTAAATCTTGTTGATACAAGATACAGTAATGATATACAAAGGGCTATCATTGGTACAATGGAGGTAGATATGGCTCGAAACAGTGGAGTGATCTACATGGCACCAAAAATGCAGATGACAGTAACAGACTTTGCCAAACACTTCCAACTTATTATCAAGACCAGAGGATATGAGGACTTCACAGAAGGACAAAACCTTGCAATAACAAAGAAGATATCTATAAGACAAAGGATTCCTTCTTTCTATTGGAGTGGCCAAGTAATTAGTCTGTACGTGCCTTAGGTAGATACGAATTATTTCTGCTAATTCAAGGCGGGTTTCAGCTAGATTTTCCTGTTCTAGCCTTCGCAAAAAGGTGACTATCGATAACATTAACCTAGTAAACGATCAAGCTTCTTTTCTATTCGGTCTAAAATCAAGATTAATTACTAAATGACCGAATAGAAAAGAAGCTTGATCGTTTACTAGGTTAATTAAAATCAGGGTATGTGTACTAAACATTTCTCCTGTTTCCTTATTTCTTCATTTAGAGCCTCTCCGAATGGTAATTCTTTGAAATCTTCTGATACTGAAAAGGCTGCTACTATTCCATAAGAATGAAACTCCATATAATCAATCGGACATTCCTCCCCATTAAGGACTTGGGTAGGTCTGTCAAGATTAATTACTAACTTAAGTAAACCATTATATATGTATTCTCCATCTGTATTGAACCAGCTGGTAACGTCCTGGTCAATCCTGTATCTTCCATCTGAAGGTGTTCTATGATGCAGATCCAATAACTGTAACTGTAGGTTGATCAAGATTATGCAGATGATTATTCTGTATCTGAAGATCCTGACTTTTGAGATTGAGTCTTCGGAAATGTTCTCTCATGCTCTGGTTCTCTTTTCGTTCATTGTTCAGCTCCTGTTGTAAATTCAAGTTACACTGAAACAGAGAGACATTAGTGAATTCATACTGTTTTAACCTGTTTTCTAAGAGGAAATCTGTACCTATTTGTGGGGGTAGTTCCGCTATGGACTTTCCTTCCACGAAAATAGGTGGTGGTAGAGATGCTGTGGCCTGATTCCAGGCTTCTTGGAAACTATAAAATCCCTGCCAGAAGGGCCTAGAGCTATTTCCAATTGCTTTGACCAACTCAGGGTAATTAATGTAAATTCCCGGCCTTTCTCCTCTCGAACAAGACATAGAACGAGAAGTTCTTGCTTAGAGGTTTTTCTAAAATCTTTGAAAAGTAAAAATTGAGAGCATTTAAAGCTGTGTGCTTCTGTTTAGCTGTAGAAGCATTCCATAAAGCATCTAATAAACATTGCTGTGATTCATCAGGGGTGGGCAAGTGAGGCAAAGGTTTGAAAGCTTTGCTGTGTCCCGGTGGATATTTAACCAGAACTGTGCTTCCGAATGTCATTATTTCCTTAGTAGGTTCTGATGAATCTCCTTGTTCACTCTTAACCGATGTCTTCCCTTTGTTCATCTCGAATTTCTGCAAAGTTAAAGGAAGCGCTATTAGATATAATCCTAGATAATTTATCTGCTCCTGTGTTATCTTTACCTTTGATATGTTCCATGTTAACTGTCACACCTGTACAAGTAAGATAATCACAAAATTTTACCCATCTATTTCTACTGAGCTTGCGAGTTGTGGCAAGCTTGTTATAAAAATTAATTATAGCTTCACAATCTGTCCTAAGAGTAAATTCTCTTTTATCAAGAATGAAAATTTTAAACTTTTCTAAGCTGTAGATGCAAGCCATGATTTCTGCATCTATGGAGGAAATTTCTGTTTTATACTTGCACGAAGCATACCTAGCAACCCTTTACGTGGATGCTAAGTCTCCTTTGTGGGGTTTCCATTTAAGTACTCCTCCCCATCCGCTAAGGGATCCATCACATTCTACAATAATATAACCGTCTTCCGGAGGAAGTTCTAAGTCGTGGAGGTTTCGATTATATTTTTCAATTCGTGATTTTTTAAGATCCTGTTTATTGAACTTCCTTTCACCTCGGGGTGTCAGCTTAGAGTACAAAGGTCCTGTGTACTTTGTTAGGTTAGGAACATAGTTTCTGGCATAGTTAAGTATTCCTAAGAATTTCTGTAATCCTTTTAAATCTGATAAGGATTCTTCTGGGAATTCTACTATGCTTTTGACAATGTGAGTGAAGTCTGACCTTTCCTTCTCCTATTTCTAGTCCTAAGAATTCTACCTTGGTTACTCCTAATTTGTACTTTGTTTTTGACAAAACAAGTCCATGAGCAACACATTCATCAAAAATATTCTCGGATGTTGCACATGCCGTGATATATCATCCGAATATACCAAAATATCATCAATGTAGCAAACAATAAAACTATATTTCTTAAAAATATTGTCCATCTTTCGTTGAAAGACGGTGGTGCATTCTTCAAACCAAAGGGCATAACAAGCCATTCAAAAGTCCTTGAGGTACACAAAAAGCTGTCCAAGTAACCGATTCGGGTGCATTGCTACTTGGTGAAAACCAGATTTTAAATCAAATTTGTCAGTAAATCCTTTTCGACTTAATTTTTGGAGTAAAGAATCAATTCCCAGTAAACTGTATTGATCCTTGTATGTATTGTCATTTAATCTCTTATAATTAAAGACTAGCCTACTCTTTCCTCTAACTCGTGGAACCATCGGGGTTGACGGTTGTTCCGAATAAACAATAAAAGCCGCTGTTCTATGTCTACTTTGACTTGGTCTCGATTACTCCTATTTGCAAGAAAGAATCTATGTGTTTCGATATGCTTCTGTTCGCAAGGGATGGAATAATAGGTTTATCTGTATGGTTAAATGCGGGTTGATAATTTCCAATTTACAAGTGATTCTGTTCTTTTCCCATAGGGCTGTGGGATTATCTCCTATTACCTGAAGCTGTTGGAGTCTATTCAAAAGTGGGGTCATTTGACTTTCAAAGTCTCGTTAATTTTCCCAAGTTAAAACATAACCAATCCTGGACACATTCACTATCTTCTAGAATCTCTATTTCTTCTTCTAAAACCTGAAAATCTACATTTTTACTGATAGGGGAAGTGATGATTCTGTCAACATGTTTCAAGATTATGAACTCATTTCCTAAACACAAATATCCGCCTCTGCACTTGTCTAAGAAATTTTTCCTAGGATTAGCTGAGTTCTGTCTTCTAAAGCAAAATTCATCACATAAGTAAGGGGTAGATGATACCTTTCCTTGTTGAATTTGATATGTGTCCCACCTTTCAACTTGTGTTTCACAAAATGTCCTGTTTTAAGAGTGGTTACATGTACCTGTCCATACATTTCCTCATAGAAATGTTTGGGAATTGCATTGGGAGAAATGCAACTTCTGCTGGCTCCTGAATCTATAATACAACTAACAGCAACAGACTCATTATCTACGTAGATAGTAGCAAAACAATTCAATAAATTATTTTTCACTGTTCCCTTGTCCGAGGATGCCTTTTGATAATGAAGAATGGGTTCACATTCTTCACAATCTTCAACTATGGGTTCGGAAATACAGGGTATGCTCTCTCTTATTATCAAATTTCTTTGTCTAAAAATTTCTTCAATCCCTTGGTTTTCTGTGGGATTCTTTTCTTTGTTCTTACCTTTAAGTTGTTGGAGCTGTTTCTGTAGTTGCTCCAATTGGTCCTCCAAATCCCTATTTCTGTTAATAAGTTCTCTTACCAAAGTGGGATAATCTGTGGTGGATCATTGGTTCGGGAAGTCTTGGGAAAGTGAAACCTATCTTGATCTCAAAGACATGCATAACAAAGAATTAAATTACAATATTTACACTTTGTCCTTATCCTTTGATTTAAGAATAAGTCGCAAAAATAGCATTTAGGGGGCCGCCTATTGCTTCAAAATAATTTTCAAAATCATGATGACAAATCTTCTCGTCTTTGAGTTAGGGTTTTAAGACCCTAGAAATATTCCAGTCCTCTGTAATCATTAAAATAGGAAAGTTAGGAACTGAAGACATTTCTGTAGTAATGTTATCAAAATCTTCATCTATTACTGAGCAAATATCACTGTCATTATCAGGGTCATCTTGGTCAATACTAACAATATCAAAATCCTGAGGTAAATCAAGCGAGTGATAGAGGGCAAACCTTTCTGTATACCTCTTTTATTTCTGCATTCTCTGGCGAAATGTCCTTCTTCGCCACAAACATAGCACCTACATTTTTTAGTAGGGGGTTTGTGCCTTTTGAATTTCCTGATGTGATTTTTCCTAGGTATTCCATTCCTATAATTAGTAGCTCTCCTGATTCTTTTCTTGTCCTTGGGAAAATATCCCGGTATGTATACCGCTTCGAAATTATAATCTTTTACTTGTTTGGCTACCTCATTGTCTATGCATTTCCTTTTGAGGTATTCCTTAGTAAAAACAATCCTAGGGGCTATTCCTTGTGTTACTGTTGGATGGACCTTATACCATTCATCCTTTATGATCTTTGTTAAAGGGTGGTGGAAGCTTGCTTGAAATATTTATCACTCATGTTACGGGTAAAAGCTTTGTCCAGATTTTGATGCTAAATTTAGGAAGGCATCAGAATAATTATCTATATCTCTCATATTTTCAATGATAAGCCTCTCTATATCCTGTAAGGCCTTATCCTGCATTTCTGTTGTTCCTCTAAAAGGATCATACCCTATGATCAACTGCCTGATTTGACCTGTTACGTTTTGTGTATTGTCAGCGAGGATACTAGCCTATTGTATTCTCGTGGGAAAAGTGTTAACCCAATTTAAATAATAAAACTTAGTCTGTTTCACCTAAGAGATTTTCAATGTAATGAACCTTCTCTTGATTATTGGCGAATGAGATATTTGAACAATGAAGAATGGTTGATGATTCCCATCTCCCTATTACTTCTTCCCATAACTGTGGAGGGGTACCTGACAGTATTAACATAGAACCATCATTAACATTAACACGAGGAAGGTTATTAATATACTCGTAAGGGAAATTTCTGCCACGCTGTCTCCCTTGTTGCTGTCCTGCACTTGGAATCTGAGTGTGCTGTGAAGATTGTTGTGGGTATGGTAGGTCATACTCATCTTCTTCCATCAGGGTATGTGTACTAAACATTGCAAAAGTAGAAGGGGAAGAATCTATACTAGTAGTATCTGTAATATTTGTAATATTTGTTGTACTACTACCCACCACGCTTCGCTGACACTCTGATGCAAAAGGGTTAGTAAAAATTTTGGGATACTGACCACTATATTTAATATTAATAAGTAAATGACAATCATCAGGATGTGGAATTTCGGTAAAATCCTGTGACCAATCGTAGTCAGGGTAATGAGTACACAACAACTGTAAGGGGTCAGAATTTTCTTCCATGATGACCAACATAGGGTTACTATGTTCATCATCGATTCAGGTTCTGTGATCCCCTCTCGTTTTATAGTCGAGAAACGAATACCTACCGATTTGTTGTTATGTTCCAAAAACTGGTTCGTGAAGGAACCAAAGGCTGTGTAGCTGGTAAGGTGATATTCCATTCTTTTCCAGCTAGGTCTTTTGCTGTGAAGGCTTTTCCTTCTATAGCTTTGATTCCTTGACTGCCTAGGTACTGCATAACTCTGTCAATTTTTAATTTAAAATTATTGTTAGTGTTATTACTCAGTCTACCTGTGAGGATCTTTGTTATTGCAAGGTTTTGTCCTTCTGTGAAGTCCTCATATCCTCTGGTCTTGATAATAAGTTGGAAGTGTTTGGCAAAGTCTGTTACTGTCATCTGCATTTTTGGTGCCATGTAGATCACTCCACTGTTTCGAGCCATATCTACCTCCATTGTACCAATGATAGCCCTTTGTATATCATTACTGTATCTTGTATCAACAAGATTTAATATAACTCGTCCACCACTTGAGATCCGGTTAGTCCCAGTGATCTTAATCAAAACAAGTCCAATATGTATGATTAAAAGGTCTTGATCAAGTAACTTCTGTTTACTATCTCTATTGATAAAAGGGATTATTACTTGATCCTCACCTGTGCAACGCACTGTTTCTTCACTAAAGTGTTCATATACCTTCTGTTTAGTTTCCCATAAACCATGTGTGTACAGTATTTCAGCTGGGGCTAGATCTGTTCCTTTATGATGTAATACATCTAACTGTTTGTCAGGGTCAACAAGTCTGTCGAATTCTCTAAGCTTATGACCATTCCATTTATTCACAAGTGTAGAAAATGTGTTGAATTTTCTAATTTTATCAGTGGTTACTATGGCTTTGGATCCTGAGGTTTCTTCCATACTAGATGAGGTCCACCGTAAACTGTGGTTAAAGGTTTCTGTTCCTTTCCTAAGGAAAGATTACTTATCCTTGTAGTCAAGTCGTTTATCCAACTGGGTGTGGCTTGGCTAGAGGATTGTGCTACAACAACACTTAATAATTGTCTAATGTCAATCAGCTGTTCGATGATAACGTTATTTTGTCGGATAATAATTTTATTATCTGATTGAACAACCTCACCAATTTCTGTGCTATCTCCTGTTAGGCCTATGCTAGGACGGGCATATTTTGATCCTACTCTCTCAACTATCTTCTTATAGTTAACTCATTACCCTGACTACGATTGGTCACAGGATTTTACCGAAATTCCACATCCTGATGATTGTCATTTACTTATTAATATTAAATATAGTGGTCAGTATCCCAAAATTTTTACTAACCCTTTTGCATCAGAGTGTCAGCGCATCTACAGCTTAGAAAAGTTTAAATCTTTCATTCTTGATAAAAAAGAATTTACTCTTAGGACAGATTGTGAAGCTATAATTAATTTTTATAACAAGCTTGCCACAACTCGCAAGCTCAGTAGAAATCTCTCTCTCTCTCTCTCTCTCTATCTCTCTCTCTCTCTCTCTCTCTCTCTCTCTCTCTCTCTCTCTCTCTCTCTCTCTCTCTCTCACAGATTGGGAGGGTACCTCCTTCTCTTCAGTCTCCCGTGCCTACTTATATGTATAGAGGTAGGGCTTAGACGCAGGTAACTTGGAAGCTAAAGGAAAATTTAGAAGAGAGGGAATTCTCTTCAGTCTCCCGTGCCTACTTATATGTATAGAGGTAGGGCTTAGACGCAGGTAACTTGGAAGCTAAAGGAAAATTTAGAAGAGAGGGAAATCAGAGTTTCTGTGAAATCTCTCTCTCCCTCTCTCTCTCCTCTCTCTCCCTCTCCCTCTCCCTCTCTCTCTCTCTCTCTCTCTCTCTCTCTCTCTCTCTCACAAATGAATGACCAAGAGAACTATCCTTTTCCAGCCATCTCTCTCTCTCTCTCTCTCTCTCTCTCTCTTTATCTTTCTTTAGCTCCGGGCTCCACCATATAATGTGAGAATGATAATTAGGTCCAAAACTTTCATTTAATGATTGTTAGACCCAAAAAATTCATTAAAAAATAAAAACTCCCTCCATTCCTTTTAATAGGATAAAATTAGTATGTGATGTGTTTTTTATAAGATACATTTAGGATTATCTTTAAAAAAAAATGGTAAACTTTCCATTTTACCCTAACTTGATTACAAAAATTACTCATACCATTATTATATTGAAATCTTATGTTTGACTAAATCATTCAATATAATCTATTCTCTCTCCTTCATATAAATGAAAGCACTTTTAGATAACAAATTAATTTTTATATTTTCATTAGACCTAATTAATTTCAATTAACTTTTTCAACAACATAATTCAGTTAATTCTATCTTTTTAAAAAGGAATGGAGCAAATACTTGATTTAGGGAGTAAGTTGTAATGAAGAATCCCGTCTTTGTAATGTGAATCGATATTTGCAATCGTTATTGCCATTAAATTGAAACTTTGTCAGCATGATTTCCTTCTTTGTTTCTTTTCCCAACACTTTCTTTCTCTCTTTGTTGAAAGTCTATAAACATGTGTATAAATAAACAAGTGACACGTGCTGCTATTTTTATCTATGATTGTCAAACACAAATTAGACCAACTAGGTCTGCTCAAAACCCGGCGACCAGCCATGTAACCAGTCCAGTTAGGTCCCTAACCTGGCCAACCTGGCGAGTTGCAAGATTTCCCATGTTGTCTTTTAATAAAAGTTAACATACTTTTTGTTGGGTACATATTGTAGACGGCAATATTAGTCAAAGTTAATGACAAATTTGATGTTAATGTATATTAATTTAGAGTAAGGATTGTAAGTTGAAATATTTTGTTATCATTTATCAATTTTGATATTTTCCTAGGAAGAATATTTAGTGATTATTGATTCTAGTGTTATTGGACGTTGGAATGATACTATGATGTCAATAAGTCAAATAAATTGTAAAGAATTAATGTTAGATAAGTATATGATTATTTTGTTATTGATTCAAGGTATTGAATTGATATTTGGTATTTGGATGGTTTAATGAAAATTTAAATTATATATCATTTTTTTATTCCCCACCAGTTTGGCCCTCATTTGACTCTATAAGTTGACCTGCTGACCTCAATCGGTTAGAGGTTGGTTCAAAGGTTTCTCCCTAATCAGTGGCGGAGCCAGGAATTTAAGTTTGTGGGTGCACAATTAATGATGGGATTTGGGGGTTCGGGGGCAGCGCCCCCGAATTTTTTTTTAAGGAGGATAAAAGGCAACCCACTCCTTCATAAAGTTTAGGACTAGAAATGGGGTTCAATTGAAAAGTATTTCTGAGGAAATCAATTTAAACATAACAATATACTCTAATCTCATGGCATACAATATAATAATGTCCCATGTTTTGATGGGATTATTAGTGTTTATACTAAGATATGTAGTAACTCATTAAAATAAAAAAAAAAAAAAACTCAACAACCACAATTTTTATGGGTGCACTTGCACCCACAGAAAATAACGTGGCTCCGCCACTGTCCCTAATCATCTTTCTAAATTCCTTTTTCCCTCTCCTACATGATTATTTTTGAGAGAATATAAATAAGGTGAACATGGGAAAATTGATAAACATTTGAAATAATGTGAAATAATAGAAATTATATTTGGTTTTGTTAGCTATGTCTCGTAATGTACACTGTTATTTGTGGCATATGTAACAAAGTTGCGAGAAGACAGACAAATAATTTATTCATAAAATTATAAAGATACAACATAACTCAAACGCGGGATTACTCAAATCGAACATACATAATATCAGAAAAACAACAAGAAGACTGGCAAATAATTTATTCATTACACTCATATTGATCCCCAATATATGTATAAGGTAGAAACATGCATCTGCTGATTGCTTCAAGCTGTTTTGGTCAAAGATACAGCAAGATTGAGGAACACAGTTTTTTCTTTAGACATACGATCAGCTAATATATGTTGGTAACGATGAAAAACATCGTCAATGATAGCTTCTCCAAAGTGACTCACAAGAAGAGGTTCAGCCACAGCTCTTACAAATTGTGCAACTTTGTATCCATCACTATTATCATTGTGTTCCTCACCACATGCAGCCTTCCAACTTACTTTAAATACTTCCAAGCGATTCAAAGTGAATGAGCCTTCCTTTTCAATCTCTAATTGCAATTCAGATGAGGATGGATAGTACATAGGAATGTTGAATGAATCTATCTGATCCTCCTTTATGATTCCCTACACCACACTCAAAAAAAAAAAAAAAAATTTCCCGTCACAAATTGTGGAGAAAATTGTATGTGTAAGACTCTGAGTGTGTGTAGTCAACAATGATTACAAGTCTTATTCTATAAGGTGGGGTCGCCTATATAGATAGCAATGAACCATTGTGCTTTGTCAATGATCAAATCTTTGTATATATTACAAGAAACTATGTACGTTACGTACCTCCAAAACCATGTCATTGAGAGCCTCAACTAAAAGCTCCCAAGCGTAGTAAGATTCATTGCTCGATGTGCCACTATTGCTTCTTCCCTGGAGGGTAAGAACCATACGACCTCCTTCAACTAGTTCTCTAGCGCGACATTTCAGAAACAATGAAAAATCTTTTTGAAATTGGTGGTAGTAAGAATTACGAACATCTAAAGGGCTTGTGCTTGCCATGCAAATATTGCCCTTATTGTTTTCTATACCTTTTGGAACCTATATGGGAATGAAATGATACAAATTAGAAAGAGGAGGAAGAAATTATGTCTAATATAGAAATAATTAGTGAAAAGTATTTAAAAGAGATTTACTGATTAATATTACATACTTGAGACATCCAATGAAGACTATAGGAGGAATGAACAAAATGCAGAGAACTAGCAGGAAGAATCCTTTCATAGAAAGAAGCTGGAAGGCCACTGATGTAGCATTTACCAATCCCACCAAGAACTCGAGTGCTTAAGTTCTGTTTGAAGCATTCAAGAGACTTGAAAATGTTGTTAAAGTCGTTGCCAGGAAGATCGTTCAAGAAGATTATATATTCTGGAGATTCATGGTTTAGCTCTCTACAAAGCATCTCCATAGTCTCAATAAGGTCACAAGTCATAAACAAAGTGTTTGGTCCAGAAGAGCATCCCAAGTCTGCAATTGCTAGGCTTTTAGGGAGCTTTCCATTGTAGATACTCCTTATTGCTTCATCTCTAATGGGCTTTGTTATCGACATCACCTTTTTCTGTTTAAATATATATTATCAATAAGTATACGTGATAGTTATATATTTTATGATAGAGGTAAAGCTATTAAAATATGATGGCCTGACCCTAAAGGGCTTGTCTCTAATGGGCCTAAGCTTGAAAAGCATGAGCCCACATTCTATGAAATTATTATATTATTGAAGCTTGACTTTTAGACATGCGGGCTCAAGGTCTGCCCATAGGCTTTTATGTATTTTTATTATATTTTCAATATTAAATTATTTTGAAATATATAAAAATAAAATAATAAATCTCTTAAAATTTATAATTCAAATCATATACCACTCTGGTCCTATTTATAAGTCCAGTTTGGCCAAATCTCACATACCAAGGAAAGTTAGGTATCTCAATGATTATAGAGCAAATTTCCAACTTTACCCTCATTTATGAATGAGTACCTTTTAAAATTTATTGTCAAATCTCTCTCATTTTTTTCTCTTTCCAACATAGCTAACCAATCTCTCTCATCATCATTAATATGGGTAAAATTGTCACAATCTCACTTCTTTGGTCAAAATGGATTTATAAATAGGACCAAATTTTTTGGTCAAACTGGACTTATAAATAGGATCAGAGTGATATATTTATAAAATAAAGTGACTAACTTTTGTCTAAACTTTAAATACAAATACAAATCAAATTTCAAACACTAATAAACTATTGTCCCAACTCAAAAATAAGAAAAAATAAATAATTTACCTCCTTTTTTATGACATATAAAAAAATTTAATAGTTAAAAAGACAGAAAATATCATAGGTATTGCATATATCAAAAAAAACTTATGAAATTTTCTTTGTCATAATATCATTTAATTTAACATTCAATTTGAGAAAGTCTTGAAAATAAATTTAAGAAAAGTTTGGCTAAAATTATATTGTTTCAAGAAAAATACCATGCCCTTTTACTTTAAAAAGTTCGATTATCCTATGTGTAGAGTGACGTATGGGAAGTGTGTGCTAAACAAATTAACCTAAACCTAAACCTTTAGAGTTTGATGAGGGCATACAAGTGTGAGTAAACTAGAGTACTGAAAAAAAGTTTCCAAGAAGTGTTGCATAACAAGAGTGAGAATTGTTATTCAATAAATAAAAAATAGGCTGACCAGCCCTGTTTTTTTTAGCACTAAGGGGGTAACCCGTTTGAGACGGAGCTCCTTTTACACCTCATAAAACATAAGTCCATCCCTTCACTTAGACGGGCTTAGCTCATTTTGACGGTTCTACCTATATATATATATATACACACATACCTGTAACAATGAATTGTTGGCATAACTTGATTCTCCAGTTCCTCCATTCATGTGAAACACTGAAGCCACATCCATCCTCAGACTTATGTTTATATGACTATATATGATACTCACTCGGAGAATCAAATATTTTGTAGCCACAACACCAAAAGGGGTGGAGATATATATTGGGGGAGTAGTGATTGACAGTCCCAAAAATGTGTGGCTCTTGTTAGCTGGCTGCTTCCCGTTGTGAATGGATCTCCTTCTACGGTAGGAACATCACATAGGACGCAATGTTGGCCCTACCATCCTTGGTTTCTAGGTCTCATGTCCACAATTCCCGATATAAACCTGTAGTGTTAAGTTACAAAAACAAAAAAAGATTGCACGTTTTTCTTCATTTTAAGGTTTATCTTATTTATAATAATTAAAAACTAACAGACTAAAAATGAAAAGAAAATTATATACTTTATTGGAGTAAAGGTTTCTAGGTGTACTAATTTTTTTATTTTTTATTTTTTTTTTAATTACCAAATGTATCTCTAAGCCACTCTGGGCTTAAGTTCCTTTTGAGGCTAGAGGGAAAATTAAATGGTTTTCATATCTCCGAACAATTGTATTTTCTAAAATTTGAACTTATGTTGTGTTATCCTACTTACGAGAGTGAGGCTATTACCACATCAATCAATAGCTTATTGATATTTTTTATTTATGAATACAAAAGTCAATTTTATGCTCTTCAATTTTTTTAAGAAGCATGCATGTTAGAAGTGACTTAGAAGTTAAAATGGGAGACTAAATCATTTCACAAATAGAAAAGTTCATATATTTTGCATCAATTATACAAAGATGAAAATGAAATTGATGCAAATGTTACTTGTAGAATATTTAGCTAAGTGGTGCAAATGGAAAAATGCTGAGTTATTTGTGATAAAAAAAGTACTATATAAATTTAAAAGGAAGTTTAATTGAATTGACGTAATTAAAGACTAATAATTCTATATGGTAGTAAATGTTAGGCCTTAAAAGGGAAACAAGAGCTTAAAGTTGAGGCAGCAATGTTTAGATTGATGTGTGATATGTAATACCCTGAAAATCTCGATTATGATAAGAATTATAAATTAGTAAATAATACCTATAGAAAATAGGTGAATATGTGGTATCAACCCTTAAGATATAATTATCTCATTGAATGGAAATTTCTATTGAAATTAGAAGGCATAAAGGGCCGAAAATCCCTAAAATGCATTTATGGGTCATAAAATGCCCTGAAAATATTATGATAAATACTAAATGGTAATAAAATATTTGTTAAAAATTAGAGAGTATGTTGTCTCTAATTTAGGGAATTTTTGGGATTATTTTCCCTGGAAAATAATGAGGGAAAAATCAAAAAGTATTGTGAGGACCAAAATGACCCCAGGATTTTTAATATTATGCATGGTGCATAAATTACCAATGTCAGTCCAATAGTTGTAAGATAATGGTTAATCCTAAATAAGAAAATTATCAACAATTGGTAAAGGATTAAATAGATAATTAATGGCTAATTATCTAAGCTTAATTAAGGGAATATCCAAGTTAAATTGTGAAAAACCCTTTAATTAAATGTTAATGGTTAAAATTAGCATAAAATACACTTGCTAATTAATTGAAAAAAGATTAAGAAAAATTAGTGAGATTAAGTACATGAAAATCCCTAATCCTAGAAGGTTGCTAATCATGTGATCAGGGCACTAATTAAACTTGTAAATCAAATGAGAAAAATTAAATAATGGTCAAGGGTTAAGATGTAATCTAATAAAGCAAGATCAAAGGTTTAAAATTATTCTAGTAATTTTTAAAGTCTAAATCCATGTTAATTGATATGGACCAATGAGAGAATTTGGGTAAATTAAATACAAGATAATTAATATATAATATTAATAAATTAAAACATGGATTAATTAATAAAGAAAAGTTGACAAAGTCAACTAAAGGGGGCAGCCGAAATATGAAGGAAAAAAGAAAAGGAAAATTGAATGAAAATTAAAAGGAAAACTTAGTGAAGAAGTTATTGAAAAAGCAAATAGGATAAATGACCACCGATAGAAATTAAATCCTATCTAGAAAACCATGAATTAGGTTTCTAAGGTCAGGACTTATTATAGACAAGTGAATTTTTAGCTCGGAGTAGGTTACCTCTGAAGTTATTTAAAGTAGCAGAAAAGGGTTACACTGGGTAGCTAAGAGGCTATCGATATTCAAAAGCAAATCGGATAAATGAAAATCTATAGAAACCAAGCCATAACTTGAAATCCGAGGGATGAGGTGGTAAACATCTGGGCATATTATGAATCAGTGGATTTTTATCCCGAAGATGTTGTTACACGAAGTGATTTCCGTAACCGAAGAGGTTTATCCGAAAATGTTCGGCAGGCAACGAAATGTCCTGAATGGGATCAAAAATTTAGTTAATCCAGACATTTATAAAGAGGAGCAATAGATCTTCAGGGCTATGTAGCCGGATTTTTGAGTTTCTCCAAGATTACGCGATTAGAACACCGAACAAAGAACTTTATCGGTAGAAACCCATAAAGCAAGAGATGATGTCACTTGCATGACATCATGGCCTTGAAAGATGATGTAAGGAGGTGGATTGTGTGGCCAAGAATGAAGCTTCTAGAAACCCTAGAATTTGTGGTTTAGAATTGAAGTTGAAAGTTGGAAAAAGACCATTTTGCCCTCACCTTTTCTTCTATAAATAGGCCACCTTCCATTGAGTTTTTTACACCACTTTCTCTTGAGAATTTCGAATCTTAGAGAGAATTTAGAGAGAGGAGCTCTGGAGGAAGTTGTAGCGAAGTTCTTCAACGGGTAAATCCTTCGGTTCTAGTCTTTTGTTCGGTAGTTTTAGTAGAAATGTTAGTTAGATCTAGTAAGTAGGAAATGAAATTCCTATTCTTTTTTTTAAGCCTCATTGCATTGAAAGATGTCTGACTAGGTAAAAACATAGTAGGGATTGAGTTTCTGAAAGATTAGAGTCAAAGTAGCGAAGCTCTGGCGAAATTTCACCGATTAGCGAAGTCAGGGGTAAAATAGTAATTTATGACTAGAACCTCTGTTAGAGTACTGTTCATGAGTTAATGGATACAATGTTACCTTGTTAGGATATCCGGAGGTCCTAGTCGGGTTCAAAAGGGCCTGACAATTGGCTAAACACACGGTAGAAGGTACGTTCGCGTACTGTAACACTGATTCTAATGCTTATGTTATGCTTGTATATGTTGTGGATATCATGAACAGGACTCTGTCCTGGACATGCACTGTGACTAGGAAATCGTATCTAGATCAATAAATACAGCTTTACACGGGTTATAGTCATGATAATACCATTATGTTTTTCCTAGCGCTGAGGACACGATCGTACATCGTGGCACTGGATATGTGCAGACCAGGGATAACTTTGCATGATAGTGTAGTTGTCATTTATCCTATATGCTTTTTCACAAAAGATCACTTTTTCCTTCTAGAATATCTTCAATCCATTTGCACATACTTCTCTCATAAGTTTAATAAACATTTTCTCTCTCTTTGCTCTTTATAATTTCGAAATACTTGGCATCTTTTTGACAAAAGATGTTGCTTCCCACTTGCCTCAATATCCCATGTGCATGTGTTCTTATTGGTTTGTGTTTTTGTTTGACTTTTCAATCAACTTCTTATCTAAGTTTTCTACAAAACTTTACACCTCATTAGTTCAACATTTTTCACGAATCTTGAATTTTTCAACTCTTTTTAATTACTTAGATTATGCCTTAATTACCTTAATTAATAATTAATCCATTGGCTAATTAAACCCTTAGGTTTTTACCTTATTCATTTTCTAAACAATTAGCCAATAATTACTTATTTAATCCCTTACTAATTGTTGACAATTTTCTTAATTAGGATTAATTATTATCTCACAACTATTGGATCGACATTGATATTTTACGCTCCATGTAAAATATTAAAAATCATGGGTCAATTATGGCCCCACAATACTTTTTGATTTTTCTCCTTTAATTTTTCCAAGGTAATAATTTAATAAATTACCTAAATTAGGGACAATATTCTTACCTATTTCAAATAAACATTTATTTTCCTCTTTATAATATTTTCGGGTATTTTATAACCCATAAATATTTTAGGGACCTATTTGCAAAATCTCTAACGTTTTAGGACCTTTTCACACATTATCTTATCTCAAGAGAAATTGTCCTAATAATAAGATAAATTCAATACAAGGTGTTTGAGACCTCATATTCACCTATTTTCAATAGGTATACTCTACCAATTTATGATATTTACCCTAAATCAAATTTTAGGGTATTACACATTAAGAGAAACCAAGGGGCAAAGTCGTAATAATGCACCGGTCGAGGCAGGAGCCGGAAGAAGTTATCAGAGCCTATTGTCATGCATGGGTCTAATAAAGTTATTTCAAACAGTTTTGGTGCAAGGCAAGGCTAGTCTATGTGGGTCGCCCAATAAGTCGCCGTGAACTCGGTGAGGCCCCCATGATAGACACTTACCTAGCCATTCTGTTCGGTTAACGGAGTTAGGTTCATTGCCCTAAGTCTAGTTAAGGCTTGGTCTAGGTTGTATAGTTACTTTTTGGGAAATGTAATTGTACAAAGCTCTGTATAGTGTATCACATGAATATTCCTTCGGGATTTTCAATTTAACCAGCATACGCCTGGCATCATCATATGTCGGGGTATTTTTATATTAGCTATTCATTGTCCAATTGTTAGTACATTGCTCTCCGTTTCGCGATCTTTCGATGTAGCACTCAAACTCTGTTGAATTTTCTAAAACCAAGTGTCAACCGACACCATTTAAGGTATGGAATTTGGGGTGTTACATTTTGGTCCTATGATCCTTTGTTTCTATGTCGTCTCATGACCACATTTAATTTCCAGATATAAAACCTAATGTCAAATTAAGAAAAGATGAAAATGTCTCTCCACCATATGTTTAGTACTCTCCCTTCATCCCTCTTCGTGTGGTGTCAAATCTTTCGTACCAAATGTTACACTCAGGTCCGAATAATCAATAATTCATTCCACTCAGCGCGACCCAAAGTTACAAGGGAAAAGTTTCGCTGAAGATTCCACAATTAACATTCAATAGCACCTAAAGCATTCTGAAATTTGTCTACATTCCCATAGACCAAAATGAAATTAAATTTTTTGAGTAAGAATACATTAGTACCCTTGAATTTTTTGGAATTTTCTTTGGCAACGATCACTAGCCATTTAGTTATATGGTGCAGGGGGGGGGGGGGGGGAATAAGGCAACAAATGTAGGGACTTTACAACAACACACAAGGAAAAGAACAACTCATATTTTCCATATATCTAATTTCAACTACAAGTAACAAATTTATAACACATAAAGAAATTATGATGCAAAATAGAGACTTGAGTTTCTTTTCCATTGGATGGCTTGGTGGCCATCAACTTATTAGGGTACAAAAGGGTCATGGGTTCAAATTCTCCATTGGCTACCATACAAAATTATTCTCCATTTATATGTTAACTTAATCTCTATTTTTTTAACATTTTTTTGTCATATATTATATCATCTTCAGGAAGTTCAAACTCACAACCTCACATTTAAAAAGACATTATAAGGAGTTGCTTGGTGTTAAAGGCCCTGATTCATCTTTCAAAAAAAAAAAAAATAGCAGGACGTCATCAGACAATTTTCTCTCAAGCTTTAGATTTGACAATAACTCCATCTCATATATTTTAGCATATGAAATTAAAAAATTTATCAACGTAATATTACAACTATTTTAACTATAGTTCAACCAATACACTGTGAATCAGTATCATGACAAGGCCAATTAAAATCAAACATACAAAATCTAGAGAACACAATGAACACATACTTAATTTATTCGACACACATTGGCAATACATTATAGACAAACATACACTAGCTTCAAGTTGTTTTGGCCAAAAGATACGGTGACATAGAGGAAAACAGTTTTTTTTTTTTTTTCCTTCGACTTACGATCAACTAATATATGTTGGTAACGACGAAAAACATCGTCGATGATAGTTTCTTTGAAGTGGCGTGTAACATCCCAAATTTTTGGAATTTGAAATAACCGCCTTAAATATTTCATTTAGTGCGTATATGAAGGTGTTCTTTCAAAAAAATACGTGATGTTACTATTCACATATACGTCACTATTCATGTGTACGATATTATTCACGTATACGACACTATTCAAGTATACATTATGAAAATTTGGTCTGAATATAAGAGTAATTACTGAAATTTAAGGCTTATTTTTCCAGTCATCAAGAGGCTAAATATTGGCTTAGTAATACTAACGTCAATATTTTATGGCAAGAAGTATCCTATATGGGATCAAGAAGTTATTCCCATCACTCATTTGAAATTTGTAACCTAGTAAAGTAAAATACTAGGGTTCAAATAAAAGCCTTGCAGAGGTCAAATGAGATTATTTTGGAGTTGGACCCATGAATAGTATTTTACTATTCATGCGGGACCCACGGCAAATTATTTTGTTCCACCGGCTGACACATTCACGTGTGAGTTTTGAATAAAATGTCACTCGGGACCCACACAATAGTAATTTACTATTTGCGCATAGTGATTTTACTATTTGTGCATAGTGTCACGCATAGTGAATTACTATTTGCAAAATAATATAATATTTAAAGGTGTGGGACCCACGGAAATTATTTTCTCCTTCTTAAAAACGCACGCACACTACTACAAAAAATTGGATATTGCTACCTTAAAAGACGTCCTTATTAAGAATTAGGAAGTAAGAAATAAAGGCAATGACATTCTTATAATTATTTGCAAGGAAGTTGAGCCTTGAGCATCGTGAAATGTCGTTTAGGACTCGTAAAATTTATTTTTGTCGTCTTAACAATTTTTCAGGACGACTAAAATCTTCCCGCCATGGGAAACATGAGAATTTTTCGTTTGGCGCCATGGGATTTAATGTTTTTTGGAATAAAATTCATTTTTGGCGTCCTAAAA
Source organism: Acacia pycnantha (assembly GCA_025563575.1). Lineage (NCBI taxonomy): Eukaryota > Viridiplantae > Streptophyta > Magnoliopsida > Fabales > Fabaceae > Acacia > Acacia pycnantha. The sequence continues at coordinate 284,512 of JAMWYP010000050.1, read as the reverse complement.
GTATTTCAGGACGACTAACGTCTGAGAGAATACCATGAAAAGGGGCCATGGGTGTTTTTGTTTGATTTTTTTTTTTCAACTGGCGACCTAAACAAATCTCAGGCTGACAAAATTAAAAAATTGGCGTTAGGAATTTTATTCAGGTCGACCAAATTCAGTTTCGCGCCATGGGTATGATTAAATTTTTCTTTTTGGTGCCAAGGGGTATGGGAATTGTATTTTTTTTACAATGGGCGACCTGAATTGAAATTCAAGTCACCAATTTAATAATTTGGGCGACTTGAATTTAATTCAGGTCGCCAATTATAGAATTCTGGCGACCTTAAATAAAATCAGGTAGCCAATTTTAGAATTTTGGCGACCTGACTTTAATTAAGGTTGCCAATGTTAGAATTTGGGCGACCTGAATTAAATCCAGGTCGCCAATTTTGACATTTTGGCCCCCTAAATATAAATTCGAGTCGCCAAAATTCATTATAAGACCAATCGACAGTAACATTTTGACGAAGAACCTTTCGTCATTTCCCTCTCTCGAAATCGCACACACTTCACTCTCCGCCTCCTTCCCCAAGTCCGATATCCCTTTTCGCCGACGTCTCCTCCGTCTCCACCATGTCGCGCCTCCGGCTGCTCCGTCTCTCATACTCCTTGGCACGTCTCCTCCCTTTTGGCCGCGCCGCCCCTCTTGCTGCTCCGTCTCTCATATCTCCGGCTCTCTCTCACTCCGCCTCCTTCCTGAAACCCAAACCCAAGTAAGCCGTCGCGACTCGTACTCCCTTAGCTACTGTTCTCTAGTTTTGCACTACTCTTTGCATTGTTTTGCTTCCCATTGAGATTCGAATTTGGGTTTGGGTTGCATGTCTTGGATGGCATTGTAGCCATCCCAAAGTAATTCGAAAAACACTTCACATTCAAGCTGATTGATGGGGAAATATGATGTTTGGCATGATATGCAATTGAAACAAAAGCTACTTTTGTTGATGTTAATCCAAACAAGCATGTAGTCTTGAGTTGGGCACAATGTAGAGTACTGCATACTTTCTTTATGGGAACCTTTTGTTTGGTATAAATCAAACCGTCCCTTCCCTCCTCATATTATCTTGAATGAATCCAAATATAGTCCAGTCTCTATTTGATGTGTTCCAACTCCCACTGGGGAGTCCTTCTCAAAATGGATTTTTTTTTATTGGATCCCAATTAATAAAAGGGTGATGGTGCAAATTTTGTTAGTTCTTGGTGTTTTGATGATCACAATTTATAAGTTATTAAATTGAGTTAAAAATGTAATTTTCATGGTATGCTCGAGCAGCCCATTAATCATGCCCGAGCATCATCGGGATTCAGGACTTAGGAACTAAGTTAAGTGAATCTTGCTCGAGCAGCACTCATAGCCTGCCCGAGCAACATCGAGCCAAATAACATTTGTTAGTGAATTGGACAATCATGCTCGAGCAGCGTCGAGGCAGAAGCAAAAAGAATGCAAGACAAGAGGCTTGCTCAAGCACAAAAGAAGGCAAGCTCGAGCACCATGCTCGAGTAGAAGAGAAAGCTTGCTCGACAATCTCTTTTAATTCGCTTCTGAATAGTGTCTGCCCGAGCATGATAATTTCATGCTCGAGCACCATCTTTCGGCGAGAGACAAAGGCATACTCGAGCAACACCTCTCAATTGTAAAACCCTAAAAATCTCAGTAAGTAATGCCTAGTAAAAATAGGTGAATATGAGGTCTCAAACACCTTGTATTGAATTTAACTTGTTATTAGGGTAATTTCTCTTGAAATTAGATAATGTGCAGTTAGGGACCTATTTGCAAATTATCTAACGTTTTAGGGACCTAACTGCACATTATCTAATTTCAAGAGAAATTACCCTAATAACAAGTTAAATTCAATACAAGGTGTTTGAGACCTCATATTCACCTATTTTTACTAGGCATTACTTACTGAGATTTTTAGGGTTTTACATTTCTCCCCCTGCTAAATAAAATTTCGTCCTCGAAATTTGCACTCTACCAACTAAAACTCCGTATTATCTAGACTCCGTCCTACCCAGATTTTGGACTACACGCGTCGGATCTTTACTTTGTCTGCCAGCCGCTCCTCTTGGTGATCGAGAATTCGCTTCGGTTTGACCGCTAAAGATCTTGTCATATCGTACTTAGGTATATAGTGTTTCCCGTGGCATACACCGCGGTCCACACCACAGATACCAAAATGTCCCCATGGCTCCCATACACCATAGCAACACAAGGTACTTTAAATGTTTCCATGGCTCCCATACACCATGGCAACACAAGGTACCTCCTACTTAATGACACGATCGCGGTCGAATTGTAATAACTAAGAAACATGGAACGCGTTATGGAGGTGGTTGTTCGTAATATGGACTATACGTGCCCCTTTGAAGTTCTCTACTGACACCGGTCACCAAGGATATTCGTAGAAACATATGATTATCGACTTCGAACCACAGAGGTCTTCTCCTTTTCCTTCGTCAGAATCTCGTTGGATCTTTACACTCAAAAACGGGTACGGAAATACGTAGCGGGAGTTCCTCTACATGAGTCAAATACTGCATGTACTTATCTTTGTTGGTCTCGGAGTTTCATCCGGCGTGGCCCAGCTCCACTTATAAGCTTTGGGTTAAGATAGAATTACCGTCCAGTACAAACTGGAGGTTATCAGGATTATCAAGGACTGATATCAGGGTTATCAGAATTGATGTACCGACAGAGAGTGGTACACCGGTTCAGAATGGTACACCGGTTCAAACTGGTATACTGAAATAGGGTGGTACACCGACCTAGGGCTATATCAGTACTCATTTTCAAAACATGCTCTTTAAAAAGGCGTAAAGCCTAACTCTGTTACTCAAACCAATTGGCTAGGTAAGTGTCTATCATGGGGGCCTTACCGAGTTCATGGCGACTGATTGGCTTACCCACATAGACTAGTCTTGCCTTCGGCACCAATGGTTTGTTTATAACATAATTAGATCTATGCCAGGACAACTGCTCTGATACCAAAAATGTAACATCTCGTTTTTCAAAAGCAGTATAAAATTTTTCCATCAGAGTAGAGCATCGGAGCAAGAGTGTAACTGATATATATATTCAAAATGCCCACAGGCTAATTACAGAAGCGGTTCAATAACCGAGAGTTTTCAAAAGTAAAGGACAACAACGGAAAGTCTTCAGCCGGATCCTTGAACTTGCTGCTTTCCTCTCTCCTCGGTCCTTCTGACCCTGACGCTAAGTTAAAAGCTGAGATCCGCACCGGATCTCAGGTAACGGTTAACCTCATATTTATATATACTGCATATGGACTACAGACAATCATATCAACAACAGTATATGAGCACTCATCACCCAAAAGCATGCATACATATATCGCCCAAAAGCATGCATACATATATCGCCCAAAAGCATGCAGATATATCGCCCATAGCAAATGTGAACATATCAACAGTACATAAACATATCACAGAGCTATCAACTATCACATACAATACACCTAGCACATACATGCATACCATAAACATCAGATTAGTGTTACAGTACGCGGACGTACATACCCTAATAGTACATAAACACACAACAAAGCTATCAGCTATCACATACAATATACATATCACATATATGCATACAATAAACATCAGCGTTAGTGTTACAGTACGCGGACGTACCTTTGTTGACGTTATACGGTATTTATGTCGGAATACGGTACGACAGTAGGTCAGAACGTAATCAGGGATATCCTATCAAGATAACAACGTATTTGTTAATAATCTATCATTACGACGGACATTTTAGTCATAAATGACCATTTTACCCCTTCCTCTCTTCCTTCTCTCTATTTCAAAATATTGCTCTTGAATTTGGTGTGAGAAATGAAGAGAACTAAGGGTCTATTTATAGAAGAATTTGGAGGGTATTTTGGTAAACTTCCAACTTCCAACTTTCATTTTAGGCCACAAACTCTAGGGTTTCTAGAAGCTTCATTCTTGGCCACACAATCCACCTCCTTACATCATCTTTCTCCAAAATGACATCATCCTCATGATGTCACCCATGTGCTTTATGAGTTTCTACCGATAAAGTTCTCTGTTCTGTGTCCTAATCGCGTAATCTCGGAAAATCTCAAAAATCTTGGGTCAACCAAATTTTTGATTCTATTCGAGTGTCATCGGTTCATTGAAGATTTTCGGATAAACGCTTCGATTCTGAAATCGCTTCGTAACGTCAACTTACGGACAAAATTCAGCGATTCATAAAACGTCCGAGTTGTTTATCAGTTACGGAAATGACTTCGGAGACAGTCTACTCCGAGATAAAAATACACTTATCCATAATATGCTCTGACCTTAGAAACCTAATTCATGGTTTTCTAGATAGGATTTAATCTCTATCGGTGGTCATTTATCCTATTTGCTTTTTACAGAATATTCCATAGAATATTCCTTTTTATTAATTTTATATTGCAACTTGCAATACAAATATCATGATATTTTCTACTTCATTCTTATCCCATTTTCTTCAAAAATTTCGGCCAGCACTTTATTTATTTTTTAATTAATTAATATTATATTTTATAATTTTTTTATATAATTCTTTTTTTTTACAAAATTTTCCTATTGGTCCATACTTGGATTTAGGCTTAAAATTACTTAATATCATATATTTTTCTTCATATTTTCCAATTAATTAGCAAATATATTTTATGCTAATTTTAGCCATAAACCACAAATTATAGGGTTTTACATAATTAATCATGATCATTCCTTTGCTCATGCTTACATAATTAGCCAATAATTATCTATTTAATCCCTCACTAATTGTTGATAATTTTCTTATTTAGAATTAATCATTATCTCACAAATTTTTTTTCTGATATTGGTATTTTACGCTCCAAGTAAAATATTAAAAATCATGGGGTCAATTATGGCCCCACAATACTTTTTGAGTTTTCTCCTTTAATTTTTCCAAGGTAATAATTTAATAAATTACCTAAATTAGGGACAATATTCTTCCCTATTTCAAATAAATATTTATTTTCCTCTTTATAATATTTTCAGGGTATTTTATAACCCATAAATATTTTAGGGACCTATTTGCAAATTATCTAACGTTTTAGGGACCTAACTGCACATTATCTAATTTCAAGAGAAATTACCCTAATAACAAGTTAAATTCAATACAAGGTGTTTGAGACCTCATATTCACCTATTTTTACTAGGCATTACTTACTGAGATTTTTAGGGTTTTACATGGTGCAGAATTTTTCAGGGAAGGTAAAAGGAAATCTAATGGTGGAATTTTATTAAGCTTCTTAAATTTTAATGGGTTCAAGCTGGTACCCAAAAAGCCCTCTCTTCCTCCCCATTAATTACCCTAGCCGCGAGATTGAGACGGGACATATGTTCAATGAGTGAGACGCAGCCGTAGACGCACGCTCGGGAAAGACGCTGATTTTCTCTCGGCTGGGAAAGTTGCAGTTTTCTCCTAGAACAACAATTCTCTCACGGGACCCACCACCTTGAATCTATTGAATTCTCTATTCATCAGTTAAATTAAATGGTTGTGAGATGCATAATGTTTGGTGGAGGACATAAATTCATAACAGCTTAAGCTAGTTCAGGAGACAACTCGGAAGGAATATGGAGGAAGCTAAGGCCTAAAACTTACACTTGAAGATCACAAGGGAGTGTTGCTCTTTTTATCAATTTATTTCAAGACTTAAGATTATTTAATTTTAGATGATTTGGAGTTCTTTTCTTGAGAACTATCTAGTTCTAGATTGTAGACACATTATTTAATTTGAATTGAATTGATAATTCAGATTTAATTGTGCTTAAGGAAATTGCTGGATTTTTGTTTGCAACCTTTGGATTGTCAATTGAATTTTTAATTGATTTGTCATTATTAATTCAATTGTCAACTTGGTTTATTATCTTAATTGTTTAATTGAGTTGATAAATTGTCTAGTTGTTTAATTGGATAATTGTAAACAACATTCCAAAATTACTTAGAAATTAAATGTGGTTGGGTTTTAATGAGTTTAATTAACTAGCGCTCATTTCAATATGAGTTTTCTAGTGGATTGGGTATTATTGAACTTGAGGGTTTCCATGTTTCAATTACTTAATTAAATGTATTAATTCCAATTTTTCATTAATCTTCCTTTGGTTTAATTAATTAATTTGGGCTAAGAAAGTTAACTTCATGTGAATCCTAAGTTGTCCTCTTCATCATCATAACTGAACTAGATCTTTGTTGTTTGGTTTGCTTTTAATCAATCTTCTTCTTAGGATTTAAATTATTCTCTCCTAAAAAAACCCAAAAAATTGCATTCAAATTCATATAGATTAGTTTCATTTTCATTTAGGTTTTAGAGTCAATTTTTATCTTGCATTTATTTTGTTAATTGTATATAGGTAGTAGTGCTTGCATTCTAGTTTAGGTCATATTCCATTCTATTACATTTTTCATCACCTTAATTCATCCTAAAAAAACTGTAATACTCGGATAATTATTTATCTTAAATATTATATTTTAATAAATAATACCTATTTAAAATAGGAAAGCATGTTGCCTCTAATTTTAGTAATTTACTTGCTTATTTTCCTTGGAATTTAAAGAGGCAAAAACCCAATTGTATTTTAGGGAACATAAGTTGCCCTATGATTATTAAAATAATGCATGGAGCATAAATGACCAATGTAAACCCAAAATTTTTGCGAAAATAATTAATTCAATTAAAAAAAAATTGCCAACAATTAGTAGATAATTAAATCTTCATTTATTAGAGTAATTCCAAAAGCTTTCAAAGTTAATTGAATAACATGTTTTAAAGGCACAATTAGGGATGTATGACCCTAATTAGAGACCAATGGTCAATGAAGGGTCAAGATTAGCATAGAGATAATTACTAATTATCATGATTAATCTAGGAACCAATCATATTATGACAATCATACTTAAATTACCATATTAGCGATATTAATTAAGATTAGTGTGGAAGGCTAGGATTAAACTTCATAAAGCTAAATCTAAAGGCTTTAAATTAATTTCATAAAGGGGAATCCATGTGAACCCTAATCAACGAATGAGAGGATTTTCTTTTAAATAATATAATATTAATTAAATAATATAAGATTAAGTAAATAAATAAAATGAAGAGCAAAAAGAGGGGGAGAGGGACGACTTGTGTATGTGTGTGTATGTGTGTGTAGGAGAGAAAGAAGAGAGATGTGAGGGATGTGGAAGAATGAGAGCCAAGGGTTAGGAGAGAGAGAAGTGGAGATATTTTGAGGTCAAAAACTATTAGGATTAATTCAAGACTCAGGTAAATGAGAACCGATAGAAAATAAATTGTGTACTGAAATATGTTAACCATAGATCAAATATAAGGACTTATTATGAACAAGTGTATTTTTAGCTTGAAGTGAGTTATCTCCAAAGTCATTTCCTTAACTTTTGGAATTTATCCTAAAATAACTAAAAGGCTAGTAAAAACACCAAATTGACCATAATTTTTGTTGTTTCAAGTGCTTATCAAGGGACTACATAAACTTCAAACTTTACCTCTAAGAATATTTGTGAGTTATGAGCACATGCAAATTAAAACATGGAGGAAGTTTGGCCAACAAAGCAAAAAGCAAAGGATATGGAGGAGGTTTGGCCAACAAGGTGTGGGAGAAAAGTGGAAGAGATGAGGAGAGAGAGAGAGGGGACGGTTGGAGGGAGTGGATGGTGAGGATGAGATTTCAAAAATACCCTAGATCCAATGGCCAAGATTTGAGTAGAGAAAGTTCCATGGAATTACCAACTTCCCATAGCCTTTTCCTATAAATAGGTCCTTCATTTCACTTCAAATCTCACACCAAAATTGCAAAGGGCAATTCGAAATTCTAGAGAGAAGTGAGAATGAGGAGTCTTGGAGAAGGAGGAGCAAGGTTCTAGGTGAGTTCTTCGGTCCTTAGCTTTTAAGTTCTAGTCTTTAGTTTTATAGTTCTTAGTATAAATGCTAGTTTGATCTAGAAGGTAGGAAGTAAAATTCCTGTTCTGATTTTTATGCTTCATTGCATTGAAAGATGCCTGACGAGGTAAAAACATGGTAGGAAGTAAGTTTTGAAAGTTGAGAGTCCAAGTAGCGAAGCTCTAACGAAATTTTATCGGTTAGCGATTTTGAAGTCAGGGGTAAAATAGTCATTTGTGGCTAAAATATTTGTTAGGATGTTGTTTGTAAATTAATAAATACGATATTATCCTTATAGGATATATGTGATCACGTTCCGACCGACAGACATACCGTATTCATCAACGAAGGTACGGACGCGTAATGTAACCTTAACTCTTATGCTTGGTGTATGTTTATATATGATAGTTGTATTCATAGACTAAGACTTTGTCTTAGATCTTTCAATATACATTCAGCTATACACGGGTTATGGTTTTGTTAACATCGATGAGTTTTCCTAGCGCTGAGGACACGAATGTACATCGTGGCACTGGTGAATAGTGCAGACTGGGATAACATACATATGCATGGGCTGTGTATTGTTATTGCCTTACATATGTGATTATGTATTTCCTACATTTGTTATGGGCTTTTGTAGTGATTATTGCTGATATGTCATGAATATCTGTCATTCATATACTGTTTACATAAGCATGAGGTTAACCGTTACCTGAGGTCCGTTTGGCATTGGACCTCAACTCTTATCTTAGCTTCAGGATCCAAGGGATACAGGATCGAGGACAAGGGTAAGGAGCCGGCATGAGAACCAGACAGAGACATTGTTATTTTGTTGTGTATTTACTTTTGTATTAAACACTCGGATGAATGTACTGTCGTATGAACAGCCAGATACACTGTAATCTATGTTATTCAGTTACTCTTTATTTTGGAAAAAAAAAAATCTGACACTCAATTCTAATCAAAACGCTATGAAAACGTTTACAAAAATGGGGTGTTACAAAAACCTATAGCTTGCTTCTTGGGAAAATGACCTAAGTTGACCATAAACTACATAATTAATTAGGACCTAATTTAATTGATTGTTTTAGAGACAAAATCAATGCATCATGTAACATCCCGTTTTCATAAGCAGTAAAAAAAAAAAATTTCTCATCAAACCCTCATATAAAAACATCAGAGTAGAGCACCGGAGCATAATAGTAACTGGTATATATATTAAAATACCCACGGTAGCATGTCTTGCTGTTTAAACAGCGGTACAAGAGTGTTTCAAGAGTAATATATTACAGAAAGAAGTGTTCAACCGAGTCTTCTATGTGGCCTGCTTGCCTCTATCCTCGGTCCATGGTCCTTCCGACCCTGAAGCTAAGTTAAGAGCTGAGGTTCATGCATCGAACCCCAGGTAACGGTTAACCTCATGTTTACATACATCATATATGCACTACGGATATTCATGGAATTTTGGCAACATTTACTACGGTCAGACATAGGGTATACATATCAGATATGTTCAGCAATAACAGTACAGTCGGATGCAAGGTAAAGGCACAATGAGAAATGTACATGATCAGATATGCACGGCAATAACAATACAGTCGGATGTAAGGTTAAGGCACAACTGACAATAATACAGTCGGATGTAAGGCATGACAGACAGTAATACAGTCGAATGTAAGGCGTGACAGACAATAGTACAGTCGGATGTAAAGCATGACATAATAGACATTGGACATAATCGGATATGGACAACAACAACAATACAGTCACATGTAAAATACAGCATGACGGAGGAAATACATATATGCATACAATAACCATCAGAGTTAGTGTTACTAGTACGCGAACGTACCTTCGTTGACGGAAATTTCGGTACGACGGTTGGTCAGAATGTAATCAGGGATATCCTATAAGGACAATAGCGCATTTATTAATGATCAAACATTATGACGGACATTTTAGTCATAAATGACCATTTTACCCCTGACTCCACTTTGACTCCCAACTTTCAGAAACTCAATCCCTACTATGTTTTTACCTCGTCAAGCATCTTTCAATGCAATGAGGCCTAAAAACAAGAATAGGAACTTCATTTCCTACTTCCTAGATCTAACTAACATTTCTACTAAAACTACCGAACAAAAGACTAGAACTTAAAAGCTAAGGACCGAAAAACTTACTTGTGCAGAACTTCGCTACAACTTCTCCAAGCTCCTCCTTCTCTCTAGAATCTCTCTCTATTTCAAAATATGGGAGAGAATTTGGTGTGAATTTGTGAAGGATGAAGGTGCCTATTTATAGACTTTTTGTGAGGGTAAAATGGTAACTTTCCAACTCCTTTACTTTCAATATACACCATAGAATTTTTGAGCTTCATTCTCCTCCCCACAATGTATGTGCCGACCTCCCCCTCCCCAAATGTCAAAGAAATGATGTCATGCCATGACACCTTTATTTGCTTTATGGATTTCTACCCGATAAAGTTCCCCGATCGGTGTTCTAATCGCGTAATCTTGAAGAATCTTAGAAATCCAAGAACATAGCCTCAAAGGTCTATTCATCCTCTTTAGAAATATCTAGATTAACTAAATTTTTGATCCTATTCAGGGAATTCCGTTGCCTGCCGAACATTTTTTGATAAACGTCTTCGGTTAAGGAAATAACTTCTGGAAACACCAACTTCTGGACAAAATTACACTGAATCATAATATGTCCAGTTGTTAGCAATCTAATCCAATGATTTTGAGTTAGGATTTATTTTCTATTGGTTCTCATTTATCCTATTTGTTTTTTCACAAAAATCCCTTTCTACTTTATCACTTTTCCACCAACTTGCTTTATGCTTTCACACATACCCTACATACATATTTTCTCTCTCTTCCCTCTTCACAATTTCGCATGGCATGGCATCTTTTTGACAAAAGATGTTGCTTCCCACTTGCCTCCATATCCCATGTGCATGTGTTCTTATTGGTTGTTGCAACTTTTGACTCTTTCAACATCTTCTACAACAAGTTTATGAATTCATCCTTTCTCTTTTACTCCTTCCTATTTTCGAAATGCATGGGCACTTCTTGGCCAAGGAAATTGTTTCCCCCACTTGTCAAAATATCATATGAATAAAGTGTTCCTATTGGCTTGTGCATCTTTTGTCTTTTCTATAACTTCTACACTAAGTTTCCATTTTAATTGCCACTCAATTTTCCTTTTGTTTTTCTTCATAATTTCGGCTAGCTCTTCCCCAAAACAAGATGTTTACTTTTCAAACTTTGCTTTATTAATTAATCCATGCTTTAATTCATCTAATTAGATAATTTTGTGATTCATGTTCACAATTGTCTAATTAAACAACTAGACAATTAACCAACCTAATTAAACAATCAAGATGATAAACCTAAATTGACAATTAAATTAATAATGAAAACTCAATTAATAATATAACTGACAATCAAACAGTTTACAAACAAAAATCTCAGCAAATATCTTAAACACAATTCAAATCCAAATTATCAATTTAATCCAAATTAAATAATATGTCTACAATCTAAAACTAGATTGTTCTCAAGAAAACAACTCAAAATTATCTAGAACGAAATATTTCCTAGTCTTGAAATAAATCAATAAAAAGAAAGACACTCTCGTGTGGTCTTCAAATGCAAGTTTCTAGGCTCTAGTTTCCTCCATGTTCCTCTCAAGTTGTCTCCTAAATAAGGTTAAGCTATCATCATATTCTCCTCTCCAATCATCTTAGAACAAGTTACGGACATTGGAGATATAAATGAAGGATGAGATCAGAAAGGTGTGATGTAACGGCTCATGACTTGACGCAGGGACTTCCGTGATTGTTGATTCAATGATGAATCCAAAACCACCTTAGATGTGCGTTGATTAATCTGCGGCTCGATCCCGCTAAGCTTGTGTTGGCTCTCAAAGAGAACGTGAGTCATCTTGTGGCGGTTAGGTTAATTAAAGAGGTGGAAGAGAGAGTTTTGGGTACTAACTTGAGCCTATTAAAATTTAATAAGCCCAATAAAATTCCACCATTAAATTTTTTTTTTAGCGTCCAAGGTTAATTCTGCATAGTAGGATCTTCTAATATACTTTTTCTTGTCCAGCAAGAATTAAATAAAATCGTAGTCTATCATATATTCAGAAATATTATTCAATCACAAGATAGTAATCAGAATATTAATAATTTAAGCCCAATAATCTCATAATAAATTATTATTTATATTATTTCCTTAAATTGGCTAACAATCCAAATATTATCTAATAATTCCACATTAACCTAAAATAGTCCCCAAAATAAATAAATAAAACGGGATAAAATACATGAAAATTGGGATTTATCAATTAAACTATAAAATATGGATTTTACTTCTCTAAGAAATGTCTGTTTTTCAAAAAATGAAGTAAAAAATAAAGACGGTGACATTTTTATAATTATGTGTGAGAATTTTGACATATTGGGCATTCCTTTAAAAAAAAAAAAAGATGTCATAATTTGATTTTTGGCATCTCTTTTTCAAAATTGGGATGCCAAAAGGCCTACTTTTCACATCTCAATTTGATAATGGAAGCAAAAAATAGGGCTTTTACCGTCCCTATTGAAATTGGGACACCAAAAGTAGGCTTTTGTCCCAATTTTAAATTTGGGGCGCCAAAAGGGTAAAGAAACACAGAAATCTTTTAAGTTCAATTCTCTCGCTCTCTGACTCGCCATCTTCGTCCTCCATGTAAAGCCCTCACTGTTAGACGGCCCTTTCTAACCCTTCCTCAATTTTGAGTTTGTATTGCTATGACACTAAACGTCGTAGCTCTGTATTTTCTCCCTCTTGAACTCCATGGCGCCAACATCTATTCAATATTTCTCCCTCTTGGACTCTGTGTAGCTTTGGTGTTCAATTTTAAGATTTGTTCCCCTAGGACCGCCTCCGCCGCACTGGCTGAACATTGGCCTCAATAGGGGCGGTGACATCAACAGCCTTGGAACGACCATCGGAGTTGGATTCGTCAAGGGTCCTCGTGCCCATCGTCAGGGGTTATGAAGCCAAGCCCTTATGGTCACTGAACCACTTCACCTTCCCATTCACCCTCTTACCTATCTCGGTTCTGAACCCTTTAGGAACAAATCTCCAGTGTCCTATGTTGATTCACCAGCCTGTGGTGTTTTTTCGTCTCTTCCCTCTGTTAGGTGGCTTCGTCGGTAACTGGATAATTTTTTTTTTCAAAAAAAAAAGTATCCTTGCGACATCTGTTTTTAAAAAGGGACATCGCAAGTCTCTTATGGCGTCCCTTTTTTAATAAATGTTGTTCCTAGACTTTACCACGTTGTTCACATAGGTGTCCCTCTGAAAATGGACATAGAAAATGCCTAAAAAAACATTAAAAGTGTTTTAAGTAATAGTGGAATGCGTGTCTGGCCCCACTTCCCCGTTTCTGTGTTTAGTGTATGGTTTTGCTATATTCTCATATTTACTCCCTCCTGTGCTACCTTCTATATTCTTGTAATAAATGAGCGGTCCTATATATTTAGTAATTAAATGAAGCACTCCATCCCATCAAAAAATATGAAATGTTGTTAAGAAATTTTTTTCCCTCAAAAGTTGAGAAATTCACATGAACTAAAGAATATTCGTTAAGTTATTTAATGTGTATTAAGTTGATCAAAATTTTCTATCTTGAGCTTATAAAAATATGATTTTTAAATATGCATCTTTTATTTTATCTGTTATATCTCTCTCATAGAAAGGCTAAAAGTTAAAAAAGGTTAAAGGATAAAAATATCCACCAACTTTTTTCAAAAGCACAAACACCACCATATAAACTTCTTTTGATGTAGAAGTGACTATAAAATTTCAAAATGGGGGCAAAATTAAAGTTACCAATTCCTTAATAATGTCAAACCATTGTCACTCTTTATGGTGGCCCATACTATTTAAAAAGATGCTTGAGTTTTAAAATTTTCTTTACTACCCCTATCCTTATTATCTCTTTCTTCCTTCTCTCCCATACTCCCTGCAATACCCAGATAAATAAATGGGTTATTTATGATAAGTGAAATTATGGTATTAAGACTTATGTGAATATAGTCTATTTTTCTAAGTTGAATTCTGTAGGGAATTAGAGAATTTAAGGGCTAAAGTGTCAAAATGACCAAAATGCCCCTAGGATTTGTAATTGACTTAGAAAAATTATGGAAAATACCAAAAGGCAGTAAAATGATCAATTGAATCAAGAGAGTATAATATCTCTAATTGTGGTAGTTTGATAAATTACGAACTTGGAGAAATTGAAGAAGAATGTTCAAAAAGTATTAAAAGACCATAATACCCTTGTAATTTCTAAAAATGCAAGAGGCATGAAAATACTAATGTTAATACAAGAGTATGAAGGTAAGGAGGCATTGTAATTAAGAAAATTATCAATAAGTGATAATGAAGTAATGAAGTAATATTGGGCTAATTACTTAAGTATAAGTAAAGAAAATTCACAAGTAATTATATGAAACCCTAAAATTAGTGGTTTTTGTTTTAAAATTAGTAAAAATATGTTTACTAATTAAATGGAAATTTTGGAGAAAAATAGTTGAGTTTAGGTATTTTTAAGCCTAAATACAAGAATGGACCAATTAGGTAATTTTGTGGAATTTTTGGGAAAAATTAAATAAGTAAATAATTAAATAATTAATTAAATAAAAAATAAATATTTATTAAAAATAATATAGGGCCAGCCGAAATTGAGCCAAAGGAAAAGAGAAAAAATAAATATATATGTATAAGAATTTATGCAAGTTGATATTATTATATTAATATAATTAATTAAAGTGAAATATTATGAATAGTAATTTAGGAATTAGGAAACGGATCCTATCTGGAGATCTAGGAATGAGATTTCCAAAGTCAGGGTAGAATATTGATCAGTGGGATTTTATCTCCCGTTAGACTCTTCCGGAAGTTAATTCAAGCCGTTTGTGCATTTTCCTAATAAGACGAAATAGGGAAAAATGCAGATAGGCACATTTTTGGATATGAAGGAAATAAATTCTAACTCAAAATCTAGGAATGAGTTTGAATTTATATGGACATATTTGGAATCAGTGAATTTTTCTGAAGAGATTGATGGTTCTGAAAACAAGTTTCGACACCGGACACGTTCGGACACGTTTTTCGAGAAACTTCGGCTGAACACGGAATGCCCTGTACGGAACCAAAATTTAGGTTAACTTGGGCATTTCTAGTAAGTGAGAACTTTTCTTCAAAGTTGTAAATCCAGAATTTTGAGATTTTTCCGAAATCACGCGAATCGGGTACCGATCGGAGAAATCGGTCTGAAAACTTTTGGAAGGTGACACGTGGCCACCTCCCATTGGCCAAACCCTTTATTTTGGAGCCTGAATTTCGGCCAAGTGTGAAAGGGAAGAAGGAAAAAAGGGTTTTTTTGAAAAGTTGCTTTGGACGGTCCAGATCGATTCTCACAAAGTTGATCCGATACGAAACCCTACCTCCTTTTCTATAAATACCCCACCCCTCCCTTTGGTTTTTCACACCAATTCCTCTTGAGATTTTCGAATCTAGAGGAGAAAGAAGAGAGAGAAGCTCTGGGGAAATTCTCGAAGTCTTCAACGGGTAAGTCCTTCGGTCTTTAGCTTTCTAGTTCGGTAGTTAGTAGAATTGTTAGATGGTTTTAGCAAGTAGGGAGTGAGATTCCTACTATTGATTTTTAGGCCTCATTGCATTGTAAAATATGTCAGACGAGGTAAAAACATAGTAGGGATTGAGTCCCGAAAGTTGAAATCTTCGTAGTTCTTTCAATAGTTAGAGTAGTAATGCTAGAGTAGCCTTTATGTTTCAAAGTATGATTAGATATCATATGATAGGGCTATTTTAGTCTAGAATTTCGAAAATCATAATTGCGTGAAGTTCTGGCGAAATTTCGGGAAGAAAATTTGTAAGAGTAACGAAGTGCTGGCGAAATTCCGCCAATTAGGGGCATAGGGGCAAAATGGTAATTTTTACCTAAAATGCCAGTTATTGTGTCAAATCACTAATGGAAGTGATATTACTCTTATAGGACGTCAGAAATCCTAGTTTGCTGCCGTTACGCTGTCCAACGTGCCGCTGTCGGACAAACCGCTGTTTTCCGTCAGAAAGTACAGTTTCCGCCAGAAACATCTACGTACATCAACGAAGGTACGTTCGCGTACTGTAACACTAACTCTGATGTTTACTATATGCGTATTTGTGGTTGAGGGTCTGATGATATGTTGTGAGTATTGTTATGAGCTTTTGAATACATGCACTACGTGTGACACATCTACATGCACTACGTGTGACCCATCTACATGCACTACGTGTGATACATCTTTATGCACTCCGTGTGACACATCTGTTATACTGTTAATATGAATGATTGTGGAATATATACTGTATATATGAATATGAGGTTCTTGAAAGCATGGGCTTATATCTGCTCTAAACTCGATGAACCCTCATCAGAGTCATCACTACCGGAGAATCTAAAGCCATTCTTTGACAGGTCAGTAATTAAAGACTCATCTGGGGTTGTAGAGATATTTTCAGATCATTGGTCAAAACTCGGTGGACCAAATAATAGAAGCTAAAGTTGTGCAACCAAAAGAAGACAGATCAAGGATGAAGAGAGAGAAGTATTGTAACGCCCCAAATTCCTACGTCCATTATGATGTCCATTTATGTCCTAAATCTCTTATTAGACTAATTGGTGTGAAATTATCAGAGTAAAGGCGTTAACAGATCAGAGTAAGTCGCAACAGAGAGCATGCATAACGTTTGGACGAATGAGTGACTGATATCATATGCCCAGACATATGCTGGTTAATTTAAATTCCCGAAGGAATATAAGCGTGATACAACTTAAAATTCTTTGCGGTGTATCCGGTCGGCACGTTAGTAGTACAATTATCCGACTATTCAAAAATTATACATAATACTATCCCCAAAATAATACTCCGGTCGAGCCCTCACGCGCGTTGCTTACCCTTTCTCCGGCTCCCGATCCTCCAGATCCTGAAGCTAGGGTAAATTCTGAGATTCAATACCCATTGAATCTCAGGTAACAGTTAACCTCATGCTCAAGTATAAACAATATATATGACAGATATTCATTACATTTCAGCATCAACCATACATAGCGCTAGGAAAACATACATACGACATTATCATGACTATAACCCGCGCAAAGCTGAATGTATAGAAACAGGTGACCTAAGACCCAGTCTTAGCCACTGTGCATGACCCAAGACCCAGTCTTGTCCATGACTCAATGAATCATCCAATCACATATAAGCATACAAGACACATCAGAGTTAAAGTTACAGTACGCGTCCGTACCTTAGTCTGCATAGCTAGCGGTACGTTCACCTTTTGGTACTGATTCCTGACATTCCCGGATATCCTATAATAGTATCACCGCATTATTTCCCTTATAAATAATATCCTAAGAGATGTCAATGCCACTATTGACCTTTCTACCCCTGGTGGATTTGTTATTCCATTTATACCCTTTTTAATTATTATTAATTAATAATAACACTCTTTTAATTATTACTAATTAATAACTCCCTTTATTATTTATTTCTTTTTTTTACTAGTAATAACAATATTTATTTATCTTTTATTATTATTATTATTTTCTATTTATTACTTATTTTCCTTTTCTAACAATAACAATAATTTTATTATTATTATTATTATTGTTTTACTATTTATTGGTAATTCTCTATATTTTTCCCAAGCATCGATGTATATATATATATATAACAGTAAGATTTCCTTAGGTTTATTATATATATAAATAACAAGCTTCTTGTTTTTTTTTAACTTCTAAACTACATATATAAACGTATATTTATAGGTGTGCAGCGTTTATATGCATACATACATGATAACAATAATTATATAAGCTCTTCTTGTTTCATTCTTATGTAGCAAAAATATGATAGCAAGCTTATATATATTTTTCAAACTATATATACATATATATCACATCAAAGCTTTCTTCTTTTTCTTCCCAAAGAGCAAATGATATACATATATATACTTATTTATATAACAAGTGAAACTATAACAACAACCTTCTTATTCCTTTCTTTTATATAGGTGCAACGATATATAGATACATATGAGCAGCAAGCAATAAGGTTTTTGATTCCATATATAAATTTATCCATTCAGCTTAGCAAGTTTTCCTTAACTTCATACATATATAAGTTGCGTGTATGTGTGTATAATATAAGGTTCAACGGTTTTCTTTTACTTCCTATGTCATGCATAGCTATTTATATACCCACACATACTTATATATGACAGCAAAAACTTCTTATGTTTTATGTATATGTGCAGCGAAAACACAACAACAACTATTCCTATCATCCCCACATGCAAATGACTCACCGATATACATATTCAAGCTATTCCTATTATTTCCAAAAGGTTTATGTGGTTGTTTTGAAATTCCAAACATGAGACATGCTAAACAAAACTCCTCTGTTTTAACTCATACACAACAGGGGTCTACATGAGGACCTAAACCGTGTAAACAAGGTTAGAAGCTTACCTTGTTCAAACTCAAACTTGCTTGCAACCGTTCAAACCTTAAGCCTTCACCTTCTTTTCCTCTCTCTTTCTCGTTCTCTCTCTCGGCTCTACTATGTTTCAAAATGGAATACGCACACACACAGTCCCAACGCTCCCTCTCTCACTTTCTCCTTCTCTATTGCCTCTGTTTTTGGTATTTAAAAACAGAGGAATAATAGCAGTTGTATTCTCTCGGTTTCACTCTTTCCCAAATTCTCTCTCTCGGCTGGTCTTTGTATTACAGGATGAATGAGGCTAAGGAGCATGGTTTATATAATATATGAAGGGTCCAGTCCGAGGAGGTGTTACACAGAGGAGAAAACATTATCAGTTTGTGGGGCTCAAGTAGTATGGTCTGCATATCTGACTCGGTTTGGGCTCAAGAGTGAAATGGGTTTGGTGTTTTATTGGGTGTATGGGCCAAATGAAGAGTGGAAGGATTAATGACAATAGTATAATAGATGGGTCTTGCTTCTGCTGTGCGTTTTTCATGTGGGGCTACTTAAAAAAATTGTCCCATTTGATGCTCTTCAAGATTCATATAAGTAACCAATGTGAGTTGGCTTAGATGGTAAGGGATCCAGGATTAGGCCCTTGGGTCGTGGGTTCGATCCCCTCTGCCGTCGCTGGGACTCCTTTGGTAGGCGATCTCGTAAGTCCCTAGTAAGTGCTCATAGAGCCCAGGGCCGTGCCCTGGCCTTGGTGGGGGACTGATGCCGAACCCCTCCAAAACTTTTTTCTTATAAAAAAAAAAAAAAAGATTCATATAAGTATTGGATAATTATTAAAATTAAATCCTTAATTCCATTTAAGGATTCTCTTTCTCAATTAAATTTATTTTGGCCTCAAAATATTATCTCAAAAAGATTTATGCCAAAAATTATTTCCTAATCATTTGTCCTTAATTTATGGGAAAATATACTTTAAATTCCCATAATTAATTTCGTAATTATTTTAGGCCAAAATTTCATAATTAATTTCCATAACATATTTAAATTCGAAATCCCAAAATTTGGGATGTTACAAGTATTATACTGAAGTGAGACTTGTTGGTGATTGTGGATGATGATGAAGCAGATGAATTGAGGGAGGAAATTTTTTTCTTTTCGTGCTAGGGATATTTTGATACTTTCACTGCGCAGACGAAGTCAGCTAGCATGTTTTAACAGTTGTCTCTT
The DNA here is from genome assembly GCA_025563575.1 of Acacia pycnantha. Lineage (NCBI taxonomy): Eukaryota > Viridiplantae > Streptophyta > Magnoliopsida > Fabales > Fabaceae > Acacia > Acacia pycnantha. The sequence goes on along the minus strand of JAMWYP010000050.1, from coordinate 264,742 downwards.
TTACCTTCCTTCTCAAAGTTTATGGTCACCTTTACGTCAAAAAAAATATTAATGGTTGTAGTTGCATTTTTTTAAAAAGTTGGTAGATATTTTTGTCGCTTAACCCAAATAAAAAAAAAAATAACATTGATTACCCTATCAACATCTTATATTAGACTTTTTCAATTTTAGACCGAAGAGCCGCCGAACGTGCTGCTGGCCAGCTGATCTTATAAAATTTATTAATATGTATAGGTATATATTATATGATATTTTATTTGGCCACAAATTTGACCCCAACTAATTTTTTATCTTCTCTGTAAGAATAATGTTTGTTTCATTACTCATTAGGCTGTGAAAGGAAAGTAAAATTCTTGTTTGAGATACCGAAAAATTAGTATCATCTTATATATTGTTTTAATTTATAATTATCTGTTATTATTTGTTTGGATTTTCCAAGTTATTTAATACTATTTAGTAAATACTCTCTCTGGTCCTTATTTAAGGAACCAACTAACAATTCTCACAAGTCAATAAAAACAGTTAAAGTCATTAAATTTGTCCTAAAATTTAAGTAATTTTCAATATTATCCCTATTAATTACACTAAACTCTAATATCATATTAATTATTACTCTCACTCACTACCTTTTTAATTATGGGTATACATGAAAAAAATATTTAATGCTATTTGGAAACAAGTAAGTGTTTTATAAAAAGAACCAAATATATTTGTTAGTTAGTGCCTTATAATAAAATTTAAAGAGAGTAGTTCAATATGTTTATTTTTTGACCCGGGCTAAACTTTTTTTCTGGTTCCGCCACTGGAAGAGAGTAATTAATTGTATTTCTTAAAGATTATCCGTCTTCCAAAATTTTCTGCTAGTGATTTAATTGAGAGGAATGTTTTATTCAAGCTTTGAAATGATCATAAATCTAGATTTTTTTATTACAAATAAAGTTGTTGACTGGACTACATATTTTTATTCTCTCAAGATACTCATTAGATTACTCTCTCTCTCTCTCTCTCTCTCTCTCTCTCTCTCTCTCTCTCTCTCTCTCTCTCTCTCTCTCTCTCTCTCTCTCTCTCTCTCTCTCTCTCTCTCTCTCTCTCTATATATATATATATATATATATAAAATGAAGGACCAAGAGAACTATCCTTTTCCAGCCATCTTCCTCATCACACGTTAATTTAGGGGCCTATCATCATAAGCTCAGCAAATCAAGATGGTCGATATTTAAGTTTTTTATTTTTACTTTTTTAAACACCATTTGAATAGGTATGAAATCGAAAATAAAAATAAAATCATAATTTTCATTTTTTTTTCAAAAACAAATGATTTTTTAATTTAAAATTCTTCCGTTAAAAAATTAAATCTAAATTGTTCAAATTACATTTAAACTATCTACATCTAATGACCTCATAATGCCCCTCAAAGTGATTGGCACTCAAACTGGCTCCCATTAACAAATAGGTGGAAAGTAAGGTGTAACATCCCAAGTTTGAAATGCGGAATTTTTTTTTTTTTCAAACAAACAATCAGAGTAGAGCAATAGAGCGAAAGAGTAATTGGATTCTTAGCCAAAACATCAACCATTGTGTAACATTGTAATGAATACAGTAATCCTAAGGTTTAGAAAGGAAATAGTGTAATAACAGAATACGATAAGATAGAGATAGTCTTCACCGCATGCCTACTCCGGTACTTGCCTCGATCCACGAACCGTGGTCCTCCCGACCACGAAGCTACGGTGAGATTCAATTCAACGCATTGAATCTCGTAGCAGTTAACCTCATACCCAAACAACACAGTATATGGCCAACAGATATTCAAGAGCTAATACAACATTATATCATAAGCATACTAGAGATGCATGATCATTATGCCGACAAAACATAAGCACAGAGCAATATGTAAAGCCCCATAGGGTAAATAACAACAACAGCCTGCACTATTTACCAGTGCCACGATAATTAGTCGTGTCCTCGCCGCTAGGAAAACAAAACGGCGTTATCAAAACTATAACCCGTATAATCGCCCCGTATAACGGTCTACGAACATATCATTGACATATAAGTATTTAAGATGTGCAAGATTAGTGTTACAGTACGCGTCCGTACCTTCGTTGGCAACGTTAGGTACTACCGGCGGAAAACGTACTTTCACGGAAAAACGTGAACTTCAAACAGCGTGACGGCAGCAAATCAGAGATTCTGATATCCTATAAGAGTAATATCACTTCCATTAGTGATTTGACACAATATCTGGCATTTTAGGTAAAAATTACCATTTTGCCCTTCTACCCCTAATCGGCGGAATTTCGCCAGCACTTCGTTACTCTGACAAATTTTCTTCCCGAAATTTTGCCAGAACTTCGACGCCATTATGATTTTCAAAAATAATGACTAAAATAGCCCTCCCATATGATACCCAATCATACTTGAAATTTAAAGGCTATTCTAACAAATTCTACCCTTACTTTTAAAAGAACTGCGAAAACTTCAACTTTTCAGCCACTAGTTTTTCCCCGATCGGTACCCGATTCGCGTGATTTCGGAGAAATCTCAAAATTCTGGATTTACAACTTTGAAGACACGTTCTCACTTATTAGAAATGTCCAAGTTAACCTAAATTTCGATTCCATATAGGGTTCCAACTGTCAGTCTGAAATTCCTTGAAAAACGTGTCCGTACGGGTCCGGTTCCAAAACACATTTCTGGAAACATCATCATCTCCAGAAAAATTAACTGATTCCAAATATGTCAAAATAAATTCAAACCCATTCCTAAATGTTGAGTTAGAATTTATTTTCGTTATTTCCAAAAATATGCCTATATGCATTTTTCCCTATTTTGTTTTATTTGGAAAAAGCACAAACGGCCTCGGAATTAACTTCCGGAAGAGGTCACTTAAAGGTAAAAACTCACTGATCAATATTTTACCTTGACCTTGGGATTCCTATTCCTAGATCTCTAGATAGGATCCGTTTCCTAATTTTAAAATTACTATTCACAAATTTTGCTTTAATTAAATTATATTATTAAAATATGTTGCAACTTGGCCACTTGTGTTCTATTTCATTTTTCATTTTTTTTTCTTTTTATTTGGCCCAAAATTTCGGTTGGCCTTTTAATTATATTAATAAATATTTATTTTTTTTAATTAATTATTTTATCATTTATTTATTTACTTTTTCCCAAAAATTCCACAAAAATCCCTAATTGGTCCATTCTTGTATTTAGGCTTAAAAATACCTAAACTCAATTATTTTTCATAGAAATTTCCAATTAATTAGTAAATACATTTTTACTAATATTCCACTAATTTCCACTATTTTTTGAGCTTCACATAATTATTACTGAATTTCCTCTGCTTATGCTTAAGTAATTAGTCCAATATTACTTAATTACTTCATTATCACTTGTTGATAATTTTCTTAATTACTATGCCTCATTACCTTCATACACTTGTATTAACATTAGTATTTTCATGCCTCTTGCATTATTCCATAATTACAAGGGTATTTTGGTCTTTACTTCTTTTGAGTATTTTCCAACAATTTCTCCAATTTCATAACTTATAAAATTGCAATAATTAAAGATTATATACTCTCCTAACTCACTTGGTCATTTAACTGTCTTTTAGGATTTTTCCATAAATTTTCTAAGTTAATTACCCTTTCTAGGGGCATTTTGGTCATTTTGGCACTTTGGCCCTTAAACTCCCTAATTTCTTACAGAAATTCTACTTAGAAAATAGACTGTATTTATACAAGACCGGAGATTGAAATTTCACTTATCAGAAATATCCAACTTTTATTTATAATATTCCAGATAAATATCCGTGTATTACATTTCTCCCCCCTTTACACAAAATTTCGCCTCGAAATTTAGTCTATACTAACTAAACTTCGGGCCATGAACTCGGGTACTTCTCTTTCATGTCACTCTCGGTTTCCCAAGTCGCTTCTTCGGGTGACAAACCCTTCCGACCACCTTCACAATCAAAATAGTCTTGTTTCTGAGCCGTTTCTCTTTGTGATCGATGATCTGCTCCGGCTCGACTATGAAGGTATTATCATGCCATACTTCGACATCCTCGTACTCGATGACATGATCACTGTCTGGTTAGTACTTCTTCAATTGCGACACGTGGAAAACGTCGTGGAGATTACTCAGGTTCGGGGGTAAAGCTATCTGATAAGCTACTTCTCCGCGCTTAGCCAAAATTTCGAATGGTCCAACATACCGTGGATCGAGTTTCTTCCTCTTAAGCGTTACGCCACACCGCCATCGGGATAACTTTAGAAATACATGGTCGCCGACATAAAACGTTAGAGGTCTCCTCCTTTATCAAGCATAGCTCTTACGTCTACTATGTGCCGCTAGGAGTCTCTTCTTGATTAACGCGATTTGTTCGTAGGTCTCGCTCAAGCATATCCGGCCCAAGTAATCGCTTTCGATGAATCTGCCCAGCATAATGGTGATTGACACTTCCGCCCATACAATGCCTCGAACGGGGCCATTTGTATACTAGCATGATAACTGTTGTTATATGCAAACTCGCCTAGCGAAAGATGTTGATCCCAACTTCCTTTGAAATCCGGGGCACATGCTCGCGACATATCCTCCAAATACGTCGTATGGTTCTCTCCGATTGACCGTCGGTCTGTGGGTGATAAGCCGAACCGAACTTCAACTTAGTCCCCATACCTTCATGTAACGCTTGCGAAACGGGATTTGAATCGTATCACGATCGGAGACAATGCTCTTAGGAACACCATGTAATCTCACTATCTCTTTGATATAAATCTCTGCCAATCGCTTCCGGAGAATAGTGGATACTGATGGGAATAAAGTGTGCTGACTTGGTTAATCTGTCAACAACTACCCAAATTGTATCATGATTTCTGATTTTGGGCAGACCTACCACAAAATCCATGGTTATGTTCTCCCATTTCCATTCCGGCAGCTCTAGTCCTTGCAAAAGACCAGGGGGTCGACGGTGTTCAATCTTTACTTTCTGACAGGTCAAGCATTTGGCCACGTATTCTGCTACGTCTTTCTTTATTCCGGGCCACCAAAGTTCAGATTTCATACTCTGGTACATTTTGACCATGCCTGGATGTAGAGTACATTTACTCTTGTGAGCCTCATCCATTATCTTCCGCCTTAATTCATCAACTGGCGGTACATAGATTCGCTTCTTGTACCTGACCAAACCACTAAGTGATAGGTCATGGTCTTGGGTCTCACCTCGAGAGATTTTCTCACGTATCTCTTTTGCCCAATCATCTTGCTTCTGAGCTTTCTCAACTTCATCTCTCAGATCATACTCCCCTTGACTCGCAAGAAGTGTAGCAAGATAGGCATCAGCAGGTGCGTGCAGACCCATGCAGATTTGATTGGATAGATTCAGATCCACGAAATCTTCCAAGAAGCCGCTCTTGTATCATCATGTATGATACCCGCACCGTCTTCCTACTAAGAGCATCAAGAACGACGTTTGCTTTACCCGGATGATACTTGATCTCCGTGGTGTAATCTTTAATCGGCTCCATCCAACGACGTTGTCTCATGTTGAGTTCTCGTTGATCAAACAAGTATTTCGACTCTTGTGGTCACAATACACTTCTACGGTTACACCGCACAGTAATGCCTCCATATCTTCAAAGCGAACACGATAGCCGCCGGCTCTAAATCGTGTGTAGGATAGTTTAACTCGTGAGGTTTCAGGCGACGAGAGGCATAGGCCACCACCCCGCCTGCCGCATTAGGACACATCCCAATCCTTGCCCACCGACATCACTCAGACAACATAGGTCTCATCGGATCGGGATAATCAATACCGGTGCTGTAGTCAACCTCTCCCTCAGATTCTGAAAGCTCTCCTCACAATCATCTCCCCATATAAAGGGTTGATTCTTCATTGTAAGCTTTGTCAATGGTAGGGCAAGACGCGAGAAATCCCGTATAAATATGCGGTAGTATCCCGCCAGACCAAGAAAACTACGGATCTCTGTCACAGTCTCTGGCCGTTTCCAGTCCAGAACTGCCTCTACTTTGCTTGGATCAACTGCAACTCCGCCGCTAGATATAACATGGCCCAGAAATTTAACTTCCGGTAGCCAAAATTCGCATTTGCTCAGCTTAGCATATAGTTGCTTTTCCCTGAGTATGCTCAACACCTTTCGCAGATGTGCTTTGTGCTCTTCTTTGCTATTAGAATATATCAAAATGTCGTCGATGAACACCACCACAAATTGGTCTAGGTGTTGTCGGAAGATACGGTTCATGTAATCCATGAATACCGCAGGTGCATTTGTTAATCCGAAGGGCATCATAAGGAATTCATAATGCCCGTACTTGGTCCTGAAAGCTGTCTTGGAAATATCACCATCTTTAACTCGCAACTGGTGATATCCCGAACGCAGATCAATTTTTGAAAAGATAGTGGAACTGGATAATTGATCCAAAAGATCATCAATCCGGGAAGTGGGTACTTGTTTTTGACCGTTACTTGGTAGTCAATGCGAGTCGGAAGCTTCCATCTTTTTCTTTACAAAAAGCACCGGGGCTCCCATGGTGATACACTGGGTCGAATGAACCCCTTCTTCAAAAGTTCTTCTAGCTGCTTCTTCAACTCCTGCATCTCGTTAGGAGCCATACGATACGGCGCCTTTGATATTGATCCTGTGCCAGGCATCAAGTCAATATTGAACTCCACTTCTCGGATAGGAGGTAACTCGGTGAGATCCTCCGGAAATACATCAAAAATTCTCCTGGAGTGAAAGGTCAGCTTCTGCTTTGACAGAAAAGAATACCATGAAAGCATGACATCCTTGCTTCACGCACCGATCAGCTTCTGTGGCGGAGAGAAAGTTCAGGCTCACTTCAACCTTTTCTCCGAGAAATGATATCTTCTTCTTGCCACAGTCGATCATCACACCGTTGGTCGTCAGCCAATTTAGATCGAGTATGACATCGATGCCGTGAAGAGGTAGACGGATAAGGTCCACTTTAGAAACTCGTCCATCCACGTTAGCGGTACAGTTCATACACGCGTCAGAAGCTAAAGATTTTACACCCAATGGTGTAGATACTACAAGGTCAAAAGGTAAACTATAGGCATGCATTTCTAGGCGATTTGCACAAGGATTGGTTCCAAGTCAAAATATATATATTCTTATTATGATATTTGTACAAACGTATTGACCTAACCGTCGGTCACATCCTAGTACAAGCCAAAATATGTTACAAGGTTTTATTCCAACATACTTTACAACCCCTCGGGTTTTCTAGATACACCCTATACTATACTAGCTTCTACTAGTCCTTCCACGACTCTCTTCAACTGCCGATCCCCAGCCTACATGTGTTGGCGAACCATACACTTCGGATAACGAAGATAGATACGGACACCCGGATGGGTCCTTCATCTAACAGCTCATTTATTAATCTTGCCCATAAACGGGTTTGGGGAAAATAGTACAGGATGGATCTGATCCAATCCTCAGCTATATAACGGCCATAAACGGCTTGGAAATTTTTAACTAGGCTTAAGAACATTAGGTATTTTTCCTTAACAGTTCCGTGTAGTCCTCGGCTTGCATGTAATAGGACTCTAACAACTGTGTCAGTGCCCTATTATCATTCAGGACATAGTGATAGTCATCAGGACCGGCTATCTCATTATCAATATCTTGGATTTCGGGGTAGTCGAAGTTGTCTCCTACCGAGGAATGGGTTGACCCGGCAGCTCTCGGGTATTGCGTCCATTTGAGGCTGCCTGCCTCTGCCTCGACCTCGGCCTCTGCCTCGGCCCCTACCTCTTGGTGCACCGGCACCTCTCATGATGGCCATGTTTTAACTTTTCCTTTATATCAAATAACGGATAAGTGTCAGAAAGATAACACAACACGTGGCATCAAAACCTATATATTTTCATATTAGATGTAATGTACATGTTAACGTATATTACATCATCCAGCTGGTTTATGACCAGTGGTTAAAATCCTTCACGTTCGTAATTCATAACTTCATATCGAAGTACGCTCTTCTAATAGTCTTGCTGCGTTGTTCCGCCATCCAATGCTTTGATCGTATAGTGCTTATCAGCGTTCTGTTCGTAGCTAGAACTTGTCTAGGATGTTAAGTTCAAAGAAAGATTCACTCTCGAATCGTCTTGACAGCTTAACAGCTGGAAATACTTACAGTTGTCATCATCAGATGAATGATCTGATCTGACAGGTTTCTCCGGCTCTAAAGGCGTACTAGCCATTATCTCTGTTCATCTTTACACATTACACCAATGGCCTTATCAATACTCGTTTTCAAAAATGTGCTCTAAGTTAAAAGGCTTAAGAACCTAACTCCATTATCCGAACAGAATGGCCAGGTAAGTGTCTACCATGGGGGCCTCACCGGGTTAGCAGTGACTTATGGCACACCCATGTAGACTAGCCTTGCCTTCGGCACCAAACAGTCCGTGGTAACATAGTTAAATACTTGCCAGAAAGTTTTGCTCTGATACCATAAAATGTAACATCCCAAGTTTGAAATGCGGAAATTTTTTTTTTTCAAACAAACAATCAGAGTAGAGCAATAGAGCGAAAGAGTAATTGGATTCTTAGCCAAAACATCAACCATTGTGTAACATTGTAATGATTACAATAATCCTAAGGTTTAGAAAGGAAATAGTGTAATAACGAGAATACGATAAGATAGAGATAGTCTTCACCGCACGCCTACTCCGGGTACTTGCCTCGATCCACGAACCGTGGTCCTCCGCACTGAAGCTACAAATGAGATTCAATTCAACGCATTGAATCTCGTGTAACGGTTAACCTCATACCCAAACAACACAAAGATATGGCCAACGATATTCAAGAGCTAATACAACAAGATATCAAAAGCATACTAGAGATGCATGATCATTATGCCGACAAAACATAAGCACAGAGCAATATGTAAAGCCCCATAGGGTAAATAACAACAACAAACAGACTATTCACCGCCCACGATAATTAGTCGTGTCCTCGCCGCTAGGAAAACAAAACGGCGTTATCAAAACTATAACCCGTATAACTGTCTGTATAACGGTCTACGAACATATCATTGACATATAAGTATTTAAGATGTGCAAGATTAGTGTTACAGTACGCGTCCGTACCTTCGTTGGCAACGTTAGGTACTACCGGCGAAAACGTACTTTCACGGAAAAACGTGAACTTCAAGCAGCGAGATTCTGATATCCTATAAGAGTAATATCACTTCCATTAGTGATTTGACACAATATCTTTCATTTTAGGTAAAAATTACCATTTTCCCTTCTACCCCTAGTCGGCGGAATTTCGCCAGCACTTCGTTACTCTGACAAATTTTCTTCCCGAAATTTTGCCAGAACTTCGACGCCATTATAATTTTTGAAAATAATGACTAAAATAGCCCTCCCATATGATACCCAATCATACTTGAAATTTAAAGGCTATTCTAACAAATGCTACCCTTACTTTTAAAAGAACTGCGAAAACTTCAACTTTTCAGCGACTCGATCCCTACTATGTTTACACCTCTGCATATTTTTTCAACGCAAACAAGGCTCTAAAACATTTGTAGGAATCTTGTCACCTACTTTCTAAATCTAACTAACAATTCTACTAACTACTAAAAACTAAAGACCGAAAGACTTACCCGTTGAAGACTTTCCGGACAATTCTACAGGGCTTCGCTGCACAATTCCCCCAGAGCTCCTTTCTCTTCTTTCTCAACCAAAAATTTCGGCCAAGAGAAGGAAGAAAAGGTGTGAGAATTATGAAGGAGGGGGGGGGTATTTATAGGGTTTTGAAGGGACAAGGTGGGAATTTCCAAAATTGTTACTTTATGCCCGGTCCACTAGTTTTTCCCCGATCGGTACCGATTCGCGTGATTTCGGAGAAATCTCAAAATTCTGGATTTACAACTTTGAAGACATGTTCTCACTTATTAGAAATGTCCAAGTTAACCTAAATTTCGATTCCATATAGGGTTCCAACTCGTCACCAAGTTCCTTGAAAACGTGTCCGACGGTCCTGGTTCGAACACATTTCTGGAAACATCATCATCTCCAGAAAAATTAACTGATTCCAAATATGTCAAAATAAATTCAAACCCATTCCTAAATGTTGAGTTAGAATTTATTTTCCTTATTTCCAAAAATATGCCTATATGCATTTTTCCCTATTTTGTTTTATTTGGAAAAAGCACAAACTACTTCTAATTAACTTCCTAAGAGGTCACTTAAAGGTAAAAACTCACTGATCAATATTTTACCTTGACCTTGGGATTCCTATTCCTAGATCTCTAGATAGGATCCGTTTCCTAATTTTAATATTACTATTCACAAATTTTGCTTTAATTAAATTATATTATTAAAATATGTTGCAACTTGGCCACTTGTGTTCTATTTCATTTTTCATTTTTTTTTTCTTTTTATTTGGCCCAAAATTTCGGTTGGCCTTTTAATTATATTAATAAATATTTATTTTTTTTAATTAATTATTTTATCATTTATTTATTTACTTTTTCCCAAAAATTCCACAAAATCCCTAATTGGTCCATTCTTGTATTTAGGCTTAAAATACCTAAATTCAATGATTTTTCATAGAAATTTCCAATTAATTAGTAAATACATTTTTACTAATATTCCACTAATTTCCACTATTTTTGAGCTTCACAGTAAGGCAAGTGGCAGTCTCTTTATCTTTCTTTAGCTCCGGGCTCCACCATATAATGTCTTTTTGTATAATGAGAGAATGATAATTAGGTCCAAAACTTTCATTTAATGATTGTTAGACCCAAAAAATTCATTAAAAAAAAAATCCCTCCATTCCTTTTAATAGGATAAAATTAGTATGTGATGTGTTTTTTATAAGATACATTTAGGATTATCTTTTAAAAAAAATGGTAAACTTTCCATTTTACCCTAACTTGATTACAAAAATTACTCATACCATTATTATATTGAAATCTTATGTTTGACTAAATCATTCAATATAATCTATTCTCTCTCCTTCATATAAATGAAAGCACTTTTAGATAACAAAATTAATTTTTATATTTTCATTAGACCTAATTAATTTCAATTAACTTTTTCAACAACATAATTCAGTTAATTCTATCTTTTTAAAAGGGAATGGAGCAAATACTTGATTTAGGGAGTAAGTTGTAATGGAGAATCCGGTCTTTGTAATGTGAATCGTTATTGCCATTAGATTGAAACTTTGTCAGCATGATTTCCTTCTTTGTTCCTTTTCCCAACACTTTCTTTCTCTCTTTGTTGAAAGTCAATAAACATGTATAAATAAACAAGTGACACGTGCTGCTATTTTTATCTATGATTGTCAAACACGGATTAGACCGACTGGGTCAGCTCAAAACCCGGCGACCAACCATGTAACCGGTCCACTTAGGTCCCTAACCTGGCCAACATGGCGAGTTGCAAGATTTCCCATGTTGTCTTTTAATAAAAGTTAACATACTTTTTGTTGGGTACATATTGTAGACGACAATATTAGTCAAAGTTAATGACAATTTTGATGTCAATGTATATTAATTTAGAGTAAGGATTGTAAGTAGAAATATTTTGTTATCATTTATCTATTTCGATATTTTCCTGGGATGAATATTTAGTCATTATTGATTCTAGTGTTATTAGACATTGGAATGATACTATGATGTCAATAAGTCAAAGAAATTGTAAGGAATGTTGGATAAGTCTATGATTATTTTGTTATTGATTCAAGGTATTGAATTGATATTTGGTATTTGGATGGTCTAATGATAATTTAAATTATATATCATTTTTTTATTCCCCGCCGGTTTGGTTGACAGTAAGTTGACCTGCTAACCTCAACCGTTTAGAGGTTGGTTCAAAGGTTACTCCCTAATTATATTTCAAAATTCCTTCTCTCCCTATCCTACATGATTGTTGTTGAGAGAATATCAATAAGGTTAACATGAGAAAATTGATAAACATTTGAAATAATGTGAGATAATAGAAATTATATTTGGTTTTGTTAGCTATGCCTCGTAATGTACACTGTTATTTGTGGCATATGTAACAAAGTTGCGAGAAGACTGACAAATAATTTATTCATAAAATTATAAAGATACAACATCACTCAAACGCGGGATTACTCAAATCGAACATACATAATATCAGAAAAAGAACAAGAAGACTGGCAAATAATTTATTCATTACACTCATACGAATCCCCAATATATGTATAAGGTAGAAACATGTATCTGCTGGTTGCTTCAAGCTGTTTTGGTCAAAGATACAGCAAGATTGAGGAACACAGTTTTTTCTTTAGACATACGATCAACTAATATATGTTGGTAACGATGAAAAACATCGTCAATGATAGCTTCTCCAAAGTGACTCACAAGAAGAGGTTCAGCCACAGCTCTTACAAATTGTGCAACTTTGTATCCATCACTATTATCATTGTGTTCCTCACCACATGCAGCCTTCCAACTTACTTCAAATACCTCCAAGCGATTCAAAGTGAATGAGCCTTCCTTTTCAATCTCTAATTGCAATTCAGATGAGGATGGATAGTACATAGGAATGTTGAATGAATCTATCTGATCCTCCTTTATGATTCCCTACACCACACTCAAAAACAAATTTTTTTGTCACAAATTTTGGAGAAAATTGTATGTTTAAAACTCTGAGTGTGTGTAGTCAACAATGATTACAAGTCTTATTCTATAAGGTGGGGTTAGCTATATAGATTGCAAGGAACCATTGTGCCTTGTCAATGATCAAATCTTTGTATATATTACAAGAAACTATGTACGTTACGTACCTCCAAAACCATGTCATTGAGAGCCTCAACTAAAAGCTCCCAAGCGTAGTAAGATTCATTGCTCGATGTGCCACTATTGCTTCTTCCCTGGAGGGTAAGAACCATACGACCTCCTTCAACTAGTTCTCTTGCGCGACATTTCAGAAACAATGAAAAATCTTTTTGAAATTGGTGGTAGTAAGAATTACAAACATCTAAAGGGCTTGTGCTTGCCATGCAAATATTGCCCTTATTGTTTTCTATACCTTTTGGAACCTATATGGGAATGAAATGATACAAATTAGAAAGAGCAGGAAGAAATTATGTCTAATATAGACATAATTAGTGAAAAGTATTTAAAAGAGATTTACTGATCGATTAATATTACATACTTGAGACATCCAATGAAGACTATAGGAGGAATGAACAAAATGCAGAGAACTAGCAGGAAGAATCCTTTCATAGAAAGAAGCTGGAAGGCCAGTGATGTAGCATTTACCAATCCCACCAAGAACTCGAGTGCTTAAGTTTTGTTTGAAGCATTCAAGAGACTTGAAAATGTTGTTAAAGTCGTTGCCAGGAAGATCGTTCAAGAAGATGATATATTCTGGAGATTCATGGTTTAGCTCTCTACAAAGCATCTCCACAGTCTCAATGAGGTCACAAGTTATAAACAAAGTGTTTGGTCCAGAAGAGCATCCCAAATCTGCAATTGCTAAGCTTTTAGGGAGATTTCCATTGTAGATACTCCTTATTGCTTCATCTCTAATGGGCTTTGTTATGGACATCACCTTTTTCTGTTTAAATATATATTATCAGTAAGTATACGTGATAGTTATATGATAGAGGTAAAGCTATTAAAATATGATGGCCTGACCCTAAAGGGCTCATCTCTAATGGGCGTAAGGTTGAACAACATGAGCCCACATTCTATGAAATTATTATATTATTGAAGCCTGACTTTTAGACATGCGGGCTCAAGGTGTGCCTATAGGCTTTTATGTATTTTTATTAAATTTTCAATATTAAATTATTTTGAAATATCTAAAAATAAAATAATAGATCTCTTAAAATTTATAATTCAAATGATATATATTTATAAAATAAAGTGACTAACTTTTGTCTAAGCTTTAAATACAAATACAAATCAAATTTCAAACACTAATAAACTATTGTGCCAACTCAAAAATAAGAAAAAATATATAATTTACCTCCTTTTTTATGACATATAAAAAAATAGTTAAAAAGACAAAGAAAATATCTTAGTTATTGCATATATTAAAAAAAAAAAAAAAAACTTATGAAATTTTCTTTGTCATAATATCATTTAATTTAACATTCAATTTGAGAAAGTCTTGAAAATAAATTTAAGAAAAGTTAGGCTAAAATTATATTGTTTCAAGAAAAATACCATGCCCTTTTACTTTAAAAAGTTTGATTATCCTATGTGTAGAGTGACGTATGGGAAGTGTGTGCTAAACAAATTAATCTTAACCTAAACCTTTAGAGTTTGATCAGGGCACAAGTGTGAGTAAACTGGAGTACTAAAAAAAGTTTCCAAGAGGTGTTGTATAACAAGAGTGAGAATTATTTCAATAAATAACAAATAGGCAGGCCCCCCCCCCCCCCCCCTTTAGCACTAATGGGCTAACCCGTTTGAGACAGAGCTCCTTTTACACCTCATAAAGCACAAGTCCATCCCTTCACTTAGACGAGCTTAGCCCGTTTTGACGGTTTTACCTATATGTATATATATACACACATACCTGTAACAATGAATTGCTGGCATAACTTGATTCTCCAGTTCCTCCATTCATGTGAAACACTGAAGCCACATCCATCCTCAGACTTATGTTTATATGACTATATATGATACTCACTCGGAGAATCAAATATTTTGTAGTCACAACACCAAAAGGGTTGGAGATATATATTGGGGGAGTAGTGATTGACAGTCCCAAAAAGGTGTGGCTCTTGTTAGTTGGCTGCTTCCCGTTGTGAATGGATCTCCTTCTACGGTAGGAGCATTACATATGACGCCATGTTGGCCCTACCATCCTTTGTTTCTAGGTCTCATGTCCACAATTCCCGATATAAACCTGTAGTGTTGTTAAGTTACAAAAACAAAAAAAGATTGCACGTTTTTCTTCATTTTAAGGTTTATCTTATTTATAATAATTAAAAACTAACAAACTAAAAATGAAAATAAAATTATATACTTTATTGGAGTAAAGGTTTCTAGGTGTACTAATTGTTTTTTTTTTTTTGTGAATTACCAAATGTATCCCTAAGCCACTTTGGGCTTAAGTTCCTTTTGAGGCTAAAGGGCAAATTAAATGGTTTTTATATCTCCCAACAATTGTATTTTCTAAAATTTGAACTTGTGTTGTGTTATCCTGCTTACGAGAGTGAGGCTCACTACAGAAAAACTCAATATTTGTCGCGGTTTATGTGTAGCGGTTGTCAATAACCGCAACAAAATTATATTTTGTAGCGGTTTTATCACTAAACCGCCACTAATTAGCAGTGGCGGAACCATAAGATTTTTTTAGCCCAGGCCAAAAATAAACATATTGAACTACTCCCTTTGGTCTTTATTATAAGACACAAACTACCAAGTGTATTTGATCTTTTTTATAAGATACTTTTCTTCGGTCCTTATTATAAGGCACCAACTAATAAATTCCATAAACCAATAAAAACAGTTAAAGTCAATAAAATTGCCCTACAATTTAAGTAACTTCCAATATTACCCCTACTAACTACACTAAACTCTAATAGTATATTAATTATTACTCTCACCCACTACTCTCATTAATTATGGGTAGACATAGAAACAAATAATTAATTCTCATTGGGAACAAGCAAGTGTCTTATAAAAAGGACCAAATAAACTTGTTAGTTGGTGTTTTATAATAAGGACCAGAGGGAGTACTTGCTTGTTTCCAAATAGCATTAAATATTTTTTCATGTATACCCATAATTAAAAAAGGTAGTGAGCGATAGTAATAATTAATATGATATTGGAGTTTAGTGTAATTAGTAGAGATAATATTGAAAATTACTTAAATTTCAGGACAAGTTTAATGACTTTAACTGTTTTGATTGGCTTATGAGAATTGTTATTTGGTGCCTTATAATAAGGACCAGAGGGAATATTTACAAAGTAGTATCACATAACGTTAAAAATACAAATAAATGATAACCGACAATTATAAATCAAAACAAGATATAAGATGATACTAATCTTTTCTATAGGTATCTCAAACAAAAATTTTACTTTCCTTTCACAGCCCAATGAGTAATTAATAAAATATTATCTTTATAGAGAAGATACAAAATAGCTGGGGCCAGATTATTGGCCAAATAAAATATCTTATAATAAATACATATATATACTAACAAATTTTATAAGATTAGATCGGGCCAGCTGGGGCCTTGGCCATAGAGTGGTTCCGCCACTGCTAATTAGTAACGGAAGCCTTGGCGGCATGTCCACTGCTATATTTGTAGTGGTTAACACATCAATCAATAGCTTATTGATATTTTTTTATTTATGAATACTAAAGCCAATTTTATGCTCTTCAGTTTTTTTAAGAGGCATGCATGTTAGAAGTGACTTAGGAGTTAAAATGGGAGACTAAATCATTTCACAAATAGAAAAGTTCATATAATTTGCATCAATTATACAAAAATGAAATTGAAATTGATGCAAATGTTACTTGTAGAATATTAGCTAAGTGGTATAAATGGAAAAATGCTGAGTTATTTGAGATAAAAAAGTACTATATAAATTTAAAAGGAAGTTTAATTGAATTGACGTAATTAAAGACTAAAAATTCTCTATGTTAGTAAATGTTAGGCCTTAAAAGGGCAACAAGAGCTTAAAGTTGAGGCAGCAATGTTTAGATTGATGTGTGATCATACTATAATAGATAAGATCGATAATGAACGTAATACCGCTTGGTATATATCGACAATTATCAGAATTTTATCGTAGAGCATAATGGACGCAAAGAAATAGTATAATATACTGATAAACTGTACTTGATTATATTATAAGGATACTCACAAGACTCGTACATAATATTTACTAATTCTAAAATTAGTACTATTACACAACTATAGATAACCAACATAAGCTCTTGGTAGAAACCAAAATCATCAACTGTCGATGTCCGCCGCCTTGTCCTAGTAGCCGCGTCCAATGTGAAAGACTTGACTATCACCCAAGAGGGGGGGTGAATTGGGTGTTTGATTAAGAATTTATAACTTTAAGAAACTTTCTGCAACTTATTAAAAGTAGTTTGAATGACAATAATAAGTTATAAAGTGATAAGCAATCATTCAAACATATATGCTGGAATGTAAGAGATAAGGGAAGAGAATATGCAAACTGTGATTTATAGGTTCGGCCCAATCATTGACCTACGTCCAGGTCCCAAGCTCCACTTGAGAATTTCAATCCACTATCTTCTTTCAACTTGATTACACGTTCTGTACTTGAAGTAAACCCCTCACTAGGATTGACTCCCCCTACAAACGTAATCAATACACTGTTTGATTACACACTCGCACTCGAAGTAATCCTCTCACTAGGATTCACTCCCTTACAAGTCGTAATCAACACAATGTGTTTCCCACTCAAGATCACCCAATCTTGAGTAACTCTAAGGTAGAATGATAGGATGTTTACAATGATTCTTCTCTCTCAGAAGTGTATGGATAAACACTGAAGTACAATACAAAACATTTCACTCTCTATGATATATAGACATTGAAAATCAGAGAGTAAATGATAAGCAGATCAGAGCAATAGCTTGTTGAAGAGGTAGGCTTGTTTCTCTGCTTGTTGTCTCTGTATCTTGAGGCTTGTATGCAGCTCTATACATAGCGGTAAATCTTCATATGACCGTTGCTTCTCAATTCTGCATTGTCTCCATTCGAATTTCTAGCTGTTGTGGAATATAGCCGTTGGGTCATTATGTTTCCAGATATTCGGGTGATTGCTCTGCATTGATGATCATTTAGTGCTTTTTATTTCATTTGTGAAACAAATCATTCTGAGTAAAAGTTGTAGCAATTGTTTCCAAATGAGGGAATTCATCATTTTGTTTGATCCTCTGTTTGACGCGTGAGATTTAATGCTTTTGATTCTTTCTAGGCTGTCATCGACTTGCTTTAATTGACTTTAAAGCAAATTCAAATCTGTCATAATAGAAACTTTGAATGATGAATCCGTTGAGGCTTCTATTTCATCGTTCGAACGTTTGAATGTATTGAGAACATCACGAGACAAGCATTTGTTCAAGTTCCTTGTTGAAATCATCATCTTTCCCATTTCGAAAATGTGCAAAGAAAGTTCATCTTCACACTTTTGATAGATCTTGATCTGTCAAGATTGATGTTCAGTCAAGCCTTAATAATCTGAAACATGTACACAAATGATATAAATAATGTTAAGAAGAAGTACAAGTCATTTGGGTAATCATGTGATTGAGAAATGAGACTTTCGGAATGATGATTTTCTTGCATCAGGGACGTGAGCTCGAGTTTGCATAAGTAGGCTCGAGTTTGGTTCTCTCCAAAACCATATTTTGCTCTCTGTGTAATACCCGGATATTTATCTGGAATATTATAAATAAAAGTTGGATATTTCTGATAAGTGAAATTTCAATCTCCGGTCTTGTATAAATACAGTCTATTTTCTAAGTAGAATTTCTGCAAGAAATTAGGGAATTTAAGGGCCAAAGTGCCAAAATGACCAAAATGCCCTAGAAAGGGTAATTAACTTATAAAATTTATGGAAAAATCCTAAAAGACAGTTAAATGACCAAGTGAGTTAGGAGAGTATATAATCTCTAATTTTTGTAATTTTATAAATTATGAAATTGGAGAAATTGTTGGAAAATACTCAGAAAGGAAGTGTAATGACCATAATACCCTTGTAATTTCTAAAAATGCAAGAAGCATGAAAATACTAATGTTAATACAAGAGTATGAAGGTAATGAGGCATTGTAATTAAGAAAATTATCAACAGGTGATAATGAAGTAATTAAGTAATATTGGGCTAATTACTTAGGCATAAGCAAAGGAAATTCAGTAATAATTATGTGAAGCTCAAAAATTAGTGGAAATTAGTGGAATATTAGTAAAAATGTATTTACTAATTAATTGGAAATTTCTATGAAAAATCATGGAGTTTAGGTAATTTTAAGCCTAAATACAAGAATGGACCAATTAGATAATTTTGTGGAAATTTTTGGAAAAATTAAATAAATAAATCATTAAATAATTAATTAAAAAAAATAAATATTTATTAAATATAATTAAGGGCCAGCCGATTTTCCCAAGAGAAAAGAAAAAGAAAATAAAAATGAATATAAGAAGCAAGTTGTGCAAGTTGCACATTATTTTATTATTATAATTAATTAAAGTAAAATATGTGAATAGTAATTTTAAAATTAGGAAACGGATCCTATCTAGAGATCTAGGAATAGGAATCCCGGGGTCAAGGTAAAATATTGATCGGTGAGTTTTTACCTTCAAGTGACCTCTTAGGAAGTTAATTAGAAGCCGTTTGTGCATTTTCCTAATAAGACGAAATAGGAAATTCGAGAAAAGGCCGAGATAGCCAAGAGGACGAAAAGGTTATGTTGTGACATTTGGAAAAGAATTGGGAATTTTCATGAACATATTTGGATTCGGTGATTTTTTCAAGAGATTGATGTTTAGAAAACAAGTTTCGACACCGGACGCGTTTGGACACGTTTTCGAGAAAGACTCAACTGACTGTTGGAGCCCTATATGAAATCAAAATATAGGTTAACTTGGACATTTCTACTAAGTGAGAATATGTTTTGAGTTATAAATCCAGAATTTTGAGATTTCTCCAAATCACGCGAATCGGTGCCGACCAGGAGAAATCGGTCTCAAAGCTTCTGGAAGGTGACACGTGGCCACCTCCCATTGGCCAAGACACTTGGATTTTCGGCCAAGTGTGAATGCAAAAGGGGAAGGAAAGGGTTTTTTGAAAAGTTGCTTTGGACGGTCCAGATCGCTTCTCACAAAGTTGATCCGATGGCCGAAACCCTACCTCCTTTTCTATAAATACCCCCCTCCTTCACATTTCTTCACACCATCTCTTGCTCCTTGGCCGAATTCTAGGGAGAGAAAGAAGAGAGAGAAGCTCTGGGGGAAGTTCTGCAGAAGTCTTCAACGGGTAAGTCTTTTGGTCTTTAGTCTTTAGTTCGGTAGTTAGTAGAATTGTCAGTTAGATTTAGGAAGTAGGTGATGAGATTCCTATTCTTGTTTTAGGCCTTGTTTGCGTTGAAAAAATATGCAGAGCTAAAAACATAGTAGGGATCGAGTCGCCGAAAAGTTGAAGCTTTCAGCTTTTTCAAAGTTAGGGGTAGTAATGCTAGAATAGCCTTTAAATTTTCAAGTATGATTGGGTATCATATGGGAGGGCTATTTTAGTCATTATATTCGAAAATCATAGTTGCGTCGAAGTTCTGGCAAAAATTCGGGAAGAAAATTTGTCAGAGTAACGAAGTGCTGGCGAAATTCCGCCGATTAGGGGTAGAGGGGCAAAATGGTAATTTTTACCTAAAATGCCGATTATAGTGTCAAATCACTAATAAAGGTGATATTATTCTTATAGGATATCGAGAATCTCGATTTGCTGCCGTCACGCCCCCGACGAGCCGCTTGAAGTTCACGTTTTTCCGTGAAAGTACGTTTCATGCGGTAGTACCTAACGTTGCCAACGAAGGTACGGACGCGTCTTCGTAACACTAATCTTGTGTTCCTTAAATGCGAGATACATATGATAGATAGTTCGTAGACCGTTATACGAGCAGTTTTCACGGGTTATGGTTTTGATAACGCCGTTATGTTTTCCTAGCGCTGAGGACACGACTGTACATCGTGGCACTGGTGAATAGTGGAGGCTGTTATTGTTTTTACATTGTGGGGCTTACATATTGCTTGTTGCTTATGTTTTGTCGGCATAATGATCATGCATCTCTAGTATGCTTATGATATACTGTTGTATTAGCTCTAGAATATCTGTTGGCTGTATACTGTGTTGTTTGGGTATGAGGTTAACCGTTACCTGAGATTCAATGCGTTGAATTGAATCTCAGCTGTAGCTTCAGGGTCAGGAGGACCACGGTTCGTGGATCGAGGCAAGTACCCGGAGTAGGCGTGTAGCTGAAGACTATCTCTATCTTATCGTATTTTGTTATTACGCTATATCCTTTCTAAACCTTAGGACTACTGTAATTTATACAATGTTACACAATGGTTGATGTTTTGGCTAAGAGTCCAATTACTCTTTCGCTCTATTGCTCCACTCTGATTGTTTGTTTTAAAAAAAAAAAATTTCCGCATTTCAAACATGGGATGTTACACTCTGTCTTGTCTAAACTCGAGAGTGTAACTTATAGGCTCGAGTTTGGATGATTTTCGCGACCTGGTAGCTCTCTGTAACCCGCGAACTCGAGCTTGTCAACTAATAGGCTCGAGTTTGCTTCTCTTTATAGCAAATTGTGCAACACCCAGAACAGACTGTCTACTTTCGGGGGACATATCTCCCTGGTCTGAACTCCTTTTTGGTTGGTTCAACTATCTATTGGAAAGCCCTTTGAGTCTACTTTCCAATTCCACCAATTTCAGCTCAATTGGAATCTCCGTTTGTGAGATACACTCAAAACATTGAAGGTTGGTCATTTTTGTGACGTGGATTGAACTTTCAACTTCATAAATTCATAGATCCTTCATCTTAACTCCTTTTGGCTTGAATTATATATAAACATGACTCCTTGGGAGTCTAGTTTCATATGCCACTGGTTTCACCTCAATCCGATCTCTGGTTTAGGAGATATCATCGAATTACCAGACGTCGCCCAAGTGAAACACTGAACAGAGGCTGAAATGCTGAAGACCGCTGCAAGCTCGAGTTTGCCTACTTATAGGCTTGAGTTTGGAGTTCCAAACCTGAGGTTTAAGTTCCAAGCTCGAGTTTACCTTGTCCAGAGGCGCCAAAGTTGCTGAGGACATTACAGGCTAGAGTTTGCAAGTTATGAACTCAAGTTTGCTGATCCTGGAACTGATTTTTGATGGTTTTAACTCTAAATTGATCCGTTCCAACTTCCATATGATCTTGGAGACTTCTAGCATCAATATAAGAACTTGAATAAAGATATTCCATTGCATTGCAAGTTCTTCCTTCTTCAATTTCTTTTCTCCTTCTAGATTATCCCCCAAAATCATTTGATGACTTCTTGCTTTATGATATTCCCATTATATTGTGCAAGAGCTTCCTTCTTCAATCTTGATTATTCTCCATCAATAAAGTATACTCCATTGTAGCTCAAATATGATGAAGCTTCATTCCAACTTCTGTTTGATCATAGAGACTTCAAGTTCTTCTTTCTTTAGTCTCCTTTCTTGATCATTCTCCATTATTAAACTTTGCATCTACATTAAATATAAGAATTAGTCAAAGTAGAAGATAAATGTAGTATGCAACCTTTTTGCTCTTTAGAATGGCATCTATATAAGACATCATCAAAACTAATCAAAACCAACACAATGCACTGTCCATTTCATAAGTAGTAACAAGGGTTGGGATCCCCAAGAACCCTAGGGTAACAATTAATCTCACAAACACAATATATAACAGTTAACCTCACACAACACAGTCCACAACAGTATACAACATTCAACATCATAACACAAATCATATGTAGCATCAACTACAACATAGCAGCAACAACTGTAAACAACATCTCATAACCATAGTGCTGGGAAATCAACTAGGCAACAACCTAAGTCTTGAGAAATCAACTAGGCAACAACCCAAGTTTGGCGCTATGCAGATGAGAAATTGACCGGGCAACAACCCAAGTATGGCTTTGTACAGACGAGACTTATACAAATATGGTTCAAACATACATATAAAGACACACAAAGAATGTGAGATTAGAGTTACCACCTAGATACTTTACCAATCCTTGAATCGGCTCCCAGTCCTTAAGTTGTCCTGGGAAATTCTTGGGTTCTATAAATACACATTATATATATACACACATATAGTATGAAAAAATTATAAAGAATATATATAATGAGAAAATATATATTTTTTATTTGAATATATTAACAAATGGTTGGGCTGGAGATTTTGGTGATGTTGTTATAATTATATGTATGGGGAAATGTTTCCAATGTTGCATGTTATGGCGTGTTTGGATTTGCGGTGACAGGAGTGACTTTTTTTCTATCTAATTTTTACAAACTCAAGTTATGATAGAAGTCATATAGTGAAATGCAATTTATGTTTTTA
This sequence comes from Acacia pycnantha, assembly GCA_025563575.1. Classification (NCBI taxonomy): domain Eukaryota; kingdom Viridiplantae; phylum Streptophyta; class Magnoliopsida; order Fabales; family Fabaceae; genus Acacia; species Acacia pycnantha. Next base: position 241,581 of record JAMWYP010000050.1, on the reverse strand, counting down.
TTTGCAGTTATAAAAGTGGTTCTTTAAAACAATTAAAGATTGTTTAAATGATTACCTGAAAAGCAAGTTTAAATGAAAATTTACTAAAAATAATATGAATGTTATTAAATAATATATATAAATACACACACATATACACACATATATAGTGATAATTATATCATAAAAATTATAATTATAATTATAAAAAATAAAAATAGTTAATTATTATTGAAAAAAACTTGAAACTACTAAAATACTTAATTATAATAAATATTAAAATAATTAACATACTGGGAAAATTTTGAAAATACCTTGATGGATATATTTAATACGCATATATATTTTGGCATAAAAATATATATTATAAAGCATAACAATATTAAATTTTTAACTAAATAATGCTCCAATATAAAACTGAAATTAAAAATAACTTTTTTTTAATATCAAACAGAATGCTTTGTGGATAAGATATGACAAAAGGGAACCGTTTGTGGCACCCCCACCGTGCTTAGGTTACGGTAAAAGCAAGGGGTGAGAGGCTTTTTTTTTTTTTTTTAAAGGAAAAAAACGACTTTATAGGTAAACCTCATATCAACAAGACACTTTCTCAAACAAAGAAAAAAAAAATCACTGTGGTTTTGCCAAATCATCATACATTTAGGGCTTCAAAACACCTTCCTAAACATGCACATTCATGTACAAATGTTGAATGCAACTGAAGGTGATGTACATTAGGAATGTGCAAATCCTGAAAAATGTCATGCTTTATAGTGGTTCAATGCAAATGTTGAACACAACAAGAAGTGGTGTATTTGGTCAATAGTATATGACACTGTTAGGGCCTCTCTACCCTGCTTTTGTCAGGATTGATGTGGTATTGTGGGCAGGGGCGGACCCAGGAATTTATTGAAGGGGGACACCATTGGTAGGGGAATTTAAAAAACAAACGAATATAAACAAGAAAAGAAAATAATATCAAAAAATATTAATGAAATCAAGTGAACACTAATGATATGATAATAAAGGCAATTATTTTACAAACCTGTCATTTAAAAAAGCAAGGCTAAGTACACTGAAGGGTGCTCAATATGTTCAAATACATATATTTTAATAACAAAAGTATATTCCAATGAAAATAATTACAATGTCATCATTCTAGGCCTAATATTTTAGAATTCCATCATAATTGCCTTATTATCAATGCTATCAAATACATCTTTTCAATATAAGGCACTAAACAATCATTCAACCATTCATCCCCTATTTGATTAAGAAGTGTAGTCTTGATGTATTAAGGGTGAGCATTTAATTTAAGGGTGGACATCATATATATATATTTATATTTAATTTTTATTTTTATTTTTTTTTACACCTCAAATTTAAGGGGGGGCACTTGCCCCCCTTATGTATAACCTAGATCCGCCCTTGATTGTGGGACAAGGACACTTCATGTTTGGTTTTTTAAATAGGGGAGCTGTATAGTTTGATCTTGATTAAGCTCTATACCTACCTTGGCTATATATATCTTATGTGTGGATGACATTTGATAATCCATTTACATAAATAAAATCCTATTAAACTATGGGGGCATAAACGCGTTTATATGCCAAGTTTACCGTTTTTACGTTTTTAGCTTACAAACCATGTTGACTCACACTTAAACTCATGTTAACTTTTTTGATTTGATCATATTCAATGGCTTTATATATAAGTTTAATAGAAATTTCTTTGTTGAATATGGTAAATTTTTAATGTTGATGTATTTAATTTCAATTATTTGGATTTAAAATATTATACACTATTAATATCTATTTAATAATGAACATAAATTCTTATAAGTTTACGATTCGAGTTCACGATACGAGTTTACGTCATTGTCATGAGTTTGCTTACACTCGTGAGTTTAACAACCTTACTACAAACATATAAAGCAAGAAAGATAAAAAGAAGGACCTTATATAACAACATTTTTGTTGATAAGTACCAATTAATTAACTCAAATCTCTCACCCGCATGCCCGCCCGCCAGAGAAAGTCATTAAAGGACTGTGAAAGGAAAAAAACAACATAACTTGAAGGACATGAAATTATTGACAATACTTTATTTAATCTTTATTATAAGAGCTAGAAAATAGGTGTACTTTTGGTTTTAAATACAAGAATTCAATCCACTTTAATTATCTTCTAAATTTATATACCTTTTATCCCAAATTATCACAATGATTGCGATTAAATCGAGTATTTTAGAGACATCAACACTCGCTATTTATCATAAATAAATAATTTAACTCATATTTTAATATCTGCAACATAGCTATCTAGTACTACCTCCGGTATTATTTATAAGACCTAGTTGACTATTTTTTGGACAGACTAAGAAAACTAAATAAGTTACTTAATCATTTCATATGTTGTATTTTCTTAGATTATATATTAGTTTATTTGTCAAACTATTTAGTTTAAAGAAAAAAAAATTCTAAACTAATTTAATTAACTTTTTTAATCTTTATAAAAAATTCATAATTAAGACCGGAGAAAGTATCTCTTATTATAAAGACCCCATGTAGTACAAATAAAAGACATTTCTCAGCTTCTTATTCGAACACTTATATAGCTTTATATTGAGTTGACATCCCAACCCGAATTACATAACTCTATTCATTTTTCAACTTTAGTTAATGATCTTGGTTAGTCTGCCACCTTTCTGCAAAGCTATGTCTTCATTATTGTACCATCTTCTACTTTTTCATTTATTATACAAGACTTATCACTACCTTATAAAACTATATTAGGTAATGCATCTTGCTTCAATTATTGTACTGAGACTTTATTATGGTACCTTACAAGACAACTTTCTTTTACTTATTTACTCTTTACTTACTTCTTTTTCCTTTGCTTCTTTGGCTTCCTTTGCTTCACCAACTTATGTCGGCAAATTTCTTCATATTTTTCTTCTTTGTCTTTTTCTTTTTTAGAGTATAATAGGATCCAAGGTAAGTACCTCAAAATCTTTCATAGCTCATTTGAGGTATAGTAAAGATTCATGTTTATTACAAACAATCATCTAAAACTTTCAATGGCAATTTTTGGGGCCAATGTTTCGTAACTCCACAAGTTTTATTCACAAATCACTAAAAGTTATGTGAAATGGAGTTATAAATTATGAAAGAAAAGTTGAAAAAAAAAATACCATAATCATACCTCCTGCATATTTTACATGTTGAGGATCACATGTAAATAAATCATTTAATAGGAATTGTGAAAATTCCTACTTATGACTTGTAAATTGAGATGATTCCAGATTTATAGCCTCGCTAACTTGACATGCACCAGAGTCACTGCAAACATGTAAAGCAAGAAAGATAAAAAGAAGGACCTTATATAACAACATTTTTGTTGATAAGTACCAATTAATTAAGGGTTAAGGTGCAAAAATAGACATGTGCTTTTGTCGGAGGAGCGTCCAATAGCAAATACTTTTTTTAGGTGCAAAAGTGACTATGTGGTTACAAAATAGGAGCAAAATACACATTGACCATTAAGGGGGTGGATGTCGACCGTTACGTTGGATGGTTTGACTAAAGTTAATGATGTGGATGCTGACTAGGAGTGTGTAGATGGCTGATTAATTGATGACTTGCAAAAAAATGATTTATTTATATGGAGAAAATATATTTTCTTTATCTTTTATTTATCTAAAAAATTTAATCCCCCAAATATATAATTTCTTTATTTTTTAAACATCTAAAAAATTTAATCCCCAAAGTTTTTTGCCCAAAAACCTGAACGTTCATCCGGATGCCCAGAAATCGCAGAGCCCAGAAACCTGATTGAAACAATCGACTTTGTGTAACAAAAATCCAGATTCCCAGAAATCGTAGTAGCCCTCTGGATCACAAAATCCAGATTCTCACCACACAATTTAACATTCCGAACCAAGCAAAATTCAGAATCAGAGAATGACCCAAAAACTCAATAAATAAAAAATGAAGCTCAAAATCCGAAACCAACGAAGAATCTCATCTTCCTCGTTCAGCCACAATGGTTCAGATAGAACCCACCAATAATCAAGCTGAAAATTCTGGCAGAGACCCCAAACGGAGAAAGCGAAAGAGAACAAGACCAGTCAAGAACAAGGAAGAAGTGGAGAACCAGAGAATGACCCACATAGCCGTCGAATGGAACCGGCGACGCCAGATGAACGACCATCTCAGTGTTCTGAGAACTCTCATGCCTCCTTCCTATATCCAAAGGGTAATAAAATTATCGTTCATTTTCCCCCTAATTCATGTTTCAAAATCCAATATATGTTCTCAGACCCTAGATTTCTCAGGGTGACCAAGCGTCTATCATCCGAGGTGCAATTGATTTCGTGAAGGAATTGGAGCAACTACTTCAAACCCTCGAAGCACAAAAATATTTTAGAAAGAACGAAGAGTTTGAATGTTCTTATGGAGGAGAATCTGTGAAACCATCGTCACTGAGCTGCAAAGAAGGAGGAGAAGAAGAGGTGAAGGAAGCATAGATTATGGAGGTGATGGCGATTCTTCGTTGGTTAGGGATTTTGAGCTTCATTTTTTATTTATTTAGTTTTTGGGTTTTAATCGATTTAGGGTTTTTGGATTTGGATTCCCTGATTTGCCATGTGTGTTATGTTAGATTTTAGTAATTAATCAATTTAGATAAATTAATTAATTATTTTCCAGACAGATAAGTTAAAAAACATATTCTTTTTCCAAGTCATCCATTAATCAGTTGCCACTTGTCTGCAACACACCCAGTCAGCGTCCACGTCATATGTTTAAGTCAAACATTCAAACTTAACGGTCAACATTCACCCCCTTAACGGTCAATGTGACTTTTGCTCCTATTTTGTAACCACATAGTCACTTTTGCACCTAAAAAAAGTATTTGCTACTGGACGCTCCTCCGACAAAAGCACATGTCTATTTTTGCACCTTAACCCATTAATTAACTCAAATCTCTCACACGCATGCCCTCCCGCTAGAGAAAGTCTTTAAAGGACTGTGAAAGGAAAAAACAATATAACTTGATGGACATGAAATTATTGACAATACTCCATTTAATATTTATTATAAGAGCTAGACAATAGGTGTACTTTGGTTTTAAATACAAGAATTCAATCCACTTTAATTATCTTATAAATTTATATACATTTTATCCCAAATTATCACTATTGATTGCACATATTAATGCACATGATTAAATCGAGTATTTTACGGAAATCAACACTTGTTATTTATTATAAATAAATAAATTAACTAATATTTTAATATTTGTGGAGTATTTATCTATCTCTTATTTTAAAGACCCCATATAGTACAGATAAAAGACATTTCTCAGCTTATTATTTGGAAAAAGAAAAAAAGAAAAAAGAAAAAAAAATTATGGTTATAGTACTCCCCTACTCTTTATTATAAGACACCAATTAGCAAGTGTATTTGATCTTTTTTATAAGACACTTACTTGTTCTCAAGGAGCATTAATTATATTTTTCCATGTATGCCCATAATTAATAGGGCTAGTGGGTGAGAATAATAATTAATATGTTATTAGGGTTTAGTACAATTAATAGTGGTAATATTGAAAGTTACTTAAATTCAGGACAACCTTATTGATTTTAATTATTTTTACTGATTTATGTGGATTGTTGATTAGTGCCTTATAAGGACAAGAGGGAGTATGAAAATGGCTCCCCTCTCACGGCGCCAATTTGTGTGTGGTGGCCAATTTGTGTGTGGTGGAGATAGGAGGGGAAACAATCGCCAAAAAGATAACCAAAAATAGAAATACCATATGTCTTGTGTGTGGTGGAGAATGGAGATAGGAGGGGAAACAAACGCCAAAAAGATTGTAAGTTCTGGCTATCACCCAAGAGGGGGGGTGAATTGGGTATCCGATAAAACTTTGATACTTTGAAGATCTTTTCACTACTTAGTTTGTATGACAGTAAAGATTTATAAAACAATAAACATACATACAAATATATGCTGGAAACATAAGAGATAAGGGAAGAAAATATGCAAACAGAGATTTATACTGGTTCGGCCAATCCTTGACCTACGTCCAGTCCCCAAGCTCCACTTGAGATTTTCAATCCACTATCCTCTTGTTTGAACCGGGCACAAGAGAAGCCTTTACAAACCCACAAGTTTACTTGTGAGGCCGAATCTCTCACTGAGATACTCCTTTCAATCAGTTACACTCTGTACTCAAAGTTATCCTCTCACTAGGATACACTCCCCCTTACAAGTGTAGGATGATAACCCAATCTCCAAGTCCCACGACTTGAGATTCTCACAATGATTTAATAATCAGAAATGATCTCTCTAACAGAGAAGATGAATAAACACTGAAGTACAATTGATCATCACACTCTACTGTAAACTATATAGACATTGAGAAACAGAGAGTAGGTGTATGTGTATAACCGAGTGTTAGAGTGTTGGCATTTTGAAGATGCAAGCTCGTGTCTCTAACTATCGCTTCTTGAATCTGTCTTCTATTTATAAGCAATCGAAATCAATTCGTTTGAGGCATTTTCGTCCGTTGCACTTTTCTTCCAATTTGAAATATGACCGTTGGAGATGCTGATATTTTGAATTTCATTGAAGCCCATAATCTGATCGGATTCTTTTTGTGATTCTCATTTGATGACATTACATGTAGTGTTTTCTAAAAATAGCTTTAATGAATCATGATTCGTGGTTGACTGTCCGTTTGAAAGAGATCACACACGATTATTTCAGTGTCTTGTTCGTTTTCCATTTCAGAATCAATTGATAGCAATCATTTCTGATTTCCTGGAGACGTCGTAGAACGAAACATGCACAGTCCGAGTTACTATCTCGGCCTTGATATATGCACAGGTCTGACATATCTTGATATATCTCGGCCTTGCAGAATCCCGAGTTAACTAAAATTACTTTAGAAGAAAAATCTTGGTTTAAGCAGAACTCGGTTTAAGCAAAACTAGATCTGGTCAAGTAACTTGATCCCTGATATTATCTCGGCTCCTTGATGATCCTAGTTGGAGGAAAACCAGTCGCACATCCAGAAACCCAAACCTCAGATGCCAAAGAGCTCATCAATCTCGGAACTCTTCCCTGATCCCTGCCAGGCTTTACTGGGATCCTTAGCCGGGTTGACTTCTCCTGCATTCTCAGCAGTGTTGAATTGCCGGGATCCTTTGCCGTGTTTGGCTTTGCTGGGATATTTAATTTGCTGACTTGCTATCTCGGAAAGTATGTACAAGATCATTCCGGACACGTATTTGAAACATAATCCGAGTTCTTGATGTTGTGCTATCTTGGATAGCCGGATTCCAATGTGCTATTTCGGATAGCCGGTGCAATATTCTTGACCGACGTGCTATCTCGGCATTTCCTTTGTCGACATGCTATCTTAGAGTCTCAGCATAGGATCTTAGAATCTGGGCATTGAATATTATCTCGGCATAGGATAGTCGGTATTTTATTCTTTCTGAGCGAATTTGGCATCTCGGATAGTCAGTGTAATTGCTTATGCTTTCTGTCTTGATATAGCTCCAAATAGGAAAACCACCCATGCTCATAGAGATATTCAAGTCTTCTTTCCAATGCAAGAAGAATCAGCTCCAAACTCATTGTATTCTATCCCTTAGCATAAGATGAATGCATGTTCTTTTTGACCAGCGTTTTTTGCATCGAACTGACCGTCCACTTTCGAGGGCAATATCTCCCTGGTAGGAGCTCCGTTTTGGTTGATTCAAATCTTGATTAAAATCCCTTTGAGTATAGTTTCCAATGGCACCGGTTTCATCTCATTTGGATTCGCCATTCATGAGATACACTCAAAATACTGAAGGTGGGTCTGGTGTGTGACGCTGATGTTACTGTCATCTTCAACAATTCATAGCTCTTTCATCTGACCTCATTTGGACTTTAATTTTATATCAAAATGACGCATTGGAAGTCTAGTTTTCAAAAAAATTTGTTTCACCTCAATCCGATTTCTGGTTTGAGAGATATTGTCGATTTACCAGAGGTCGCCAGCTGAAACGCGAAACAGTGTAGAACAGAGGTGCTGAAAAGGCACGATTGGCTCGAGTCAAATGATTCTGGCTCGAGTTTTGAGGCAAACTCGAGGCAAAATTCCCTGGCTCGAGTCTGGGCTCCCTGTGGCTCGAGTTTTGACTTCCTGGACCTTCATTTTGCTTGTTTTAACTCCAAATTGATCCATTCCAACTTCCATATGATCTTGGAGACTTCTAGAGTCATCTAAGCAAGTTCTTCCATCTTCCATGATTCAATTTCTTTCTTCTTCTTTCACTAATTAGATATTTTTTTGTTGATCTTCTTCTAAATCATTCTTCATAATTTAACTTCATATCTACATTTAAATATAAGAATCAGTCCAAGTATAAGATAAATGTAGTATGTAACCTTTTTGCTCTTAAGAATGACATCTATATAAGACATCATCAAAACTAATCATATCCAACATTCTCCCCCTTTTGATGATGGCAAATACTTTGAGAAAAATATTTATGAATATGAAAAGCTAATAAACCCAGTATATTTTTCTTGTCATTCTCTCCCCCTTATTTGTCATTAGCAAAAAGTTGAAGTAAAGAAGAGATGGTTGTAGAGGCAAATGTGAAACCAAATTAGACAGAATCAAAGAACTGATTTTCTCTCCCCCATTTGAAATTGTTTTCATTCTTAATATGATATGGTTCCAGTTGGAATGTGTATGAAAACAAGTTTGAGAGAATTTGGAGAGGTTTTTCAAAACGTCTTTCACAATTAAAGCATATAAATACCAAACCTGTGCAAAATTCACTTAATATGAAAGGATAAAGTTTAGAAATGCTCATGTAGGTTCTGCAAATTGATGAATGATCAATGAAGGCCATTTGCTTGCTTTCTTCTTGTATGAGATCATTTTCATCATTCTCCTTTCCTTTATATAGTTCTTCTGCAGAATATGTGTCATTTGGCTTTAAGAAGTTTTCTTCTACTTTGTAGAGCACATCACAGCTTCAGGTAATTAAAACATCTTTCCTCAATGTAATAGTTTTTCCTTGTAGTTTATTTAGGAAAGTTTTTGCACAGACTGAGTTCTCCTGTCATAATTGTAAGATTTTCTTGCAAGAGAGAATTGTTAGTGCAATCAGATATCCAAATATTCCTTTCTCTATGATATTTTCAAATTGAGATAATGAAAGGAAAATATGATATTAACTCATCATCAAAACTAATAAATCATAGTGAGTGTGGATGATCATTATTTAAAGATAATTTTCTTCAAATCAAGGAGATGAGTTTTTTTAAGATAAAACACATGTTAATGTGAAACTCCCCCTTAATGAATGCATGACTAAGGGTAAGAACTCTTATGCTCTTATGGAATTAAATCATATGAAGCTTGAGCAAAGAGCATACAACATTTGAAAAAAAAAAAATTGATCATTTGAAATCAATTAAAGTTAGTTTGGCCAAAAACACTGAAATTCTCTGAAAATGATTTGATTCATATGAGTTATTTCCGTTTGAGCATTTAGACGAATAGAAGCTTCAGTTCAATTGAAAACATGATTTTAGTACAGGATACTAGAAACAGTCATGATGACCAATTATCAGAAAATAACCAGAAGTTCAGAATTTGAGCTTTTGAGAAAAATTCAGATTTGAACCAATTAACACAGATGAAATTCAAAGCAGTTATTCAACATATGATTCAATAGATAAGATTAAGCTTTGAAATGCAATCAGAATCAGAATTGAGATTATAAATGTAATCACATATTGCATCGTAATTAGAATCGAGTTAGAATCATAATCGAATGAATTTGAATCAGAGTTTGCAGCAGAAATAGAATGAAGCAATAAGCACACTGCATAACTTAACTATGAAGCATAAACCATACTGCATAGCTTAGAGTATTCAAAGTATTACAGAATTGCAGTAGAGTTTCAAAAGCAAATATAAATAAGGTAACAAAAAGTTATAGAACAAATGATCAATGAGCATAGAAAATCTTATCCATAATGATAAGCATTTACCAAATTATAGTTCATGAATGAAATTAGATTTTTCAAGAATGATAGTAAAATATGAAAATTGTTTCAAATCTTGAATGTTCTTTCAAATCATGATAATGAATTATGAAATCAAAATTTTGATGAATGAAGGGTTCACTTTTGAAACATGCTTGAAAAACAATGCTCACTCTAAATGATGGAAGTCAACATGTTTAATGAATAAATCAGAATGCTTCAAGATTAAGAGAACATGTGGAACTTTGAAGTTTACATGTTGAAGAATTTTCTCAAGAGCAAAAGATCAATATGGATATGGCATTAGCAAAACATGCTTAGCATAATAGAAATATATAAGCACAATGACTTTGCCATTGACCAAGAGATAATCTTGCATCTTAGAATTAGAAAAATATGAATGCTTAAGGCAAGATTATGAATATAGTTACTCAAGTGAATGAAGACAAAGTTTATGAATTTGAGTAACAACATGACTACTAGAATTCATTAATGATTAAGCACAAACTCATTAGTCCAAATGACTAGAGTTCCATAATTTTATCCTAGTAAGTTATTCCTTTAATGGTTAATGCATTATCATTCAATGCATTAATGAACATTCATAAAGCTTGGAATAACTTGGCCAAAGAGAATTTACGCAGTAGGCATAATTGTTTCACAATTGAAATCTTTTCAAGAAGATAGGCTTAAAACTCATATATGGATAACTCATTAGACATGAAGTCCAACTAGTTAGAGAATTAAACAAATAAGTTCAAGCAACACATTGAATATCAAAGATCAATATGTGAATGATAGGGAGAATTCAACTGGACAAATTTGAGGCATATCTGACATTCAATACACAAAGATTTAACTTCCAAATTTGAAACTTCATTTAAATGCAATCAAAGTGTTTTTCAAAACATTTGTATGGATTTTTATAAAACAGAGTGAGTTGAAATCCAAACAAATTTTAGAATTGTGCATTTCAAAAGCATAAACTCATAAAGTTATACACAGATTCACGGTCCACTTAGCAATTTGAAAACATTTTGAAAGATCATAAAAGATTGATTGCTAATGGAATGCAATGATGGACAAGCATTTACCTAGATATGAATTTCATCTACACACAACAATAGAGGGTAAGATTAGATATCACCATAATTCATCTTGTCCTTGATGAAGTTTGCTTGATTAAGGTGGATTGATGTAGATGTCTCCCTTTTTGACAATCAACATCAATCATCAAGCATAGCTTGTTTAACTTCCTCAAGACTTGAATTATTTCTCTATGTTGCATTCTTGAGAAGCTTTTTCTCTTCCTACAAAACCATATAGATCTTTTTCTTTCATGGTATCCAACCTTACTTGGATCCTATCATGGTTAGCTTCTAGAAACAAGATTCACATGCTCTTATGAATATAATCAATTCAGAATAATTGAGCACAATGAATTAATAATGGCTTTATGCATAAAAGAAATACTTTCTTTTCAAATCATCATGAATGCATAAAAAAAAATTAAACTATTTAACATTGCAATCCCTTTATAAAGAAATCTATTAAATGGATTTTTAAGGAATGTTGTAACATCCCAACTTTTCAAAAGCAGTATAAAATTTTTTTCATTTAAATCATCAGAGTAGAGCATTTGAGTGGAAAAGTAACTGATATGTATAAATAAAGTGCCGTAAGTCTAGCTGTTTACAACATCGGTACAGTAACCGAGTATTTCAAAAGTAGATAATAGCAAAAGGAAAGACTTCTGCCGGAACATCAAAAGGAAGTCTTCAGCCGGGTCTTCTACTCGGGCTGCTTGCCTCTCTCCTCGGTCCTCGATCCTCTGGAGCTTGACGCTATGTTAAGAGCTGAGATCCGCACCGGATCTCAGGTAACGGCTAACCTCATACTTACATACACACAACATATGTACCACAAGTATTCATATCATCAACAGTATATAAGCACGCAACCTATGCAAATGTATCGCCCCTAGCATTCAGATGTATCGCCCATAGCATACGATGTATCGCCCATAGCATGCATATGTATCGCCCGTAGCAAACACCAACATATCAACAAGACAAAACATATGACAGAGCTATCAACTACCACATACAATACACATAGCACATACATGCATACCATAAATATCAGAGTTAGTGTTACAGTACGCGGACGTACCTTCGTTGATGTTATTCTAGCACGTTTTAGAAAAACCGTACTTTTGACGGAAACGGAAACCAAAGACGTCGATAAATGGTTCGACAGTAGGTCAAAACGTAATCAGGGATATCCTATCAATATAACAACGTACTTGGTAAGGATCTATCATTACGACGGACATTTTTAGTCAAAATGACCATTTTACCCCGACCCCTAATTGGCGAATTTCGCCAGCACTTCGTTACTTTAACCCTAATCTTCCAAAATTTCAACATAACTCCTACTCCAACATAATTTCGAAATATAAATCATATTAATTAAAGATTTACATCATAACAGGCATTTTAGGTAAAAATTACCATTTTGCCCCTGATGCCCCTAATCGGCGGAATTTCACGAGCTTCGCTACTTTAACTCTAATCTTCCAAAATTTTGCCAGAACTTCGACCCTAACAATATTTTCGAAATAATGACTAAAATACCCCTAACATATGATATCTAATCATACTTGGAAGATTAAAGACTAAACTAGCATTTCTACTCTAACTACCGAAAGAACTACGAAAGCTTAAGTACCGAAAAACTTACCCAGAGCTTCGCTGCAGATTTCCCCCAGAGCTTCTCTCTCTAAAACCTCTCTCTAATTTCAGATTTCACAAAGGAAATGGTGTGAAGAATTATGTCAAGAGCTCTTGCCTATTTATAGAAAAATGAAGGGCATAATGGTCTTTTTCCATATTTCAACTTTCATTTTAAACCATGGAAACTTAGGGTTTTGGTGGATGATTTGTGGCCATTCAACACACCATTTCGTTCAGCCCTTCCCCAAGAAAAGATGAGTCACCAACTTATGTGACAAGTTGTGCATTCTAGAAGCATTTATACCCCGATTGGTACCCGATTCGCGTAATCTCGGAAAAATCTCAAAAATTCGGAATTACAACTTTGAAGACATTTTCTCACTTATTAGAAATTTCCAAGTTAACCTAAATTTTGATTCCATATAGGGCTCCAACAGTCAGTCTGAAGTTCTCTCGAAAAACGTGTCCGAACGCGTCCGGTCTTAGGAACTCGTTTTCGAATCATCAATCTCGGATAATAATTCACTGATTCCAAATATGTCCATATAATTATAAACTCATCTCCGGATGTTGAGTTATAATTTATTTTCTTCGAATCCAAAATGTGACTATCTGCATTTTTCCCTATTTCGTTTTATTTGGAAAATGCGCTAACGGCCTCTAATTAACTTCCTAAGAGGTCACTTGAAGGTAAAAACTCACTGATCAATATTTTACCTTAACTTTGAAAATCCTATTCCTGGATCACTAGATAGGATCCATTTCCTATTTATTTTATTACTATTCACTATAATTATTTATATTATTTAAATAATACAACTTGAAAAATATCATGATATTTCAAACCAAAATTCTATCCACTCTTGCTCAATAATTTCGGTCAAAAATATGGTCCTCTTCTTTTAATTTTCGTTTTTATTAATTATTTAATTAATTAATATTATATAAAATAATTATTTAATAATTATTTTATATAATTTTTTACAAAATTTCCCTATTGGTCCATTCTTGCATTTAGGCTTAAAAATACCTAAACTCAACTATTTTTCCCCAAAATTTCCAATTAATTAAAAAATATGTTTTTACTAATTTTAAGCCACAAACCACTAATTTTAGGGTTTTACATCATTATTCACGAATTTCCTTTGCTTATGCTTAAGTAATTAGCCAATAATTACCTAATTACTTTCTTATCAATAGTTGATAATTTTCTTAATTAGAATGCCTCATTACCTCATAACTTTGGCCCTGACATCTTTGTTTTCATGTCTTCTGCATTATCTTAGCACTTACGGGGTATTTAGGTCATTTCAATACTTTTGGACATTCTTATACAATTTCTCCAAGTTTGTAATTTAATAAATTACCTAAATCAGGGACAATATCCTTCCCTATTTAAAATAGATATTTACTTGCCTCTTTTATAGCTTTCACAGGGTATTTATAACCCATAATGTATTTAGGGACCTATTTGCAAATTTTCAAACGTTTTAGGGACCTAATTGCAAATTATCTAATTTCAAGGGAAATTACCCTAACAACAAGGTAAACTCAATACAAGGTGTTTGAGACCTCATATTCACCTATTTTCAATAGGTACATTTCCCAATTTTTGATATTTACCCTAAGTCAGATTTTAGGGTATTACAAATGTGAAAACTTATTTCCAAAATAGTTTGCAATGTTTATTTCTAAGATTCCAAAATATAAAACCTCAATAAATATCACAAATAATAGCATAGGAGGTTTTACTATTGGATACCTTTCCCTTAGGCACTTGGAGGATTGGCTTTGCTTACCCACTGATTCTTCATATATTTTCTTGTGGTTGTCGGTAAAACTCTCTCAAAAGATATAGACAGCAAGAGTCTTTTCCTTTGTGCACGAGAGATCCTTCTTTTCTTATTCTCCTCAAGATAGTTGAATGGTACTTCATTGTAGTATCTTCTTGAGGCAGAATGTAGTCTTCTTACGGGTGTCCATTGCTTCTTATGATTTGATTCTGTAATTCCAGCAATGGGTACTCCTCCGAGAGATCTCCTATTTGATGTGTGTCTCCTTTTAGGTTCATGAAAAACTCTTGGACTTTTCTTCCTCTTCTTTGTACCTTGATGTCCATTGATATTCAAATCATCCTGCATACATGGAGTACTAGATGGACATTTTGGTACCCACTTATACTTGGGTCCTTGACTGTTAGTAGTGGACCTTTCTTGTCCTTTTGGAACCCAAACAAATTTATTTCTCACATTATAATTTCTCCTAATATAGCATGTGTGAGAAATATGTCCAGTTTTACCACAATAATTGCAAACAATATGATGATGTGCATTATGAGATTTTATGCAAGTATTGTGTCGGCTGACCAAATGGAAATTTAAGTAAATATCATTTGAATAACCTTTCTTCCCAATAAACTTTCCAGCATCATTGAAAACATTTTTGCTTTTCAAAATAGAATCAGTAATTGGTTGAAAAATAATTTTATGCAAACTTTCAAAATCATCTTTCTTAGATACACAAGAAGAATTGGAATTGTTTACCACATATGCATCTTGAGCTCTAGATAATGATTGATCACGATTTTCCATAAGCTCTTCCTGGGAATCCTCTTCCTCTTGTTCTTTTGTGTTGACTGGATCATGGAAGTATTCAATGATTTCTCCTTCTTCGATCTCCAGTTGTTCATCAATCATAGATATGCAATTTATAATTTCTGATGAACTATCAACACTATCAACTTCAACACAATTGTTAGAAGCATAAATAGAATCAAGAGTATTCCAAATATCTTTAGCACAAGAGCAAAATTTTATTTTCTTGAAATCATTTTCAGTCAATGCACTATACAAAATTTTCATTGCTCTAATGTTCAACGAAAACAATTTCTTGTCCTTTTCAGTGCAATCCTTTATTGGTTTGAAATCGAAGACATTTATAAAAACATTCCACATATCAAAATCAGTTGCTTTGATAAAACTAGTAATTCTAGCTTTCCAAAACCAAAAATCAATATCTTTGAAAAACGGTGGAATCGTATAATCAAAACCTTCTAAAAATGAGCAACACCCAAAATCAACCATTGTTAACTCTTGAGACTGTTAAGTCCTTTAAACAAGAGCCTAGATCTGATACCAAATGTAAGTTCTGGCTATCACCCAAGAGGGGGGTGAATTGGGTATCCGATAAAACTTTGATACTTTGAAGATCTTTTCACTACTTAGTTTGTATGACAGTAAAGATTTATAAAACAATAAACAGACATACAAATATATGCTGGAAACATCAGAGATAAGGGAAGAAAATATGCAAACAAAGATTTATACTGGTTCGGCCAATCCTTGACCTACGTCCAGTCCCCAAGCTCCACTTGAGATTTTCAATCCACTATCCTCTTGTTTGAACCGGGCACAAGAGAAGCCTTTACAAACCCACAAGTTTACTTGTGAGGCCGAATCTCTCACTGAGATACTCCTTTCAATCAGTTACACTCTGTACTCAAAGTTATCCTCTCACTAGGATACACTCCCCCTTACAAGTGTAGGATGATAACCCAATCTCCAAGTCCCACGACTTGAGATTCTCACAATGATTTAATAATCAGAAATGATCTCTGTAACAGAGAAGATGAATAAACACTGAAGTACAATTGATCATCACATTCTACTGTAAACTATATAGACATTGAGAAACAGAGAGTAGGTGTATGTGTATAATCGAGTGTTACAGTGTTGGCATTTTGAAGATGCAAGCTCGTGTCTCTAACTATCGCTTCTTGAATCTGTCTTCTATTTATAGGCAATCAAATCAATTCGTTTGAGGCATTTTCGTCCGTTGCACTTTTCTTCCAATTTGAAATATGACCGTTGGAGATGCTGATATTTTGAATTTCATTGAAGCCCATAATCTGATCGGATACTTTTTGTGATTCTCATTTGATGACATTACATGTAGTGTTTTCTAAAAATAGCTTTAATGAATCATGATTCGTGGTTGATTGTCCGTTTGAAAGAGATCACACACGATTATTTCAGTGTCTTGTTCGTTTTCCATTTCAGAATCAATTGATAGCAATCATTTATGATTTCCTGGAGACGTCGTAGAACGAAACATGCACAGGATATTATCTCGGCTCCTTGATGATCCTAGTTGGAGGAAAACCAGTCGCACATCCAGAAACCCAAACCTCAGATGCCAAAGAGCTCATCAATCTCGAAACTCTTCCCTGATCCCTGCCAGGCTTTACTGGGATCCTTAGCCGGGTTGACTTCTCCTGCATTATCAGGAGTACTGAATTGCCGGGATCCTTTGCCGTGTTTGGCTTTGCTGGGATATTTAATTTGCTGACTTCCTATCTCGGCAAGTATGTACAGGATTATTCCGGACACGTGTTTGAAGCATAATCCGAGTTCTTTATGTTGTGCTATCTTGGATAGCCGGATTCCAATGTGCTATTTCGGATAGCCGGTGCAATATTCTTGACCGACGTGCTATCTCGACATTTCCTTTATCGACATGCTATCTTAGAGTCTCAGCATAGGATCTTAGAATCTGGGCATTGAATATTATCTCGGCATAGGATAGTCGGTATTTTATTCTTTCTGAGCGAATTTGGCATCTCGGATAGTCAGTGTAATTGCTTATGCTTTCTGTCTTGATATAGCTCCAAATAGGCAAACCAACCATGCTCATAGAGATCTTCAAGTCTTCTTTCCAATGCAAGAAGAATCAGCTCCAAACTCATTGTATTCTATCCCTTAGCATAAGATGAATGCATGTTCTTTTTGACCAGCGTTTTTTGCATCGAACTGACCGTCCACTTTCGAGGGCAATATCTCCCTGGTAGGAGCTCCGTTTTGGTTGATTCAAATCTTGATTAAAATCCCTTTGAGTCTAGTCTCCAATGGCACCGGTTTCATCTCATTTGGATTCGCCATTCATGAGATACACTCAAAATACTGAAGGTGGGTCTGGTGTGTGACGCTGATGTTACTGTGATCTTCAACAATTCATAGCTCTTTCATCTGACCTCCTTTGTACTTGAATTTTATATCAAAATGACGCATTGGAAGTCTAGTTTTCAAAAAAAAAATTGGCTTCAACTCAATCCGATCTCTGGTTTGAGAGATATTGTCGATTTACCAGAGGTCGCCAACTGAAACGCGAAACAGAGTAGAACAGAGGTGCTGAAAAGGCACGCTTGGCTCGAGTCAAATGATTATGGCTCGAGTTTTGAGGAAAACTCGAGGCAAAATTCCCTGGCTCGAGTCTGGGCTTCCTGTGGCTCGAGTTTTGACTTCCTGGACCTTGATTTTGCTTGTTTTAACTCCAAATTGATCCATTCCAACTTCCATATGATCTTGGAGACTTCTAGAGTCATCTAAGCAAGTTCTTCCATCTTCCATGATTCAATTTCTTTCTTCTTCTTTCACTAATTAGATATTTCTTTGTTGATCTTCTTCTAAATCGTTCTTCATAATTTAACTTCATATCTACATTTAAATATAAGAATCAGTCCAAGTATAAGATAAATGTAGTATGCAACCTTTTTGCTCTTAAGAATGACATCTATATAAGATATCATCAAAACTAATCATATCCAACAAAGATAACCAAAAATAGAAATACCTTATGTCTTGTGTGTGGTGGAGATAGGAGGGGAAACAAACACCAAAAAGATAACTAAACATAGAAATACCTTATGTCCTCGTCATGTCCACGGCATGACAATTAATGAACACTTTTCTGCACACGTTATTCATTTCCCTCTGATTTTCCCCAGAAAATAAAATGACTTTCCCTTTCACTATTATAACTTATCACTCTGCTCTTATTTATAACTCTTATTTATATGTCCATTTTGACCAACAAAATTGGTTCTATTTATAAATTCAGTTTCATGTAATAAATGAGATTGTGGCAATTTTACATATATTAATTGCATCTATGAAGATAGAGAGAGAAGAAACAGTTTAAAACATCCAATCATAAATAAGAGCAAAGTTGAAAATTTACCGCCATAATCATTGAGTTAACCATCTTTCTTTGGTATGTGATATTTGGTCAAAATGGACTTATAAATAAGACCAGAGTGGTATAAGGTAAACAAGGACATATATATTGTTCAGAGGCGAAATTAACAACCACCGCCCCTAGTGGTGTAGTGGTATGACAACTTCCCATTTAGTGGGAGGTTACGGGTTCGATCCCGTCATTGTACTTCTGGCCATTAATGCCTGCCGATGTAATGCAAAAAAAGAAAAAAGAGATAGAAAAAAAGGTGGAATTAGCATGACAACAATGGCAGCAAGGTTTTTTTTTTTTTTGGTTGAATAATACTGGAATCAGATTGTCAATAGAGGGCTTTTTGACCTAAATAATTTTTTTTTTTAAAAAAATTTACCAAACTAAAACTCTTTCCAAACTATTTCCCAAAGTAAGTCTCACGCCACTGATGGCGTGACACTTTTTTACGCCACCTAGGTGGCGTAACGCCACCCGTCGTCACGCCACCTTAGGTGGCGTGAGATGCCACTGCACGCCACCAAGGTGGCGTGAAACATGGAATAGACCCAATTAGTGGGTCTATTCCATTATATATATATAAAAAAATATATTATATAATAATAATATATAATAATAATAATAAATGATAAAAAGTGGAATAATTTAAAGCTCTACTTCATTTAATTTGAAGTCAAAAGAAAGAAAACAGGGAGCTGAAATAACTCATTAAGAACGGATTTTAAAAGATTACGCAGTACAATTTGGTTATAACAAATATATAGATCCCCTGTATTGTGATCTGTTGTTATAACCAAATTGTACCGCGTAATCTTTTAAAATACGTTCTTAATGAGTTATTTCAGCTCCCTGTTTTCTTTCTTTTGACTTCAAATTAAATGAAGTAGAGCTTTAAATTATTCCACTTTTTATCATTTATTATTATTATTATTATTATTATTATATAATATATATTTTTTTTTATATAATGGAATAGACCCACTAATTGGGTCTATTCCATGTTTCACGCCACCTTGGTGGCGTGAAATTTTCTCACGCCACAGGTGGCGTGAGACTTTTCTACGCCACCTAGGTGGCGTTAAAAATTGTCACGCCATCAGTGGCGTGAGACTTACTCTGGGAAATAGTTTGGAAAGAGCTTTAGTTTGGTAAATATTTTTTTTTTTAAAAATTTATTTAGGTCAAAAAGTCGTCAATAGAGACGTTACAACATTTTTCAGTAAAGACTCCTACTCTTCATCAACGTCCGCCTCTTGAATAAGAAGAGGAAGTTGATCAAATAGACAAAAATTCTCATCTAAACTATAATAGTATCTGGCTAAATAGTCAGCAATAGTTATGGTCTCTCTATATCTATGAGTGACCACAACTTGTCAATCTCTATAAAGAAGCATCCTAATATCATCCACATGCAATGTCATTGAAAGGTTGATGTTGATCACATCCTCTCAACTTATAATTCATGTCCTCTATACAATTTGTAACTAAACTAATCTTCCTATACCCTTTGAACCAACACAATTGTAGGCCCGGAATGCAACCAATTATTTCTGCAAAAACTAGTTGAACATTAACTAGTTTGCAGCTGAAGCCTGCAAGTCGTTTGTCATGTTGTATGGAGGCAAGTTTTTTGACAATATATATTGGTCAATTTTCATATATTTATCATGATTGATTTTTATAAATAAATTGAAAACTTCAAAATATTATATAACAAAATATGTTAAATTATATAAACATTTTTTAAAAGTAAAAATGCACAATTATATATATATATATATATATAGTATGAAAAAATTATAAAGAATATATATAATGAGAAATTATATATTTTTTATTTGATGGTGTTGTTATAATTATATGTATAGGGAACTGTTTCCAATGTGGCATGTTATGGATGTGTTTAGATTAGTGGCGGTAAAAGTGACATTTTTTCTAACAATGACAGAACATAAGCACAGAGTTATATGTAAAGCCTAACAACAACAGTTTGCACATAACCAGTGCCATGATCACAACACGTGTCCTCAGCGCAAGGAAAACAACGGCATTATTATGACTATAACCCGTATAAAAGTTGTATGTATAAATGACGACCCTAAACAGAGCCCCAGCCTATGAACGTATCTATCACATATATGTATATGAGAAGCACAAAATTAGTGTTACAGTACGCGTCCGTACCTTCGTTGACGGTAGTCTGGTACGTTTGACGGAAAACAGAAAACAGCACGTCAGACAGCAATACGACAGCGGTTTGACAGCGGTAGGTGATCACAGATATCCTATAAGGATAATATCACGTTTATCAGTATCCAACATCATAACAGGCATTTTAGGTACAAGTTACCATTTTGCCCCTATCTTTACTAATCGGCGAAATTTCGCCAGAGCTTCGCTACTTTGACTCCTAACTTTCAGAAACTCAATCCCTACTATGTTTTTACCTCGTCAGGCATCTTTCAATGCAATGAGGCTTAAAAACAAGAATAGGAATCTCATCTCCTAGTTCCTAGATCTATCTAACATTTCTACTAAAACTACGGAACAAAAGACTTGAACCTAAAAGCTAAGGACCGAAGAACTTACTCAGGGCTTCGCTATGAATTTCTCCGGACTCCTCCTCTCTTCCTCTACTCCAAGATTTCGAAATGCTCAAGAAGGAATGGTGTGAGAATTTTGAAGAGAGGTTGGTGCTATTTATAGGAAAATTCAAAACACTATTCATACCGATTTCTATCCGTTGGATCGAAGGTGTTTTGGATGTCTTCATCTTGGCCCTTGGAGCATTTTCCCAACCTCCCCCTCCCCCAAATGAGGTCATGCAATGTCACTAGGGTGATGTCACCAACTTGCCCAAGAAGTTTTCTACCGATAAAACCCCTGTTCGGTGTTCTAATCCCGTAATCTTGGAAAATCTCAAAAATCCGGAAGCATAGCCCTGAAGGTCTTTTCATACTCTTTAGAAATTTCTGGGTCAACTAAATTTTTGATCCCATTCAGGACATTCCGTTGCCTTCCGAACATTTTCGGATAAACGTCTTCGTTTACGGAAATCGGTTCGGGTAACAACATCTTCGGGACAAAAATCCACTGATTCATAATATGCCCAGATGTTTACCACCTCATCTCTGGATTTCAAGTTATGGCTTGGTTTCTTCATGCTCTTCTTTGCTTTAGAATAAACGAGAATGTCGTCAATGAACACCACTACAAATTTGTCTAGGTGTTGGCGAAAGATTCTGTTCATATAGTCCATGAACACAGCAGGTGCATTTGTCAAACCGAAAGGCATCACAAGGAATTCGTAATGCCCATACCTGGTTCTGAAAGCCGTCTTGGGAACATCACTGGCCCTAACTCGCAGCTGATGATATCTCGATCGCAGATCAATCTTTGAAAAGATAGTAGAACCAGATAACTGATCCAAAAGATCATCAATCCAGGGAAGTGGATACTTGTTCTTGACGGTTACTTTGTTGAGCTCACGATAGTCGATACAGAGTCGAAAGCTCCCGTCTTTCTTTTTCACGAACAGCACTGGGGCTCCCCATGGCGATACACTGGGTCGGATGAACCCCTTCTCTAGAAGTTCTTCCAACTGTTTCTTCAACTCCTGCATCTCATTCGGAGCCATACGATACGGTGCTTTTGATATTGACCCTGTACCAGGCATCAATTCGATAGTGAACTCCACTTCCCTGGGAGGAGGTAGCTCAGTGAAATCCTCCAGAAATACGTCAGGAAACTCTTTCACAACAGGGATATCCTCGAGTGAAATGTCGGCTTTTGCTTTGACTGAAAAGAATATCATATACGCCTGGCATCCTTGCTTTATGCATCTATCAGCTTCCATAGCGGAGAGAAAGTTCAGGCTCACATTAACCTTGTCTCTGCTAGGTGAATCGGGAAATGATAGCCTCTTCTTACCACAGTCAATCATTGCACCATTTGCCGTTAGCCAATTAAGACCGAGTATAACATCGATGCCATGAAGTGGTAATCGGATAAGGTCCACCTTAGAAACTCGTCCATCCACGTTTGCCGTACAATTAAAACATGCATCAGAAGCTAAAGACTTTACGCCAAGCGGGGTAGACACTATCAAATCATATGGTAACCTATAGGTATGCATTCCTAAACGATTTGCACAATCATAAGAAATAAAGGAATGACTGACACCCGAATCATACAATGCCTGCAATAGATTCCCATTAAGGTAAATAGTACCTTGGACCATCTCCGGAGACTTACTGGCCTCTGTATTTGTCAGTGCAAAGATCCGGCCTGCGTTCTGAAGTCTTGCCTCAACAGCCTTCTCAGGACAATCCCTGCTGAAGTGTCCAGGCTTCTGACATCTGTAGCAAATTTGCTTCCCATCGCAGTTGGTTCCCGGATGGTACTTTTTGCACTTTGGACATGATTGGGATCCCGCCTGCTTGGGATGGTTCTGTTGCCCGGCCTGGTACGGTTTCTTGTTCCCACCTTGGGAGTTATTCCATGGTGCCTTCCTCTTCTGTGAGGAATTTCCACGGTTAGACCCGCCTCGACCTGCACCGCCACCCTCAGAGTTTCGGAATCTACGCAGCTCTCTCAAGTTGCGCTCAGTCAACCGGCAAGACTCCACAGCTTGAGCCATATCCGGAAAACGCTGAGATACAAGTCTTGCCCTTATATCGTACTTCAGCCCGCAAATCAACCTGTTCGCCTTCCAGCTCTCATTATTATTACTCCTCAGATACGATGAATACCACGATAGGTTGGTGAACCGAGCAAAGTAGTCATCAAAAGATTCCTCGAGACCTTGCTGGATGTGAAGGAATTCCTCCTCCTTTATCACATGTACCGAGGGAGGGAAATATTGTTCATTGAATTTCTCCAGGAACTTCTCCCAAGTTACAGGGCAATATCGGGTTTGCAGGGTCGTAGCAATGCTCTTCCACCAACGATGCGTATCACCTTCTAGCTTGTAAATTGCAAGTTGGGCTTTACGGTTTTCTGGACACTCCATGACGTCAAAAATGTTGTCCATGCTCATAAGTCAATCTTCAGCTAAATCATTCTTCCCACGGAAAGCGGGTGGCTTGAGCTTGCGAATTGTGTGGTCTGCTCAATTATCTCTCATCAAGGAGGTGACCGAGATCTATCAGACTCCTCGTGCTCATCTCTTTACTCGTCTTCTTCTTCTTCCTCGGTGTCTGGTTCTTCTTCAGCTTCTCGATCTTCTTGTTGTCTTCCATCTTGTATTTCCTGTCTTTCTGCTATAAGTGCATCGATAAGAGCTCTCTGCTCTTGCAGAGTTTGTGGCATCTCCTGTATCTCGTTCTGTTGATTCAGTAATTGATTTTGTTCAGGTTAGTTCTCTTGGTCTCGTCCAATTTCAGGTATCGCTCTCATCTGAGGTTGTCTGCCTCCTCTTCTACCTCGGCCTCTGCCTCGGCCTCTACCTCAACCTCTAGGTGCATCGGCACCTCTTATGTTGGCCATATTTTAACTTTTCCTTTATTTAATCATAACAGATATAAATATTAGAAATAGCACAACAATTGGTACCAAAAACACACATATATACATTGCATCAAATTTGTACAATATGTATTCAACCTAGTAATTTGTTACATCGTAATATAATATATTACATCCCCTTTATTCAAAAATATTCTACATCCCCTCAGGGTTTTAGAGAGGTTTTACACACACTATACTATACTAGCTAGCTTCTACTAGTCTTCCACAGCTTTCTTCGACCGTTGTTTCTCTTCTACATGTGTTGACGGATCAAAAACTTCAGATAACAGAAATGGATACGGATGCCCAAGATAGGCCCTTCATCTAGCAGCTCATTTATGATCCTTGCCCAGCATCGGGTTCGAGGGAAATAGTACAGGGTGGATCTAATCTAGTCCCCAGCTGAATGACGGCCATAAACGGCTTGGTAGTTCTTAACTAGGAGCAAGAACAACATATATTTTTCCCTAATAGTTTCGGTGCGGTCTTTAGCACTAATGTAATACGACTCTAACAATCGTGTTGGTGTCGCATTGTCATTTAGGACATACTGGTAATCATCGGGGTTGGCTTCCTCATCATCTATGTCCTGGATTTCAGGATAGTCAAAGTTATCTCCTACCGATGAATGGGTTGACCCGGCAGGGCTCCCTGGTTCTGGTTGGTCGTCAGGTTCCATTTCATCCATATCATTGTTAGGGTATTCAGGGTCAGTGTATTCTGGTTCCGGGTGGTATTCTGGTTTTGGGTCGTTCCATTGATCGGCAAGAAAATCTGGGTTATAATTTGGCTCAAAGTAATATGGAGGAGCAGGATGTGTTAGAGCAATTGGGGGTTCAGGTTCTGGCGGAGGGTAAATTCGGTCAGGGTTCATCCTATGGCCCACCATTGTTGGAACTACAGATCGACGTGCAATACGTCTTCTTATTCCATGGTACATGGTGTATGGATTCTCGTCTCTGTCCATCTCTACATATTACACCAGGGTTTATATCAGTACTCATTTTCAAAATATGCTCAAAGTTAAAAGGCTTTAGAACCTAACTCCGTTAACCGAACAGAATGGCCAGGTAAGTGTCTATCATGGGGGCCTCACCGAATTCACGACGACTAATTGGCTTACCCACATAGACTAGCCTTGCTTTCGGCACCAAACTGTCTGTAATAACATAGTTAAATCCATGCCAGAATGAATGCTCTGATACCAAAAATGTAACATCCCATTTTAAAAGTGATTATTTTTTTTCAATCAGAGTAGAGCATTGGAGCGAGTGAGTAACTGAACCATAATAAAACATTAACCATAGTGTAATAGTAATGATACAGTCATCCTAGTGTTCAAAAGTAAATACACAAAACGATAATTAAAACTCCAGCCGGAAGCCTACTCCTGCTGCTTGTTCTTATCACCAATCCGCGGTCCTCCTGACCCTGAAGCTACAGCTGAGATCCAATTTACCCCATTGGATCTTAGGTAACGGTTAACCTTATGCTAAAATAAAACAGTATATGGACAACAGATATTCATAACATAACAGTAGTATATCACTACATAAGTATAAAGCAGATGCATGATCATAACAATGACAGAACATAAGCACAGAGCCATATGTAAAGCCTAACAACAACAGTCTGCACAAAACCAGTGCCACGATCACAAGACGTGTCCTCAGCGCTAGGAAAACAACGGCATTATTATGACTATAACCCGTATAAAAGTTGTATGTATAAATGACGACCCTAAACAGAGCCCCAACCTATGAACGTATCTATCACATATATGTATATGAGCAGCACAGAGTTAGTGTTACAGTACGCGTCCGTACCTTCGTTGACGGTAGTCTGGTACGTTTGACGGAAAACATAAAACAACACGTCAGACAGCAGTACGACAGCGGTTTGCAGCGGTAGGTGATCACAGATATCCTATAAGGATAATATCACGTTTATCAGTATCCAACATCATAACAGGCATTTTAGGTACAAGTTACCATTTTGCCTCTATCTTTACTAATCGGTGAAATTTCGCCAGAGCTTCGCTACTTTGACTCCTAACTTTCAGAAACTCAATCCCTACTATGTTTTTACCTCGTCAGGCATCTTTCAATGCAATGAGGCTTAAAAACAAGAATAGGAATCTCATCTCCTAGTTCCTAGATCTATCTAACATTTCTACTAAAACTACGGAACAAAAGACTTGAACCTAAAAGCTAAGGACCGAAGAACTTACTCAGGGCTTCGCTATGAATTTCTCCGGACTCCTCCTCTCTTCCTCTGCTCCAAGATTTTGAAATGCTCAAGAAGGAATGGTGTGAGAATTTTGAAGAGAGGTTGGTGCTATTTATAGGAAAATTCAAAACACTATTCATTCCGATTTCTATTCGTTGGATCGAAGGTGTTTTGGATGGCTTCATCTTGGCCCTTGGAGCATTTGCCCGACCTCCCCCTCCCCCAAAGTCAACAAAATGAGGTCATGCAATGTCACTAGGGTGATGTCACCAACTTGCCCAAGAAGTTTTCTACCGATAAAACCCCTGTTCGGCGTTCTAATCGCGTAATCTTGGAAAATCTCAAAAATCCGGAAGCATAGCCCTGAAGGTCTTTTCATCCTCTTTAGAAATGTCTGGGTCAACTAAATTTTTGATCCCATTCAGGACATTCAGTTTCCTGCCGAACATTTTCGAATAAACGTCTTCGGTTACGGAAATCGCTTCGGGTAACAACATCTTTGGGACAAAAATCCACTGATTCATAATATGCCCAGATGTTTACCACCTCATCTCTGGATTTAAATTTATGGCTTGGTTTCTATAGATTTTCATTTATCTAATTTGCTTTTTGAACATCAGATAGCTTCTTAGTCAGTCTAGTATAACCCTTTTCGGTTACGGAAATAACTTCAGAGGTAACCTACTCCGAGCTAAAAATTCACTTGTCTATAATATGTCCTGACCTTAGGAACCTAGTTCATGGTTTTCTAGATAGGATTTAATTTCTATCGGTGGTCATTTACCCTATTTGCTTTTCACATTTTATATTATTATTTTACTACAACTTGCAACTCAAATATCATGATATTATTTGCTCAATTCTTATCCCCTTTTCCCTCCAATTTTCGGCCAGACACACACACACACATATATATCTTTATATATATATATATATATATATATATATATATATATATATATATATATATATTATTTTTATGTTTTAATTAATTTATAATATTATAATTATCTTATATTCATTTTTCCCAAAATTCTCCCATTGGTCCTTTCTATTTAACATGGATTAAGGCATTTAAAATTACTAGAATAATTTTAAACCTTTGATTTTGCTTTCCAATATTCAATCTTAACCCTTGACCATTATTTAATTTTTTCCTAATTTGATTTACAAGCTTAAATTAGTGCCCTAATCACATGATTAGCAACTTTCTAGGATTAGGGATTTTCATGTACTTAATCTCACTAATTTTTCTTAATATTTTTCAATTAATTAGTAAGTGTATTTTATGCTAATTTTAGCCATTAACATTTAATTAAAGGGTTTTTCACAATTTAACTTGGATATTCCCTTAATTAAGCTTAGATAATTAGCCATTAATTATCTATTTAATCCTTTACCAATTGTTGATAATTTTCTTATTTAGGATTAACCATTATCTCACAACTATTGCACTGACATTGGTATTTTATGTCCCATGCAAAATATTAAAAATCCTGGGGTCAATTATGGCCCTCACAATACTTTTTGATTTTTCCCTTTTAATTTTTCCAAGGTTATAATTTAATAAATTACTAAAATTAGAGACAACATACTCTCTAATTTTAAATAATTATTTTACTGCCTCTTGAGATTTATCATAACTTTCTTAGGCTATTTTATACCTCACAAGGGCATTTGAGTAATTTTGGCACTATTATTCTTCCTAATCTTCAAGAGATTTTTCCTTAAGAAATACAATATTTATAACTCAATATTTGAGACCATATATTCACCTATCAGAAATAGCCATTTATTTATCTCAATATAATATTACAGATAAATAAATATCCGGGTATTACATTTCTCCCCCCGTTAAACAAAATTTCGCCCTCGAAATTTAATCTATCCTAACTAAACTTTGGGCCATGAACTCTGGGTATTTCTCCTTCATATCTCAATACAATAAGTGTTGTATTTGGTCGATAGTATATGACACTGTTAGGGCCTCTCTTCCCTGCTTTTGTCAGGATTGATTTTGTATTGTGGGACAAGGACACTTCATGTTTGTTTTTTTTAAAGATGGGAGCTGTATAGTGTAATCTTGATTAAGCTCTATACCTACCGTTGGCTATAGATATATCTTATGTGTGGATGACATTTGATAATCCATTTACATAAATAAAATCCTATTAAACTATATATGGGGCCATAAACGCCATCCCAAAAGTAACTTTTTCACATGAAAGGCACTGTGCAACCAGATTATATTGCACGTATTTATGTTTGGCTTTGTGTTTTCTCAATATGGCTTAACCCGTCAATCTAGCTTATTATGTTCAATAGCAACAAATGTTTCTTTTTTTGTTGCTCATCCAGTATCTAGAGCTTCGCCCTAACTAATCTAGATCCGACTCACGTCGCGCACCTGAATATGGTGAGAAAGTCTCCCAGCGGGGCTTTTATGCATTTACGATGCTTGAATTCGAGACCTTACTTAAGCGACATAAGCCGCTTACCATGTGTCAACCTCCGTTGGTCAATAGCAACATTTTGTTGCTTACACGATGCAAAATTTACGGTCGGTAAGGCCCAACAAGTTTTTCCCAAGATTTCTAGGTTTGTTTTACTACTCTCTATGACCCTACTGTATATACATAAATATATATGTACTATTTAATATTTAATAAGTACATGTAAACTATTGAAAATGGATCTCTCGAGTTAGTCCTTTATATAATTAATAATTTGGGTTTGTCTGAAAATTAATACACTTTTTTTAATTTTCACCTGAATTAATTAAATTTCTTTCTCATTTATTTATTCACTCATTCTCTCTCTCTCTTATTTATCATTATCTTTATAAATAAGGGTATATTTGAAACAAAAGTTACATCATAAATAGTATTTGTGAAATTTTTGAAAATAGAATAGGGCACGTAGATCCTTAATTATATGGAAAAATAGTTTGGAAAGATGAAAATGCCGTGTGGTGTAAAATCTTTTGTACCACATATATATAGCAAGATTATTAAACCTAGACTGGTCACTGAACTGGTCTTAGTAGTGGATCAATGGTCAGTAAATCATATTGGACTCAAATCGGTGCTAACCCGAGACCAAACCAATGAGAAAGTGAACTTGAAATATAATATTTTTGGAATAGTTTTGGAGCTTAATTTTTTAGGAGCAAATGATAATATTTTTGAATGATTCTTTTCTCTATTAGAATATAGACATCTTAAGCTTTTCATAAAGTCCTAATTTATAATTTTTGAAAATATGTAGAATTAGATATGAATTTTTGAAGTTAGAAAATTTTGAATAAACATTGAATCAAAACATTTATTAGAGAAAAAGATAGATTAATTTACAAGAGCCAAGGGCTAATTGGCTATAGACATAGGAGAATTTATAAGAGAGATAGGGAAATTTACAATAGAAATACGAGATTTTGCAAGAGGTATAAATCAATTTATTACAAGAGAGATTGAGAAATTTATAAGAGAAATACGAGAATTCACTAGTGCAAAAAAGGGCTTTAAGACTGCCTCATTTGGAGCGGATAATCGACGCACCGGTCTTAAAGGTGTGACCGGTGGCAGTTTTGTAAATAAAAAGAACTTCTTAAACAATGAAGGGCTATAAGACCGCCTCATTTAGAGCGGATAAACGAAGCACCGGTCTTAATGGTGTGACCGGTGGCGTGTTTGTAAATAAAAAGAACTTCTTACACAATGAAGGACGCCTCATTAAGACCGGACTAATTATCGACCGGTCCTAAATATGTGACCGGTGGCATATTTGTAAATATAAAGAACTTCTTATTCTGATCAATTTTTCATAGATCTTATCCGGACTGTTAAAATAACAACCGGCCTTAAAAATGTTAATAAAAAAATTGAAATATCAAATACTTTTATGTAGAAATCTCATCAAGGCAGACTTATATTTTCTACACTCCAAAATAATACGGAAAAATATAAATATAAAGGTATTAAAGTTTTAAGACCGAACATATATAAAAGCCGGTCTTAAAACTTTGATTTTTAAGACCGAACTTAAAATTTGTCCTAGACTAAAGTTTAAATAAAAAAGTAATAAATGTTAAGACCATAGTTACTGAATGACCAGGTCTTAAAAGTTAGACTTTTAAGAACGGACAAAAATTTGGCCTTACTAAAGTTTGAATAAAAATTAATTAATTTTAAGACCAGGACATATATAGAGATCGGTCTTAAAGGTTATCTTTTAAGACCGTATATGTGTATTTGTCCTGGTCTTAAAAATGAAGCGCCAAACGTTAACTTCACGCGGAAGCTTTTGTCACTCTCACATTGTCACTCTCATACTCACCGAAGAACCCTGTTCACGTTGCGAAACCCTTCCTGTTCCATTACCTCTCTTCCTCGCCCCGCGCACAGTTAGCCTCTCTCGTTACTCCCTCATTTTCTCGTGCATTCCTCTCTTACCGTCTTGAAAATGAACGGTGAAAACGATTCCACTCGTGTTCTTGAAACTCCAGTGATACTTGGTTTGACTGGGAGGGTCGGACAAACGAACCCTCTTCATCTCACATTGAGCCTCTCGCCGCCGTGCACGCCGTGGTAGAAGCGGCACACGAATGATGGAAGTATCCCTTAGTCGGAATATCGGGACGAAGCTCGAGATTCATTTTGATGAAAATTTGCAACCTTTCGGTCCTAATAAAAGCACATATACTAGTTTTGTCGGCGCTCTAGTACACAGCAAGGTTAGCATTTTGACCGATGAGTGGAAAAATGTGGACCAAAAACAATAAAGGATCCTATGTGGGACACTATCCGCTTACATTCACCGTCCCCAGTCCCGAGAAGTTCAAAGACTCAACATTGTCTTATTGTCTTTGAGCGGTTCAGGAAGTTTAAGACCTTTCGGCTAACACTTATATTTTTGCCGAGGAGAAGCCTCGACCATCAACCCTCAGGACAAGTACAAATTTATTGATGAACAAACTTGGCAACAATTTGTTCGAAGCGGACCACTCTGAAGCTCACGGTGAGTTATATTTAGTTTTGTTTGCACTTTTGTTTGCTTATTAACTTTGTGAGGATATGTGAATGTTATTGTGTACATCTAATCTGTTAGTTAAATGGTTTGGTGTGTGAATAGAAGTATACATTTGCTGCCTTTGTCCTCGCATGAGAGGAGCATGTCCTAGTTCCATGCAAGTTTGATATGTAAACGTGTAATGGCCATGGTTAGACGTTGTTTGTTAGTTAGTTAGTTATTCTAATATGTGTAGGAACCATTTATGATGAATGAATGAATTGACCGAGTTGGCAGCATTTACGCAACTCCCTTTCCTTTGGTTTTCCCAATTTCTTCTACAATGCTACATCTTCCTTAAGTAAAATGTTGAAACTTGATGAAGTGAATTTGACTAATGTTTGACGTTCATATCAAGCGTAAGTTCTCTAATTTACGTTAGTGACATGGTTGGAATTCATAATTGATATATAGTTGTTTTCAATCCCGATTCACGTAAAATAAGGGAAAAATATCGGGAGATTGGGAGAAAGAATGATTGCCCACACAGGCTTCTCGCGGCGGATATGAAAAGGCCGAAAAGATTTGATGGCGGCCAAGCGGAAGAGATTAGAAGATGAAGCTGAATCCAATCCTTCTACGGTAGTTGACCAGCCGCCATCTCCAATACGTCGCGAGGAGCTCGGTTGTATATTCGGCAAAAGCCAAGCGGCGCCTACACGAGTGAAAAACTCGTGTAGTTGCTTGAACGAATTGTAAGTATCGATATTGTTATTTTTTACTTACTAAACATGTTTCATCACTAAGCTTCTCGTTATCTCGTATCTTACGGGAAGATCTTAAAAAGAAAGAGGCGAGTAGGATCTTTGCGTCGGACGGGAGGAATGATGTTCGGCCGCCGCGACCGGAAAACCGATCACGCGGGCGTGTAAGGGGATTGGAGGACGGGTAGGCCTAAAGCAATACTTTGGTAAATCCAAACGCCACGTACAAAGTATGGTTACCCGGGAGGAGATGGATCGAGCCGGCCAAATTAAGTGAGGAATCGGCGGCGAAAGATGCTACATTGAGGATGTTTCAATCGAGATGAGCAAGATGAAGGAGGAGATGGAGAAAATGAAGTTCCTCCCGAGCTCTCGGCCGAGAGACCAGTGTGGATCCCTTGACACCTTCACTGAACCTATGCGGCGACGAGCACTAGAGGAGGCTGCATTGTTGGACGATCGAGTCGAGCAACCTTGTCATCTCGTATGTGGAGGATCGTGATGGTCATAGACAATTGGTTGCTAAAGGGACTGCCCACAACTTGGGATCAAGCGTACACCACGAACAAATGGTCGATGATGAAGTCGAGTGTCGGTTGAAGAGGTGATCTTTGATGCACTGTCCCTCTCCCAACCGATGAGTGAAGGTTGTGAGTGATGTCAAGGGAACCTTCATCTCTTGGCCGGTGAAGCTTGTAGATGTCTCTACTCCTCCTCAAGCTCCACCCCTCCTCAAGCTCCACCCCCTCCTCAAGCTCCACCCTCCTCAAGTTCCATCCCTACGCTAACTTGACGGCCAAGGAAAAAATAAAAGATTTGGTAGCCAAAAATTGGTTTAAAGATAAATCGTGGCTCGTCAATGAAGTAGTAGGCCTCCCTCATCCTCAACCGCTTTTAGTTGATAATGAAGATGTAGAGTCCATCTTGCTCCTGGAGCTGAGGTTACTAGTGCATGTGTTCAACTATTTATGAAGTAAGTATCTTCTTCCTTGATTACATAATTGAAATGCACCGTTTAGACACACATATATACATATATACTAATTCCCTCATCGATGTCATTCTTGTAGGTGCATGCACGAGAAAGCTGGTTCAAGAGGGCGGAATTTCGGATTTTGGATTCTTGTGCCTGGTGTATGCAAGCACAACACTACCTCTGGAATTGAGACAGAGTACATATCAAATAGGTTGTGTAAAGTGCAAAGAAAGGTGTACTTGTTTCCATTTGGCTCGGGTATACATATATACTTGTGCAAATTCACTTAATATAATTATGCTACATATATATATATCACCGAGTACTTTCTTTGCTGTGAATTTTCAGCAACCACGGCGGTTGGTCATCATGAACATGGAGTTGCATTATGTTATCTTCTTATGCTCCACTCACGGCGATCCATCGACTACGTTGCGGTGATGATCAACAAGTAAGAATGTCATTTTGATCGTCTTGTACGAAATCTCATTGTGAATTTTCGGTGAACATTGCTTGATAAATTTCTGATTTTGATGATAGTGCCATGAAGACCTTAGTGTTGATGTAAAAAAAAGCGTGGTGCTCGGCTCACGAGATCCTAAATGGCACAAAATTAAGGTTAGTACATAATTGGACATGACATAATTGCCTTCGAAGTTGGTCGAGTAAGCTATATATGCTCTTATATATATTTATTGTTATTTTTAGACCCGTCGGCAGCCGGAACGATCGAACTTATGTGGCCGTACGTCATGAAACACTTATATGATATTGTGACGAAGGGAAACACTAAAGTCACTTTAAGGGTAAGATGTTATGGTGAATTCGATCCACGATGGCTTAATGTTACATATGAAATATGCACATAATATGTTAATTACATTTTACGTCTTTGATGTTACGAGAGGTTTGCTGTGAAGAGCCATTTGATGATGATGAAATCGAGCACATACGCGAGGTTTTTGTGAATATCTGTATAAACTAGTCTTAGAAAATCCAAGTCAAGACAATAATTAATGTCCTAAATTAATTCATTTGTAAATAATATATGATCTTGTAGCAACAATGCCTACGTACATATGTTTATTTTTCGACTAGCTAATTAATTCATTTGTAAATATAGCAATGTAATTCAATAATAAATTTGTTTATTTTTTCGAACAATTTGTGTGTGTCCATTTTGGGTTTCGAATGAATGGGATGGTGGATAAAGCTATTTAGTGCTTGAAATTTGAGGTACGGGCGGATGTTGAAAATGAGCCGAGATGAGGCTCACGAAAAGTATTCGCGACTTTTAGGGACCGTATATTTTTAAAAGTGCGGTCCTAAAGGTCTTCGTCCATTTAAGACCGTATATTTAACAAATATCCGGTCCTAAAAGTCTTCGTCTAATTCTAAAAAATTTGGGTAGAGACTTTTAGGACCGTATATTTGTTAAAAATCGGATCTAAAGATCTTCGTCCATTTTAAGACCGTATATTTAACAAATATCCGGTCCTAAAAGTCTTCGTCTAATTCTAAAAAATTTGGGTAGAGACTTTTAGGACCTTATATTTGTTAAAAGTACGGTCCTAAAAGTATAGAAAATATACGGCTAAATTATTAGGACCGTTTATTTGTTAGTAGTCAGGTCTTAAAAGTCTTCATTTTATTTAATAGATTGCGAAACCTTTAGGACCGTATATTTGTTAGTTGTCAGCTCCTAACTTTAAATTTTAAAATAAGGCTTAATTTTTAGGGCGAGGAATTTTATACGTCCGGTCCTAATATTCTTCATTTAAATAGAGTTGGTGACTCGATTTTTAGACATATCGTTAGGGTTCAAGGCAACCATGTTTAGGCGTTCTTCTCAAGTTTTGTGCTTCGTTGTTCTCGTTTCTACTTTTACGGATGTGAAGAACGTCATCGGTGTCCCTTTTCTTTTGTCGGAAAAAGAAAGAAGATAACAAAACGACACTGAAAATTTTCATCACATCGGAAAAGTAGAGGGAAGACAACGATGGTCCAAACTTGAGAATAGTCGTCACTCTGTTTGTTTTTATTCGAAAAAGGTAAATAATGTTTTTGTTTTGTTTTGTATGGTCGCAATTGTTAACTTTATTCGAAATTTTTAAGATTGATCACCACGAATAGGACAATGTTTTGTTTGTTCTTGTTGTCGGAGAAAAAGAACATAAAGTTAAAGACAAACAAGGAAGGCGATTGGGAAATAAAAATTTTATTTAATAATTTTTTTTTTTGCTGCCTCATAAGGCGGCAGTACAAAAAAAACTTAAAAATTCTAATCCTCCCCATCGTTGTCGGAGGAGGGAATGGTCGGAGACGTCGTCATCGAGGTATGGTACTCAACGTCATTGGCGTCGAGTACCGCTTTGGCTTGTTGTTGACGGCGTGATAGACTGAAACAATTTGCCCAAGCTTCGGTCTATATGATCGACGCGGGCTATCAGTGCTCCGGCATGCGCGAAGTTCGGTTTCGGAGGCAACGGAGGAGGATATGGAGGTGCCTCGGGATTTCGCCCGAAGGAGGACCTCGTCGTGGTGGAGAAGCCATTACGGTGGAGGTTCTAGGAGGAGATGGAGATGAATGTTAAGAAAGTAACAACGAGTTTAAATAGAGAACCCATCTGAAGAATGTGAAACGCTAGGAAACATTAACGAGGAGACGCATATTTGCTCGAAATACGAGGAGACGCCTAGTTGGGAAGTTTATGTGGGCCAGAAGAGACTCGAATTCATTTCAACAATGGGGAAGGGACTCTTGAAAAGAATGAACTTTCATTTCAACAATGAGTTTTAGGACCGGATATTTGATAAAAGGACGGTCTTAAAAGTAATTGAATTAAAAATTAGTTTTAGGACCGGATACCAAGTAATATATCGGTCTTAAATGAGTTTTAGGACCGGATATTTGATAAAAGGACGGTCTTAAAAGTAATTGAATTAAAATTAGGACCGGATATAAGATAAAAGTCCGGTCTTAAAAGTTTGTATAAAAGTAAATTGACGAATTCATCATCGACGTTTATCTCTCGCCATCTTGTCTTTATATACTCCACACACTACCTCCTCTTTGTCCTTGTTAACTCCTCACTTCCTAGCTCTACGCCCCAACTTCTCAAAATCCTCAAACCATGGTTAGATACAAGCAAGCGCTCGTAGGGGTGCATACACGCCTCGCTCTCGTGCCATGGCTAGATCATTATATGGTGCGCCTCCTCCGGCGACGGTGCGTCGTATTGTTTCGAAGACTCTCGGGTCGTTGGACCCATTGTTATTTCTTCGGATGATGAAGAGATTGCTCATGCCGCACCCCCTCGATCCTTACGCGATCCTTTTCTTGCTTGAGTTCAACCGTCATCTTGAAGCCGGCCATGCGGATGTTCGTAATCCCCTCTCCAACCTCCGTTGGCCCAGCCGCGCCTACCTCGACCCCTCTCCGCTCTCCCGTAATGATCCATTCATATTGCGGGTGGAGAGAATAAGACAACAACTTGCTGATCTCCCGGGAAATTAATGCTCTTCACGCCGAAATCGCCGAGGTTGTTCATCGATTCTTGTGGATGATAATATTCAGCTTGTTTTTCATTTGTGTTTTTGTTGTTGTGTATATATTCTGAAGTAATGTAAGAAACATTAAGAACACCGTATGAATTTTTGGCTCTTCTCCAAATTAATTCATTAAAGAAACTTATTCTCCAATTTTGCTTTATTTTATTGATTTAATATACCAATCACGAAGGCCATTAAGACCGGACATTTTATTTTATAAGTAACGGATCTAAAGATAATTTGAATTTTAGGACCGGATGTTTTATAAACCTCCGGTCTTAAAATGTTAATTTTAATACTCCGGTCTTAAAATGTTAGTTGTATCTTTAGGACCGGACATTTAATTAATAACCGGTATTAATAAAATCCAAAAAGCTAAATAAGGTATCTTTGTCGCGCGGAAAAATTAAATTTCCCTCTCGAACTCTTGTCGCGCCGAAAGTGAATACTCGAGTTCCGACTTGAAATTTCCCTCTCAGCTTCGTCACTGCTTCGCGTACCTTTCTCGACAATCACTCTCTGGTTCCTTAGCTAAACGTCTATAGACGAAGCTGTAAGAGATGTTTCGGTTAAAACTTTATTACTTTCCGACTTATCGTTATTGGTTTTTCATGGGTTTAACGAAATCGGTGTAATGTTGTTATGGGTATTCTCTCGTTGTTAACGAATATTGTTTTTTGAAGATTATATTTGCACTTTAGACCTACCCAACCGACCAACAAGTGTTTTTAGGTTACTCTTGCTGTGTCTTGTGCGCAACATCAACGTTCGTGAGCGGAGAAGTAAGACGACTCAAAGCAAACGCATATGCTACGAAGTTAGTCCACAAGACCTTCATCCCCCGCATTTAATTTCCTCGTCTTGCATTTATTTTGGTTCTTCGATTCAACGTGATGCATTTATGACCAAATGTAATTCTTAATTCGTCTAAATAATATATAGGAATTCTACTATGGATCACAATTGGATAGATGCTTTACGAACGAGTATTGAATATCAGAATGGGGTTAGGGAATTTATAGAATTTGCTAAAAAAATGCCCATGATGATGGGGAAGTATTATTGCCCTTGTGTAAAATGTTTGAATGAGTGTCGACTATGTCACGAAGTTATACGCACACATTTAATTTGTCACGGATTTTGTAAGACTTATACGGTATGGGTATGGCATGGTGAACAAGTGCCATCAAGTGGGAAACAACATGGGGAAGTGGCCTTTGATGATAATGACACGGATATGGATGATCGCATAGAGGACATTATCCGTGATGTAGGAGAAGAGGCTTTTGAGCGATCACATGCATATGGTAATATGTGCAGTGATGCGGAGACACCGCTATACCGTGGGTGTAAAAATACCAATTGTTGAACGTGTATTGAAATTGGTAAGCTTGAAGGCACGTCATGGATGGAGCGACAAGAGTTTTTCGAATTGCTTGAGGCTTTGAAGGACATGCTTCCGGATGATAACGTGTTGCCGCATCGCTACTATGATGCTAAGAAGATACTTTGTCCTTGGGGATGGAGTACAAAAAGATCCATGCATGCCCGAATGATTGTGTATTATATAGAAAAGAGTTTGAAGAGAAGCGAGTTGTCCGATGTGTGAAACCCCACGGTACAAGTCGATAAGGGGCCTGCAAAAGTGTTGTGGTATCTTCCAATCATACCAAGGTTCAAGCGGTTGTTTGCGAATGAAAATGATGCAAAAATCTGAGGTGGCATGCAGATGAGAGGATTTCGGATGGACAGCTTCGACATCCGGCCGATTCTTCTCAATGGAAGAAGATCGATCAATTATTTCCGAACTTCGGCGAAGAACCTAGGAACCTCAGTCTTGCCCTTAGCACGGATGGAATGAATCCCTATGGAAGCCTTAGCAGCATACATAGCTCATGGCCCGTAGTCCTGATTGTTTACAACTTATCTCCTATGTTATGCATGAAACGAAAGTACATCATGCTTTGTCTATGTTGATTTCAGGACCAAAACAACCCGGAAATGACATAGATGTTTACCTAGAGCCCTTGATCGAAGACTTGAAGGAGTTGTGGGAAGAAGGTGTCGATGTTTTTGACTCTTTCAAGAAGGAGGTCTTTAGAATGAGAGCCATGATATTTTGTACTATAAACGACTTCCCAAAGATATGGGAACTTGTCAGGGTATAGTGTAAAAGGCCATAAAGCATGTCCGGTTTGTGAAGAAGGCACATGCTACCATCAACTTCAACATGGAAGAAAGACGGTGTATCTTGGACATAGGAGATTTCTTAGACGGGGCCACCCATATCGTCGATTAAAGAAGGCCTTTTTTGGTGGCCAAGAGTATGAAGAAGCTCCGGTGGCATTGACTGGGAGCAAGTGTATGAAAAGGTTAAAAATATCGTGTCATCTTCGGTAAGCATGGAAAGAGTAGAAAAGAAACAAATATATGGAAGAAGAGATCTGTATTCTTTGATCTTCCCTATTGGCGCAATCTTGATGTGAGACACCGTATTGATGTCATGCATGTGGAGAAGAACGTATGTGATAGTATTGTGGGCACGCTTCTCAACATACAAGGTAGTTCGAAGGATGGTGTGAAGGCAAGATTGGATTTGCAAGCAATGGGAATACGCGAAGACTTGCATCCAAGGCCATATGGGAAGAGAACTTATTGTCCCCCGGCTTCTCATACTTTGTCTAAGGATGAGAAACGAAGCTTTTGTGAGTGTTTACATGGCACAAAAGTTCCCTCGGGGTATTCTTCAAATTTTAAGAGGCTTGTCTCGATGAAGGACTTGAGATTAGTAGGCCAAAAGTCTCATGACTGTCATGTCTTGATGCAACACTACTCCCAGTAGCTATTCGAGGATCGCCGAATATGATCTTGGGTCGTTTTGACTAGACTTTGTTTCTTCTTCAATGCGGTTTGTAGTAAAGTTTTCAAGATTGAAAAGTTGGATGAATTGGAGAATGAAGGATATCTTATCTTGTGCCACCTTGAAAAGCTTTTTGTTCCTTCATTTTTTGACATCATGGTTCATCTCATTGTTCATCTAGTGAGGGAGATAAAGTTGTGCGGCCCTATCCATTTACGGTGGATGTACCCTATTGAAAGATCTATGAAATTCCTAAAAGGGTATGTGAAGAACGCGTCTACCGAAGCATCAATTGTTCGAAATATGTTTCGAAGAGGCCATGGAATTTTGTCAAAATTATTTGTCCAAAGTAAGACATATTGGGCTTCCAAAACGTCGGCATCTTTGAAGGGGGTAGACGTGGGGCTTCGGTAAAGAGTGTGGATCGTGATGAATTGTCACAAGTCCACTTATACATCTTGAATAATGTTGATGAAGTTCAAGCCGCATATCTCGCACATAAAGAGGTCAGTGGAAAGAGAACCATCGAATGACCGAACAAAGGTTGATTAGGGAGCATAACAGAACTTTTGCAGACTGGTTCAAACAAAAGGTCGAGGGATCTGAATGTGTTTCTGAGACAATGAAATGGTTAGCACGTGGTCCTGAGTTTGATGTCATAAGTTGGAATTCGTATGTGATCAATGGTTATACATTTTACACGAAGTCCCTAGATGATAGGAGCACAGTCCGAACAGGTGGTGTTATGTTAGAGGCTGAATCTATGTACTTCTCCAGTTCGAAAGACAAGAGGCCTAAATTGGCGGTCATGCCATATTATGGGGTTATTGAAGAGATTTGGGAGGTGGACTATGTCAAAGTTAGATTTCCCATCTTCAAATGCAAGTGGGTTAATGTCAATAATGGTGTTCGGATCGATCGACTAGGATTCACTTTAGTCGATGTCAATAGTAGAAGTTTTGGAGATGAACCTTTTATTATGGCGATCATGCAAAACAAGTGTTCTATATCACCGATCAAGAAAATAAAATGTGGTCCGTAGCTCTCCAAGGAAAGAGGGTCATTGATATTGATGAGGAAAGTCATTCAAATTATGGTGATCTTCCCGAGAGTACTCCTTTTACAAGGGGTCTACCTGACATGAACGAAGAAGATGAAGCGGATAATGAACCCGGCATAAGAAATGATCATCAAGAAGGGATATGGGAGGATATCACTTTATAAAAGTGTCAATTCATAAGGTAATTAATATTCATATGCGGTATTCTTAGAAAACTTTAAGGTTTGAACAATTATTATATGTTGTCTATGTTCTTAATTAAACAATGTCATCATTGAATATGAATTTGTTCTTGTTTTGTTTTTGTGGCGTGATCCGTTTCAAAGGGGCATGTTATAAAGAGGATGCATGTTACGTTGTTGGGTGGGAATCAAATGAAGGCATGGTGAATAATATATTGGACTACATTTGTATGTTGAATTACGTCTTTGCATGTATTGTAACTCATTGCCTTTGTAATTAGTTATATGTTAGCTTATTTTATAAATTACTTTAGTTGTTTTAGACTTAATTAAGAGGCCATATAACTCATGGTGGATAATATTTGTATTCTTTTTCCCAATTCAATTTATTCATGTTCATAGCTTGTAGCTTAAAGTATATCGACTTTTATGTGCTGTTTTGTATGGTGGATTTGTGTATATATATTGATCGGGAAGAACAAAACAGGAAAAAATACGGGAAAATTTAGATTGCAAATAAAAATACGGTCTTAAATGTTCAAATATTAAGACCGGATGTATATATAACACCGCTCTTAAAGGTGTTAAGCCGGTCTTAAAAGTTGGTCTTTTAAGACCGGTCCATTGAAACAATCCGGTCTTGAAAGTCGGTCTTTTAAGACCAGGTAATTATTCCTCCGGTCTTAGAGTCCGCTATCTTTAGGACCGGATTGATATTTGTCCGGTCTTAATATTTGGATCTTTTAAGAGCGGTCGACTTTCGATCCGGTCTTAAAGTTTGAGTTTTAGGACCGAACCAAAAATATTTCAGATTTATTTAGTACGACTTTTAAGACCGAAGGTTTAAAATGTCCGGTCTTAAAGAAAATCTTTAAGACCGTGTAAAAGTCCGGTCTTAAAGGTCGACTTTTAATATCGCCTGGAACAAGACTGCTCGCGGGTCCAGTCCTAATGTACCTTTTTTGTCCGGTCTTAAAAGCCTTTTTTCCACTAGTGATTTATAAAAGATATATATAAATCAATATACAAGACAGATGGGGAAATTTACAAGTTAAATAGGGGACTTCACAAAATATATAAACACACCTAGGCTTGGTTAACCATCTCCACTAGCCCCACTTGGAAAGTATGCCAACTGATCTTTTGTTTTTGTTTTTAATATTATGATCCGATCCAATCTAGAGTTCGTGGTTATCCCTTCCAACATAATTGTCTTTTCTGGGACTTCAACTCAAGACTAAGAAGGATCTAACGGAACCTTACACTACTAGACAAATTATGTGTTGGTATGCCATCTAATCCAATGATGTCATTAATTAGTAAAGTGAACTATATCTATCTATCTATAATGGTATTTATCTTATATTATATTTTCTACCATGTTATTAAAAAGTAGGGAGGATTTTGGCAAACCCCCATTGAGGTTATTAAAGTAAAGACCAAAAGACTTTGAAATCAAATTGCAATATTAAAATGATCAAATTAAAATTACGCTATGATGGTAAATAACTAAAAGGGAAAATGAAAAAAAAAAATTACCACTTGAATTTTAAAATAATAAATAGTTAATTTTCGAACTAAACGAGTTATCAATTGTTTTATTTGTTCTATTTAACCTCATTACTAATTTCATTACTATTATTGTTGTCAATAAGATTTGAAATTTGAAGTAATTTTTATCATTTTCGCTAACCAAGATGCCTTTCTTTATTTATTTTTTCCTCTTAAAAGTTCACACATAACCAGAGCCCACCGCCCATTATAAGAATAGAACTAAGAGGATGAAAGGGGCCATGAGACGTTCGAGGAGTGAGTTAAGAAAAAAATTGGATAAATAGAAACAGGGAGGGGGTTATGGCATGAATAAGTTTGTTGTTGCACCCCTTGTCTTTGGGTTCAACTGGTAAGAGGGTCGGACTTCCTCATCTCAAGGGAGGGGGTTCGATCCATGCGTTGGTCAGGCATTGGGGGAGGCATCTTAGGGGTCTAGGAAGCAGTGGAAACGCTGGTAGAGGTAGAGACATGTGTACTCTCTGTCCAGTATGCCCTGTGGATTGGGCTCAAAACGCCCTGCCCTTGGATTGTGGATGAGCCCAACCCTTTTCCTACAATTTTTGTATCAAAAAACAGTTTGTTGCTGCCTCTGACATTATGGGCCTGTTTGTTTTCATGCTTTGACTTTTTTTTATTTATTAATTTGATCTCTTTCTTTTTTTTTTTAAATAACTTGTTTGGTTGTTTGCTTTTAATTAAGTGTTTTGCAAAAAAATAGAAATTTTTTTAAAAACCAAAAACATTAATTAAACATTAACTTTTACATGTTTTATTGTTTTCTAATTTATTTGTTATGTTATTTTTCTTGGTTTTTCTTTTCACTTGTGGCCATGCTACCCATTTTGTCTCTCACCGTCTCACACTTGTTTACATCTTCCCATAATCCTCTGATTCTCCATCCATCGTTGCTGTACTCTCCACTCTGTCTCTCACTCAAAGTTTATTTTAAGAAAAACCGTTACAAACAAGTTTTTATGTTCTTTTTCCAAATGCAATTTTTTTAGAACAATTATCCAAACATATTT
This sequence comes from Acacia pycnantha, assembly GCA_025563575.1. Classification (NCBI taxonomy): domain Eukaryota; kingdom Viridiplantae; phylum Streptophyta; class Magnoliopsida; order Fabales; family Fabaceae; genus Acacia; species Acacia pycnantha. The sequence continues at coordinate 198,063 of JAMWYP010000050.1, read as the reverse complement.
TCTTTCCCTTTTCAAAACTATTTAGAAAAACAATTCTATATTACTATTCTAAAACAGAAACAAATAAGGTCTATGTTTCTCCTTGCCTTCTTTGATCCATTTTTCACTTCCTAGCTATTTAAATGAAATTTGGCTATTGTCTGTCTACTTTAATTTTTAGATGTGTAATGTACTAAAATCGATATCTGAGAGTAATATATTGGCGTGATCATTGCATGTACGCAATGTCATTTTTGTAAATGAGCTAAATTCTTGACTGATTTTTTATTGTATAAATAATTATTTGTAAAATGATTTTTTATACCCATTAAATTCAAAAGTCTGGTATAAAAAAAAATTAAAAATAAATTCAAAAGTCAAAACTACCATAGAAGTTAGGATATGGATTTACCTCTGAAACCGTGTCATTGAGTGCCTTAGCCAAAAGCTCCAATATGTAGCAATATTCATTGGTTGATGGCTCACTACTACTCCCTTCAACAAGTTCTTCAGCACGACACTTGAGAAACAATGAAAAATCTCTTTTTGGACATTTAAGGGGCTCGTGGTTGCCATGCAAATATTTCCCTTCTTGTTATCTCCATCCTCAGGAACCTGTAGAACTAATGAAACCAGAAAAATTATTTTGGAAGGGGAAAAATTTATACCTATAATAAATAGAATATTTTCTCAAGAAATAAAAGTTTGCAAAAACAATTTATTTATATTTATATCAATATAACATATTAAAAAGTATAGAGACTGGTTGTGAACAATATGTGTAACATCCTAATTCCAGAGCCATTTTTATTTTTTTTTTAGAATCAGAGTCGAGCCTTGGAGCGTAAGAGTAACTGATTTCCATTAAAACGATAACCAGAGTGTAATACAGTGTTGATACAACATCCTATTGTTCTCATAGGTAATTACGGAAAACGATAAAGTGACATCTCCGTCTCAGAGCTCACTCGTGCTACATGCCCTCCAACCATGAGCCTACTCGTGCAGCTTGCCTCGATCTCCGATCCATGGTCCTCCTGACCCTGAAGCTATAGCTGAGATTCAATTCACCGCATTGAATCTCAGTGAATCGTATGTATAATCGGTAACCCCAGACGAGTCTCTAACCGTGAATGTATCTCGGTGACTCCTAACGAATCTCTATCCGTGAATGTACCTATCACATATATGTATATGAGCAGCACTAGATTAGTGTTACAAGACGCGAACGTACCTTCGTTGACGGCGTTAGGTACTTCGGCGAAAACGTACTTTTTACGGAAAACGTGAAACAAAGTGGCACGTCGGGCAACAGAACGGCAGACAAATCGAGTTTCGATATCCTATAAGAGTAATATCACTTTCATTAGTGATTTGACATTATAATCGGCATTTTAGGTAAAAATTACCATTTTGCCCCTATGCCCCTAATTGGCGGAATTTCGCCAGCACTTCGTTACTCTTACAAATTTTCTTCCCGAAATTTCGCCAGAACTTCGACACAATTATGATTTTCGAAATTCTAGACTAAAATAGCCCTATCATATGATATTTAATCATACTTTGAAAAATAAAGGCTACTCTAACTATTGAAAGAACTATGAAAGCTTAAAGCTCGCTATTTTAACTTTCAACTTTCAGAGACTCAATCCCTACTATGTTTTTACCTCGTCGGGCATCTTTCAATGCAATGAGGCTTAAAAACAAGAATAGGAATCTCATCTCCTACTTCCTAGATCTAACTAACAGTTCTACTAAAACTACCGAAAGAACTATGAAAGCTTAAGTACCGAAAAACTTACCAGGGCTTCGCTACAGCTTTTCTCCAGAGCTCCTCTCTCTAAAACCTCTCTCTAACTTTCGAATTCCACAAAGGAAATGGTGTGAAAAATGAAGAGGAATGCTTGCCTATTTATAGGGAAAAAATGTGCCAACATGTGTAATTTTTCCCTTCCAACTTTGTAATTTCCCCTCACTTTTAACCATGCAATTCTAGGGTTTTGGTGGATGATTTGCAGCCATGGAAAGCTTCAAAAACGTGCAGCCCCTCCTCCAAGCAAAGATGAGTCATCAAACCATTTTTGCTTTTTGCCTCCGGCCCGAAAAGTTCCCCGATCGGTATCCGATTCGCGTGATTTCGGAGAAATCTCAAACTTCTGAATTCATAACTCTGAAGATCTTCTTTTCCTCATCAATAATATCTAATTTAACTTAGATTTTGGTCTCTTACAGGGTTCCAACAGTCCAGTTGAAGTTTTCTCGAAAAACGTGTCCGAACGTGTCCGGTTTCAGAACGCATTTCTGGAATTATCAACTTCTTCAGAAAAATTCACTGATTCCAAATATGTCAAAATAAATTCAAACTCATTCCTAGATGTTGAGTTTGAATTTATTTTCTTCAAATCCAAAAATATGCCTATATGCATTTTTCCCTATTTTGTTTTATTAGGAAAATGCACAAACGGCTTCAGAATTTACTTCCGCAAGAGTCTAATGGAAGATAAAATTCCACTGATCAATATTCTACCATGACATTGGAAATCCCATTCCTAGATCTCCAGATAGGATCCGTTTCCTAATTTCTAAATTACTATTCATCATTTTTACTTTAATTAATTATATTATTAAAATATTTGCAAGTTGCAGAAATTATTTTTCATTTCTTTTTCTTTTTTTTCTGCCATTTTTTTTATTTCGTTTTTTTTATTTGATTAATTATTTAATTAATTAAATAATTATTTTTACATAATTTTTACAAAATTTTCCTATTGGTCTATTCTTGCATTTAGGCTTAAAAATACCTAAACTCATCCATTTTTCTCAAAATCTCCCATTAATTAGTAATTACATTCTTACTAATTTTAAACCAAAAACCACCATTTTTAGGGTTTTACATAATTATTCATGAATTTCCTTTACTTATGCTTAAGTAATTAGCCCAATATTACTTAATTACTCTTTTATCACTTGTTGATAATTTCCTAAATTACAATACCTCATTACCTTCATATTCTTATATTAACATTAGTATTTTCATGCCTCTTGCATTTTTACAAATTACAAGGGTATTATGGTCTTTTACGACTTTTTGGACATTTATACAATTTCTCCAAGTTCATAATTTATTAAATTACCATAATTAGAGATAATATATTCTCCTAATTCACCGGGTCATTTTACTGCCTTTTAGGATTTTTCATAAATTTTCTAAGTTATTTATGTCCCTTAGGGGCATTTTCGTCATTTTGGCACTTTGGCCCTTAAACTCTCTAATTTCCTAGAGATTTTTCCTTAGAAAATAAGCTAATTATTACTTAATATTTGATATCTCATATTCACCTATTTTTGATAGGTATAATTTTACTAAATTATAATACAGATTTTTAGGGTATTACATTTCTTCCCCCCTTAAACAAAATTTCGTCCTCGAAATTTGCACTCTACCATCTAAACTTTGTACTAACTAACTCCGTCCTACTCGAACTTTGGACTATACACGTCGGATCTTCACTCCATCCGTCAGCCGCCCTTCTTGGTGATCAGGAATTCGCCTCGGTTTATCCATAAAGATCTTATCATTCCGTACTTTGATATATAATGTTTCCCCGTGGTTCCCACACACCGCGGTTAACACTACAAATACCAAAATGGATACCAAAAATGTCCCCATGGTTCCCACACACCATGGTAACATAAGATATCTCCTACATAATGACATGATCACGGTCGAATATAACTTAATCAATATGGAAATTGTTATGGAAGTCTAATCATGTTTGGAAATAAGGCTATCTAATAGCGATTGGTTTGTCTTCAATGAATACTTGAATGATCTCCGAAATGATCTCACGAAATGCGAACTATACATTCGCCCTTGAGGTGCTTTATTGACACCGGCTTCGAAGAATATATGATCATCACAATCACCAAAAGATTCTTACGATCTCTTGTGACTTGTACCAACTATGTAGAAATGTGATCAATCATATCCGATCTAGAAAATTTCTGCTCCGGCAATTTCGTTGAGCAACTTAGATATAGAGTAGCATGTATAATCGGTGACCCTAAACGATGTCTCTATCCGTTATGTATAATTGGTGACCCTAATAGAATCTCTATCCAAGTCGGTGACCCTAGACAGAGCCTCAATCCGAGTCGGTGACCGTAAATGAGTCTCTATCCGCTTGCTACTTATTTTCTACATCGTTGTTAGTTTAACACCATTGAGAATGTTGTTGACGCTATAAAGTAGTAAGAAGATTTATATTAACCCGCAACTTGGTTCAAAACATGCTTTACAAGCTAAAAGCTTACACCTAATGGTGTAGCTACTACATATGTATGCATCCCAAAAGGATCCGTACAAGTATCAAAAGAAATTGATTGGTCTAACACCCGATCGGTTTACAACTAACATGAACTTTTACTAATCGATAGTATCTTGGATCTTTCCTGAGGATTCGCCAGCCTCCATATTGGTTAGCGCAAAGATTCGTCCAGAGTTCTGTAGTCTTGTCTCAGCAGCCTTCTCTATACATTACGGATTACCAGAAACTTGAGACGACGAAGGAACAGATGAAAACTTTGGATAGAACCTTCTCCTAAAAGCTCGTTTGTGCTTTCTACCCAAAAGCGGTTGCGAGGGAAATGGTACAAGGTAGATTTTGCCCAATCTTCATGGGAGTAGGAAGGGGTGAAGTACACATTCCTCCGATCATACGTCGTTTCCACATTCTTCAAGTATCGGTAATATTCGTCCTTTACCGTTTTCGCTTGTTGAGCGGCTTGTTCATAGTCGGTACTTAGGATATCCACTAGCTCCCCGTTTTGATCTAGGACATATTTCAGGAAGACAGGTTTATAACTGGTATGAGATTCACAATCAAAAATTTCCTGGTTACTAGATTGAGAATCTTCAGAGTTGTCTCCATCAGACGAATGATTTGATGAATCTGTTTCCTCTAGCTCTGGCGGAGGTTGAGCCATATTCGGAGGTGCAACATTCGTGGGTTCAAGATAATAGATATTTTTAAGTGGTTGCTCCGGCCCAAAATGGTACACGTGTTCGGTTTCACGAATACTTGTAGGGGAGTATAGATTCAAGAGATTAGGGTTATACTCTGGCCCAGGGTAGTATCCAAATTCGGGGTGATATTCGGCAGAAATTGGTATTCTGGTGCGGAAAGTACTCGATTTGGGATTTGTAGATCGGTCCACCTCCATCCATCTTTACCGTATCCCAAGGAAAGCATTAGACATTCATAAGAAAGACAACGATTTATATATCGTAGACTTTATCACACTAGCACTACAAACGAACGGACATTCGCAATATCTCCCTCTTCCGAGCTTCGTTGGTTCGGTCTACTCGAAACGGGTACGGAAATACATATTGGAAGTTCCTCTACATGAGTCAAATACTACATGTACTTATCTTTGTTGGTCTCGGAGTTTCATCCAGCGTGGCCTACCTTCATATATAAGCTTGGTGCTAAGAAAGAATTACCGTTCAGTACAAACTGACGGTTATCGGAGTTTACCAAAAACTGATGTCAGAGTTATATGGATTTTTAGCGATAACAGTGGTAATAGAGGTATCCGGGTTTCGTATTCGTCCCACCGTCTTCGTAACTATGGATCTATGAGCGTTACGTCTCATGCTTCCGGGATTACGGGTATACTAATGTTCATCTATGTTCATTACTACAACATTACACTAAGGTCATATCAGTACTCATTTTCAAAATGTGCTCAAAGTTTAAAAGGCTTGAGAACCTAACTCCGTTATCCGAACAGAATGGCCAGGTAAGTGTCTACCATGGGGCCTCACCGACTTATACGGCGACTGATTGGCACACCCACGTAGACTAGCCTTGCCTTCGGCACCAAACTGTTCGTGGTAACATAGTTAAATACTTGCCAGAAAGAGCTGCTCTGATACCATAATTGTAACATCCCAATTCCAGAGCCAATTTTTTTTATTTTTTATTAGAATCAAAGTCGAGCCTTGGAGCGTAAGAGTAACTGATTTCCATTAAAACGATAACCAGAGTGTAATACAGTGCTGATACAGCATCCTATTGTTCTCATAGGTAATTACGGAAAACGATAAAGTGACATCTCCGTCTCAGAGCTCACTCGTGCTACATGCCCTCCAACCATGAGCCTACTCGTGCATCTTGCCTCGATCTCCGATCCATGGTCCTCCTGACCCTAAAGCTATAGCTGAGATTCAATTCACCGCATTGAATCTCAGGTAACGGTTAACCTTATGCTCAAATAAAACAGTATAGGGAATGACAGATATTCATGACATAACAAACTATGATCAATATAATGACAAGACATAAGCGTAAAGCGCATGTAAGCCCCATAAAGTGCCTGCACTATTCACCGGTGCCACGATGTACGGTCGTGTCCTCGCCGCTAGGAAAACTCTAACGGTATTACTACATCTATAACCCGTGTGAACCGTATGTATAATCGGTAACCCCGAACAGAGTCTCTAACCGTGAATGTATCTCGGTGACTCCTAACGAATCTCTATCCGTGAATGTACCTATCACATATATGTATATGAGCAGCACTAGATTAGTGTTACAGTACGCGAACGTACCTTCGTTGACGACGTTAGGTACTTCTGGCAGAAAACGTACTTTTTACGAAAACGTGAAACGTGATGGGCACGTCGGGCAACAGAACGGCAACAAATCGAGTTTCGATATCCTATAAGAGTAATATCACTTTCATTAGTGATTTGGCATTATAATCGGCATTTTAGGTAAAAATTACCATTTTGCCCCTATACCCCTAATTGGCGGAATTTCGCCAGCACTTCGTTACTCTGACTACTTTTCTTCCCAAAATTTCGCCGGAACTTCGACGCAATTATGATTTTCGAAATTCTAGACTAAAATAGCCCTATCATATGATATCTAATCATACTTGAAAATTAAAGGCTACTCTAACATTAAAGAACTATGAAAGCTTAAAGCTCGCTATTTTAACTTTCAACTTTCGAGACTCAATCCCTACTATGTTTTTACCTCGTCGGGCATCTTTCAATGCAATGAGGCTTAAAAACAAGAATAGGAATCTCATCTCCTACTTCCTAGAACTAACTAACAATTCTACTAAAACTACCGAAAGAACTATGAAAGCTTAAGACCGAAAAACTTACCAGGGCTTCTTCTAGACTTTTCTCCGAGCTCCTCTCTCTAACTTTCGAATTCCACAAAGGAAATGGTGTGAAAAATGAAGAGGAATGCTTGCTATTTATAGAAAAAATGTGCCAACATGTGTAATTTTCCCTTCCAACTTTGTAATTTTCCTCACTTTTAACCCCGATTCGCGTGATTTCGGAGAAATCTCAAACTTCTGAATTCATAACTTTGAAGATCTTCTCTTCCTCATCAATAATATCTAATTTAACTTAGATTTTGGTCTCTATAAGGTTCCAACAGTCCGGTTGAAGTTTTCTCGAAAAATGTGTCCGAACGTGTCCTGGTTTCGAACGCATTTCGGAATTATCAACTTCTTCGAAAAAATTCACCGATTCCAAATATGTCAAAATAAATTCAAACTCATTCCTAGATGTTGAGTTAGAATTTATTTTCTTCAAATCAAAAATATGCCTATATGCATTTTTCCCTATTTTGTTTTATTAGGAAAATGCACAAACGGCTTCTTAATTTACTTCCGCAAGAGTCTAATGGAAGATAAAATTCCACCGATCAATATTCTACCCTGACATTGGAAATCTCATTCCTAGATCTCCAGATAGGATCCGTTTCCTAATTTCTAAATTACTATTCATCATTTTTACTTTAATTAATTATATTATTAAAATATTTGCAAGTTGCACAAATTATTTTTCATTTCTTTTTCTTTTTTTTCTGCCCCTTTTTTATTTCGTTTTTTTATTTGATTAATTATTTAATTAATTAAATAATTATTTTTACATAATTTTTACAAAATTTTCCTATTGGTCTATTCTTGCATTTAGGCTTAAAAATACCTAAACTCATCCATTTTTCTCAAAATCTCCCATTAATTAGTAATTACATTCTTACTAATTTTAAACCAAAAACCACCATTTTTAGGGTTTTACATAATTATTCATGAATTTCCTTTACTTATGCTTAAGTAATTAGCCCAATATTACTTAATTACTCTTTTATCACTTGTTGATAATTTCCTAAATTACAATACCTCATTACCTTCATATTCTTATATTAACATTAGTATTTTCATGCCTCTTGCATTTTTACAAATTACAAGGGTATTATGGTCTTTTTACGACTTTTTGGACATTTATACAATTTCTCCAAGTTCATAATTTATTAAATTACCATAATTAGAGATAATATATTCTCCTAATTCACCGGGTCATTTTACTGCCTTTTAGGATTTTTCATAAATTTTCTAAGTTATTTATGTCCCTTAGGGGCATTTTCGTCATTTTGGCACTTTGGCCCTTAAACTCTCTAATTTCCTAGAGATTTTTCCTTAGAAAATAAGCTAATTATTACTTAATATTTGATATCTCATATTCACCTATTTTTGATAGGTATAATTTTACTAAATTATAATACAGATTTTTAGGGTATTACAATATGCAACTAATTTTGGATTCTGTGCAAATGAAAATTTGAGGGGGTTATGTAAGGTGGCCAAAAATAAAATCAATAATCTTAATGATGGCAAATATAGTATTGGATTATCTTTAAAAGATAGTGATTAAGTACACATATATACTTGAGATAGAAAATGAAGACGGTTGGAGGAATGAACAAAATGTAGAGAACAACATTTTTTAACCTCTAAAAACTTCCCATGATCTAATGGTTAAAACTTCTTCATCTCTTTTCTCGTGTTTAGAGTTACGCAGCCTTTGTACTTAGATTTGGATTGCCCTCCCCAAAGCCTAATTATCGTACTTAACTTTAATTCTTCCAATTATACAAAACTAATCTTCCACAAAATGGCTGTTGAAGATTATTTGATCGAATGTTCAATGTAGGATCATCAATTTTTTACATTTACTAGGTTGAATGTGCAAAATTAACAATAAACTCTTTTGCAAGGACCGTCTGGCACTGTAAAGTTATTTTGGGGGCAAAACTATGTGTAAAACTGTAAACTCTCCTAAAACAGGCAAAATCAACACGACCGTTGATAAGGACAAACTTCCGTCACTTTCAGATCTAGCTAGGTGGGTCCTGCTTGTGCTATGCCACCTCTTCCGACAAGATGAAAAGCTTGACCCAACACCACAGTGTTGCCCCCTGCCCCTCCTTCGCTCCCGACCACCTCCACCGCTTTTCTCTTGTAGGCACAGCTTTTGGATTCAAGGAACTTGATTCTGAGAAATAAATAGGACCTGGCTGTTGATGATGATGAGAAGTTTATATGGCAGAGTTTTGATTATCCGAGTGATACGTTCTTGCCTAGAATGAAGATTGGTGGGATCTGAGAAGAGGGATTAACCGGGACTTGAGGGCGACGATCCTTCTATCGGAGACTTGAGATAGGGTATGGTGGTCGGACTGACGCTGGAGCTAGTGATGTGGAAGGGAGAAGAAAAGTATTATAGAAGTGGGTGTTCCTTGGAATGGAGTTATATTCAGTGGCAAAACTACACCAATCTTTGACCTTCACTTGGTCTCTTATGAATATCAGGTATTCATTTTTCTTGGCTAAATATCGCTAAGCTAAACTTTTTATTTGAAGTCATTTTAGTTTTTTTTTTTTTTTTTTTACTTTGGAAATATCAAATCAACGGAGATATTTTGCTACTCCGGAGTGAAGGAGGGGCGGGGGTGACATGTGGTGTTGGGTCATATGGAAATAGGTGAAGCTTTGGCTAAATAGGCTTAAGCCTATAATGAAAATCAAAAGCCTGAGTCTAGGCTTGAGCTTACAAGCAGACTTTTTTTTAAGATCAGGTCTGAATCAACATGAGGCATAGTCAAGCTTGAAACCTTTTTACATGTATACTGTAATACCCGGATATTTATTATCTGGAAAATTATAAATAATGGATATTTCCGATAAGTGAAATAAAGGACTCAAGACTTGTGTAATTATAGTATATTTTTCTAAGTTAAATTCTGTAGGAAATCAGGGAATTTAAGGGTCAAAGTGTCGAAATGACCATAATACCCTTGCAATTATGGAAAATGCAGAATAATGCGAGAATGCATGAAAAGTCTCATGTTAAAGCAAAGGTTAAGGGGTAATGTGGTATTCTAATTAAGAAAATTACTAAGCAGTGATAATCGAGTGATTAAGTATTTATTAGCAAATTACTTAAGCACAAGTATAGAAAATTCGGAGATAATTATGTAAAGCTCCAAAATTAGTGATAAATGGCTAAAAATTAGCATAAATATATTGGTTAATTAATTGGAAAATTTGAAGGAAAAAGGATGAGTTTAGGTATTTTTAAGCCTAAATGCAAGAATTGACCAATAGGAAAATGTTGTGAGAGATTATGTAAAAATAATTATTTAATTAATTAAATAATTAATTAAAAGAAGTGCAGAAAATAAAAGAAAAAAAAAACGAAAAAAATAAATAAATGAATAAGAAATAAAAATAGAAAACTTAGTTGATAAGTTAAGTTTATTATTTTATTAATATAATTAATTAAAGTAAAATTATGTGAATAGTAAAATGGGAAATAGGAAACGGATCCTATCTGGAGATCTAGGAATGAGATTCCCAAAGTCAAGGTAAAATATTAATCGCTGGGTTTTTATCTTCCGTTAAACTCTCCCAAGTTAATTCAAAGTCAATAGGACTTTTTCTAATAAGACGAAATAGGGAAATTCGAAAAAGGGCAGATAGCCAAGGTTGGAAGTAAAGACTTCAAAATTAGAGTTGTGACAACTGAGAAAGAATTGAGAATTTTTATGGACATATTTGAAATCAAGTGCATCTATGTCTATAAGAGCTGAACTTCCGGATTTTCGTTTGGCCTGGACGCGCTTGGACACGTTTTTCGAGAAAGACTCAACTCGACTGTTGGGAGCCCTATAAGGAATCAAAATATAGGTTAACTTGGACATTTCTACTAAGTGAGAATATGTTTTCAAAGTTGTAAATCCATAATTTTGAGATTTCTCCAAAATTACGCGAATCTGAACCGATCGGGGAAATTCATCCGGTAGCTTCTGGAAGGTGACACTTGGCCACCTCCCATTGGCCAAACCCTTGACTTTTGGGGCATGTTCAAGTCGGCCAAGGTGAGAAGAAAGAGTGAAAACTTGTTGAAAAAGTTGTCTTGGACTCGTTCGAGATCGATTCTCACAAAATTGATCCAACGGCCGAAATCCTACCTCCTTTTCTATAAATACCCCTCCCCTCCTCTTCATTTTTCACACCATTTCCTTTGTGAAATCCGAAATCTAGAGAGAGGATTAGAGAGAGAAGCTCTGGGGGAAAAAGCAGCGAAGCTCTGGGTAAGTTTTTCGGTACCGAGCTTTAAGCTTTCGGTAGTTCTTTCAAAGTAAGGGTAGTAATGCTAGAATAGCCTTTAATTTTTTATATAGTATGATTGGATATCATATGGGAGGGCTATTTTAGTCTTTATTTTCGAAAATCATGATGGCGTCGAAGTTCGGCAAAATTTTGGGAAGAAAATAGCCCATGTAAGCGGAAGCGGCGCAAATTCCGCCAAGTAGGGGTAGAACGGCAAAATGGTAATTTTACCTAAAATTCCGCTTATAATGTCAAATTACTAATAGAAGTGACATTATTCTCATAGGATATCTGAAAAGCCGATTCTCGCCGCCGTTACGCCGCCCGACGACGTGCCAGTAGGACTTTTGCACGTTTCTCCGTAGAAGTGCGTTTTCCGCCGTAGTACCTAACATTGCCAACGAAGGTACGTCCGCGTACTGTAACACTAATCTGATGTTCATGGTATGCATGTATGTGCTATGTGTATTGTTATGGTATGTTTATTGAATGCAAATATGTTAGAACAGTTTGGGCCGAAGGAAAGGCTAGTCTATGTGGGTAAGCCATTAAGTCGCCGTGAACTCGGTGAGGCCCCCATGATAGACACTTACCCGGCCATTCTCCGTTCGGCCATACGAAAGTATGTACGTGCGCGCATCGGTAACCTTAACGCTGATGTTGATCGTATGCGTACCTGTGGTTGAGTCGGATGATATGTGGTGAGTATTGTTATGAGCTTTTGAATACATGCACTACGTGTGACCCATCTACATGCACTACGTGTGACCCATCTACATGCACTACGTGTGACCCATCTTTATGTACTTCGTGTGACACATCCATTATACCGTTAATATGAATGATTGTGGATGATATAATCGTATATGTGAATATGAGGTTAGATTACTCCGAGATCCAATGTGTTAAATTGGATCTCGGCTTATAGCGTCCGTGGTCGGAAGGACCGAGGACCGAGAAGAGAGGAAAGCAAAGCAGAATCATGGTTCCGATCAAGACTTTCCGATGTTGTTCGTTACTTTTTGAAAACTCTCGGTTACTATACTGGCTTCAGAATTAGCAGTGGGCATTTTGAATATATATATATCAGTTATTCTTCCGCTCAAATGCTCTACTCTGATAATGTGAAAAGATGTTTAAAAAAAAAATTATACTGCTTTTGAAAAGTCGGGTTGTTACATTTGGTATCGAAAGCAAAGAGTCCTGACATGAATTTAACTATGTTATGACGGACAGTTTGGTGCCGAAGGCAAGGCTAGTCTACGTGGGTGTGCCAATCAGTCGCCGTGAACTCGGTGAGGCCCCTGTAATACCCTGAAATTTGAATTAGGGAATTTAAGGGCCAAAGTGCCAAAATGACCAAAATACCCCTGGGAAGGGTAAATGACTTAGGAAAATGGTGAAAAATCCTAAAAGGCAGAGAAATAATTATTTAAATTGAGAGAGTAGATTATCTCTAATTGAGGTAATTTAATAAATTGTAAACTTGGAGAAATTGTATAAGAATGTGCAAAAGTATTGAAAAGACCATAATACCCTTGTAAATTTCTAAAAATGCAAGAGGCATGAAAATTCTCATGTTAACACAAGAATATGAAGATAATGAGGTGTTCTAAGTAAGAAAATTATCAACTTGTGATAATTAAGTAATTAAGTAATATTGGGCTAATTACTTAAGCATAAGTAAAGGAAATTCATGAATAATTATGTAAAGCTCAAAAATTAGTGGAAATTAGTTGAATATTAGTAAAAATGTATTTACTAATTAATTGGAAATTTTGGAGAAAAATAGTTGAGTTTGGGTATTTTTAAGCCTAAAAACAAGTATGGACCAATAGGAAATTTTGTAAAATTATATAAAAATAATTATTAAATAATTATTTTATATAATATTAATTAATTATTAATTAAATAAAAACGAAAATTAAATAAAAAAGGACCAGAATTTTGGGCCAAAGAAAAAGAAAAAGAAAATAGAAATGAAATAAGAAGCAAGTTGGCAACTTGCATAATATTTTAATATTATAATTAATTAAAGCAAAATTTGTGAATAGTAATTTTAGAATTAGGAAACGGATCCTATCTAGAGATCTAGGAATAGGAATCCCAAGGTCAAGGTAAAATATTGATCAGTGAGTTTTTACCTTTAAGTGACCTCTTCCTAAGTTAATTCGAAGCCGTTTGTGCATTTTCCTAATAAAACAAAATAGGGAAAAATGCATATAGGCATATTTTTGAAAAAGAGGAAAATAAATTCTAACTCAATATTTAGGAATGGGTTTGAATTTATTTTGACATATTTGGAATCGGTGAATTTTTCTCAAGAAGTTGGTATTCTCGAAATGCGTTCAAACCGACGCGATCGGACACGCTGAGGAAACTTCAACTGGACAGTTGGAGGCCTATATGGAATCGAAATTTAGGTTAACTTGGACATTTCTACTAAGTGAGAACATGTCTTCAGTTGTAAATCCAGAATTTTGTGAATTCTCCGAAATCACGCGAATCGGGTACCGATCGGGGAAAACGGTTATACCGGGCATAAAGTGAGCTAAGTCACCACTTTTGGACCAATGAGGGCTGCCACACAGCTCAAAGATGTCGACCAAGAGTGTGTGAGGAGGAGTTTTGGCTTCTTGAACAAGTTGCAAATAATGGGTTATTACAACTTGGAATTCCAAACAAAATCTTATATTTTGCCAAACATGTCCCTTGTTTTTCCCTATAAATAGATGCCTTGCCTTGAGAAATCTTCACACCATTTTCCAAGCCCTTTGGCCGAAAATTAGAGAGAGGAAGAAGTAGAGAGAGAAGCTGGGGGGAGGTTCTCACAGAAGTCTTCAACGGGTAAGACTTTCTGGTCTTTAGTTTTTAGTCTTTAGTTCATTAGTTAGTAAGGCTAGAGTAGTCTTTATTTTTATGATTTGATATTAGATGGGAGGGCTATTTTAGTCTTTATTTTCGAAAATCATGATGGCGTCGAAGTTCTGGCGAAATTTTGGGAAGAAAATAGCCTATGTAGCGGAAGCGCTGGCGAAATTCCGCCGATTAGGGTTATAGGGGCAAAATGGTAATTTTTACCTAAAATGCCAGCTATAATGCCAAATCACTAATGAAAGTGATATTACTCTTATAGGACGTCAGAAATCCTAATTTGCTGCCGTTACGCCCTTGCGACGAGCCGTTGTTGGAGATTTCACGATTTTCCGTAAAACGTGCTAGAAATATCGTAATCGTCAACGAAGGTACGTTCGCGTCTCGTAACACTAACTCGATGTTTATGGTATGCATATATGTAGTAGGTGTGTTGTATAGATGTTATAATGTTTGAATGCATATAGTGGTTAGAGGTTGTGTTTGTATCTTGGGTGTGCAACCGTGCTCATGTAGTTTGGTGCACCGTCGTCCGTATCTTGGGTGCAATCTGGCCTCGTATGCCGGGTGCAATTTGTCTCGCATGCTTTGGGGGCAATACATATGCATGGGTTGTGATAGAGTGATGGTATGTGCCGATGATGTTGTGGATGTCTGGCGTTTGTATGTGTATACATAAACATGAGGTTAACTGCTACCCGAGATCCGGCACTGGATCTCACCCTTAACATAGCACAGTTCGGGGACCAAAGACCGAGGATGGAGGCAAGCAACCGCATAGAAAACCCGACCCAAGACTTCATTTCGTGGATCGGGCAGAGTCTTCCTTTTGATGTTGTCCTTTATTTCGAAAACGCTCGGTTATTGAACCGCCTTTGTAATCGACCGATACACTATCGTTGGCTTTTTGAATCTATATATCGCTTACTCTTCCGCTCAAATGCTCTACTCTGATGGTTTGAAAAGATGTTTTTTTTTTTAAAAAAAAAAATTTATACTGCTTTAAAAAGTCGGGTTGTTACAGCCCCCATGGTAGACATTTACCTGGCCATCCTGTTCGGATAACGAAGTTATGTTCAAAAGCCTTTTAAACTTGGAGCATATTTTGAAAATGAGTACTGATATAGCCCTGAGTCAGTATACCGCCCTATTACGGTGTACCAGATTGAACCGTGTACCATCCCGAATCGGTGTACCACTTTCGTGGGAACATCACTCTAACCCGAGTTTATGGTGGATCCGGGCCACGTTGGATGAAACTCCGAGAATAGAAAAGATACGTACATGCGGTAATTGACTCATGTAGAGGAACTTTTGATGCGAAATTCCATACCCGTTTTGAGTAGACCAAATCAATGAAACCCTGAACGAGGGAAATACTTCGGGTGCTTGTTCGTAGTGTGAATACGAAGTGTGATAGAGTCTATGTGCGGTATAGATACTAAGTGCGATAGAATCCGTGATATACCAATCAACGTTTTCCCTAATAGAGGAAAAGAACGCGACATGGCGAACCTAAGAGGAGCCGGAGCTCCCAGAGGCCGAGGCAGAGGCCGTGGCGGAGGACGAGGTAGACAACCTCGGGTAAATCCGGTACCAAACCAACCGGAGCAAAATGAGATACGTGAAATGAGGAGAACTCTGCAAGAACAGGGGGCTCTCATAGCTGAACTCCTTGGGGAAAGGCAGGAGAGACAGAGACAATTGCATGATCGACAAGCTGAGGGAGAACAACATTCTGAAGAAGAAGAAAACGAGCAAAGTGATGAGCACGATGAGGAATCTGAGGGATCAGAAAGGTCCCAGTCACCTCCACGACATAGGAGAGCTGTGCAGACCACACAACATTGGGTCACACGCTTTGCAAGCTCAAGCCACCTGCTTTCATGGAAAGAACGAATTGGCCGAGGATTGGCCGATGAGCTTAGACAAGATTTTCAAGTGATGGAATGTCCAGGGACCTAAAGCTCACCGGCAATTTATAAGCCGGAAGGGGACGCACATAGATGGTGGAAGAGTGAAGCCACGACGTTGCGAACCCATGTTTGCCCCGTCACTTGGGAGATGTTCATAGGAAAATTCAATGAACAATATTTTCCTCCCTCGGTGCGTGTGATCAAGGAGGAGGAGTTCCTTCAAATCCAAAGAAAGCCAGGAGGAATCATTTGACGATTACTTTGCCTTGGTTCACCAACCTGTCTCGGTATTCGTCATATCCGAAAAGTAATGTTAACGAGAGCCGGAAGGCGAACAAAGTTGATTCACTGCCAAAGTACGACATAAGGGCCAGATTGGTGTCTCAACAGTTTCCTGTCATGGCATAAGCGGTAGAGTCTTGCCGGATGACCGAACGCAATCTGAAGGAGTTACGTATCTCACGGAATCACAATGGTAGCCGTGCCGATCGTAGCAAAGGCAACCGTGGAAACTCCTCACGTAAGAGAGAGGCACCCTGGAATGAATCCCAAAGAGAGAGCAAGAGGCCATTCCAAACGGGACAACAGAAAAACTCACGAAACCTGGAATCCCAACCATGTCCTAATTGCGGAAGGTACCACCCTGGTAATGACTGTGTTAGGGAAAGGATTTGCTACAACTGTCTAAGTCGGGACACATTAGCACAAACCGTCCCGAGAAAATGCGAGAGACGAGTTTGCTACGATGTCAAAACCGGGACACATTGCCCCGAACCGCCCGAGAAAGCCGCGGATTCGTGCCACGTAACCCAGCCGGATTTTTGCTCTAACCAATGCAGAGGCCAGAGAACCTTCAGGGGTGGTCCATGATATTAGAGCTCCGTAGAGATCTAGTTCAACTATAGTGTGATCCGGGTGTTAAACCTCTACGAATCCTTTTGGGATGCATATAGATATTTTCTTATGATGTAATAGTAGCTACACCATTAGGTGTAAGCTTTTAGCTTGTAAAGCGTGTTGTGAACCAAGTTGCAAGTATAATATAAATCTTGTTACTATTTCCTAACGTCAACGACAATCTCGATTGTGTTAGATTAGCGCCATATCAAATGACGTCAAACGAAACTAAATGCCGAGAAGGCAACTTGAAAGAATAGCCGAGATGTTAATATAGAGGTGTAGTTTTTGGATCTAACGGGATAGTACCGCAGATTCATAAAGAATGTTCATAACTTACAAGTTCACAAGTAAGTAATCAAATTAACGTTGAACAAAGACCGTGAGACAAGCTTTCACTGAGCAAGGAAGAAGTTGGTCACAAGATCAAGAAATTGATGATCCCAAATCCAAGTAGATTTTCTAATGGTACCAATAGATAAGGATTGGGATATGTCTAGCCGCAGATGACAATGTGATGACTTACCACTCTCAAGCTTCTCAAGTCGAACCAAACTACACATGACCTAGAGATAGTAATTGTCATGTTTCTTAGTGATTATAAAACAAACCACGATTTTATTATTAAGTATTAGGTATCTTATGTTGCCATGGTGTATGGGAACCATGGGAACATAATATATCGAAGTACGACGTGATATCCATGAGTACGAGATATATGGTATTGCCGCGTGTATGGGAACCACAGGGATACACGAAAAACGACATGATGAATGTGTAGTACGCGGTATTATGGGTGCCACGGAAACACTTATGTACGCGGTGTTATGGGCGCCACGGAAACGCTAAAACACTAAAGTACGCGGTGTTATGGGCGCCACTGAAGCAATATATATAAAGTACGTGGTATTGTGACACCACGGAAACACTATATATCAACTCAAAACATGATAAAAAAAACTTTATAATCAAGCCGAAACGATTTCTCGGATCACCGAAATAAATGATCTAAGAATGTTCTGATAGAATAAGTATCCGTAGCGTATGGTTCGAAGTTTGGTTAGTGCAACGGCTAGAGAGCACGAAGAATGGACATATGAGTCCTGTATGTAACCGAAGTACCAGTTGGAATGTTGGGATGCATACTATGTAAGTATGCATGGACAAGGGTTAGACAAAAGGTCTAAGTTATTTCTCTGAGGTGATACGCGTAAATTTCGAGGACGAAGTTTTATTTAACTGGGAGAAATGTAATACCTTGATATTTATTATCCGGAAAATTATAAATAATGGATATTTCGATAAGTGAAATAAAGGACTCAAGACTTGTGTAATTATAGTCTATTTTTCTAAGTTAAATTCTGTAGGAAATCGGGGAATTTAAGGGTCAAAGTGTCGAAATGACCATAATACCCTTGCAATTATGGAAAAATGCGAATAATGCGTAATGCATGAAAAGTCTCATGTTAAAGCAAAGGTTAAGGGGTAATGTGGTATTCTAATTAAGAAAATTACTAAGCAGTGATAAGCGAGTGATTAAGTATTTATTAGCAAATTACTTAAGCACAAGTATAGAAAATTCGGAGATAATTATGTAAAGCTCCAAAATTAGTGATAAATGGCTAAAAATTAGCATAAATATATTGGTTAATTAATTGGAAAATTTGAAGGAAAAAGGATGAGTTTAGGTATTTTTAAGCCTAAATGCAAGAATTGACCAATAGGAAAATGTTGTGAGAGATTATGTAAAAATAATTATTTAATTAATTAAATAATTAATTAAAAAAGAAAGTGCAGAAAATAAAAGAAAAAAAACGAAAAAAATAAATAAATAAATAAGAAATAAAAATAGAAAACTTAGTTGATAAGTTAAGTTTATTATTTTATTAATATAATTAATTAAAGTAAAATTATGTGAATAGTAAAATGGGAAATAGGAAACGGATCCTATCGGAGATCTAGGAATGAGATTCCCAAAGTCAAGGTAAAATATTAATCGGTGGGTTTTTATCTTCCGTTAAACTCTCCCTAAGTTAATTAAAGTCAATAGGACTTTTTCCTAATAAGACGAAATAGGGAAATTTCGAAAAAGGGCGGATAGCCGGTTGGAAGTAAAGACTTCAAAATTAGAGTTGTGACAACTGAGAAAGAATTGGGAATTTTTATGGACATATTTGAAATCGTGCATCTATGTCTATAAGTTTGGAACTTCCGGATTTTCGTTTGAAACCTGGACGCGTTTGGACACGTTTTTCGAGAAAGACTCAACTGACCGTTGGAGCCCTATAAGGAATCAAAATATAGGTTAACTTGGACATTTCTACTAAGTGAGAATATGTTTTCAAAGTTGTAAATCCATAATTTTGAGATTTCTCCAAAATTACGCGAATCGGGTACCAATCGGGGAAATTCATCCGGGTAGCTTCTGGAAGGTGACACTTGGCCACCTCCCATTGGCCAAACCCTTGACTTTTGGGGCATGTTCAAGTCGGCCAAGGTGAGAAGAAAGAGTGAAAAACTTGTTGAAAAAGTTGTCTTGGACGGTCCAGATCGATTCTCACAAAATTGATCCAACGGCCGAAATCCTACCTCCTTTTCTATAAATACCCCTCCCCTCCTCTTCATTTTTCACACCATTTCCTTTGTGAAATCCGAAATCTAGAGAGAGGATTAGAGAGAGAAGCTCTGGGGGAAAAAGCAGCGAAGCTCTGGGTAAGTTTTTCGGTACCGAGCTTTAAGCTTTCGTAGTTCTTTCAGTAGTAAGGGTAGTAATGCTAGAATAGCCTTTAATTTTTATAGTATGATTGGATATCATATGGGAGGGCTATTTTAGTCTTTATTTTCGAAAATCATGATGGCGTCGAAGTTCTGGCAAAATTTTGGGAAGAAAATAGCCTATGTAGCGGAAGCGCTGGCGAAATTCCGCCAAGTAGGGGTAGAACGGCAAAATGGTAATTTTTACCTAAAATTCCAGTTATAATGTCAAATTACTAATAGAAGTGACATTATTCTCATAGGATATCTGAAAAGCTGATTCTGCTGCCGTTACGCTGCCCGACGTGCCGTGTGCAGGACTTTGCACGTTTCTCCGTAGAAAGTACGTTTCCGCCGGTAGTACCTAACATTGCCAACGAAGGTACGTCCGCGTCTTGTAACACTAATCGATGTTCATGGTATGCATGTATGTGCTATGTGTATTGTTATGGTATGTTTATTGAATGCAAATATGTTAGAACAGGTTTGGTGCCGAAGGAAAGGCTAGTCTATGTGGGTAAGCCATTAAGTCGCCGTGAACTCGGTGAGGCCCCCATGATAGACACTTACCTGGCCATTATGTTCGGTTTACGAAAGTATGTACGTGCGCGTCGGTAACCTTAACGCCGATGTTGATCGTATGCGTACTGTGGTTGTGAGTCGGATGATATGTGGTGAGTATTGTTATGAGCTTTTGACTACATGCACTACGTGTGACCCATCTACATGCACTACGTGTGACCCATCTACATGCACTACGTGTGACCCATCTTTATGCACTTCGTGTGACACATCTCGTTATCTTGTTAATATGAATGATTGTGGATGATATACCGTATATGTGAATATGAGGTTAACAGCTACTCGAGATCCAATGTGTTAAATTGGATCTCGTTTATAGCGTCAGTGGTCGGAAGGACCGAGGACCGAGAAGAGAGGAAAGCGACAGAATCATGGTTCCGATCAAGACTTTCCGATGTTGTTCTTTACTTTTTGAAAACTCTCGGTTACTATACCGTTTCGTAACTAGCCAGTGGGCATTTTGAATATATATATATATCAGTTATTCTTCCGCTCAAATGCTCTACTCTGATAATGTGAAAAGATGTTTTAAAAAAAAAAAAATTATACTGCTTTTGAAAAGTCGGGTTGTTACATATACTTATAATGTAGGCCTTTAAAAAGGCCTCATATACAAGCCTTGAAGACTACAAATAGACTTTGATGAGCCTACTAAAGCCTAAATAAATGTAGGCTTTTAGAAGGTTTTAAAGCCAACTTATTTACAAATTGTAGGCTTTAAATAGGCTTAATGCCTATTTAAATCCTACATAAAATTAATCCTAATTACTAATAATAGAAAATGTATCCATTATAATATAATTTAGCACTAAATATAGTCATATCAATATAAAAATATCAAGAATCCATGATGCTTGATAAATAAAATTCAGCATCCATGATGCAATATATAAAAATATATAAAATTCAGCATCCATGATAAACACAAAAATTTAGCATCCATGATGCAATATATGAAAATGTCATAAAAGGATAATACCACCATAATGAAAATTGTGTATAAAAAAAATAATTAAACAACACAATAACATCAACATTAAGGCTTTAGTATAATCTTTTCCTATTCAGATGGCTCCTACACAATAAAATAATTAATTTAAAATAAACAACTTGTCCCAACACAAGTCCAACCAACATGCAACAAATATAAAAATAAATAAGTATACAATATAATATTCATACATCCAATTTTCTCTTCAACCCATATTTGTGACGAAGTCAGTCCCCACCACATAAAAGAACTTTCAACAAATTCTTCATTCAATCTAGTATGATATTCATCAATCACCTTTCCCCTAGCACTCTTAAATGTGGATTTTGATGCCACAGTTGGGATAGGGACAACTAATATATTAGATGTCATCCTCAATAAAACTTCAAACTTTGCACTATTGTTCTTCCACCACTCTTAAGTAGAAAAAGATGAAGATTCAAAAGAAGGAATATTAGGATCATCAGCAAGATAAGTTTCCAACTTTGATTTTGTAGGAGGAATCAAATGTCTTTGACGAATCATGTCCAACATTCATTGCTATCAACACTACAAAAAAAATCGTATTACCCACGGAAAAAATTCCGTGGGAAATTACCCACGGAATTTCGTGGGTAAAAACTACACACGAAAATTACCCACGGCATCCGTGGCTAATTTTAGTTACTCACGGAATTCCGTGGGTAATGAAAATTACCCACAGAAAATTTCTGTCACAAAAAAACATGTGGTAAAATTTTCGTCGAATAAGCCACGACTTTTTTTGTGAAGGCAATTTTCCGTGGGTAATCTTCATTACCCACGAAATTCCGTGGGTAACTGAAATTAGCCACGGATTCTATTGGTAATTTCCGTGTGTAATTTTTACCCATGGAAATTACCCACGAAATTTTTTCCGTGGGTAATTCTATGGGTAATACGATGTTTTTTTGTAGTGCAATATTGACTTCATCATATGCAAAAGATCAGGAATGCAACTCCACATACTCAAGATATAATTCCTCCAATGCATTTTTCACATTTTCCACATTTCGTATAACCTTACTTTCTTATTTGTATATTAAAGGGAAGCTTATCTCAATGGCCAAGAATTCGAACCTTGGATCCAAAACACTTTTAATAGCCATCAACAAGTTGCATTCCCCCAATATTTATCAAAGTTTTCTTCAATAGGTTTTTCCATCTCATACATGAACAAGTTACTAGACTCCATTACATCATCAATCACTTGTTTCACATATATGATATGTAATACCCTGATAAATTAAATAACTATTTTTTAAAAGGAGAATATGTGGTCTCAAAGAGTATGTTATATTATCTTATTTTCTAAAGACAAACTTCAACAAGATATATATTAGAAGTAGGGTATTCACTATTTAATAAAGACATATGAATATTTTATTATATAGTGAATAGTAACATAATAAATAGGAAACAGATCCTATCTAGAGTAATTCTCAAATTTTGCACAATATAACAACTTTCTATTATAACTTTAAATTAAAAATTACAATTCAGACAGAATCATCACGCTTTCAGTAAACTTACAATATAATAATGGTTTTTTTGAAAATAAAATTAAATATTTAATTGATGTGACAAACCACCAACTAAGGGGAGAGGATGTGTGTATACACATATATGATATAAATAAAGAAGTTATACTTTTTGTTTAAATTGGTTTTAGTAGTAATGCTAGATAGATCTTTAGTTTTATTTTAAGTATTAAATTCGAAAATCATGGTGGGGTCGGAGTTACGGCAAAATTTTGGTCAGACCTTAACAAAAGAGGCCTAACCATTTACACATTTAGGTTTTTAAATAGGCTTTGACTCCAATATAGTAAATTGGATCTCGGCTTTAGCGTCGAACTCAGGAGGCGAGGACCGAGGAGAGAGAAGCGGCAAGCTCGGGGAACAGTGAAGATCTTTTTAATAAACATACCTTTTTGTTTAAATTGGTCGACCTTAACAAAAGAGGCCTCGGTTTTTAAATAGGCCCTGATCTTTTTAGCGATCAGGCCCTAAGCAGACCATGCTGTAGGCCAACTGATAAAGGCTTAACCTATTTCCACTCCTTGGTGGCGTGCACAAGTAGGTCCCACTGCACCTATAGTTAGAAGTGACAACGTTTGTCCATATTAACGATGGTGTTGATTTTGAAGGAGGCTTCATGGACAGTTTTACCCCCAAATGGCCAGGATAGTGTTAGTCTAGTGGGAGTCTCCCCATCTTTCACGATGACTAATTATTGTGACCACTTTGACCAACCCTTTCTTAGACACCAAATGGTTTGAACTAACTTTATCGAATTCAAGCCAGAAGCTAAGCCCTATTACTTCTCCAGATTATCGTCTCGACTGGTGCCTCTTCACGGCTCCATCAAACCGCCTTCTCAAATCCAGGTCTCTTTTCCTAAACCTTTAGTCAAGTATGAGATTCAGTCGAATTGAATCTCAGGTAACAGTTAACCTCATATGCAAAATATAAACAATATATGATAGACAATCACAACAATATACATTTAGCAAAACATCAGTATCCGACTACAATAACCTACAACACATGTATCATTACCAGCACTCACCAGTGCCTCGTGACTCAGTCACGGGTTCCTCAGTGCTAGGAAAACAAACATGCAACATTATTTCACAATAATCCACAACCAACTGAATGTAAAAACACACATGACCCCAAGATTTAGTCTTGTTCACGAGTCCACAATTCATGATTCATTCAATCATATCAAAGCCATACAAGACGTAGGAGAGTTAAAATTATAGTATGTGAACGTATCTTTCACCGCGTAGTTACCAAAGATACACCGGTCTTTTGATTCCAACCTCGGACTTCTTAGGTGTCCTATAACATTATCGTCGGATTATTTTCTTTTTCCATACATTATATGATATTGTGATAAATATCAAATTTCTTAGAATAATATCCTAAAGGGTTATTTTCACCTCCTTTGACCTTTCTAGCCTTGGAGGATTAATTATTCTATTTTTACCCCTTACTTTCGATTAAAATGGAATTCCAACATTTCTGCCAAATTTTTTAGTAACTTTGAAAACATCATAACTAATTCTAAAGAAATCCAATTTGAGTGTTTCAAAAATATACATGACCCTTGACATGTCTATTTTCAAGGAAAAATAATCCCAAAAGCCAAAAAATTATGGGTCATTCCCAATTTTAACGTTTTCCTACACTGTTGATCAGATTATAACTTCAAAAACAAGGCTTAGCTTTAAAAATTTATAATTCCTTGTACAAAACTCAAAATGTTACAACTTTTATATCAATGGAAAGCTCTGGATATCTACTTTATTCAAGCAAAATTTTTTGATTTTTAAAGCTTGTTTTCTTCATAATTTTGATCCATTGATCCCAAAAATTATTTCCCACCATGTTTTTAATCTAATTTTCGTTTCAAACCCTTATATGACCTTAAAAACATGCAAATAATTTTACTCCACAATTTTCTAGATCAAACCCAAAATTCTACTGAAAACTCAAAAAGCTAAAGATCAATAACTTACCTTGAAGCTCTTACTTCTTCTTCTCGTTGCTATGTATTTTGCTTGGCTCTCTCTTTTACTCAATCAGATTTGATTTGAGTTTTGGTGTGAAGAAACAAAGAGGATTACATGGTTATTTATAGGAAAAGTTCAAGCCTTAAGGTGGCCCCCACACAAGGAAATCCAACTTCTCTTCTTTCTCTTCCACCATTGGATCTAATATTCACTTTTTAAGATTCAATCTTCACCCTTGATCTTGTCTTAACTAACAAGTTGTCTCATTTTCTCTCTTTCTTCTCTTTTTAACCCTTAGATGTGTTTCCATGTGGCATCATCTTATTCCTGCAAGTCTCCTATTGTTGCAATTAATTTCAAGAGGATTAAGTCTTTATTTCTTGAGATAATATGCTAAAATACTTGGCTCATATTCATCCAACAAGGCATAGAAGACTTTTGGGGCTCTTTGTGATGTCATCTTGATGACATAATCAAAGCCTTAGGTGTCCCAACACTCCACATGTCCAATCCTAATTGGTTTGTTAATTAATCAAGGTAATTTATGCTTAATTAATCAAACTTTATTTCATCTTCTTTGGCCTTATTGTTTTAAAAAATAATCGGCCATTTAGAGAAGGCTTTATTGCCCTTTATCAAGTTGAAGAAAATATGTCACAAATCCCTAATTAGAACAAGCTAATTTGCCAATTAGCATTTGTTAATTTGTTCTAATTTAATTAAGTGTCTTCATAACATTTTCTTATCTTTTTTGGTTATAAATTAGCTATTGTTGTATCTGCTATTTATATCACATTTAATAGCCCCTAAATGTAGTCTCATAATTAACTTTTGGTTAATTAATTCCAAAATGGAATTTGGATAAAAATATAATCAATAGATTAAAATTCTTTGAAACACATGTTCTCCTTTTTATTTTGCTAATTATTTATCCAAAATACATTGTTTTAAGATAAGAGAGAAATTAGGGTATTACAGCCACCGATATATTTCAGAATTTTCATGGTTTTACCCACTTAATTCTAAGCATTTAGCACTCAAGTTTTATTTAATTGTGCCAAAGTATGAAGAGGGGTAATTTGGGGAATTTCGTGCTTTTTTCATACTTTGAATGGATTTAATCAATCATTTTTATTCCCTTGATTATTTGTTCTCACTTGGCTTTTTATCATTTTGTAGGTGACCTACATATCAAAATTGAAATCCTGATAATTAATAAACGACAACAAAATACGATGATGAGTTCCCTAGCTAAGCTAATCAGAAAGTAGAAACGGTAACCAGAAATCAAAAATCACAATCAACAAAACCCTTGAAATAAAAAATTGAAAACTGAAACAAGAGTTCAGGAGGTTTCATGTGGTCCTAAACTAGAAATCCCATAACTTGTAGAATAAAGAGTTGTGTCCCTTTATAAGCCTACATATATTGGATGTTGGAATGATACTATATGTCAATATGAAAAACAAATTATACAGAATGTTGGATAAGTGCATGATTTTTTTTGTTATTGAATTGATATTTGTTATATGGATGGTATAATGATAGTTTAAATTATGTCAATTTTTTATTCCCCACCAGTTTGACCCCTGGGTTGACTCTAATCTTGGCCTTTAGATATCATTTGATGTTAATTAAGTTGATATATTCTTAATTATACCCTTTTTAAATTAATTATAATTTAATTTCGAAAATTAACATAAATATAATTTTTATTGCAAATTTAATTGCCTAATAGTTGTTGCTAATTTTCTCTAATTGATTTAGGTATTTTGATGATATTTAATTACCTTTCATGACATAATTAAGATTATACTTAATTATGATAATCTTAGGATATTTTATGATCTCTAATAGGATTTAGAAAATTTAGCCTTTGGTTCTTCTAATTCTAGGGAAAAATTGCCTAGAAATAAAATAAACATATACAATAATTTGAGACCACATATTCACCTATTTTCAATAGGTATTATTTGCTAAAATATAATACTTATAATTGGTGAGATTCTTAGGGTATTACAACTGACAAATAATTTATTCATGTAACATCCCGTTTTTCAAAAGCAGTATAAAATTTTTCATCAGAGTAGAGCATCGGAGCAACTGAGTAACTGTATATATATTCAAAATGCTCATTGGCTAATTACATTGGTCTGAGTGTTTAACGTAAACGCAATTACAAAACAACAGAAAGTCTTCAGCCGCTTCTCTACGCGTGCTGCTTGCTCTTCTCCTCCGCTCTCGGTTCTCCTGATCCTGAGGCTATGTTAAGAGCCGAGGTCCCCACCGGACCTCAGGTAACGGTTAACCTCATATTTACATACACAACATATGCATTACAGATAATCATATAGCAAACAAGCATCCCAACAGCACATAACCCCCTAGCAAATGTGTCACACCTAGCATACATTTCACACCTAGCAATCGTTTCACACCTAGCAATCGTATCCCAATACCCAGCAAGCATAACAACAGTACATGAACATATCATAGAGCTAACAACTACCTCATATAAGCATACCATACACATAACACATATACGCATACAATAAACATTAGAGTTAGTGCTACAGTACACAAACGTACATTCGTTGACGATATACAGTACAACCGTTGGTCAGAACGTACTCACAGATATCCTATAAGGATAATAACGTTTCTATTAATGATCAATCATCATAACGGACATTCTAGTCCCAAATTACCATTTTACCCCTGACTTTCCTAATTGGCGAAATTTCGCCAGAACTTCGTTACTTTGACTCTAATCTTCCAAAATTGTACCATAACTCTTTTTCCAACATAATTTTCGAAATATATATCATATTTAACCCTAAAACATGATATCTACAATATACTGGAAGATTAAAGATCAAAACAACATCTATACTAAGAACTTCAAGAACTACCGAACTAAAAACTAAGAACCGAAGAACTTACCCTTGAAGAACTTCACTACAACTTTTCTCCAGAGCTCCTCTCTCTAACCTCTCTCTATGTTTCGAAATCCTTAAGAGGATTTGGTGTGAAGAATTGAAGAGTAAATGAGGCCTATTTATAGAAAAGTTCTAGGACCCATTTGGTATAACAATTTTGCTCTTATTCATTCTTGACCATGGAATTAGAAAACACTTTTTGAAATTCATTCTCCTCCCCACATCCATTTGGCTGACCTCCTTGGTCCCAAAATTCAACAAAATGACATCATCCCATGTCACGCATTTTTGCTTTATGAACATTCTACCGATAAAGTCTCCTGTTCGGTCGCGTAATCTTGAAGAATCTTAGAAATTCCTTAGCAACTCCCTCAAGATCTAAACTTTCTCTTTAAAAGTATTTGGGTTAACTAAATTTTTTTCCCATTCAGGTCATTCCGTTGCCTTCCGAACATTTTCGGATAAACGTCGTCGGTTACGGAAATTACTTTCGGTAACACCAACTTCTGGATAAAAATTCACTGATTCCTAATATATCCAGATGTTTTCTACTTATCTCAAGGATTTCAAGATATGATTTATTCTTTATCGGTTCTCATTTATCCTATTTGTTTTTTCACAGAATATTCTTTTTCCTTAGAATATTCTTCAAACCACAACCTTGTTCACATTTCACATTCTTTTTCTTCCTTTTCTTTCTATTTTTTTCGAAAATTGAAGGCTACTTCTTGGCTAAGTTTTTGACTTTTCAACTCTTTTTAATCACTTAGATTATGCCTTAATTATCTTAATTAGTAATTATCTTATTGCTTAATCCTTTGTTGGTTAATTAAGCCTTAGGGATTTTATGTAATTTACCTTATACACTCCTTAATTATGCCAAATTACTTAACAATATTCTTTATACTAATCTTGACCCTTCATTGGTCATTAATCTCCACTTAGGGGTTTTAAATAATTAACTTTGAATATCTCCTTTATTCATGTCTAAACAATTAGCCCATAATTACTTATCTAATCACTTACTAATTGTTGACAATTTTCTTAATTAGTATTAATCATTATCTCACAACTATTTTACTTACATTGGTATTTTATGCTCCATGTAAAATATTAAAAATCATGGGGCAACTTATGTCCCCCAAAATAATATTAATTTTTGCCACATTATTTTCCAAGGAAAATAATCCCAAAAATTCCCTAAATTAGAGACAACATACTCTCTAATTTTTAACAAATATTTTATTACCATTTAGGATTTATCATAATATTTTCAGGGCATTTTATGGCCCATAATTGCATTTTAGGGATTTTGACACTTTATTCCCTCAAATTTCACTAGAAATTTCCCTAGAAAATACGATAATTATAACTCCAGATTTGAGATTACATATTCACCTATTTCCAATAGGTATTATTCACCAAATTATGATACTTATCATAAATGAGATTTTTAGGGTATTAGAATTCATAAAATTATAAGATACAATTAAACGCAGGATTACTCAAATCGAAGATACACAATATCGGAAAATTTTAAAAGAACAAGAAGACTGACAAATAATTTATTCATTACACTCATGGATCCCCAATATATGTATGTTGGAGAAACATGTATCTACCAGCTGCTTCATGTTGCTTTGGTCAAAGATACAGCAAGATTGACGAACACAGCGTTATCTTTAGACATACGATCAGCTAATATATGTTGGTAACGATGAAAAACATCGTCAATGATAGCTTGTCCAAAGTGACCCACAATAAGAGGTTCAGCCACAGCTCTTATCAATTGTGCAGCTTTGTATCCATCACTGTTATCATTGTGTTCCTCACCACATGCAGCCTTCCAACTTACTTCAAAAACCTCCAAGCTATTCAAAATGAATGAGCCTTCTTTTTCAATCTCTAATTGTAATTCAGATGAGGATGGATAGTATATAGGAACGTTGAATGAATCTATCCTATCCTCCTTTATGATTCCCTACACCACACACCAAAACAAATTCTTCTGTCACAAATTTCCAAGAAAATTGTACGTTTAAAACTCTGAGTGTGTGTAGTCAACAATGATTATAAATCTTATTCTACAAGGTGAGGTTGGCTATATGGATAGCAGGAACCATTGTGCTTTATCAATGATCAAATCTTTGGATATATTACAAGAAACTATGTACGTTGCGTACCTCCAAAACCATGTCATTGAGTGCCTCAACTAAAAGCTCCCAAGCGTAGAAACATGCACTGATCGATGGACCACTAGTGCCTCTTCCCAAGAGGGTAAGAACCATACGACCTCCTTCAACTAGTTCTCTAGCACGACATTTCAGGAACAAAGAAAAATCTCTTTGAAATTGGTGGTAGTAAGAATTACGAACATCCAAAGGGCTAGTGCTTGCCATGCAAATATTTCCCTTATTGTTTTCTAAACCTTTTGCAACCTATACGGGAATGAAATGATACAAATTAGAAAGAGGAGGAAGAAATTATGCCTAATATAAAAATAACTACTGAAAAGTATTTAGAAGAGAGTGACTAATTAATATTACATACTTGAGACATCCAATGAAGACTATAGGAGGAATGAACAAAATGCAGAGAATTAGTAGGAAGAATCCTTCCATAGAAAGAAGCTGGAAGGCCACTGATGTAGCATTTACCAATCCCACCAACAACTCGAGTGCTTAAGTTTTGTTTGAACAATTCAAGAGACTTAAAAATGTTGTTAAAGTCGTTGCTAGGAAGATCGCTCAAGAAGATGATATATTCTGGAGATTCATGGTTTAGCTCTCTACAAAGCATCTCCACTGTCTCAATGAGTTCACAAGTCATAAACAAAGTGTTTGGTCCAGAAGAGCAGCCCAAGTCTGCAATTGCTAGGCTTTTAGGGAGCTTTCCATTGTAGATGCTCCTTATTGCTTCATCTCTAATGGGCTTTGTTATGGACATCGCCGTTTTCTGTTCAAGTATATATTATCAGTTGTATAAGCATATGTGATAGTTATATATCTTATGATGAAGGTAAAGCTATCAAAATAGGCTAGCCCGGTCCTAAAGGGCTGGTCCTTCATGGGCCCAGGCTTAAAAGGGCTTGGCTTGAAAAACCCGGACCCGCATTTTATAAAATCATTATATTATTGAAGCGTGAGCTTTAGACATGCGACCTCAAGGCCAGCCCACGGGCTTTCATGTTTATTTATTAAATTTTCAATTTTAAATTTATTTTGAAATATATATAAATAAAATGATAAATCTCTTAAAATTTATAATCCAAATCATATATATTAATAAAATAAAGTGACTAACTATTGTCTAAACTTTAAAAACAAATACAAATCAAACTTCAAACACTAATAAATTATTGTCCCAAATAAAAAATAATAAAAACTAAATGATTTACCTCTTTTTTTTATGACAAAAAAAAATTATAGTTAAAAAACAAAGAAAATATCATAAGAATTTACCTGTGACTATGAAATTTTCTTTGTTATAATATTATTTTATTTAACATTCAATTTAAGAAAGTCTTGAAGACAAATTTAAGAAAAATAAGAAGGGTTGCATAACAGGAGTGTGAACTTTTGTTTCAATAAATAGAAACTAAGCGGGCCGGCCCTTAGCCTTACAGGCTAGCCCTTTTATTTTTAAGCACTAATGGGCTAACTCATTTAAGATAGAGTTCCTTTTGCATCCCATAAAATTAAAGCCCAGCCCTGCACTCGAGCCCGTTTTGACCGCTCTACCTATATGTATACACACACATACCTGTAACAAGGAATTGTTGGCATAACTTGCTTCTCCACTGCCTCCATTCATGTGCAACACTGAAGAAACATCCATTCTCAGACTTATGTTTATATGACTATATGTGATACTCGTAGAATCAAATATTTTGTAGTCAAAACACCAAAACGGGTGGATATATATATTGAAGGAGGGGTGATTGACAGTCCCATGTGAATGGATCTCCTGCTGCGGTAGGAGCATCACATACGATGCCATGTTGGCATCACGATCCTTTGCTTTTTAACGTTAAGTTACAAAAATTAACAAACGAAAAATAAATAAATAAATAAATATTTGTTTGTTTATTTATTTAGGCTTTAAAATGGCATCAAGAGCCTCCTAAAGTTGGGGTAGCAACTTTTAGATTGATGTGTGATCATACTATAATAGAAAACTCAAAATTCAAATACCTTCCGTCATCGTCATGTCCACGGCATCACAATTAATGAACACTTTTATGCACATGTTATTATTTTCCGTCTCATTTTCCCAAGAAAAGAAAGTGACTTTCACTTTCACTATTATAACTTAGAAGGTGAACAACGACATATACATTGTCAGAGGTGGAATTAGCATGACACCAGTGGGGGCAAGTTTTTGACAATATTTATTGTTCTGTTTTCATATATTTATCATAACTGATTTTTATAAATAATTTGAAAACTTCAAAATATTATAAAACAAAATATGTAAAATTATATAATATTTTTGAAAAATAAAAATGCACAATGTGAAACTATATAAAGATCATATATAATGAGAAATTATATACTCTTTTATTTGAATATATTAACAAATGGTTGGGCTGGAGATTTTGTTGATGTTGTTATAATTATATGTATGGGGAATTTTTTTACCATGTGGCATGTTATTAGGGCTTGTTTGAAATAGCGGTGAAAAAGTGGCTTTTGTTTTTATCTAACATTTGCAAACTCAAGTCATGATAGAAGTTGGATAACGAAATGCGATTTATATTTGAATTGGCGGTGAAAAAAAATGGTGTTTTGTTTTTAAATTAAAACTTATTTGGAAGATTAGCTGAAATGCAAGTTTAGATAAAAATTTAATAAAGAGGACATGAATCCTATTAAATAATATATATATATATATATCTTGAAAATTTTAAGAGAAAAATTATAATTATAATTATAATTATAAAAAATAAAAATAGTCGATTATTTTTAGGAAAAACTTGAAACTACTAAAATACTTAATTATATTGAATATAAAAATAATTGACATATTAGTAAAATTTTGAAAATACCTTGATGGATATATTTAATACACATATATATTTTGGCATAAAAATATATATTTTAAAGCATAGCAATATT
This sequence comes from Acacia pycnantha, assembly GCA_025563575.1. Classification (NCBI taxonomy): domain Eukaryota; kingdom Viridiplantae; phylum Streptophyta; class Magnoliopsida; order Fabales; family Fabaceae; genus Acacia; species Acacia pycnantha. The sequence goes on along the minus strand of JAMWYP010000050.1, from coordinate 164,992 downwards.
AATTTTTAACTAAATAATACTCCTATATATAACTGAAATTAAAATTCGTTTTTTTAATATCAAACATAATGCTTTTTGGATAAGATGGGACAAAAGGGAAGCGTTTGTGGGGCCCACAAAATATTTGACCCCACCTTGCTTAGGTCACTGTAAAAGCAATGGGTGTGTGGCTTTTGATAAAATGGCTATTTTATAGGTAAAAGTCAAATCAACAATACACTTTCTCAAACAAAGGAAAAAAAAATTACTGTGCTTTTGCCAAACTATCATACATTTAGGGCTTCAAAATGCCTTCTCAATCAAGCACTAATTGGTCGATAGTATATTACACTGTTAGGATCCCTCTTCCTTACTTTAGTCAGGATTGATTTGGTATTATGGGATAAGGACACTCCATGATGTGTTTGTTTCTTTAAAGAGGGGAGATGTATAGTCTAATCTTGATTAAGCTATATACCAAACTTTGGCTAGATATATCTTACTCCCTCCGGTCCTAATTATAGGAGCAATTTAACCGATTTTGGAGGGATGAAGGAGAAGAGTTAAATTAGTTAATTTTATTCATTTTCCTAAAATGCCCTTATATAAATTTAAAATGACATAAGTAAGAGTGAATTACAACCCCACCACATACTCTCCGACCAATTTTTCTTTTCACACGCTTTCTAATTGAAATAATGGTCTTCCTATATAAACATACATGTGTGTATATATGTATACATATAGATCTATTTACACACGCATACACACACACATATATATTTTTATATATGTGTGTGTGTGGGTGGGTGGGTGGGTGTGTGTGTGTTTGTGTGTGTGTACACACACATATATATATACACACAAACACAGATATACATATATATGTACACACATATATACATACATATATACACACACACATATATAAATGCTTCTAATAATAGTATAGATAGGGGTATTGTAGGAAAAAATTGACAAAAGTTAAAACTTGCTCTTATAATTAAGACCAAAACCAACTCCAAAATTTGCTCCTATAATTAGGACCGGAGGGAGTATGTTAGGATTGATTTGGTATTGTGGGATAAGGACACTTCTTGTGTTTGTTTCTTTAAAGAGGGGAGCTATATGGCCTAATCTTGATTAAGCTCTATACCAACCTTTGGGTAGATATATCTTATGTTAGGATTGATTTGGTATTGCGGGACAATGACACTTCCTGTGTTTGTTTCTTTAAAGAGGGGAGCTATATAGTCTAATCTTGATTAAGCTGATCTATACCTACCTTTGGCCAGATATTATTCTTATGTATGGATTACATTTGATAAATTCATTTACATAGATGAAATCCTATTAAACTATGGGGGTGTAAACGCCATCCCAAAAGTAACTTTTTCACATGAAAAGCATGGTGTAACAAGATTGCACCAATTATTTATGTAAAGGCATTGTGTTCTCTCATTTTGGCTTAACTGAATTATGTAGATAAAAAAGTTTGTTAAAATTAGTAAAAGACAATAATAAATATGTAATAAATGTAACTCATCTTCTAAAAACATGCTTAGTTATAAGGAAGGTGGGTAGGAAAGAGAATGAGTTAAAAAAAGTGATGAGAGAGAATGCGTGGAAAAAACTAAGGAGAAAGACATATAATTAATTGGGTACAAAATGGAAAAATGCATAATATGCAGAGACGGAGCCAAGAATTGTAATGAGAGGCGAAAATTATATAATAGAATATAGGTGTTCATGAATTTACATTTCAGCCCATAAAATTACAATATTTTCATTTTAGTTCCCTCCACAAAACTTCTAGTAGGGACTAATTAAAGTGAAAATATTGAAATTCTGTGAGACTGAAATGTAATTTCCTGAACATCTGGGTTCTATTCTGTAATTTTAAGGGCCACCTCTAGCCCCCTAGTTCCGCCTCTGATAATGAGGGAGTATTTAATAAGATTCATGTCTACCTAAAGTTGCTTTTCCAATAATACCAAACAAAGTTGCTTTTCTAAATAATAATCTAAAGAAGTTTCATTTTGAGAAAAATCACTTTGATCATTGCTAATCCACACATATATAAATCACATTATACAATCTCACTTTTATATTGTCTTAGTTTGCAAAAATCAAATTGAATAAAAAAACCATTTTTACCAACGCTAATCCAAACAATATATAGTATTGGTTTGTGGTTTGAGTCAGTAGGATAATTAAGTATTGGAGTTATAAAGGAGGCTGTAAGTGCATCATATGTGTTTAAGCATGCTGATTATCTTTTGTGATTTGCAATTGTGAAATGTGTTGCCAAATAGATCATGAAATTATTCAAGTGATCAAATTAATTAAATATGAGAGTTCTCAATTTTGTTACTACAGGTTCTACTAAAAAACAGGGGAAGGAACGCTAAAGTGAGCATTTAAGATGACTCTCTAGACTCTACATGTGCTCTTCATCGTGGTGCACATATCTTTTTGTTAGTTCAAAACTTGAGTGTCTCTTGCTACTTCCCATTGCAAATGGATCTCTCGAGTTAGCTAGTCCTTTACGCAGGGGAACGAACGCGAGAAGTGAGCATTTAAGACGACTCTCTAGATGTGCTCTTCATCGTGGTCCACATGTCATTTAATTTTTTATATTTCATATTGTCATATCTAACATTTTATCTTTTATTTTATCATATTGATTTTTATTAAAAGTCATTCTCTTTTCTATTGTTCCTTCATCTATATTTCAGGTTTCGATATGACAACATGAAATATAAAAAATGAAATTTTTATGGAAAAAAATAAGTAACGGTACATTATTCCAAACGTTCAACTGAAACATAACTACATAAACAGAAGAGGTCTTCAGCCGGATCCCTAAGCATGCTGCTTACTCCTCTCCTCGGTCCTCCCGACCCTGAAGCTATATTAAGAGCTGAGGTCCATTGCAATCGGACCTCAGGTAACGGTTAACCTCATATTTACATATACAGCATATGGACTACAGACAGTCAACATCAACAGTATAAGAGCACATAATACAAGCATCTCCCAAACAGCGTATCCTGGCGGCACATAGGCCCCCCCTGAAGCTTACCCTACAGCACCTAGCCCCTCCCTTGAAGTGTATCCTGGCGGCACATAGGCCCTTAGCAAACGTACCCTAGCAGCACCTAGGCCTTCTGAAACGTACCTTGGCGGCACCTAGGCCACTAACAAGCGTATCCCAATACCCAGCAACCATAACAACAGTACATAAACATACCATACACATAGCACATACACACATACCATAAATATCAGAGTTAGGGTTACTAGTACGCGAACGTACATACATACATACAATAAATGTAACACCCCAAATTTCATACTACAAATTGTGTCGGATGACATTTGGTTTTAGAAAAATTCAACAGAATTTGAGGTGCTACATCAGTGTACTGCGGAAACGGAGAGCAATGCACTAAAAATTGGACAATATATGAGTAATTGAAATAAAAATACCCAGACATATGACGATGCCGAGTGTATGCTGGTATATTAAAAATTTCCCGAAGGAATAATCATGTGATACAATATACAGAGCTTTGTACAATTACATTTCACAAAAAGTAACTACACAACCTAGACCAAGCCTTGACTAGACTTGGGGCAATGAACCTAACTCCGTTAACTGAACAGAATGGCCAGGTAAGTGTCTATCATGGGGGCCTCACCGAGTTCACGGCGACTGATTGATTGACCCACATAGACTAGCCTTGCCTACGGCACCAAACTATTCGAAATAACTTCATTAGACCCATGCCTGACAATAGGCTCTGATGATATTCTTCCGGCTCTTGCCTCGACCGGTGCATTACTACGACTCTGCCCCTTGGTTCACATCTATGGCTCCATCTACCGGTGCCTTCTCTGTTCCTGGTCCTTACCTGTACTATCATTCAAGACTGAGATCCAATGCACATTGGACCTCAGGTAACGGTTAACCTCATGCTTATGTATCAATATGTATAACAGATATTTCTAACATTTACAGCAATGATCAAGCCAGTACGTCGTATGATCATTTGATAACAACTACACTATCATGCAAAGTTATCCCTGGTCGCACATATCCAAGGCCACGATGTACGGTCGTGTCCTCGGCGCTAGGAAAACATAACGGCATTATCATGACTATAACCCGTGTGAAGCAGTATTTAGTGATCTAGATACGGTTCCTAGTCACGATGCATGTCCAGGACAGAGTTCTGTTCATGGTATCCACAACATATACAAGCATAACATATGCATTAGAATTTACAGTACGCGAACGTACCTTTCACCGCGTATTGGCCAACTTGCTTGACTTTTCGATCCGACTCCGCTTTCCCGGATATCCTATATGTTATCGTCGGATTAATTCCTTTTCCATACTTTATATGATATTGTAATAAATATCATATTTCCTAGAATAATATCCTAAAGGTATAATTTACATTTCTACCCTTGGTGGATTAATTATTCCATTTTTTCCCTTACATTTATTAAAAACGTCATTTCAACATTTCAGGGCAGATTTTCTAACAACTTTGAAAAATCATAATTAAATCTACAAAAATCGAAATGAGGATCCGTAAAATTCCTCGGAATCCTTAGGATGTCTAATTTTAAATAAAAATATCCATTTTTCCCAGATTCCCTGAGTCATTACCAGGTTTAAGGTTTCTAAACTCTGCCCAGAATTTCGCCTGGAAAAATGGCCTAACTTCAAGGATTTTTATCTCCTTATGTAGAACTCCAAATGATACATATTTTATATACTTGGAAATATCTACATGTCTAATTTACTCATGTAAATTATAATAATTTTTGAAGACCATTTGATTCATAAAATAATATTCTAAACGTCGGCTGCCATAACAGGATTCACAACCGAAAATTCTACAATTTTCACAATCTTGATCTATAACCTTCCAAAACTTATTCCCTCACAAGTGTTTACCTCATTAGGCATTTCTCAATGCAAGGAGGCCTAAAAAAAAGTAAAGGAATTTTCCTAACAACTCCCTAGATTAAAACTACCATTATGCTAAGAACTAAAAACTAAAACAAGAACTACAAAAACTAAAGACTAGAAACTAAAAGCTTGCTTACCTCTTGAAGCATAACTCCTTCATCCTTCTTGCTCCACACCTCCTTCTTGCTCCTCACCTCCAAAAAGAACTCACATCTCACTCCCTATCCCAAAGGATTAGAAGTGATTTGTGTTTTAGTGTGAGAAATTGTGAAGGGTGAAGCTCTCTATTTATAGAGAAAATATGAGGGCATAATTGTAACTTTCCAACTCCTTTTCTTTCAATATACACCATGGAATTTTTGAGCTTCAATTTCCTCTACAACCCTATGCATGCCGACCTCCCCTCCCCTTTTTCTCCAAATTGACATCATCAAAAGTGATGTCACCATTGTGCTTTATTGAACTTGTACCGATAGAGTTCCATGTTCGGTGTTCTAATCGCGTAATCTTCACAAATCTCAAAAATTCATCGACATAGCGTTGGAGGTCTATTCTTCCTCTTTAGAAATATCTGGATTAATAAAATTTACGATTCCATTCAGGGTATTTCGTAGCCTGCCGAATATTTTCGGATAAACGCCGTTGGTTACGGAAACGACTTCCGGAAACACCAACTTCGGGACTAAAATTCACTGATTCATAATATGTCCAGTTGTTCCCTACTAAATCCATGGTTTTCAAGGTAGGATTTAATTTCTATCGGTTCTCATTTATCCTACTTGCTTTTTCAACAAAAATCTCTTAAAATATCATGATATTGCATTCACACTACTTTATTCAATCATTTTCTCTCTCTTCCCTCTTCTCATTTTCGAAATGTTTGGACATCTTTTGACAAAAGATGTTGCTTTCCCTTCTCTTTATCTTTCCTCATCCACTTGCACTCTTTATCCCATGTGCATGAGTTTCTATTGGCTATTTGTAAATTTGACTTTTCAACAACTTCCTAGTTAAGTTTACTACTTCAACTCCTTTCTCCTTCCCTCTTTCTATTCGGCAGCCCCCTCCCCTTTAACACCCTTTTTATTGTGTTATTTAATTACTTTATGCTTTAATATATCTTCAATTAATTACCAAGAAAATTCTCCCATTGGTTTTCTCCATTTAACAAGGATTAACTTATGGTTGATTAGGTTTTAGGAATCATAAACAATTTATCTTCAATTGATTAACAATTATTCTCTTGCTAATCTTGACCCTCCATTAGTCATTAATGTCAAATTAGGGGTTGTATATAATTATCTTTGAATATCACCTTTATTCATGTCTAAACAATTAGCCCTTAATTATTTAATTAATCACTTACTAATTGTTGACAATTTTATTATTTGAGATTAATTATTATCTCACAACTATTTCACTGACATTGGTAATTTATGCACCACGCGTAATATTAAAAATCATGGGGCAACTTATGTTCCCCAAAATAATATTCTATTTTGCCTCATTATTTTCCAAGGAAATTATTTTCCAAGGAAAATAATCCCAAAAATTATCTAAATTAGAGACAACATACTTTCTAATTTTTAATAAATATTTTATTGCCTCTAAAGATTTTATCATAATTTTCTCAGGGTATTTTATGACCCATAAATGCATTTTAGGGATTTTCGGTCCCTTTATGCCTTTTAATTTCAATAGAAATCTCCATTAAATAAGATAATTATATCTCAAGGGTTGATACCACATATTCACCTATTTCCAATAGGTATTATTTACTAATTTATGATACTTATCATAATTAGGATTTTTAGGGTATTACAATAAACATACCACATATAATCATACCATACACATAGCACATATACACATACAATACACATAAGCGTTAGTGTTACAGTACGCGAACGTACATACATAGACATACAGCAAAGCTATCAGCTACCACATATAATACACATGTCACATATATGCATATGATAAACATCAGATTAGTGTTACAGTACGCAAACGTACCTTCGTTGACGGTAATTAGCACTTCTGACGGAAAACAGTACGTTTGATAGCGGTATGACAGCGGTACGTGATCACATATATCCTATAAGGATAATACCACTTTAATCAATGTCCAACATTATAACAGGCATTTTAGGTATAAATTACCATTTTGCCCCTAGTTTGACTAATCAGCGAAATTTCACCAGAACTTCGTTACTTTGACTCTAATCTTCCAAAATTTTTCCATAACTCTTCCTCCAACATTATTTTCGAAATTAATACCTTAATTACCCCTAAAACATGATATCTTATCATACTTGGAAGATTAGAGATCAAAACAACATCTACACTAAGAATTTCAAGAACTACCAAACTAAAACTATGAACCGAAGAACTTACCCTTGAAAAAACTTCACTACAACTTTCTCCAAAGCTCCTCCTTCTCTCTACTTTCTCTCTCTATTTTGAAATGTCTAAGGGAATGGTGTGAGAATTTCAAATGGAGGATGGTGCCTATTTATAGAAAAAACCTATGGATATCAACCCTTGGATCAACTTTTCATCAACGGTCGAGATGAAGATCTGGCTTCATTTGAATCACACAATTTCCCTTCTTTTCCTCCACAAATTTCGTCCCCTATGTCATCCTTTGTCACCAATATGATGTCATCCATGTGCTTTATGAGCTTCTACCGATAAAGTTCCCTGTTCGGTGTTCTAATCGCGTAATCTTGGAAAATCTCAAAAATCTGACAACATAGCCCTGTCTACTCTTCCTCTTTAGAAATGTCTGGGTTAACTAAATTTTTGATCCTATTCATAGCTTCTAAGCCAGTCTAGTATAACCCTTTTCGGTTACGGAAATAACTTCGGAGGTAACCTACTCCGAGCTAAAAAGTCACTTGTTTATAATAAGTCCTGAGCTTAGGAACCTAGTTCACGGTTTTCTAGATAGGATTTAATTGTAACATCCCGTTTTCCAAAAGCAGTATAAATTTTTTTCATCAGAGTAGAGCATCGGAGCAAGAGTGTAACTGATATGTATATATAAAGTGCCATAAGTCTGGCTGGCTATTTACAACAGCGGTACAGTAACCGAGTGTTTCAAAAGTGAACTACAACAACAAAAGGCTTCCGCCGGAACAACAACAAAAGTCTTCAGCCGGAACTTCTACGCGGGCTGCGTGTCTCTCTCCTCAGTCCTCGGTCCTCCGGAACCTGACGCTATGTTAAGGGCTGAGATCCAGCGCACCGGATCTCAGGTAACGGTTAACCTCATGTTTATGTATACACATACAAACAACAGACATCCACAATATCATCCGCACATACAATCACTCTATCACAACCTATGCATATGTATTGCCCCCAGCATGCAGACATATTGCCCCCAGCATACAGACAGATTGCCCCCAGCATACAGACACATTGTGTAACATCCCAATTTCAGAGCCAATTTTTTTTTTTTAAAAAAAAAAAATCAGAGTAGAGCATCGGAATAAAACATTGAGTAACTGATTATAACAATAACAGTGGCGTAATCGCCTGTTCATAAAGATTAATACATTATTTGTTCAAGTACTAGACGTCCTTGATCGGGTCTCCACGTGGTCTTCATCTTCATGTATGTTGTCTGATCTGCTTACTCTTATCCTCCGTCCTTGGTCTCTCTCTGGACCTTGATGTGATGCTATAGTAAGAGCTGAGATCCAATGCCCATCGGATCTCAGGTAACGGTTAACCTCATGCTTATATAACAATATATGATCAACAGATATTTCTAGAAATACAGCAATGATCCTTGATCATTTAATAACAACTACCCTACAAGCAAAGTTATGATCTGCCTGCACTATTCACCAGTGCCACGATGATCGGTCGTGTCCTCAGCGCTAGGAAAACATAACGGTATTATCAAAACCATAACCCGTGAAGCTGTAATAGTGATTATCTAAGTTTATTACCTTAGTCATCATGCATGACCCGAATGAGTCCCGCTCATGGCTTATGAAACTATCCGTATCAAATATAAGCGGACTATAAGCATCGAGTCAGTATTACAGTACGCCGCGAACGTACCTTTGTTTGATGGTACTTCGGTACTTTTGACGGAAATGGCACGTTTTACGGAAAACGGCGAAACGTCCAACAGTGGCACGTCGGACAGCGTAACGGCACCAAATCAGAGTTTCTGATATCCTATAAGAGTAATATCACTTTTATTAGTGATCTTACATTATAACTGGCATTTTAGGTAAAAATTACCATTTTGCCCCTATACCCCTATTTGGCGAAATTTTGCCAGCACTTCGTTACTCTTGCAAATTTTCTTCCCAAAATTTTTCCAGAACTTCAACCCAATGATAATTTTCAAAATTCTAGACTAAAACAGCCCTATCATATGATATCTAATCATACTTTGAAAAATAAAGGCTACTCTAACTATTGAAAGAACTACGAAAGCTTAAAGCTCGCTATTTTAACTTTCAACTTTCAGAGACTCAATCCCTACTATGTTTTTACCTCGTCGCATCTTTCAATGCAATGAGGCTTAAAAACAAGAATAGGAATCTCATCTCCTACTTCCTAGATTTAACTAACAGCTCTACTAAAACTACCGAAAGAACTAAAGACTAAGGACCGAAGGATTTACCCGTTGAAAACTTCTGCACAATTTTTTTCCAGAGCTTCTCTCTCTTCTTTCTCCCTCTAGATTTCGGCCAAATGAGCTCTTCAAAGTGGTGTGAAAATTTCAAGAGCATGGCATGCCTATTTATAGATTTTTCAAGGGATACAAATGGAATTTCAAAGTTGTTTTAAGCCATTGGATTCAACTTCTTCATCAAGGCAAGATCTTGGCCCTTGGATGCTCTTGGTCAACATAGAGAGCTGATGTGGCAGCCAAGGATTGGTCAAAAATTCATGACTTGGCTTGCTTTATGCCCTGGCTCTGCCGATTTCCCTGATCGGTACCCGATTCGCGTAATTTCGGAAAAACCTCAAAATTCTGGATTTACAACTTTGAAGACATATTCTTACTTAGTAGAAATTTCCAAATTAACCTAAATTTTGATTCCATATAGGGCTCCAACAGTCAGTCTGAAGTTCCTCGAAAAACGTGTCCGTACGGGTCCGGTTACGAAACTCGTTTTCGGAATCATCAACTTCTGGACAAAAATTCACTGATTCCAAATATGTCCAGATAACTTCAAACTCATTTCTAGATATTGAGTTAGAATTTATTTTCTTCAGATCCAAAAATATGCCTAACTGCATTTTTCCCTATTTTGTTTTATTAGGAAAATGCACAATCGGCTTCAGAATTAACTTCCGGAAGAGTCTAACGGAAGATAAAAACCCATTGATCAATATTTTACCTTGACTTTGGAAATACCATTCCTAGATCTCCAGATAGGATCCGTTTCCTAATTATTGAATTACTATTCACCAAATTAAATTATATTATATAATAATCAAACTTTTCAAAATATCATATTTATTTTTTTTTTCTTTTTTTCATTTTTTTTTCTTTTCTTGGGCATGAATTCGGCTGGCCCTTTTTATTATTTAATAAATATTTATTTTTTATTTAATTAATTATTTACTTATTTAAATTTTCTCAAAAATTCCACAAAAAACCCTAATTGGTCCATTCTTGTATTTAGGCTTAAAAATACCTAAACTCAACTATTTTTCCCCAAAATTTCCAATTAATTAACAAATATATTTTTACTAATTTTAAGCCAACAACCACCATTTTTTGGGTTTTACATAATTATCCATGAATTTCCTTTGCTTATGCTTAAGTAATTAGCCCAATATTACTCAATTACTTAATTATCACAATTTGATAATTTTCTTAATTAGAATACCCCTTGTCTCACAATTCTAGCTCTGATATTTTCATTTCCATGTCTTCTGCATTATTTTATAATTTACAAGGGTATTTTAGTCATTTTAATGCTTTTTGAGCATTCTTATTCAATTTCTCCAAGTTCATAATTTATTAAATTATCATAATTAGAGATAATATACTCTCATAATTCACTTGGTCATTTTACTGCCTGTTAGGATTTTTCATAATTTTCCTAAGTTAGTTATGTCCCGTAGGGCATTTCTGTCATTTTGGCACTTTGGCCCTTAAATTCTCTAATTTCCAAGAGATTTTCCTTTAGAAAATAAAATAATTATAACTTAATATTTGATATCTCATATTCACCTACTTTCTATAGGTTTAATTTTTACCAAATTATGATACAGGTTTTTAGGGTATTACACATTGCCCCCAGCATACAGACATATCCTCTAACCACTATATGCATTCAAACAGTATAACATCTATACTACACACATACCACATATATGCATACCATAAACATCAGAGTTAGTGTTATAGTACGCGAACGTACCTTCGTTGATGGATTACGGTATTTCTGTCGGAATACAGCACGACAGTAGGTCAGAACGTAGTCAGGGATATCCTATCAACATAACAACGCATTTTTTAAGGATCTATCATTACGACGGACATGTTAGTCATAAATGACCATTTTACCCCTAAACACCTAATCGGTGAAATTTCGCCAGCACTTCGTTACTTTGACTCTAATCTTCCAAAATTTTGCCATAACTCTTCCTCCAGCATTATTTTCAAAATTAATACCTTAAATACCCCTAAAACATGATATCTAATCATACTTGGAAGATTAAAGATCAAACTAGCATTTCTACTCTAACTACCGAAAGAACTACCGAAGCTTAAGACTAAGGATCGAAGAACTTACCCTTGCAGAACCTCCTCTTCCTTCTAGCTCTCACTTCTCCAGAGCTCCTCTCTCTAACTTCTCTCTAAGATTGCTCTTTGCAATGGTGTGAATTTTCAAGAAGTAAAGGAGGCTATTTATAGAGAATTCCAGGTTACTATTCACACTTTGTCAGACGAATTCTAGACCGTAGGATCGCACTTCTTTGAAATGGCACATCCTGGGCCCTTGGATCTCAAAACCAACCTCCCTCCCCCTTTTGTGCAGAATTTGCACCATTAATGGTGATGTGATGTTTTTACTTTATGGTCTTGTACCGATAAAGTTCCCCGTTCGGTGTCCTAATCGCGTAATCTTGTAAAATCTCAAAAATCCGGGAACATAGCCTTGAAGATCCTTTCTTCCTCTTTCAAAATATTTGGGTCAACCAAATTTTTGATCATATTCAGGGTGTCATCGGTTCCGCTGAAGATTTTCGGATAAACGCTTCGGTTACAGAAATCGCTTTCGGTAATGTCAACTTCTGGACAAAAATTCACTGATTCATAAAACGTTCAGTTGTTTACTACCTTAGCCCTGGATTCTAAGATATGATTTAATTTCTATAGATTTTCATTTATCTGATCTGCTTCCTCAACAGAATATTCCATATTCCATAGAATATCCCATAGTATATTCCTTAGAATATTCTTCACCAATTCTTATCCAAAAATTTCGGTCCTTTCTTTCTTTTCTTTCTTTTCTGTTTTTTATAATTTAATTAATTAATTAATATTATATTTTTTAATTATTTAATAATTTTTTTACATAATTTTTTTTACAAAATTTCCTATTGGTCCATACTTTGATTTAGGGTCAAAATTACTTAATCTCACCAATTTTTCTTCATATTTTCTAATTAATTAGAAAATATATTTTATGCTAATTTTAGCCGTAAACCACTAATTATAGGGTTTAACATAATTATCTTTGAATTTTATTTTGTTTAAGCCCAAATAATTAGCCAGTAATTATTTAATTAATTACCCACTAACTATTAATAATTTTCCTAATTAGAATAACTCATTTTCTCACAACTATTGAACTTACATTGTTATTTTATACTTTACAAAAAATATTAAAAATCATGGGGTCCATAATGATCCCGGAATACTTTTTAATTTTTCCCTCACTATTTTTCCAAGGAAATAAATCTCAGAAATTGTCTAAATTAGAGACAACATACTCTCTAATTTTTAATAATCATTTTATTGCCCCTAAGGATTTTTCATAATTTCCTTAAGTCATTTTATGCTCCACAAGGGCATTTTGGTCATTTCTGACTCATTATTAATTTTTCCTAATTTCCAAGAAATTTTCCTTTAGAAAATAAGATAAATTTAATATTCTTTTTGATATTTATCATAAATACGATTTTTAGGGTATTACATTAATTTCTATCGGTGGTCATTTATCCTTTTTACTTTTCACCTTTTAATATTATTTTAAGTGCAACTTGCACAAAAATATCATGATATTTACACCATTTTTTCTTCCTAATTTCCCTCCAAATTTTCGGCCAGCTTTTCCTTTTTTTTTTTTAATTATTTTATATTATTCCAATTATCTTATATTATTTTCACAAAATTCCCTTATTGGTCCATATCAATTAACATGGATTTAGGCTTTAAAAATTACTAGAATAATTTTAAACCTTAGATCTTGCTTTAGTAGATTACATCTTAACCCTTGACCATTATTTAATTTTTCTAATTTGATTTACAAGTTTGATTAGTGCCCTAATCACATTATTATCAACTTTCTAGGATTAGGGATTTTCATGTACTTAATCTCACTAATTTTTCTTAATCTTTTTCAATTAATTAGCAAGTGTACTTTATGCTAATTTTAGCCATTAACATTTAATTAAAGGGTTTTTCACAATTTAACTTGGATATTCCCTTAATTAAGCTTAGATAATTAGCCATTAATTATCTATTTAATCCTTTACCAATTGTTGATAATTTTCTTATTTAGGATTAACCATTATCCCACAACTATTGGACTGACATTGGTATTTTATGTCCCATGTAAAAAATCATGGGGTCATTTTGGTCCTCAAAATACTTTTCGATTTTTGCCTCATTATTTTCCAAGGAAAATAATCCCAAAAATTCCCTTAATTGGAGACAACATACTCTCTAATTTTTAACAAATATCTTTTTACCATTTAGGATTTATCATAATATTTTCAAGACATTTTATGGCCCACAAACTCACTTAGGGATTTTGACCCTTTATTTCCTCTAATTTCATTAGAAATTTCCCTAAAATAGAATAAGTATTCTACAAGGTTTTGACACCACATATTCACCTATTTCCAATAGGTTTTATTTACTAAACTATGATGCTCATCATAGGTCAGATTTTAGGGTATTACACAAGTTGGCGAAGCAAATGTGTAATATCCTGAATTTTGGGCATTGAGACTTGAGAATAAGCTTAAGTTAGGCAGACTACTAAACCCAATTCAGGAGGTGTGACATTCACGAATAAAGACATATCTTCGGCCGAGAGACAAAAAGGGGCACAGAAAAAAATAATAATTATTTTTAAAAAATTAGGCACTTATGGCGTCCCAAATTTAAATTTGGGAAGTTGTAAGTGGGACTTGCGGAGTGAGTCCCAAATTTAAATTTGGGACGCCGTAACTTTTTTTGGGATACCATATCGCTCCCTCTTACTGCGTCCCCTCGAAAGACGTCCCTAATAAAGGGGACGTAAATTGGGTCAAATTTGGGACGTTAATAACATTTTTTGTAGTAGTGTGATAAAGCTATTTTTTAATCTGATTGTCTTTCTTTGATCTCCTGTGTTGATGCTAAATCCTCCAACTTAAATGAATGGAGAAGTAGGAGCATTATTCAAGATATTATTTGTTTCTTTTCTGACAGGGTTGGGTTCTCTCTATCTTTTTCCCTAGAAGGGGTAATAGAGTTGTTGATCTTCTTACAGCAAATGCTTTTAAGGAGGTGTGCCCGATTGGGTGGGTTGTTCAACCAACACTTTCTTTATCCTTCGTTCTTTAAGGAGGCAAATATTGTTTTGGATGATGATCCTCTTTCCTGTTCTGGTTTGGAAGGGTTGTAACTTGTTATGTTTTTAGACTTTTCCTCACCTGTTATCTGTTGTTTCATTAGGTGTATTCCTGTTGGTGTTTCCTTCCTTCTGTTGTTGTGTTACTTATCCTTCGTTCCCTGTATTTCGTTTCCTCTTGTAATGTTGGTTTTTTAGTAATATATGCAGTTCCCTTCGAGAAAAAGAAAAAGAAAAAAGAGAAGCATTAAATAAGTCCTGTGCGTGTCTGGCCCCACCTGCCCGTTTCTGTGTCTAGTGTGTGGTTTTGCTATATTCTCATATTTACTCCCTCCAGTGCTACCTTCTACATTCTTATTATAAATGAGCGGTCCTATATATTGAAAGAGGTTATGCCGGAATTAGAAGTGGAAATAGAACGGAGTTAATCTTTATTAATTTAAATGAGTTTAGAATCTGAAATCACCAAAATGTCCTTCCAAGAAACTCATTCTCTCCCACCAAAATGCATCACCAGCCGCCATGATCAAAACAACCACCACCAGAAGCAATTGGAACCATAAACGATAAAGCCATCAAAACCATGAAACCAAGTAGCTAGTAGTTGAAATTACAGAAATCATGAGAAAGTACACACCGATATATTTCAGAATTTTCATGGTTTTACCCACTTAATTCTAAACTTTTAGCACTCTAGTTTTATTTTGTTGTGCCAAAGTATGAAGAGGGGGTAATTTGGGAATTGTCGTGCTTTTTTGCATACTTTGAATGGATTTAATTAATCATTTTTATTCCCTTGATTATTTGTTCTCACTTGGCTTTTTATCATTTTGTAGGTGACCTACATATCAAAACTGAAATCCTGATAATTAATAAGAATCGACAACAAATTACCATGATGAGTTCCCAAGCTAAGCTAACCAGAAAGTAGAAACGGTAAGTAAAAACTAGAAATCAGAAATCACAATCAACAAAACCCTTGAAATCAAAAAATGAAAACTGAAACAAGAGTTCAGGAGGTGTCAAGTGGTCCTACACTAGAAATCCCTTAACTTGTAGAATAAAGAGTTTTGTTACTTTATAAGCCTACATATTGGATGTTAGAATGATAATATGATGCGCATATGTCAAATAAATTGTAAAGAAAGTTCGATAAGTATATGATTATTTTGTTATTGATTCAAGATATTGAATTGATATTTGGTATTTGGATGGTTTAATGATAATTTAAATTATGTCAATTTTTTATTCCCCACTACTTTGGGCCCCTGGTTGACTCTAGGTTGACCCGTTGGCCTCAAATGATTAGAGGTTACTCTCTAATCATTTTTTTTAATTTCTTCTCTCCCTCTGTTATATAATTATTGTTGAGAGAATATCAATATAGTTAACTTGGAAAAATTGATAAACATGAGAAATAATAGAAATTTGGAATACATAATTTATGGTTTTTATTTGGTTTATTTTGTTAGCCATGCCTCGAATGTATGTAACATCCAATTTTCCAAAAGCAGTATAAATTTTTTTTTCATCAGAGTAGAGCATCGGAACAAGAGTGTAACTGATATATATATATTCAAAATGCCTACTGGCTAGTTACAGAAGCGGTATAGTAACCGAGAGTTTTCAAAAAGTAAAGTACAACATCGGAAAGTCTTCACCGGAACCTTGAACCTACCGCTTTCCTCTCTCCTCGGTCCTGGTCCTCCGAACCTGACGCTATGTTAAGGGCTGAGATCTAGCGCACCGGATCTCAGGTAACGGTTAACCTCATGTTTATATACACATATAGGGATAACAGGTACTCACAAAATCAACAGCACAACCAACCAAACTATCACAACCAATGCATATGTATTGCTCCCAAGGGGTCTATTTATAGGCAAAATGTAAGGGTATTTTGAAATACTCTAAAACTTCACAACTGTAAGGGGTCTATTTATAGGCAAAATGAAGAGATGGTGTGAAGAACCCCAGAGCTTCTCTCTCTAAAACTTCTCTCTAATTTGAAATACTCAAGAGGAGATGGTGTGAAGAATGAAGAGAACCAAGGGGTCTATTTATAGGCAAAATGTAAGGGTATTTTGGTAACTTCACAACTTCTCTTATTTGATTCTAGCCTTAGGATTTAAAGTACTTTTGAAAACTAAATCTCCACCATGGAAGCATATGTGCCGACCTCCCATGCTCCAAATTGAACAAGATGAGGTCATTCTATATGCTTTTTCACAATTATCACCTTTTACTTTATCTATCCACTTGCATGCTACACAAATCAACACTTTTTCTCTCTCTTCCCTCTTCAACTTTCGAAATGCATGACCTCTCTTTTGGCAAAAAGATGTTGCTCCCCCACTTGCACATATCCCATGTGCATGAGTTCTTATTGGTTGTTGCAACTTTTGACATTTTCAACTCTTATACACACATACACTCCATACGTTTTTCCCCCTCCCCAATTGGACTTTTCATCCTTGCTTTAGTGACCTCATCCTATTACCTTTAAGTCTTCATAATTTATTGCTCCCATGTGCTTTCCTTACAATATGTTAATTAAACAACTCCACACCTCTTCTACAATTTTTGCAAAACCGAATAGAGCTCCCTCTTGCTTAAATATCTCCTATCTTATGTGTTTTCATTGGTTGATGCCTTTGTTGACTTTTCAAACCTTCTTAGTTAAGTTTACTACCTTATTTCATTTATTCATTTACTCTTCTTCTTTCCTCCTATTTCGGCTGCCCTCCTTATACTCTTCAAACATCTTTTTTATTCATTTACTTTATGCCTTAATTATATTAATTAATAATTAGTCCATTGGCTAATTATTTCCTTAAGTATTCATGTAATTTACCTTATTCATTTCTTATACAATTAGCCAATAATTACTTATTTAATCCCTTACTAATTGTTGTCAATTTTCTTAAGTAGTATTAATCATTATCTCACACACTTTTTACTGACATTGGTATTTTATGTTCCACATAAAATATTAAAAACTATGGGGTCAACTATGGCCCCACAATACTTTTTGATTTTTCCCTCACTATTTTCTAAGGAAATAAATCCCAAAAATTGTCTAAATTAGAGATAACATACTCTCTAATTTTTAATAATTATTTTATTGCCTCTAAGGATTTTTCATAATTTCCTGAAGTCATTTTATGCTCCACAAGGGCATTTTCGTAATTTTGGCACTCTAATTTTCAAGAGACCTTTCCCTACAGATTTGACACCACATATTCACCTATTTCTAATAGGTATTATTTATTAAAATATAATATTTCAGATAAATAATTATCCGGGTATTACAATGTACAATGTTATTTGTCGTATATTTAATAAAGTTGCGAGAAGAATAACAAATAATTTATTCATAAAATTATAAAGATACAACATCACTTAAACACGGAATTACTCAAATCGAACATACACAATATCGGAAAAAGAACAGGAAGACTGACAATAATTTATTTATTACACTCAAGGATCCCCAATTATGTATGTGGTAGAAACATGTATCTTCTGGTTGCTTCAAGTTGTTTTGGTCAAAGATACAACAAGATTGAGGAACACGGTTTTTTCTTTAGACATACGATCAGCTACTATATGTTGGTACCGATGAAAAACGTCGTCAATTATAGCTTCTCCAAAGTGACACACAAGAAGAGGTTCAGTCGCAGCTCTTATCATTTGTGCAACTTTGTATCCATTACTATTATCATTGTGTTCCTCACCACATGCAGCTTTCCAACTTACTTCAAATACCTCCAAGTGATTCAAAGTGAATGAGCCTTCTTTTTCAATCTCTAATTGCAATTCAGATGAGGATGGATAGTATACAGGAACGTTGAATGAATCTATCTGATCCTCCTTTATGGCTCCCTACACCACACACCAAAACAAATTCTTCTGTAACAAATTTCCAAGAAAATTGTATGTTTAAAACTCTAAGTGTGTGTAGTCAACAATGACTATAAGTCTTATTCTACTAGGTGGGGTTAGCTATATGGATAGCAGTAGGGAACTGTTGTGCTTTGTCAATGATTAAATCTTTGGATATATTACAAGAAACTATGTACATTACGTACCTCCAAAACCATGTCATTAAGTGCCTCAACTAAAAGCTCCCAAACGTTGTAAGATTCATTGCTCGATGGGCCACTAGTGCTTCTTCCAATGAAGGAAAGAACCATACGACCTCCTTCAACTAGTTCTCTAGCACGACATTTCAGAAACAATGAAAAATCTCTTTGAAATTGGTGGTTGTAAGAATTACGAACGTCTAAAGGGCTTGTGCTTGCCATGCAAATATTGCCCTTGTTGTTTGCTAGACCTTTCGGAACCTATATAGGAATAAAATGATACAAATTAGAAAGAGGAGGAAGAAGTTATGCCTAATATAAAAATAATTACTGAAAAGTATTTAAAAGAAAGTAACTAATTAATATTACATACTTGAGACATCCAATGAAGACTATAGGAGGAATGAACAAAATGCAGAGAACTAGTAGGAAGAATCCTTTCATAGAAAGAAGCTGGAAGGCCACTGATGTAGCATTTACCAATCCCACCAACAACTCGAGTGCTTAAGTTTTGTTTGAAGCATTCAAGAGACTTGAAAATGTTGTTGAAGTCGTTGCAAGGAAGATCGTTCAAGAAGATGATATATTCTGGAGATTCATGGTTTAGCTCTCTAAAAAGCATCTCCACAGTCTCAATAAGTTCACAAGTCATAAACAAAGTGTTTGGTCCAGAAGAGCAACCCAAGTCTGCAATTGCTAGGCTTTTAGGGAGTTGTTCGTTGTAGATACTCCTTATTGCTTCATCTCTAATGGGCTTTGTTATGGACATCACCTTTTGCTGTTCAAATATATATTATCAGTAAGTATATGTGATAGTTATATATTTTATTATAAAGATAAAGCTATTAAAACAAACTATCACAGTCCTAAAAGGCTAATCCTTAATGGGCCCAGGCTTAAAATGGTCTGGCTTAAAAAGCCTGAGCCCGCATTTTATAAAAATTATTATATTTTTGAAGTCTGATCTTTATACATGCAGACTCAAGGCCGGCCCACGGGCTTTGATGTATTTTTATTTAATTTTCAATTTTTTAATTATTTTGAAATATCTAAAAATAAAATGATAAATCTCTTAAAATTTATAATTCAAATCATATATATTAATAAAATAAAGTGACTAACTATTGTCTAAGCTTTAAAAACAAATACAAATCAAACTTCAAACACTAATAAACTGTTGTCCCAACACAAATATAAGAAAAACTAAATAATATACCTCCTTTTTTATGACATAAAAAAAATTTAATAGCTAAAAAGACGAAAAAATATTAGAGTTATTGTGTATAAAAAACTTACCTGTGTCTATGAAATTTTCTTTGTTATAATATTATTTAATTTAACATTCAATTTCAGAAATCATTGAAAGAAATTTAAGAAAAGTAAGATGTTTTGTGTAACAGGAGTGAGAACTATTATTTCAATAAATAAAATATAGGAAGGCCGGCCCTTGGCCCTAACAGGCTAGCCCTTTTATCTTTGAGCACTAATGGGCTAACCCAATAAGACAGAGTTCCTTTTGCATCCCATAAAATCCAAGCCTAGCCCTTCACTTAGATGAGTTTGACCGTTTTGACAGCTCTACCTATATGTATATATATACACACATACCTGTAACAAGGAATTGTTGGCATAACTTGCTTCTCCACTGCCTCCATTCATGTGCAACACTGAAGCCACATCCATTCTCAGACTTATGTTTATATGACTATTAACTATATATGATACTCACCCGTAGAATCAAATATTTTGTAGTCACAACACCAAAAGGTGTGGAGATATATATATTGGGGGAGTGGTGATTGAAAGTCTCAAAAATGAGTGGCTCTTATTAGCTGGCTGCTTCCCATTGTGAATGGATCTCCTTCTGCGGTAGGAGCATCACATATGAGGCAATGTTGGCCCCCACGATCCTTTGTTTCTAGGTCTCATGTCCATATTTCCTGATATAAACCTTTAATGTTAAGTTACAAAAACAAAAAAGATTGCACGTCTTTCTCCATTTTTAAGGCTTATCTTATTTATAATAATTAAGAATTAACTAAAAATGAAAAAAAAAATTATATATATAGTTTATTGGATAAAAGGTTATGTAGGTGTATTATTATTATTATTTTTTTTTTTGAGTCACCAAATGTATCCCCAAGCCACTTTGGGCTTCAGCCATAATATCCTGAAGTTAAGCCTATATTAAGAAGATGATTAAGTCCAGTTCAAGAAATATAATATTAAATTTTGGATATATTATTTGGGATTAATATTCTATTCATAAATTGGGGCTATGATTTTTGCAAAAAAGATCATGTGAATTTTTCTTTAATAAATATGTTTGAAGAAATAAAAATGTCAATAATGGATATTATTTGCTTAAGTTGGAAATCACTTGTTCATTTTGGCTAACAAGTGGAATTTTAAATATCACATGACTATATTGAGATTATTTTAAAATGTAATATGGATACCCTATGATCAATTATTTTCGAACAAATGGAGGAAGAAAGAGGAATAATAGGGATATCAAATTCTGGGTTAATAAATAATTAAATTAATTTGATAATGGGCAAGTGATTAAAGTGATAAGAGACAACTTTGGGACCCTTTTCTATGATCAATTTTCGACTAGCAAGAGATAATGAGAGGAATGGGAAACTAATGTCATGTGAACATGTGTAAATTAAAGAAAATTAAGGATAAAGTTTCTTGTGTGGCTAGAGTTATTCCAAGTAGCTAAAGGGAAGATCAAGATAATTTGGCACATGGTAGGAGAAATTTTTGAATTTTGGGGATGACAACAAAGCAAGGAGAAAGGAGGTAAAAATGATGACTTCACCCTCCCATCAACCATGAAATTTTTCGATCATGTGAGGCGGGACAAGTACATGAAGATTTCAAGCCACAAGAGGAGGACAAGTACATGAAGATTTCAAGTCACAAGAAGACGACATGTAAACCAATAGATAACCACATGATAAAAGGTGAATTTGAGGAGTAAAAAGAGGCCATGTTTCGGCCAAGCAAGAAGGGAAGAAGGGAGTATGAAACAAGCTACAATAATACACACAAGCAAGGGTTAAATTAGGGCAATTACCAAGAAGGACCTTGAGGTAATTTTCCATCAATTGGAAACCATATTTTTACCCCTTTTTTCTTTAAAAATTTCGACCAAGAGGAGGGGCCAAGGGAGAGCATCAAAGAGCTTAACAAAGTTGAAGCTAGAAAGAAGGAACGAAGAAGAGGAGGAAAACTCAAGGAAACCAAGGTGAGTTGGTCACCAGTGTTCTTCATCTCCTCAAAACTTCTTCTTAGCTTCTCAAAGCTCTTGTTTATAGTATTTTAAGGGTGTATGCCGAAACCCTAGAGAGCCAAGGGGGAAAAGAAAGTGACAAGGAAACCTAGTGACATCTTTTATCTTCTTGTTTTGAAATTATTGTATATGGAATCACTTTCTTTTTTGTCTCCTTGTAGATTTGAAGATCTTAAATTTGAAAGGAGATCTTCCCAAAGATTTATAATATGGATTAAAAAGGTGTATTAAGATTAAAAGTGAAGTTAGAAGCCATTGGAAGCATAAAATCATAAAGATGGAAATTTGGAGATTTTGTGGTGCAACTTCAAACATAACCAATACACAAGGAAATAATGAGATTTTGTCCATTTTAAGGTTTCCAAAGTGTTTAAAATGAAAAGTTATGTCAGATTAAGGTTAAAAGGGAATTTTGGAAGCATTAGGGCTAAATCTCAAAGAATATCAAAATCTGTCAAAGAAAGTTCCAGCGTGGCTGATGATTTGTGACGAATTTTTTTTTAAGCCAATGGTGTTCAATGGCTATGAAATTCTACAATATTGAAGAAAACATATCACGCTTTGATGTGATAGGTAATTTGTAATTTTTGGAATTTTATACAAAAATATATGAATTTTTGAAGTTTGCATATGATTCTAGAAAGTAAATCTGGGTAGAAAGGGAAGTTAATTAAAACTGGACAAGTGGGCATGTATTTGGCTATCTAAAGTATTTTTGTATCAAAATAGACTTATCAAGGGTTCCATATCCTTTAGAATCATCTAAATTGGATATTTGTACAATTAGTTATGAATTTCTAAAGTTTGATGAGAAATATGGAATTTTTGGAAAGAAATCCGAAAATGAAAGACTTGAAGGGCAAGAATAACTATTTGGTGCTTTTGCAATTAATAAATGACTTTTTAGTCAAAAGTTGGACCAAATGATATTTAATTCAAATATTACTTGAATTATGGAGAATTTCCATAAATGATGAATATTTATAATTATAGGGAATATAATGTCACCACCGAAAGCTTTAAGGAGTCAGAAATTAATTGTCAAATTAAAAATCCACCAGGTAGTAATACTAATCTCACACAATGTATATTTGTGTATACGAGTCATGGACACGCGTTTATTAGCATAATTGTGATACGAGTCATGGACACGCGTTTATTAGCATTCAGTTTTTATGATTGTTTTTTCAGTGCTGTGGATTTGGAACTTGTTGCGTGCTCTGCAGTCATCGTTATGTGCATATATGACTGCATGTTTCAGGATTTGCTGTGCGCTACATTTTATAGTCAACGCTGTGTGCATTATATGGTTGCATGTGAAATATAGTGAATGTCATATCATTCATTTTCATGATTAATATGCTTGAGATTAATATGTTACTCTGGGATCCTTTGGGATTGCAGTCCTTGTTGCGACCTATAAATTGCATAGCATATTGAACATAGCTTTCAGGACAAAGCGGTGTGTAACATCCCATTTTAAAAGCGGAATTTTTTTTTTTAATATTCAGAGTAGAGCAATGGAGCGAAAGAGTAATTGATTCATAGTCAAAACATCAACCATTGTGCAACATTGTAATGATTACAGTAATCCTAAGATTCAGAAATAAGATAACGAAAGAAACGAAGCGATAAAGTAAAGATAGGCTTTGATTGCACGCCTACTCCGGATGCTTGCCCCGATCTCGAACGTGGTCCTCCCGACCACTGAAGCTACGAGTGAGATTCAATTCACCATATTGAATCTCGGAGTAACAATTAACCTCATGCCCAAACAATACAGTATATAGACAACAAATATTCTAGAGCTAATACAACAGTATATCATCACAAAAGCACACAGCAAATGCATGATCATTATGCCGACAAAACATAAGCAACAAGCAATATGTAAGCCCCACAATGTAAAACAATAACAGCCTGCACTATTCACCGGTGCCACGATGTACACGTGTCCTCGGCGCTAGGAAAACATAACGGTGTTATCAAAACCATAACCCATGAAAAGGTGTGTATAACGGTCTACGAACTATCTATCATATGTATATGCATTTAAGGAACACAAGATTAGTGTTACAGTACGCGTCCGTACCTTCGTTGACGTACGTAGATGTTTCTGGCGGAAACTTGTACTTTCTGACGGAAAACAACGGTTTGTCCGACAGTGGCACGTTGGACAGCGTAACGGCAGCAAACTAGGATTTCTGACGTCCTATAAGATTAATATCACTTCCATTAGTGATTTGACACAATAACAGGCATTTTAGGTAAAAATTACCATTTTGCCCTTTTATCCCTAATTGGCGAAATTTCGCCAGCACTTCATTACTCTGACAAATTTTCTTCCCAAAATTTTGCCAGAACTTCGACGCTATTTTGATTTTTGAAAATAAAGACTAAAATAGCCCTCCCATATGACATCTAATCATACTCGAAAAATTAAAGGCTATTCTAGCATTACAACCCTACTTTTGAAAGAACTACGAAGACTTCAACTTTCGGGGACTTAATCCCTACTATGTTTTTACCTCTTCGAGGCATATTTTTCAATGCAATGAGGCCTAAAATCAATAGTAGGAATCTCACTCCTACTTGCTAAATCTATCTAACAATTCTATTAACTACTTGAACTAAAAACTATAACTTAAAAGCTAAAGATGAAAGACTTACCGTTGAAGACTTCGAGAACTTCCCCAGAGCTTCTCTCTCTTGTTTCTCCCTCTAGATTTCGGCTAGAAGAAGTGAAAATGGTGTGAAAATGAAGAGAAGGGGGGGGGTATTTATAGACAAATGTGCAGGATTTCGGCCGTCGGATCAACTTTGTGAGAATCGATCTGGACCGTCCAAAGTAACTTTTTCAAAAAACCCTTTTTTCCTTCTTCCCTTTCACACTTGGCCGAAATCCATGCTCCAAAATAAAGGGTTTGGCCAATGGGAGGTGGCCACGTGTCACCTTCCAGAAGCTTTCGGATGAATTTCTCCGATCGGTACCCGATTTGCGTAATTTCAGAAAAATCTCAAAATTCTGAATCCATATCTCTGAAGATCTTCTCTTCCTCATCAACAATATCTAATTTAACTTAGATTTTGATTTCAGACAGGGTTCCAACCGTCCTTGAAGTTTCTCGAAAACGTGTACGAACGCGCTGGTTTGAACGCATTTTCGAATCATCAACTTCTTGAAAAATTCACGATTCCAATATGTCCAGATAAATTCAAACTCATTCCTAGATATTGAGTTAGAATTTATTTTCTTCAGATCCAAAATGTGCCTATCTCGCATTTTTCCCTATTTCATCTTATTAGGAAAATGCACAAACGGACTCGGAATTAACTTAGGAAGAGGTCACTTAAAGGTAAAAACTCACCGATCAATATTTTACATTGACTTTGGAATTCCTATTCCTAGATCTCTAGATAGGATCCGTTTCCTAATTTTTAAATTACTATTCATGACATTCAATTATATTATAAAATAATAAAACATGTGCTTAATTGAAATATATAATATGATATTAATTCTTCATTCTTATCTTCATTTTTCTTGGGCAATTCGGCTGCCCCTCTTTTAATTTTGATAAATATTTATTTTTTATTTAATTAATTATTTAATGATTTATTTATTTAATTTTTCCAAAAATTCCACCAAAAATCCCTAATTGGTCCATTCTTGTATTTAGGCTTAAAAATATCTAAACTCAACTATTTTTCACAAAAATTTCCAATTAATTAGTAAATATATTTTTACTAATATTCCACTAATTTCTACTAATTTTTTAGCTTCCCATAATTATTACTGAATTTCCTTTGCTTATGCTTAAGGAATTAGCCATTAATTACTTAATTACTCTTTTAAACATAGTTGGTAATTTTCTTAATTAGAATGTCTCATCTCCTCATAGATTTTATACTGACATCTCTGTTTCCATGTCCTCTGCAATATTATATAATTTACAAGGGTATTTTGGTCATTTTAATATTTTTTGAGCATCTTTTCCCATTTTTTCCAAGTTTGTAATTTATTAAATTACCGTAATTAGAGATAATATACTCTTTTAACTCAATTGATCATTTTACTGCCTTTCAGGATTTTCCATAAATTTTCTAAGTTAATTACCCTTTGCAGGGGAATTTTGGTCATTTTGGCACTTTGGCCCATAAACTCCCTAATTTCATGCAGAAATTCTACTTAGAAAATAGGCTATGATCACACAAGTTTAGAGATCAAAACTTTGCTTATCAGAATATCCAATTTATTTATAATATTCCAGATAATAAAAATCCAGGTATTACACGGTGGATATCAACAAAATGAAAGTGTCGGACCGGTTCCAGATTGTTCGAGAGATATTTGTGAAAAAATTAATGTAATTATGTTTAAAATTTATAACCAATATTTGTAATATATTATCAGTATTGTAATACCCTAAAATTTGATTTAGGGAAAAGATCATAAATAAGTAAATAATACATATTTAAAAGGTGAATATGTGGTCTCAAGCTTTTTATGATAATTAGTTTATTTTCCCAAGGAAGATACTGTGAGAAGTAAAAGGGAAAATCCCTTGGAAAATTAGAGAAATTAAGGGCCAAGGTGCCCAAAATGACGAAAATGCCCCTAAGGGACATAAATGACTTAGGAAAATTATGAAAAATCCTAAAAGTCAGATAAATTACAAACTTGGAGAAATTGTATAAGAATATTCAAAAAGTAATAAAAAGACCAAAATACCCTTGCAAATTATAGAATAAGGTAAGAGGCATGAAAATGCTAATGATAATAAAGTAATTAAGTAATATTGGGCTAATTACTTAAGCATAAGCAAATGAAATTCAGTAATGATTATGGGAAGCTCAAAAATTGGTGGAAATTAGTTGAATATTAGTAAAAATGTATTTACTAATTAATTGGAAATTTTGGAGAAAAATAGATGAGTTTAGGTATTTTAAGCCTAAAAACAAGTATGGACCAATAGGAAATTTTGTAAAAATTATATAAAAATAATTATTAAATAATTATTTTATATAATATTAATTAATTATTAATTAAATAAAAACGAAAATTAAATAAAAAAGGACCAGAATTTTGGGCCAAAGAAAAAGAAAAAGAAAATAGAAATGAAATAGGAAGCAAGTTGGCAACTTGCATAATATTTTAATATTATAATTAATTAAAGCAAAATTTGTGAATAGTAATTTTAAAATTAGGAAACGGATCCTATCTAGAGATCTAGGAATAGGAATCCCAAGGTCAAGGTAAATTATTGATCGGTGAGTTTTTACCTTTAAGTGACCTCTTAGGAAGTTAATTAGAAGCCGTTTGTGCATTTTCCTAATAAAACAAAATAGGGAAAAATGCATATAGGCATATTTTTGAAATAAAGAAAATAAATTCTAACTCAACATTTAGAAATGGGTTCGAATTTATTTAGACATATTGGAATCGGTGAATTATTTCCAAGAGATTGGTAGTCCCGAAACAATTAGACACAGGACGCGTTCGGACACGTTTTCGAGAAAACTTCAACCGGACAGTTGGAGGCCTATATGGAATCGAAATTTAGGTTAACTTGGACATTTCTACTAAGTGAGAACATGTCTTGAGTTGTAAATCCAGAATTTTGTGAATTCTCCGAAATCACGCGAATCGGGTACCGATCGGGAAAACGGTTATACTAGGGCATAAAGTGAGCTAAGTCACCACTTTTGGACCAATGAGGGGCTGCCACACAGCCCAAAGATGTCGACCAAGAGTGTGTGAGGAGGAGTTTTGGCTTCTTGAACAAGTTGCAAATAATGGGTTATTACAACTTGGAATTCCAAACAAAACCTTATATTTTGCCAAACATGTCCCTTGTTTTTCCCTATAAATAGATGCCTTGCTCTTGAGAAATCTTCACACCATTTTCCAAGCCCTTTGGCCGAAAATTAGAGAGAGGAAGAAGTAGAGAGAGAAGCTCGGGGAGGTTACTGCAGAAGTCTTCAACGGGTAAGACTTTCGGTCTTTAGTTTTTAGTTTTTAGTTCATTAGTTAGTAAGGCTAGAGTAGTCTTTATTTTTATGTTTTGATATTAGATGGGAGGGCTATTTTAGTCTTTATTTTCGAAAATCATGATGGTGTCGAAGTTCTGGCGAAATTTTGGGAAGAAAATAGCCTATGTAGCGGAGCGTTGGCGAAATTCCGCCAATTAGGGGTCGAGGTAAAATGGTCATTTTGACTAAAAATGTCCGTCGTAATGATAGATCCTTAACAAATGCGTTGTTATGTTGATAGGATAGCCCTGATTCCGTTTTTACCTACTGTCGTGCCGTATTCCGACAGAAGTACGCTTACCATCAACGAAGGTACGTTCGCGTACTGTAACACTAACTCTGATGTTTATGGTATGCATATACGTGGTATGTCTGCATAGAGGTGTTATACTGTTTGAGTGCATATAGTGGTTAGTGGATATGTCGTATCTTTGGGTGCAATGCAATCTCGTATCTTTGGGTGCAATCTATTCCAATCTTGGGTGCAATTTGTCTGTATGCTGGGTGCAATATTGTCTGCAAGCTGGGGGCAATACATATGCATGGGTTGTGATAGAGTGATGTTAAAGTCTGTTGTTTGTATACATAAACATGAGGTTAAACGTTACCTGAGATCCGGTGCGGATCTCAGCTCTTAACATAGCGTCAGGTTCAGGGGGACCAAGGACCGAGGATGGAGGCAAGCAGCCTGCGTAGGTGTTCCGGCTGAAGACTTGCTTTCGATGTTCGCGGCGGAAGCCTTCCCTTTTGTTGTACATTTCTTTTGAACCACACGGTCACTGTACCGCTGTTGTATCCAACCAGACTTACGGCACTTTATAAATATATATCAGTTACTTTTCCGCTCAAATGCTCTACTCTGATGTTTTCAAATGATGTTTGTTTAAAAAAAAAAAAATTATACTGCTTTTGAAAAGTCGGGTTGTTACAAGTATACTACACCCAAACCATTTGCCGCTACATTGCACTATAATGCTCTGTTGTATGATGTATTGACGAAAGAGTGTGACATAAGCTCCCTTTTAGGCTTAAGGGCATTAAAGGGTTTTCATATCTCTCCCAACAAGTATATTTTCCAAAAGTACTATATAAATTTGAAAGGAAGTTTAATTGAATTGACACAGTTAAAGACCAGTAATTCTATATGGTAGTAAATGTTAAGCTTTTAAAGGATAACAAGAGCCGAGATGATTCCATATTTATGGCTTCGCTAACTCGAAATGGACAAGACTCACTACAAACAAAGCAAGAAAAAAAGAAAAGAAAAAAAAGAGGACCTTATATTACAACATTTTTGTTGATAAGTACCAATTAGCTCAAATCTCACGCGTACGCCCTCCCGCCAGCGAAAGGCATTGAAGGATTTTGCAACAAAAAGAACAAAAACAAAAATAAAAACAAAAACATCAACATCGAAGGACATGGAATGATTGACAATACTCCATTTAGTCTTTATTATAAGAACTAGTACAATGAGTTTACTTTGATTTTAAATATAAGAATTCAATCTACTTTATCTCCTAAATTTATATTTTTTATCATAAAATATCCCTATTAATTGTACATATTAATGCATATGATTAAATATAGTATTTTAGAGAAACTACCAGTCATTATTTATTATAAATAAATAACTTAACTAAATGGGGTGGAAACACTCGAACACCAAAAAGAAAACTCAGATACCTTGCGTCCTCGACTCCTCGTAATCAGTGGCGGATCTTGGAAAAAATGTTTGGGGGCCAAATGTATATTCATTAACTAATTAAAATTTTTTATGATTATATAACATTTTAAAAATATTATATTAAATTTTACATTATATTAACTTTTTTTAAAAAAATCTAAGGTTTGTCATGGTTTCTTGGACTTTTGATATTATGGGTAAAATGATCATAATTTGTTAATTATTCATACAAATGATTTCTGAGACTTTTGATGCTTCTTGTTCTTAATTTTGCACTGTAGGTGGTTAAGAAGAAAATTTGAGATTTTGGAGGGTCAGAAGTAATGTTTTGAGGACTGAGAAAAATTATAGAAAAGTTCCCGGAATTTCTAGAAATTGCAATCAATGAAGAAAATGACTAGGGAAAATTATAAAAAAATACCCATAATTTTCAGAAATTATATCACTCTCTACAAAGTTTTTAAATATTTTTACTTTAGTCACTTTTAAAAAAAAAACATTAAAAAAAACTAAACATTTTTTTTTGGGGGGGCCATGGCCCCCCTAGCCCTTTATAAGATCTGCCCCTGCTCGTAATGTCCACGGTATGACAATTAATGAACCCTTCTATGCTAATGCTATTCATTTCCCTCTCATTTTCCCAAGAAAATAAAATGACTTTCACTTTCATTTTTATAACTTAGAAGGTGAACAAGGACATATATATTGTTCAGAGGTGGAATTAGCATGACACCAGTGGGGCTAAGTTTTTGACAATATATATTGTTCATTTTTCATATGTTTATCATAATTAATTTTTATAAATAATTTGAAATTTTCAAAATATTATATAAGAAAATATATAAAATTATATAATATTTTTGAAAAATAAAAATGCACAATGTGAAACTATACACACAGACATATTAAAAAAAATTATTAAAAATATTTAGAATGAGGAATTATATATATTTTCATTTGAATATATTAACAAATGGTTGGGCGGGAGATTTTGGTGATATTGTTATAAGGGAAAAACACTTCTCATGTTGTAAGAGAAGTGTTTTCTCATGTCATACACACATGAAATGGTGGGACCCACATATATATATCATTAACATTATATATATATGTAGGTCCCACCATTTCATGTGTGTAGGAAACTTTTTCTTCTCATGCAACATGAGAAGTATAATCCCCTTGTTATAATTATATGTATGTGGAATTGTATTCTCATGTGGCATGTTATTTGAGACTGTTTGAAATAGTAGTGGCATAAGTAACTTTTTTTTTTTCTATCTAACATTTGCAAACTCAAGTGATGATAAAAGTAAAATAGTGAAATACAATTTATGTTTGAATTGGTGGAGAAAAATTTTCTTTAAAAAAAAATTAAAACTTGTTTAAAAGATTACCTGAAATGCAAGTTTAGATGAAAAGTTACTAAAAATGACATGAATCCTATTAAATAATACACACACATATGTATATTATGTATATAGTTTTTGAGAGAAATATTATAATTAAATAAAAAAAATAGTCAATTATTATTGGGAAAAACTTGAAATTAATGAAATGCTTAATTATAATATATATGAAAATAATTAACATATTGAGAAAATTTTGAAAATACCTTAATTAATATATTTAATACGCATATATATTTTGGCATAAAAATATATATTATAAAGCATATAACAATATTAAATTTTTAACTAAATAATACTCCTATATAATTGAAATTAAAATTTGTTTTTTTAATATCAAACATGATGCTTTTTGAATAAGATAGGACAAAATAGAAGCGTTTGTGGGGCCCACGAAAAATTTGACCCCAGCCTTGCTTCGGTCACTGGAAAAGCAAGGGGTGTGTAAAAACGGTTCACATTATATGATTTTTCTTTAGGTGTTTCTTACGTGGTTTTTCCTTTAATTAGAGGGATTTGACATTTTTTTATAGATTCTATTTATTTACATTAGTTTATATGTTGCATCGTGAATTTTTTTTCATCAAATATCTCAAATTAATTAATTTTCAGTCCTGCATTCAGAAATATTTTTCTTGTAACTCCAGTATCCTAGAAATTAATTAATTTGAGATACTGGGTGCAAAACAAAAAAAAAAAAATTCAAGATGTAGCATATAATTTAACCTAAATAAATAGAATATATAAATTTAAAAAAAATGCATAATCCCAAAGTATCCCTATTGATTGCACATATTAATGCACATGATTAAATAGAGTATAAATAAATAACTTAACTAATATTTTAATGTTTGTAAAGTAGTTATCTATCTCTTATTTTAAAGACCCCATATAGTACAAATAAAAGACATTTCTCAGCTTCTTATTTGAAAAAAGAAACAAATAAAAAATAAAAGAAACAAATTATGGTTATATGAAAATGACTCCCCTCTCACGGCGCCAATCTGTGTGTGGAGATAGGAGGGGAAACAAACGCCAAAAAGATAACTAAAAATAGAAATACCTTATGTCTTGTGTGTGGTGGAGATAGGAGGGGAAACAAACGCCAAAAAGATAACTAAAAATAGAAATACCTTATGTCCGCGTCATGTCCACGGCATGACAATCAATGAACACTTTTATGCACATGTTATTCATTTCCCTCTGATTTCCACCAGAAAATAAAATGGCTGTGTTATAACTTACCACTCTGGTCCTATTTAATTATAAGTTTACTTTGATCAAAAAATGTAATCATATTTATAAATTCAGTTTCATGTAATAAATGAGATTGTGACAATTTTACACATATTAATTGTATCCATGAAGATAGAGAGAAAAAAACAATTTAAAAACACCCAATAATAAATGAGGACAAAGTTCAAAATTTACCCCCATAATCATTGAGTTAACTACATCTCCTTGGTATGTGAGATTTGGTCAAAATGGACTTATTAATAGCACCAGAGTGAGATAAGGTGAACAAGGACATATACCACTCTGGTCCTATTTATAAGTCCCTTTTGACCAAAACACACATACCAATGAGAGTTAGTTAGCTTAATGATTGTGGGGTAAATTTTCAACTTTGCCCTCATTTATGAATGAGTATCTTTCAACTTTTTCTTCTCTATCTATTTTCATTGGGTATCTTTCAACTTTTTCTTCTCTCTTTATTTTCATTGGTATAATTAATATGGGCAAAATTGTCACAATCTCATTTATTACCTAAAAGAGGACTTATAAATATGACCAAATTTTTTGACCACAGGGGACTTATAAATAGGACCAGAATGGTATATTGTTCAAAGGTGGAATTAGCAACCACGCCCTAGTGGCGTAGTAGTATGACAACTTCCTATTTAGTGGGAGGCAAGTGGCGGAACCGAAAAAAAAATTTAGCCCGGGTCAAAAATAAACATATTGAACTACTCTCTTTAATTATTATTATAAGGCACCAACTAACAAGTATGTTTGGTTCTTAAAATACTTGCTTGTTTCCAAATAGCATTAAATATTTTTTCCATGTATACCCATAATTAAAAAGTTTTTTTGGTATCTCAAACAAGAATTTTACTTTCCTCTCACAGCCTAATGAGTAATGAAACAAACATTATCATTACCGAGAAGATAAAAAATTAGATGGGGCCAAATAAAATATCATATAATATATACATATACATATTAACAAATTTTATAAGATTAGTCGAGACCAGCTGGGGCCAAGGCCCCAACTGGCCATGACTACGTTTCGCTTATGGTGGGAGGTCATGGGTTCAATCCTGTCATTGTACATCAGCCATTAATGCCTATCCTTGTAATGCAAAAAAATAAGAAGGTGGAATTAGCATGACAACAATGGGGGCAAGGGGTTTTTTTTTTTTTTTGAATAATACTGGAATCAGATTGTCAATAGAGACTTTAAAACATTTTTCAGTAAAGAATTCTACTCTTCATCAACGTCCACCTCTTAAATAAGAGGAGGAAGTTGATCAAATAGACAAAAATTCTCGTCTAAACTATAAGGGTATTTGGCTAAATAGTCAGCAACAGTTATGGTCTCTCTATATCTATGAGTGACCACAACTTGTCAATCTCTATAAAGAAGCATCCTAATATCATTCACAATGTCATTAACAGGTTGATGTTGATCACATCGTCTCAACATATAATTCATGGCCTCTATATAATCCGTTACTAAACTAATCTTTCTATACCC
This sequence comes from Acacia pycnantha, assembly GCA_025563575.1. Taxonomy (NCBI): domain Eukaryota; kingdom Viridiplantae; phylum Streptophyta; class Magnoliopsida; order Fabales; family Fabaceae; genus Acacia; species Acacia pycnantha. The sequence goes on along the minus strand of JAMWYP010000050.1, from coordinate 130,920 downwards.
TTTGAACCAACACAATTGTAGGCTTGGAATGCAATCAATTATTTCTACAAAAACTGGTGGAACATTAATTAGTTTGTAGCTGAAGCCTACAAGTCATTTGTCATGTTGTATGGGGCAAGTTTTTCGACAAAATATATTGTTCAATTTTCATATATTTATCATAATTGATTTTTATAAATAATTTGAAAACTTCAAAATATTATATAACAAAATACGTAAAATTATATAACACTTTTTAAAAGTCAAAGTGCACAAAGTATGAAAAAATTATAAAGAATATATATAATGAGAAATTATATATATTTTTAGTTGAATATATAAACAAATGGTTGGGCTAGAGATTTTGATGATGTTTGTTATAATTAAATGTATGGGGAATTGTTTCCAATGTGGATGTTATGGGCGTGTTTATTAGTGGCGGCAAAAGTGGCTTTTTTTTCTATCTAATTTTTGCAAACTCAAGTTATGATAGAATTCAGAGAAGGAAAACATAATCAAGAGAGGAAAATTGTGAGAGGCTGAGTAATTTGCTCAGACCTAGAGATTTCTATTTATAGTGGAAAATACAGAGAAGGGCAACCGTACAGAGTTTGTTACAACAAACACCACTGAGGAGAGAGAGGAGTCTACAGCTGTACAGAAATACTAATTATAGATTATGGAACCACTAATTATACAAACACTAATTATACATTATCTCTAACACTCCCCCTCAAACGAGAGGGTGTGGTACACAAACCAAGTTTGTTCCGTAGATAAGAGAATTGTGTATGAGTAAGAGGCTTTGTTAAGCAATCTGCAATTTGATGTTGTGATGGAACATAAGCAACAGTAACTTCACCAGCAAGAACTTGATCTCGAATAAAATGCACATCAATGTCTATGTGTTTTCTTCTGGCATGATGAACGGGATTAGATGCTAGAGCTTGTGCACTAAGGTTGTCACACCAAATAATGGAAGGTTGTTTGAGAAACAGACCAAGTTCAGTAACCAAATTACATAACCATTTAATTTCAGCAGCTCCATCAGCAAGAGCTCGATACTCAGACTCAGAACTGGCTCTAGAAACTACTCTTTGTTTCCTGGAGGACTAAGAAACAATAGTACCACCCAAGTAAACACAGAATCCTCCCGTAGACCGACGATCATCCAGATCCGTGGCCCAATCTGCATCAGTGAAAGCCAAGAACCGAAGAGACCTGAATGGTTTAATGTGCAGAGCATAATGACAAGTACCCTTAAGATACCGAAAAATTCGTTTCACACCCTGAAAATGCACATCGGTAGGACAAGACAATAATTGACTCAATTTATTAACAGAATAGGCAATATCAGGCCGTGTAGTAGTAACATACTGCAAGGACCCTATAGCTTGTCTATATAAGGAGGGGTCGGACATAGGTTGACCATCAGAAATCAAAAATTGCCTACCAGTGACCATGGGAGTAGGAGCAGGGGCACATTGAGACATATTGAACCGTTGAAGGATGTCCATAATGTATTTACCTTGATTAAGATAAAAACCAGTAGAGTCACGAAAAACCTCTAACCCCAGAAAATAATGAAGAGAGCCCATGTCTTTAAGAGAAAAGGTTTTGTGCAGTTGAGAAATGAAATTCTTGATAAAGCAAGAGTTGTTTTCTGTAATCAGAATATCGTCGACATAGACAAGTATGAAAATGATCAATGAGCGAGATCGTAAGAAGAACAACGAGCTATTACTCTTAGAACCTTGAAAACCCCAGTGAAACAGAATAGACCGAAGTCGTTCAAACCAAGCACGAGGTGCTTGTTTGAGACCATAAATGGCCTTGACCAATTTGCAGACATGAGTAGGACGTTTAGGGTCAGAAAAACCAGCTGGTTGGCGCATATAAACATCTTCGTGCAGTAAACCGTTAAGGAAAGCATTATTAACATCTACTTGTCGACTTCCCAACGAAAAGTAACAGCAATAGTGAGAATTAACCTGACCGTTGTTGGCTTAACCACCGGACTGAACGTTTCAAAGTAGTCTACACCGGCCGATTGCTGAAACCCTTTGGCGACGAGACGCGCTTTGTGCTTAAGAATCGATCCATCTGGGCGAAATTTCACCTTAAAGACCCACCGACAGTCTACAATTTTGTGAGATGGACTAGGTGGCACAAGATTCCAGGTACGGTTGCGTATGAGAGCACCATATTCTTCTTCCATAGCAGAGAGCCACGACGGAGATGAGAGAGCCTCAGACACATTCCGAGGTGTACGAGCGAGAGACAGAGCCTCAGGGGTCTCAGTGTGAAGCAAGCCAACAAATGGGTATCTAGGCTTTGAGATTCCTGCTTTAGCCCTAGTTGTCATAGAGTGGCCGGGTCGAGATGGTGACGAAACCGGGGCACCGGATATACCAGGTGAATGAGATAGACGTTGGGCTTGCGGTTGGGCCTGGACAATATCAATTATTTCTGGTTGTACAGGAGACGGAGGCCCAATAAAATCAGAAGTTGGGTTCTCGGTGGAAGGAGAATGAGGCAATGAGTCCAAAGTAGAGGTCTCGGACTGAACTGGGCCTAATGGAAGGATAAGTGAGGGAATGCTCACAGTGGCTGGAGAATTAGCAGGCAACCGGCGATGAAAGAATCTTGAAACACAGGGGAATAAATTAGCATCAAAAACGACATGACGAGACACATAGATTCGTCCGGTGGAGCTGAGACACTTAAATCCCTTCTGTGGAGACGAAGGACCAAGGAAGAGACATTGTTGGCTATGATATTCAAGTTTGTGAGTATTGTATGGCCGTAGATAGGGATAACACGCACAACCGAAAGGCTTCAACGAATCATACACAGGCTCTGTTTTGAATAAACAAAACAGAGGAGAAATACCACCAATAACAGAAGTGGGTAATCGATTAATCAGATAGACGGCCATTTGAAAAGCCTCTGTCCAGTATGTTAATGGCATGTGAGCTTGAGCAAGCAAAGTCAAACCAGTTTCAACAATGTGACGGTGTTTTCGTTCAGCTCGGCCATTCTGTGAAGACGTATAAGGACATGTGTATCGTATCTCAATTCCAGCCGCATTAGCTAAAGGAATAAAAGGCTTATATTCTGAACCATTATCACATTGAATAGTTTTAATAGTTGTATTGAATTGATTCTCAGCATAATTGTGAAAGTGCTTAAATGCAGTGATAGCTTCTCCCTTATGCTTGAGGGGATAGAGCCAAGTATATCTACTGTAATCATCAACGAAATGAATGTAGTACTTGTGGCCATGAACGGATTGCACAGGATGGACCCCATATATCAGTATGTATTAAAGCAAGAGGGAAGAAGCTCGAGATAGAGATTTGGGAAACGGAAGTTTCTTTGATTTGCCAAATTGACAGGAAGGACAAACAAATTTATCATTAAACTTAAAATGCAAATTACAATGTTGCAACACTTGTTTGAGAACTTTGTTGTTTGGATGCCCCAATTTGTAATGCCAAAGTAAAAAGCGATCATCGTCATTCTTGAGAGAAGCATCTGCCAAATGGATTTGAGCTGAAGGAAACATCCTACTCATTGGATAAAGACCCTGTCTGACGGTTGCCTGCATTAGAGTTTGCCCGTTGTCTTTTCCTTCACAACACAACCACCGTTAGTAAAGGTAATAGAGATAGGATTATCCTCAACAAGCTTATGAACACTAAGGAGATTTTTGGTAGCCGATGGAACAACCAAAACATCCTGGAGAGCAAGTTTGGAGTCTGGACATGAAAGAGAAGTAGAGCCGATACCAAGAATAGGAGTTTTATTTCCAGTACATGTAAAGAGGTAATCATTACCTGTAGGAGCAACAGAATCAAGCTTTGAGGGACTTGAAGAGACATGATGACTGGCGCCGCTGTCCATATACCAGTCGGGATTAGCTACCACATTAGGATCAGCATAGTAAGCATGTGGAGAGAAATTGGCAGAGTTGGCCGAACGAGGAGTGGATGATTCTTGACCTTGACGCTGATAACATGTATCAATATAGTGACCAAAACGGTCACGTAACTCACAATATGGACGGCCACGTCCACCTGAAAAGGATCCACCACAATTGTTGGACCGACCACCCCTGGAATTACGACCACGAGAACCACGGTTTCCTCTGCCAGAACCTCTGGACGAAGAGGAATGCTTATCAGAGGGAGGCTGACCTGAGTGTTTAGCAAGATTAGCTGAGGGTTGTATGGACAGTGAGGAGAACTCGATTGAGTTGATCCAGGCGACTTTCAAAGGCAAGCAAGGAGGCTTGAGCCTCAACCCAAGTGAGGCCAATTTGATCAATGAGTTTAACGACGATGGCGTTATAGTCAGAGTCAAGACCGGTGAGAGTATACGGTATGAGATCGTCTGTTGAAATGGGAGCACTAGCAAGAACAAGCTGATCGGAGATATTTTTCATTTTAGCCAAAAACTCATCCATCTTCATCGCATTCTTCCTAGTGTGATGAAGTTCAGACTGGTAAACCAACACTCTGGATCTCGAGAAAGCACAAGTCAGAGTGCGAGCATTTGTCCATAATTCAAGAGCTGTGCGACAATGGAGTAATTGAGCACCAACTTCTTGAGTCATAGTGTTCCTAAGCCATCCGACTAGCATTCTATCAACAGAATACCAATCATCATAGTCTGGATTAGGAGTAAGGGCGGAAGCCCCTGTTACAGATTTCATTTCCGGCGGAACAACACCCTTGCCGTTGATGTGGGATTGCAGTCGGTTACCTTCAATGAGAGGAAGGACCACTGATTCCCAGACCAAAAAATTTGTCCGATCAAGCTTGATGGACGTGGTCTGACTAGAAGACTGAAAAAGAGAATAAGTCCGAGCAGGAGAGGACTGAGTGGTATCAACAGAAGTCGCAGTAGAAGATGACAAAATCGAAAAAAAGGCTCACTGGCTCTGATACCAAGAAGGAAAACAGAATCAAGAGAGGAAAATTGTGAGAGGCTGAGTAATTTGCTCAGACCTAGGGATTTCTATTTATAGTGGAAAATACAGAGAAGGGCAACCGTACAGAGTTTGTTACAACAAACACCACTGAGGAGAGAGAGGAGTCTACAGCTGTACAGAAATACTAATTATAGATTATGGAACCACTAATTATACAAACACTAATTATACATTATCTCTAACAGTCAGATAGCAAAATGTAATTTATGTTTGGATTCACGGTGATAAAAGCAGTTTTTTTTTTTCAAATTAAAACTTGTTTAAATGATTACCTGAAAAGCAAGTTTAATTTAGATGAAAATTTACTAAACAGAACATGAATGTTTTTAATTTTTATATATATAGTGATAATTTTAACATAAAAATTATAATTATAAAAAATAAAAATAGTTAATTATTATTGGAAAAAAGTTGAAACTACTAAAATACTTAATTATAATAAATATAAAAATAATTAACATACTGAGCAATTACCTTGATGGATATATATTTAATACGCATATATATATTTTGGTATAAATATATATATTATAAAGCATAAAAATATTAAATTTTTAACTAAAATTTTGTTGACAAGTACCAATTAGCTTAAATCTCTCACACGCCCGCCTGTCCCCCCGCTAGAGAAAGGCATTGAAGGACTGTGAAAATAAAACAACAACATACCTTGAATGACAAGAAATCCTTGACAATACTCCATTTAATCTTTATTATAAGAGCTAGACAATAGGTGTACTTTGGTTTTAAATACAAGAATTCAATCCACTTTAATTATCTTCTAAATTTATATACATTTTATTCCAAATTATCACCATTGATTACACATATTAATGCACATGATTAAATCGAATATTTTAGAGAAATCAACACTCACTATTTATTTTAAATAAATAATTTAACTAATATTTTAATATCTACAACTTAGCTATCTAGTATCTCTTATTTTAAAGACCCCATGTAGTACAAATAAAAGACATTTCTCACTTACATATAGCTTTATATAGAATTGGCATCCCAACCCGAATTAATAACTCTAATTCATTTTTCAACTCTAGTTATTGATCTTGATTAGTCTGCCACTTTTCTGCAAATGTATTTCTTCATTATTGTACCTTCTTCTTCATTACTGTACCATCTTCTACTTTTTCAATTATTATACAAGATTTATCACTAGTCACTACCTTAGAAAACTCTCTTACGTAAAGCATATTGCTTCAATTATTGAACGAGACTTTATTATGGTATCTTACAAGACAACTTTCTGTTACTTATTTACTCTTTTGTTAACTTCTTTTTCCTTTGCTTGTTCGGCTTCCTTTACTTCACCAACTTATGTCGGCAAATTTCTTTGTATTTTTCTTCTTTGTATTTCTCTTTTTAGAATATAGCAGGATCCAAAACAAGTACCTCAAAAGCTTTCATAGCTCATTTCAGCTATAGTAAAAATTCATGTTTATTACAAACAATCATCTAAAACTTTCAATGGCAATTTTTGGGGCCTTTTATTCGTAACTCCACAAGGTTTATTCAGAAATTTCTAAAAGTTATGTGAAACGGAATTATAAATTATGAAAGAAAAATTGAAAAAAAAAGGATACCATAATCATACCTCCTGCATATTTTACATGTTGAGGATCACAAGTAAATAAATCATTTAATAGGAATTGTGTAAATTCCTACTTATGACTTGTAAATTGAGATGATTCCATATTTATAGCCTCGCTAACTTGACATGGACCAGAGTCACTACAAACATGTAAAACAAGAAAGATAAAATGAAGGACCTTATATAACAACATTTTTGTTGATAAGTACCAATTAATTAACTCAAATCTCACACACGCATGAGAGTGACCGACACAGAGAGAAAGTAGAGATAGAAGGTCCAACTTCTCTCTTATCTGCCTTTTCTCTTCTTCATCTTCCTTCTCTCGCCGGCGGCTTGTAGCACCATCACAAGCCGTCGGCGGGTACTCTTATCGTCCTTGTGGCGATTTTTCGCCTCTCCTTTTTCAGATCTAATCTACCGAGGTGAGAATTCACTGTTTTTTGTTTTTCTTAATTTTTGCGGTACTGGGTTTTGTGGTGGTGTTTTTGTCTCAGCAAATAAACAGATCTGTAAGATCTGAGTTCAAATCCTCTTGGTTGGATGACTATTTGAGCGTTATTAGATCCGATTATCATTTGGTAGCTCGGATCTGTGTTCTTGGGGGAAGATCTAAAGAGGTATTGTTTGGTGTGTGGTCAAGGTCACCAGATCTGGTTGATCAGTGGAGTAGAAGTGTTCTTCATGACATCAAGGGTCTTCTTTCTTCCGAGGTTGGGTTTTCTGTATTCTTTATCTCAAGATGGGGTACCAGTTTAGCTGATCTAATTGCAGCTATTGCTTATAAGAAGATGTGCCCTTTGGGGCGGGTTTCACAACCAACACTCTCTTACTCGTCACTTCTAACCTTGGGTATTGAGGAGGCCAAATTTGTCCATGATTCTACTTTTACTCTTACATCTTTTATGTATGGTGCTTGGTGATAAGTATATATTTTATAATTAAATAAGAGTAGATTCTGGGATATATTGAATTGAATTTATTAATATTTTGTACTTATTTAATTATCTTTATGTACTTATCTATCTTTTAATTAAATATAGGATAAAAGAATATTATAAATGTAAAATCTATTGATATCCTATTTTATTGTGCAGGAGATATTATATGAAGAAAGAGATAAAAAGAAATCAAATTATATATATATATATATATAAAGATAAAAGCCACGTACAGGGGCTAGCTAAAAGAATCAAAAGGATATTAATATATCCTTTATAAAAATCAAGAAGGAGATCACGTACAGGGGAAGAAGACAAAACGCACAAGACGCACAAGTAGACCTATATATATATATATCACAATAAGCACAAACGGCAAGAGGGGGGGGGGGGGACGACGCAGAACATAACAGAACGCGGCGAGAGAACAAATCAAGAGGAACGGCACAAACGGAACAGAAGCTACGCGAAAGAAGCACAACGCAATTAAAGAAAGGAACGCACGAGAGCAACGCAAAGAGGAATTCGGTCGACGCAGAGTAGTTGTGACTTTTCATCTCTTTTATTTTGTTAATCTAGCCATGCTTGGCTAGTTTCCTTTTGTAGTTAGGGCGAAGATGAACCCTATGCGAATTTAGAGTATTTAGCGGATTCTTTGTTGATCATTATTTTCTGATTGAATGAATTATCTTTGCATAAAGCTTTTTTAAAGATTGATCACCTTTTAGATTGTGCATAGGTTGGTGTATGACAATAGAGATGTTGGTGCATTTAACTAGAACCGTTAATTCATCGTAGAGTTGCATGACCTAGACATAGGCTTACGAGTTTATGCGATCTTATAATTCTGGTTTAAATAAATTGATCTTTCCAACAATACTAAGACATACATTAGGTTGTTTTCAAAGATAACGGACTAAGGTAGCATCAAGACATTGGGACTTAGTCTAACTTTAGAGAATTGATCGTCAATCGTGAGAATAATAATTAATTAGGGATTCAATTCAAATACTTGGAGGAACATAGGGGGATTCTCATCCCTATAAGCTTTTCTTGATTAGAGTATCTTTCCAAAACGTTGTTATTGAAATTTTGATTCTTAATTCTTATTCTTTATTTAATTCTTTAAATTATGTTTGGTTACAACTCACCCCATATTACTCTATTTATCCAACTAAATCTAAAATAGCGAATTAGTGATTGAGTACTATTCCTCGTGGGACGATCTTTTTCTCAATACTTTATTACTTATAACGACCGGTGCACTTGCCGAAGTCGCTATCAAGTTTTTGGCGTCGGTGCCGGGGAATAGTTTTATTTCAACACTAAGAGTAGTTATTGAAACTCTAGATTGGATTTTTCTTTTTCTTTTGATATTTTACTCTGTTTATGCGAGGTACCACTGACGGAAATTCACTGCAGTTTGATCCTGAAATCGAAAAGACAAAGAAGGAGAAACCTAAACTTGCTAAACAGAGAAAAGGAAAGGTTGTTAGCTCTAGTACTAGGACCGAACTCGGTTATAATGGCAGAAAATGGTACAGATCCTCCTTCTCCTACTCCAAAAAAGACCATGGGTGACTACATGACACTTAATCCTGCCAGGACTGCAACTAGCATTGTCAATACTGCTGTGAAGGCGAATAATTTTGAAATCAAGCCATCCCTCATAAGCTTGGTTCAACAAAGTTCTTTTAGTGGGAGTGATAGCATATTGAGATTTTTGTACAGATTTGTGATACCATCAAGATGAATGGGGTTCCTGAAGATGCTCTTCGTGTGAGACTGATTCCTTTCTCTCTGACTGGGAAAGCAAGAGATTGGCTTCGCTCTTGTCCACGGCATGACAATCAATGAACACTTTTATGCACATGTTATTCATTTCCCTCTGATTTCCACCAGAAAATAAAATGGCTGTGTTATAACTTACCACTCTGGTCCTATTTAATTATAAGTTTACTTTGATCAAAAATGTAATCATATTTATAAATTCAGTTTCATGTAATAAATGAGATTGTGACAATTTTACACATATTAATTGTATCCATGAAGATAGAGAGAAAAAAACAATTTAAAAACACCCAATAATAAATGAGGACAAAGTTCAAAATTTACCCCCATAATCATTGAGTTAACTACATCTCCTTGGTATGTGAGATTTGGTCAAAATGGACTTATTAATAGCACCAGAGTGAGATAAGGTGAACAAGGACATATACCACTCGTCCTATTTATAAGTCCCTTTTGACCAAAACACACATACCAACGAGTTAGTTAGCTTAATGATTGTGGGGTAAATTTTCAACTTTGCCCTCATTTATGAATGAGTATCTTTCAACTTTTTCTTCTCTATCTATTTTCATTGGGTATCTTTCAACTTTTTCTTCTCTCTTTATTTTCATTGGTATAATTAATATGGGCAAAATTGTCACAATCTCATTTATTACCTAAAAGAGGACTTATAAATATGACCAAATTTTTTGACCACAGGGGACTTATAAATAGGACCAGAATGGTATATTGTTCAAAGGTGGAATTAGCAACCACTGCCCCTAGTGGCGTAGTAGTATGACAACTTCCTATTTAGTGGGAGGCAGTGGCGGAACCAGAAAAAAAAAATTTAGCCCGGGTCAAAAAATAAACATATTGAACTACTCTCTTTAATTATTATTATAAGGCACCAACTAACAAGTATGTTTGGTTCTTAAAATACTTGCTTGTTTCCAAATAGCATTAAATATTTTTTCCATGTATACCCATAATTAAAAAGGTAGTGAGTGAGAGTAATAATTAATAAAAATTAATTATTGCTCTTTTTTTGGAGGAAAAAAAAGAGTAATAATTAATATGATATTAGAGTTTAGTGTAATTAATAGGGGTAATATTGAAAATTACTTAAATTTTAGGACAAATTTATGACTAATTTAATGACTTTAATTGTTTTTATTGACTTGTGAGAATTGTCAGTTAGTTCCTTAAATAAGGACCAGAGCGAGTATTTACTAAATAATATCAAATAACCTGGAAAATACAAACAAATAATAACAGATAATTATAAATCAAAACAATATATAAGATGATACTAATTTTTTTGGTATCTCAAACAAGAATTTTACTTTCCTCTCACAGCCTAATGAGTAATGAAACAAACATTATCATTACCGAGAAGATAAAAAATTAGATGGGGCCAAATAAAATATCATATAATATATACATATACATATTAACAAATTTTATAAGATCAGTCAGGACCAGCTGGGGCCAAGGCCCCAGCTGGCCATGACTACATTTCGCTTATGGTGGGAGGTCATGGGTTCAATCCTGTCATTGTACATCAGCCATTAATGCCTATCCTTGTAATGCAAAAATAAGAAGGTGGAATTAGCATGACAACAATGGGGGCAAGGGGTTTTTTTTTTTTTTTTGAATAATACCGAATCGATTGTCAATAGAGACTTTAAAACATTTTTCAAGAAAGAATTTACTCTTCATCAACGTCCACCTCTTAAATAAGAGGAGGAAGTTGATCAAATAGACAAAAATTCTCGTCTAAACTATAAGGGTATTTGGCTAAATAGTCAAGAATGCTTATGGTCTCTATATCTATGAGTGACCACAACTTGTCAATCTCTATAAAGAAGCATCCTAATATCATTCACAATGTCATTAAAAGGTTGATGTTGATCACATCCTCTAAAATATAATTCATGGCCTCTATATAGTCTGTTACTAAACTAATCTTTCTATACCCTTTGAACCAACACAATTGTAGGCTTGGAATGCAATCAATTATTTCTACAAAAACTGGTGGAACATTAATTAGTTTGTAGTGAAGCCTACAAGTCATTTGTCATGTTGTATGGGGCAAGTTTTTCGACAAAATATATTGTTCAATTTTCATATATTTATCATAATTGATTTTTATAAATAATTTGAAAACTTCAAAATATTATATAACAAAATACGTAAAATTATATAACACTTTTTAAAAGTCAAAGTGCACAAAGTATGAAAAATTATAAAGAATATATATAATGAGAAATAATATATATTTTAGTTGAATATATTAACAAATGGTTGGGCTAGAGATTTTGATGATGTTGCTATAATTATATGTATGGGGAATTGTTTCCAATGTGGATGTTATGGGCGTGTTTATTAGTGGCGGCAAAAGTGGCTTTTTTTTCTATCTAATTTTTGCAAACTCAAGTTATGATAGAATTCAGAGAAGGAAAACATAATCAAGAGAGGAAAATTGTGAGAGGCTGAGTAATTTGCTCAGACCTAGAGATTTCTATTTATAGTGGAAAATACAGAGAAGGGCAACCGTACAGAGTTTGTTACAACAAACACCACTGAGGAGAGAGAGGAGTCTACAGCTGTACAGAAATACTAATTATAGATTATGGAACCACTAATTATACAAACACTAATTATACATTATCTCTAACACTCCCCCTCAAACGAGAGGGTGTGGTACACAAACCAAGTTTGTTCCGTAGATAAGAGAATTGTGTATGAGTAAGAGGCTTTGTTAAGCAATCTGCAATTTGATGTTGTGATGGAACATAAGCAACAAAGAACTTCACCAAAGAAGAACTTGATCTCGAATAAAATGCACATCAATGTCTATGTGTTTTCTTCTGGCATGATGAACGGGATTAGATGCTAGAGCTTGTGCACTAAGGTTGTCACACCAAATAATGGAAGGTTGTTTGAGAAACAGACCAAGTTCAGTAACCAAATTACATAACCATTTAATTTCAGCAGCTCCATCAGCAAGAGCTCGATACTCAGACTCAGAACTGGCTCTAGAAACTACTCTTTGTTTCCTGGGAGGACTAAGAAACAATAGTACCACCCAAGTAAACACAGTAATCCTCCCGTAGACCGACGATCATCCAGATCCGTGGCCCAATCTGCATCAGTGAAAGCCAAGAACCGAAGAGACCTGAATGGTTTAATGTGCAGAGCATAATGACAAGTACCCTTAAGATACCGAAAAATTCGTTTCACACCCTGAAAATGCACATCGGTAGGACAAGACAATAATTGACTCAATTTATTAACAGAATAGGCAATATCAGGCCGTGTAGTAGTAACATACTGCAAGGACCCTATAGCTTGTCTATATAAGGAGGGGTCGGACATAGGTTGACGATCAGAAATCAAAAATTGCCTACCAGTGACCATGGGAGTAGGAGCAGGGGCACATTGAGACATATTGAACCGTTGAAGGATGTCCATAATGTATTTACCTTGATTAAGATAAAAACCAGTAGAGTCACGAAAAACCTCTAACCCCAGAAAATAATGAAGAGAGCCCATGTCTTTAAGAGAAAAGGTTTTGTGCAGTTGAGAAATGAAATTCTTGATAAAGCAAGAGTTGTTTTCTGTAATCAGAATATCGTCGACATAGACAAGTATGAAAATGATCAATGAGCGAGATCGTAAGAAGAACAACGAGCTATTACTCTTAGAACCTTGAAAACCCCAGTGAAACAGAATAGACCGAAGTCGTTCAAACCAAGCACGAGGTGCTTGTTTGAGACCATAAATGGCCTTGACCAATTTGCAGACATGAGTAGGACGTTTAGGGTCAGAAAAACCAGCTGGTTGGCGCATATAAACATCTTCGTGCAGTAAACCGTTAAGGAAAGCATTATTAACATCTACTTGTCTGACTTCCCAACGAAAAGTAACAGCAATAGTGAGAATTAACCTGACCGTTGTTGGCTTAACCACCGGACTGAACGTTTCAAAGTAGTCTACACCGGCCGATTGCTGAAACCCTTTGGCGACGAGACGCGCTTTGTGCTTAAGAATCGATCCATCTGGGCGAAATTTCACCTTAAAGACCCACCGACAGTCTACAATTTTGTGAGATGGACTAGGTGGCACAAGATTCCAGGTACGGTTGCGTATGAGAGCACCATATTCTTCTTCCATAGCAGAGAGCCACGACGGAGATGAGAGAGCCTCAGACACATTCCGAGGTGTACGAGCGAGAGACAGAGCCTCAGGGGTCTCAGTGTGAAGCAAGCCAACAAATGGGTATCTAGGCTTTGAGATTCCTGCTTTAGCCCTAGTTGTCATAGAGTGGCGGTCGAGATGGTGACGAAACCGGGGCACCGGATATACCAGGTGAATGAGATAGACGTTGGGCTTGCGGTTGGGCCTGGACAATATCAATTATTTCTGGTTGTACAGGAGACGGAGGCCCAATAAAATCAGAAGTTGGGTTCTCGGTGGAAGGAGAATGAGGCAATGAGTCCAAAGTAGAGGTCTCGGACTGAACTGGGCCTGATGGAAGGATAAGTGAGGGAATGCTCACAGTGGCTGGAGAATTAGCAGGCAACCGGCGATGAAAGAATCTTGAAACACAGGGGAATAAATTAGCATCAAAAACGACATGACGAGACACATAGATTCGTCCGGTGGAGCTGAGACACTTAAATCCCTTCTGTGGAGACGAAGGACCAAGGAAGAGACATTGTTGGCTATGATATTCAAGTTTGTGAGTATTGTATGGCCGTAGATAGGGATAACACGCACAACCGAAAGGCTTCAACGAATCATACACAGGCTCTGTTTTGAATAAACAAAACAGAGGAGAAATACCACCAATAACAAGTGGGTAATCGACAATCGAGATAGACGGCCATTTGAAAAGCCTCTGTCCAGTATGTTAATGGCATGTGAGCTTGAGCAAGCAAAGTCAAACCAGTTTCAACAATGTGACGGTGTTTTCGTTCAGCTCGGCCATTCTGTGAAGACGTATAAGGACATGTGTATCGTATCTCAATTCCAGCCGCATTAGCTAAAGGAATAAAAGGCTTATATTCGAACCATTATCACATTGAATAGTTTTAATAGTTGTATTGAATTGATTCTCAGCATAATTGTGAAAGTGCTTAAATGCAGTGATAGCTTCTCCCTTATGCTTGAGGGGATAGAGCCAAGTATATCTACTGTAATCATCAACGAAATGAATGTAGTACTTGTGGCCATGAACGGATTGCACAGGGGATGGACCCCATATATCAGTATGTATTAAAGCAAGAGGGAAGAAGCTCGAGATAGAGATTTGGGAAACGGAAGTTTCTTTGATTTGCCAAATTGACAGGAAGGACAAACAAATTTATCATTAAACTTAAAATGCAAATTACAATGTTGCAACACTTGTTTGAGAACTTTGTTGTTTGGATGCCCCAATTTGTAATGCCAAAGTAAAAAGCGATCATCGTCATTCTTGAGAGAAGCATCTGCCAAATGGATTTGAGCTGAAGGAAACATCCTACTCATTGGATAAAGACCCTGTCTGACGGTTGCCTGCATTAGAGTTTGCCCTGTTGTCTTTTCCTTCACAACACAACCACTGTTAGTAAAGGTAATAGAGATAGGATTATCCTCAACAAGCTTATGAACACTAAGGAGATTTTTGGTAGCCGATGGAACAACCAAAACATCCTGGAGAGCAAGTTTGGAGTCTGGACATGAAAGAGAAGTAGAGCCGATACCAAGAATAGGAGTTTTATTTCCAGTACATGTAAAGAGGTAATCATTACCTGTAGGAGCAATGTAATCAAGCTTTGAGGGACTTGAAGAGACATGATGACTGGCGCCGCTGTCCATATACCAGTCGGGATTAGCTACCACATTAGGATCAGCATAGTAAGCATGTGGAGAGAAATTGGCAGAGTTGGCCGAACGAGGAGTGGATGATTCTTGACCTTGACGCTGATAACATGTATCAATATAGTGACCAAAACGGTCACAGAACTCACAATATGGACGGCCACGTCCACCTGAAAAGGATCCACCACAATTGTTGGACCGACCACCCCTGGAATTACGACCACGAGAACCACGGTTTCCTCTGCCAGAACCTCTGGACGAAGAGGAATGCTTATCAGAGGGAGGCTGACCTGAGTGTTTAGCAAGATTAGCTGAGGGTTGTATGGACAGTGAGGAGAACTGATTGAGTTGATCCAGGCGACTTTCAAAGGCAAGCAAGGAGGCTTGAGCCTCAACCCAAGTGAGGCCAATTTGATCAATGAGTTTAACGACGATGGCGTTATAGTCAGAGTCAAGACCGGTGAGAGTATACAGTATGAGATCGTCTGTTGAAATGGGAGCACTAGCAAGAACAAGCTGATCGGAGATATTTTTCATTTTAGCCAAAAACTCATCCATCTTCATCGCATTCTTCCTAGTGTGATGAAGTTCAGACTGGTAAACCAACACTCTGGATCTCGAGAAAGCACAAGTCAGAGTGCGAGCATTTGTCCATAATTCAAGAGCTGTGCGACAATGGAGTAATTGAGCACCAACTTCTTGAGTCATAGTGTTCCTAAGCCATCCGACTAGCATTCTATCAACAGAATACCAATCATCATAATCCGGATTAGGAGTAAGGGCGGAAGCCCTCACAGCATTTCATTTCCGGCGGAACAACACCCTTGCCGTTGATGTGGGATTGCAGTCGGTTACCTTCAATGAGAGGAAGGACCACTGATTCCCAGACCAAAAAATTTGTCCGATCAAGCTTGATGGACGTGGTCTGACTAGAAGACTGAAAAAGAGAATAAGTCCGAGCAGGAGAGGACTGAGTGGTATCAACAGAAGTCGCAGTAGAAGATGACAAAATCGAAAAAAAGGCTCACTGGCTCTGATACCAAGAAGGAAAACAGAATCAAGAGAGGAAAATTGTGAGAGGCTGAGTAATTTGCTCAGACCTAGGGATTTCTATTTATAGTGGAAAATACAGAGAAGGGCAACCGTACAGAGTTTGTTACAACAAACACCACTGAGGAGAGAGAGGAGTCTACAAATGCATGAAATACTAATTATAGATTATGGAACCACTAATTATACAAACACTAATTATACATTATCTCTAACAGTCAGATAGCAAAATGTAATTTATGTTTGGATTCACGGTGATAAAAGCAGTTTTTTTTTTTTTCAAATTAAAACTTGTTTAAATGATTACCTGAAAAGCAAGTTTAATTTAGATGAAAATTTACTAAACAGAACATGAATGTTTTTAATTTTTATATATATAGTGATAATTTTAACATAAAAATTATAATTATAAAAAATAAAAATAGTTAATTATTATTGGAAAAAAGTTGAAACTACTAAAATACTTAATTTCAGATTCGAGATCCCATCTTGATACTTTCCAATTGGTCATGTTCGTGAGAGGATTGTTGGGGCCTATTGTTCCTCGGATTTTTGCCGCAACACTGGTGGGAGTTGCACAAAAATGGCTCCATACTCTGTCGGTAAATTCCATCTAGAGTTTTGAAGATGTGGGAGAAAAGTTTGAACACTTTGCGACTAGCAAGAAGCATCCAAAGTCTGAGTACGCTCTTGGAAAGATTAAGTAGCAACCTGGAGAAACACACCAGAAATATTTGGATTAGTTTAAAGACATGGCTCTGCAAGTACAAGGACTGTCAAAGAGTGTGCATGTCTACTTACTTATAGCCGAATTGGATGCAGCATCTCGACTGGCACAATTATTCTTCAAAAATCCTGTCAAGAGTTTGGTCGACTTTAGAACTCGGTCAAAGAAATATCTGGAGATGGAGCAAATGGTGATAGTTAACGCCCTAGGAAAGGAGAGGATGAAGAGTCCTCCTCCAAGAGGCAAAGAACAATCCGAGAGCCATAAGCTAGACTTCTGTGGAGGAAACCCGAATAGTAAATCCTGGGGTGGAAGGTATGAAGCTAAAGGGAAGTATGATAAGTACACTACCCTGAATATTGTGCGGTCCCAAGTATGGAGGGAGGTAGCCCTAACCGAGATGAAGAAAGTGGAATGACCTCGGGCCTCCTATAATAGATCCGGCATGGACCAATCCCGGTATTATGCATTTCATGATGGACCAGGACACACTACGGACGCATGCTGGGATCTCTAGGATGCAATTGAGAAATTTGTCCGAGAAGGGAAATTACGACAATATGTAATAGAAACTCAAGGACAGAAGAACAAGTAGATACAAGGAGGCCGTAGTAGGAGCCCCAACCCAGAATAGAAAAAGAAAGATATGAAGTGGAAAAAACTAGCTAATGATGATGATGAGTTTCTAGAAGCCGATTTTGATTGCAATTAAATATGAGTTCCGTGTTGAGATTGTTTATTCAATTTTCCTTTTGAGATCTTGTAAGGTCGATAATGCCAGCATTTGATTAACTCATCATTTGATAAATGAAGAAGTTCTCAGTTGAATCCAAATTGTGCCAACAGTGGATAAATGAATCAAGGGTTACGAAACCCGATTTCAAATAAAGCATGGAGTGATGGATAAATGAACCCAGGGTTACGAAACCCAGTTTCAAATAAAGCGTGGAACGATGGATAAATGAATCCAGTGTTATGAAACCCAGTTTCAAATAAGCGTGGAGCGATGGATAAATGAATCCAGGGTTACAAAACCCAGTTTCAAATAAAGCGTGGAGCGATGAATAAATGAATCCAGGGTTACGAAACCTGGTTTCAAATAAAGCGTGGAGCAATGGATAAATGAATCTAGGGTTATGAAACCCGATTTCAAATAAAGTGTGGAGTGATAGATAAATGAATCTAGGGTGACAAAACCCGGTTTCAAATAAAGTTGTGATGCATCGAAGCTTGTATTTTGGGGTAATGAGGTGAATCGTCATGCTAATCCTAATCAAGTTGAAATGCTTAAAAGTTTGGTTTAAAAATTGAATTTGAACATGTGACGAATTGCCCTTACCTCGGATTGAATTCTGATTAAGTATGCCAGAATATAATGTGATGGATTAATGATATCTTCACGAATATGATACCTGGTTTTAATACCGAATGAATATTCAAGCAGATTCTGCATAATATATTTGACTTTGGCCCAGTCACTGAATACAACTTTGAAAATAAATTCGAGTTCATAAACTAAATTCATCATTACGGTGAAAATAAAGCGCGGCATAGAGCGATGGATATGTGAATCCAGGGTTACGAAACCTAGTTTCAAGTAAAGCATGGAGCAATGGATAAATGAATCCAGGGTTATAAAACCTAGATTCAAATAAAGAGCATCACACGAAGTAGATATATTCAGGATCGACAATAAATGAATAAATCTTCATTGACGACTCAATTGTCAAAGTACAGAGAAGTGAAGTGCAAGGAAAGAAAACCAGGTTATTATCCTGAAAAAATTGTTACAAAGGAAACAAGGGGCTTCAGTACCTTCAAATTTACAAATGCAACTGGCATCCCGACCCTTCAACTAGGAGGAGCTTCAGCCTCCGGTTGAGCTTCTCCTTCAGTCGAGATAAGGAGGAGAGCGGGATTAATCTAGCTTCATCAACGTAGGATAAATAGTCCAGCCCGGAGGTGTTGAGTTCGACGTCAGGGTTCAGAAGCCGGATTTGCTCTAAGGTGTCGTCAAAAGACTCTGTCACAGCCTTCCCTAGTGCAGCTGCCTTAGCGACAATGTCGACATTGGCAGTCTCAGGGGAGGCTCTGGTCCAATGCAACTCCCATTTAAATTCATCTTGCTCCACCCGAAGTAGTTCAAAGGTTTTCAGATCTTGAACATGAGTTTCTTGAAGACGAAGCATATCCGAGTTCCCCTTCCTAAGATCCTCCTCCACCTTTAGCAATTCCTCATAGATTTTGGCTCTCGTCGCCTTGGCTACTTGCAGCTGCTCCTGAGCTTGGGTCTTTAGCTCGTCCATCGCCAATTTGACCTTGTTTAGCTAGGAAACATTCGAAGCATACTTCTCATTCACCGTGGTCAAAGTTTGAGCTAGTCTAGCGGCTTTCAAGGCATATCGCTCAATATTCTCCATTTCTTGCAGCTCAACCTCGGCATACGGGAGTGAGTCAAAGAAGCGCCTTGGAGGACAAATAGTGTTGCTAAATTGAACAGGTACCCTGCAGCTCCAAATGATCCCATGGGAAGCTTAGTATGTGGTTGCGGAGGAGGAAGGTTTAAAGAAGTGTCAGCAGCAATAGGAATTTCCTACGTAGAGGATGGAACAGTAGAGGCCAAGACCTCTTTGGATGTTTGAGTTGCTTGGCCGGCCTTGGTTCTTTTAACCAGGCTCGCCTGGCTACTCGATCTGACACCAGCTTTGCTACGCTTCGAAGCTTTTCATTTCTTGATTGCGTCCATGCTCGGTACCTCGTGGCTTTTCATGGCGGCAAGGTAAGAAGGTCGTTTTCCCATAGTCGGAGCTGCAAGTCAAAAAGACAAAGGTTAGTTATTCATTTAACACAACAAGACATGTGCAAAGCAAAACAGTAAAAAGGAATGTCAATACCCGCTGCCGAACCCAACCGGGCATGGGGCTGAGGAATGTAGTCAACCGAGCTCACGTGGCCATGCTCTATAATGTGAGCTTCTATAAAAGCTATCGTGTTGGCTTCATGGTCAGACAAGCCCTTGTCAGAAAAGTAGAATGAGGAAGGAGAAAGATTATGCTGATCCTAAGTCTAGTACAAGGGGAAGCTCTCCTCCACATCCCTAGACTCGAGGGCCTTAAGGAACCAAGGCTGTTATTTGGGCTTGGCAGCAACCTTGAAAAGGCCGGTTTTGAAATTTTTTAAAGATTTTTTGAAAACCTTGAAGAGTTTCCGGCCGGCGGTACCCTGGAGCGAGGTTGAACCTTTCCTATCGGGGGGATCATTCCTGGTGCAAGCTTGATGGATGGTAAAAAAGTGAAAGAAAACTGTAGGGGTACAAGCTAGTCCTTTAAATCTACAAAAAAGCTTGAAAGCGATAGCAAAAGTCCAACCATTGGCATGAAGTTGGGAAGGAGCAAGGTGAAGATGGTTGAGAAGGTCAATGTAATATTCTAAATTTTGGGCTTAAAGACTTGGGAATAAGACTATGAAAGGCAGGCGACTAAGCCCAGTTCGAGCATAATCCCAAGAATGTCGAGGGATAGGAAGTCCCTCGAGGGACTAAGTAACTCGACTATTCGGGTTGGTGGAATTAGTATGTATAAGTCGTGGAATTAAAGTGCCAATGAAAAAGGGGCACAAAAGACCCATTCGGTGTAAATCCGGTTGGAAAAGATGCCACCCAACTATGTCCTGAGGTATAGGACAATTAGATGAGCGAAAACATGCCAGTATAAGTAAGTATACGACATTTTCAGGGAAGTTAGGTATGCCCTGCGTTTTTGGAAAATGACACCGATATGTGGCGCCATGTGGAGGCCTACACATACAGAGTCTATCCTGGTGTCAGTTGGCGGGTCTCGGTATACGTGTCACAATCCTATGTAGGCGCCGATAAAGTGACTTTAATAAAGTAAGGTCATGATGACTAATGATGACATAACTTTTGAGTCATCACCATAAGATCATGACATGTGTCCCTTATCATGACAAAGCATAAAGCTACTTTTTTGTTGGCGCAATAGAAACATGACACGTTTCATCTCATTATGACATACTTTTGTGTTGGTCCAATAAGAAACATGACACGTGTCCACCATCATGACAAGTCAAAAGCTACTTTTGTTGGTCAAATGGAAATGTGACACCTGTCCCCTTATTATGACATAGCTTTTGAGTCAGCGCCACAAGAGCATGACACGTGTCTTGTCATCATAACAAGGCATAAAGCTACTTTTATATTGGTCCAATAGAAAGAGGACACGTGGCACGACAAGTGGCGCGTTCTGGACCATACACGTGGCGCATTCTGGACTAGACACGTGGCACATTCTGGACCGCACCCGTGTTCTATATATACCCCTTCCCCCTCATTTGTCTTTAGGTCATTCTTGGCCAAAACATGGAAAAGAGAGGAGAGAGGAGAGAGGGAAAAACGAAATTTTGAGAGAGAGGGAGAAGAAGTGGGGTCGATTTTGCCTCCGATTTGGTGTTTTTAGCTCCCGGGGCCTTCTCCAATGTTGTTCCTCTTGGAGAAAGCAATGTTTCTACAATTTTGGATTCTTGATATGAAGTGTTTGGTGCCGTTTACATGGTGGAGGTGCTGCCGGATCTCCAAACCGATCACATAATCAAGGTAAGTAGGACTTGGATTCTTGCTCTATACCCTTCAATCTTCATAGACATTCCTAAGACCTTGATGAATGATTCTAGGTGTTTGGATTCTTGGTCTACTCCCTTCAATCTTCTCAAAATAAAAGAGGAAAGATTTCAAGGAAAAGCTAAGATCAAGGACAAGAAGTATCGTTATTCGAAGCTTTAAGGAATTTTAGGAGTTGATTATCAGTCTAAGAATTTACCAGGTAGTGACCTTAATCCTTATATGCTTTGCATGTCTTTGTATGTATGTTTTACCATGATTGTGTATGCATTCAGTGTTGTTATTTTCCAAGCGCTTTGGAATTGGAACCCGCTGTGTGCGACTAATGCCTTGCTGTGTGTTGTGCCCTACAGTCTATGCTGTGTGCTATAAAGACTGCTTGTTCCGGATTAGGCTCTATGCCTTGCTGTGTGCGATTTACTGAATGTTGTGGTTTGTATTTATCGTTTTCTTACATACTTTGAATATACTTTGTGTATGAGATTAACAGTTACTCTGGAATCCTTCGGGATTCCAGTCTGTATTGCTACTTGTGTATTTACAGCTTGTTGGAAGTAGCTCCTAGGATAAAGTGGTGGATGCTAGCACATGAAGGTGCCAGACTGGTTTCAAATCATTTGAGGAAGATTTGTAGATATTTTATGTATTTATGTTTTAAATTTGTAACCAAGATTTGTATCTTACCAGTACACTACGCCCAAACCGAATGTATTTTCTGTTGCGTAATTTACTCTAATACATGTTGTTAAGTAATATAATATAAGAATTAAGAGGTATCACACTACTCGTCACCCGAAGGTCAATTTGGAACTCGGTAAATACAAAGTGAATACTGAGCCGAGTAATCAAGTACTGGTAGAAGAAGAAGAAATGCAGATTATCCCCTTCTCGGCATGAGCATGTTGACTAATCACACAGTGGTAGGCGGAGGGTGTAGTTCTCTCTGTCGTAGATGGGTAGCTTGGCGAACTCGGCTGCAGTCAGCGTGGATCTAGTACGTAGCACATCATCGATAACCCACAGTTCTGAGTCTGCTGAAGCTTGCGAGAGACTGGCAGAACTAGACTCCCTAGATAGAGATCTCACAGTACGGCGTGAAGTGGGTGAACCCATCTATACCTATAACAAAAAAGGTGAAAATTAGAAAACAGAGGGTATACCTGAATCATGGGAGCCGCTGTGTGAAGAAGAAAACGATGGCAAACTAGGAGACTCTTCTACAATAAAACGACCCTCGCTACCAGAGGTCGGGATGGCATTGGAGGTTAGTTTGTGCCATCAAGAGGCCAAAATCGACTCAGCTTCTGAGTGACGGCTGCTGTTGATGAGATCAATGCTTAAATAGCAACAATCATCGCAAGGATCAAAGACGTTCCCCGGATGGGATCTCGATCTAGTTTGGGGTATACCTTTTGGCTAGAAAATGTTAGAAGCCGGGATAAGTGTGTTATGATATCGGCTATGAATTTCAGGTGAGTAGGTAAGGGATCTCGAGTTAGTAGCACTCGAACCACGTCTCTCATGCTTTTGTGTTTGGGTTTTCTTCCTACTCACACCACCCCAGGGTTGGTGAAGCAATGCCTCTTGTTTCTCTTCTTCGATATGAGGAATTCCCCAGAGCCAATACCATGCTCCGGAAGGAAGTTTTTGAAGGAACTCATATTCCTCTTTTGGAATCGCTTTACCATGAATCGAAGAAGGTAAAGGGGTACCTTTATCCATGGATTTTCTAGAAAAAGAGCCAAGATTCAAAGATTATTGGGATGGCTCAGGTCAACTGTTTCAGCCTCTAGGGCTCAGAGAGGAATTACCTAGAAAGTCATCACAGCCTCCCAAAGCAAGCGTGTTTGGTTAAAGAGGAGGAGAAAAGGGATGAGCAAAGGCGACTCTTTAAATGTACCGGAAAGAACTCACTGACTCCTACCCAGAAACCCTAAACTTACCTAGGAGGTAAGATTTCAGAAAACACAATCTAAGAAGCAAGAATAAAGCAGAAGAATAATGGTAAAAGAGGATAAGGAAGTGATGAAAATACCTGATAGGGGAAAGGTTGGAGGAAACTAAGAAGTGCAAATAGGATTATTGAGAGAAGATGGACTTGTGGAAATGAGAGTTTTCTGGGAAGACGAAGAAAGCATCAAGTGAGAAATGGTGAGAAGAGGCGAAAAATGTGAATATATAAACGTTGTGAATTTAAAGAGTCAGGGGTAGCGAAGACAATTCCCACGGAAAATTAAATTTCCCCCAAAAAATTGCAATGATGGCTGATATGAAACAACGTGGGAATTAAATACGTACGAATCTCAAAGACAGCAGAAGCGGCCACTACGCGAGAAATGGCGGTTTTACGCCATGACGATAGCAAACATACAACTATTAAATTGTCAATGATATAGGCAAATGGAATCCGTTTGTATGTTATTATCTTGTCAAGACATCCCGGATTCGGGACAGTCAATGGCGGAAAGGTGCAAACTCGGCAATCCGGAGGAGGATTACAAAAGAAATCCCGACAATCATGAAAAGCAAGTGAGTTTTCAAAGTGAACTAACCTGGAATACACATTTGGGGGAAATTCTCAACTTCAACACAAGTAAATTTGAGGATCATCAAAACTTGGATGAAAGTTCAAACAACTTAGAAACAAGACCAGTCAGCCTCACTGTGCACACACCCCACCCCTTTTTGGCTAAACGCCATATACGTGCACAGTGATTTTCCATTCTTCTCGGTATCTTCCTCATAAATATATTGGAGTATTTATCCTCTCTTTGGTATCTTCCTTATAGATATATTGGAGAGACTATTTGATCCAATATCAATATACTAACCCATTGGCTAGACATCTGTGTTCTACACTAGAACAATATGTATAAATAGATGCTTTGGAAAACCATGAGAAACATTATATGTAATGCATTAAAGCAAAAATTTATATGATGATTGGTATTTATATTCTCCTAATTTAAAGTGTTAGGATAGCCTCTGAGAGTTTAAAATAATTGTAGATAAATAATAATAATTAGTAAAATAATAATAATAAAATAAATAAAAACTATTATTATTATTATTATTATTATTATTATTATTATTATTATTAGTAATAAATTAAAAGGGTATTATTATTAAGAAAATTTTAGGGATTAATAACCACTTTTAATCCTCTAAAAATAATTCGTATAATTAGTTACTTTGCGACGCAAGAAGTGACTAATGACAATGACAAACGTTTATAGGCATACTTTGATACCTCTACTGATCCCAACACCATCGGACAAAGTTAAGGATTCAAGCTTGAGGTGGTAACTGTTATCTTATTAGCTTGTATGTATGTATTCATGTATGACTAACAATGTTTGTTAGATAATTTACATATGTGTATCCTAGCTATGGATTGGGCATGTGTGTCCCATAGGGCTACGATCCTTGACTGATAACTACAATTACGGTGCGACTTGTTTACTGTAAATTATTCTATGCTTAACATGTGATATGTTGTCATTTATATTTCATACTTGCATATAAGATTAACCGTTACCTCTGAGGTTCATTCATTTGAATTCCAGATCGCATGAAAGAGACCGGTAGTGGATCAGGATCAAGAGGAAAGATGTAGCTGTAAGGGTTACAGCAGAAGGAACGTATTGGAAAAATATGAGTAGATGGATTGTACTAATTCGTTTATCATTTGTCTATTTTTGGATTATTGTATTAAGATCCCCCTATAGGATAGATATCGCTCGCGAAAAATTGATCCTCGTGTTTTCAACTAAGTTATTTTAAGAAGGTTTTATTTTGCAATTAAGTTGTCCAAACTTTTTCGATGCCTGTGCGTTATAACTCTAATAAATAAAGGCGCAATAAGTCAGGGCGTTACATTCTTAGTCTTTTGAGTTTTTCCAAGAGACATTATACATGTTGTAAATCCAAAGGAATAAACCCATGGTTCTCCTACTACTATTGTAAATCCATTTATTTCCTGGTAGATTATATGATAATCTTGGGCACTGATATTGGACATTTTTTGCTGGAATTCTCTTTCATCTTCAATTTCTTCCAGAGTTATTGTTCAAACTCCATAGGCTTCTTGGTTGTTCCAAAATTGATTAAAGTTGAATCTATAGGATTTTATTCTCTAATATTACACATGCTGATTTTTCATTCTTTTTATTTTATTTTATGATTTTACTTACTTTTTTCATAAAATTTTCATTTTTTATATTTCATATTGTAATATCTAACGTTTTATCTTTTATTTTATCATATTGATTTTTATTTAAAGTCATTGTCATTTCTATTGTTCCTTCATCTATATTTCAGGTTTGGATATGACAACATGAAATATAAAAATGAAAATTTTATGGAAAAAGGTAAGTAAAACGATAAAATAAAAAAAGAATGAAAAATCAGCATGTGTAATATTAGAAGAAAAACATCCTATAGAATCAACTTTAATCAGGTTTAGAACAACCAGGAAGCCAGTGGAGTTTGAGAACTCAAGAAAGAAATTGAAGATGAAAGAGAATTCCAGCAAAAAAATGTCCAATATCAGTGCTCAGGATTATCATATAATCTACCAGGAAATAAATAGATTTACAGCAGAACCAGAAGAGCCATGGGTTTATTCCTTTGGATTTACAACATGTATTGTAACACCCCAAATTCCATACCTCAAATGGTGTCGGATGACACTTGGTTTTAGAAAATTCGACAAAGTTTGAGGTGCTACATCAGAGTATTGCGGAACGGAGAGCAATGTGCTAACAATTGGACAATGAGAGTCTGATATAAAAATACCCCGACATATGATGATGCCAGGCGTATGCTTGTTTAAATTGAAAATCCCGAAGGAATATTCATGTCATACATTATACAGAGCTTTGTACAATTACATTTCTCAAAAGTAACTATACAATCTAGACCAAGCCTTAACCAGACTTGGGGCAATGAACCTAACTCCGTTAACCGAATAGAATGGCCAGGTAAGTGTCTATCATGGGGGCCTCATTGAGTTCACGGCGACTTATTGGCCGGCCCACATAGACTAGCCTTGCCTTCGGCACCAAACTGTTCGAAGTAACTTTATTAGATCCATGCCTGACAATAGGCTCTGATAAATTCTTCTGGCTCCTGCCTCGACCGGTGCATTATTACGACTTGGCCCCTTGGTTCCTCTTTATGACTCCATCTACCGGTACCCCTCTGATATTTCTGATATTCCTGATATTTCTGATATTTCTGATATTCCTTTCATGTACCATTAGTTACGACTGAGGTCCAATGCCCATTGGACCTCAGGTAACGGTTAACCTCATGTTTATATAAACAATATATGCACAACAGATATTTCTAATATTACAGCAATGATCAATCCAGTACGTCGTATGACCATTTGATAACAACTACAATAACATGTAAAGTTATCCCTGGTTTGCACTATTAACCTGTGCCACGATGTACGGTCGTGTCCTCAGCGCTAGGAAAACATAACGGCATTATCATGACTATAACCCGTAAAGCTGTATTTAGTGATCTAAGTACGATTCCTTAGTCACGGTGCATACCCAGGACAGAGTCCTGTTCATGACTTTATGAAAGTATCCACAACATATATAAGCATACTATAAGCATAAGAGTTAAGGTTACAGTACGCCGCGAACGTACCTTCCATCATGTAATGGCCAAACGTCCGCCCTTTTGAACCCGACTCCAGACTTCCTGGATATCCTAAAGGGTAATACCGTATCTATTAACTCATAAAAAATATCCTAACAGATATCCAAGTCACAAATGACTATTTTACCCCTGACTTTGCTAACCGACGAAATTTTGCCAGAGCTTCGCTACTTTGACTCTAATCTTCCAAAATTTTGCCATATCTCTTTCTCCATCATTTTTTTCGAAATAAATACCATATTTAACCATAAAACATGATATCAACAATATATTGGAAGATTAAAGATCAAAACAACATCTAAGCTATGAACTACACTAGAACTTCAAGAACTACCAAAAGCTAAAGACTAGAACTTACCTCTTGAAGAACTTCCTTCCACCTCTTGCTCCCACTTCTCTCTAACATCTCTCTACCCTTTCTTTAGAATGATTTTGGTGTGAATTGTGAAGAGGCAAAGGCCCCTATTTATAGGAAAAGCCAAAGGATTACAACCCTTGGATCAACATTTCCATCAATGGCTAAGATGATGAAGATGTGGCCTCCTTCAACATCACTCATTTTCCTCTTCTTTCCTCCACCCATTTCTTCCTCTCTCTCTCTTCCCTATCCTCTTCCATTTTCATGATAATATCTTATCTTTTTGGGATTTCCTCTTACCGATTAATTTCCCTGCTTAGTGTTCTAATCGTATGTGCTTATAAAATCACAAATACTTTTAGAGATATGTTCTGAAGTTTATGTAGTCTCTTGGGAAGTACTTTAAATATCAAGGATTATGGTTTAATTTGGGGTCTTTACTAATCTTTTAGTCATTTTAGGATAAACTCCGACGGTTACGGAAATAACTTCGAAAGAATCCTACTTCGGGATAAAAATTCACTTGTTTACAATATGTACTGATGTTAGATACTTAGTTCATATATCTCAAGATATGATTTAATTTCTATCGGTTCTCATTTATCCTATTTGCTTTTTACCAAAATATCTTCCTTTTATTATTATTATTTTACATCCACTTGTATTTGCATTCACACACACACACATTTACACTCCAATTTCTTCAACAATTTCGGATCCCCCTCCCCCTTTATCATCTTTTTATATTATTATTTAATTTCCAATATGCTTTAATATATCTTATATTAATTAGTAAGAATTTCTCCCATTGGTTGCTAGGTAATAACATGGATTTAGCCCTTTTTAAATGCTAGAATTTATTGTAAGCCTTAGATATTGCTTTATGAGATTTAATCCCAACCATTGCTTAATGTTTTGACTTGTCAAAGTTGATTAGGAAGATTGTTTAGTGTCTTAATCCTATGATTATAAATTCTTTGTTGATCAATTAAGCCTTAGGGATTTCATGTATTTAATCTTATACATTTCCTTAATCATTCCTAATTAATTAGCAATTATACTTATGCCAATCTCAATCCTTTATTGGTCATTAATCTCCAATTAGGGGTTTTAACTTTGGATAATACCTTCTTTCATGCCTAAACAATTAGCAATTAATTACTTATTTAATCACCTACTAATTGTTGACAATTTTCTTAAATTAGATTAATTGTTTTCTCACAACTATTGTGTTGACATTGGTAATTTATGCACCATGTATTATATTAAAAATCATAAGGCAACTTATGATCCCCAAAATAATATTGGATTTTTGCCTATTTAATTTCCAAGGAAATAATTTAATAAATTATCTAAATTAGAGACAATATACTTTCCTATTTTTAATAAATATTTAATTGCCTTTTAAGACATATCATAATAATCGCAGGGTATTTTATGACCCACAAATGTGTTTAGGGATTTTTTTGGCACTTTGTTTATTCTAATTCCAAGAGAATTTTGCCCTAGAAAATAGAATAAATACACTACAAGATTTTGAGACCACATATTCACCTATTTAAAATAGGTATAATTTATCTCAATATAATATTTAAGATAAATAATTATCCGGGTATTACATGTATAATGTCTCTTGGAAAAGCTCTGAAGAATAAGAAATTGATCAGTCAATGGTATGATCGCCTAAAGGATAATACTATGGAAAATACTGAAGAAACAAAAGAAAAGATTTGTAACTTGTTATCTGAATATACAAATCATAAATGTAAATATTGTGAAGAAAGAGAAAGATATATGAAAGATTTTGAGGAACCTACCCTGGATCCTACTATACTCTGAAAAAGAAAAAGACAAGAAGAAGAAGACAAAAGAGAAGGACAAAGAAGTTTTTCGATACAAGTTGGTGAAGCAAAGGAAGCCAAAGAAGCAAAGTGTAACACCCCATTTTAAAAAGCGGAATAATTTAAAATTTATCAGAGTAGAGCATCGAAGCAGATAAGAGTATGAGTAACTGATAAGTATGTTTCCTGTAATACCCGGATAATTAATTATCTTAAATATTATATTTTGATAAATAATACTTATTTTAAATAGGTGAATATGTGGTCTCAAATTTTGTAGTATATTTACTTTGTTTTTAGGGCAACTTCTCTTGGAGTTAAAATGAACAAAGTGCCAAAATCCCTAAATACTTTAATGGATCATAAAATACCCTAAGATCAAGTATGATCTTAAATATGTCTTAAGAGGCAATTAAATACTTATTCAAAATAGGAAAGTATGTTGTCTCTAATTTTAGTAATTTATTAGTTATTATCCTTGGAAATTTAAGGGGCAAAAACCCTAATTTTAATTTGAGGAACATAAGTTGCCCTATGATTTTTAAAATAATGCATGGTGCATAAATTACCAATGTCAACACAATAGTTGTGAGAAAACAATTAATCTAATTTAAGAAAATTGTCAATAATTAGTAGATAATTAAATCTCCATTTATTAGAGATTTATCAACATGTTTCAAAGGCATAATTAAGAGGTGTGACCCTAATTAAAGACTAATGGCTAAGATTAGCATGAGGATAATTGCTAATTAATTAAGTATGATTAAGAAATATATAAAATGAATTACATAAAATCCCTAAAGACTAATTAACCCAACCTAGGATATGTTAAAGATTTTTAAACATGGGATTAAGATACTAAACAATCTTCTTAACCAACTTTGACAAGTCAAAACATAAATCAATGGTTAGGATTGAATCTCATAAAGCAAGATCTAAGGCTTACAATAATTCTAGCATTTAAAAAGGTCTAAATCCATGTTATTAGCTAATAGCCAATGGGAGAATTTCTTGTTAATTAATATAAGATAATTAATACATAATACAAACTAAATAAAAATCGAAGTTGACAAGTCAAAGGGGGGGTAGCAGAAATTCAAGAGTGTGTAAGAGTGTGTGTGTGTGTGAAGCAAGTGGGAAGAAAGAGAAAAAGAAGAAAAGAGATATTTTGAGAAAAAGCAAATAGGATAAATGAGAACCGATAGAAATTAAATCGTATCTTGAAATATGTGAACTAAGTATCTAACATCAGAACATATTATAAACAAGTGTATTTTTATCCCGGAGTGGGTTATCTCCGAAGTCATTTCCGTAACCGACGGGGTTTATCCTAAGATGACTAAAAGGCTAGTAAAGACCCCTAATTGGACTATAATTCTTGTTAATCCAAATACTTCTCAAGAGGATATATAAACTTCAAAGGTTACCTCAAAAAGTATTTGAGATTTATAAGCATATTCGATTAGAAACACTAAGCAGGGAAATTTATCGGTAGGAGGAAAATCCCTAAAGGATAAGATGACATAGGATGATGTCATTTTTGGAAAAGGATAGGGAAGAGAGAGAGAGAGAGTGAGGAGGTCGGCCAAGAGGGATCAAGGGTGAGGATTGAAAATGAAGAGAAGCCCTAGATCCTAAGGCCAAGAATGAAGGAGAAGAAGTTTGAAAGATTTATAAAGATGCCACAACATTTCTCTATAAATAGCCTTCACTACCTTTTGAAATTTCACACCAAAATCTCTTGAGCATTTCGAAACTTAAGAGTGAAAGAGAGAAGGAGGAACTTTGGAGAAGGAGTAGCAAAGTTCTGGGTAAGTTCTTCGGTCCTTAGCTTTTAGATTCTAGTCTTTAGTTTAGTAGTTTTAGTAGAAATGCTAGTTAAATCTAGGAAGTAGGAAATAAAATTCCTATTCTTGTTTTTATGCCTCATTGCATTGAAAGATTCCTGACGAGGTAAGAACATGGTAGGATTGAGTTTCTGAAAGTTGGGAGTCAGAGTAGCGAAGCTCTAGCGAAATTTTATCGGGTAGCGATTTTCTGAAATCAGGGGTAAAATAGTCATTTGTGACTAGAATATCTGTTAGGATATTGTTTGATTAATAAATACACTATTATCCTTATAGGATATCTGTGATCACGTTTCGACCGACAGACGTACCGTATTTCGTCAACGAAGGTACGGACGCGTACTGTAACCTTAACTCTTATGCTTATAGTATGCTTATATATGTTGTGGATACTTTCATAAAGCCATGAACGGGATGAAAGACTTGGCTATTGTTAGTTCTCTATTGGTTTTGATGATAACAGACAATTGTAAATACAGATGAAGTTTGTCTTTGTAAGTTGAAAAACTTACTGTCAAAGGCAAACTCGAGTTTCAGTTTGGAAACTCGAGTTTTGGCCTGACAGAGAAATGCTCAAACTTTTATAAAGAAAGGCAAACTCGAGTTAGGATTTGAAAACTCGAGTTTTGACCTTACAAAGAGCCTTCAAGTTTTTCGCTGAACAAAGCAAACTCGAGTTTGATTTTGGAATCTCGAGTTTTGACAAGATAGAGAGCAACCAAGTTTTTCAAAGAAACCAAAACTCCAGTTTCCATTTGGAAACTCAAGTTTAGGTTAAACAGAGAGTTCTCTAAGTTTCCAACGTTTTATGGAAACTCGAGTTTACTTTAGAGAACTCGAGTTTACATCACCTGAGAACAATGCTCATCTCTGACCTTATAAAAACTCTCGTGTTCAAATCGACCAAACTTTTAAATGTTTTCACATAGAAGAGAAAACTCGAGTTAAGATTTTAAAACTCGAGTTTCGGCCTTACAGAGAAGTTTTCAAAGTTTTCAACGAATGAGAAAACTCGAGTTAAGTTTTGGAAACTCGAGTTTTGGCCAGGCAGAGAAGCTCTGCTAAATTTGAACATTTGAAAACTCGAGTTATGATTTGAAACTCCAGTTTTGAGATTTTGGACTAAAACATAATTTCTCATTAAAAGTCCAAAACTCGAGTTAGTCACTTAATGACTCGAGTTTTGCACTATTCACTAAGCTTGTCCAAAATGCCAAATCACGATGTTTGTCTCTGAAAGGAGAAAACTCGAGTTGGATTGAAAACTCGAGTTTCGGTCTCTTACTGAAAGAACACTGAAGCATGAAAACTCGAGTTTGGATGAACTAACTCGAGTTTCCATCGTGAAAGTTGAATTTCAAATAGAACGATTTTACGAAATGTTTATGTTTGATCTCAATACTTTGTATCATCACTCATTACTATTCTTAACTATGTTTAATCAGTTTGTTAGTGAGTTTCAGATGATTTAGACAGGATTAAATGGAGATTGAGCAAAAAGCATGTCAGCACATTAAATAAGATTGCGAAACCTTGCATGCTTTTGGACAAACATTCTTCACACGTTTTGTAGGAGTTAATGTTTGCCTCTACATCCGTAAAACTGCTTCTCAATGGATTAATAGTCGAGAGTCAACTCAATTTCGAAAAGTTGGATCAACCAAGAGTAGAGAGAGAGAAGACCAAAACCTTCATTAATCATCCTCTAATCTCTCCAACGGTTATATGAGGATTTATAATTGTCATTTAATGATCTCTACCTATAAATAGAGATGCATTCAAGTCTTCTCAACAACCAATCTGTGCAAGAACGAAAATCATTAAAGTTTCATCTACTCTTTGAGTTTTCACAAAGTATCTTTAATATATTCATTCTTCAGTGTTTATCATATACACTCTTAGAGAGAGTTTTTCTTGATTGTAAATCATTTATTGTAAGTTATCTCAAGTCAAGGGGACTTGGAGATTGGGGTTATTGATTACAACTTGTAAGGGGGAGTAAGTTCTAGAGAGAGAATTACTATTGAGTGCAGAGTGTGTAATCAATCTTGATAGTGAGAAATCCCAGAGAGTTTGGGGATTAGACGTAGGTCAATTGGTTGGACCGAACCAGTATAAATCTTTGTGTCTTGCTTCTCTTCTCTATACTATGTTTTAATTCTACTTCTTATATGAAAAACAGAGCATTCCGAAAAGAATTTGAGAATCCCCAATTCACCCCCCTCTTAGTGATTCAAGCTCCACTTTCAGCTATCACCCAAGAGGGGGGTGAATTGGGTGTCTGATTAAAAACTTAGAACTTTAAAAATCTTTTCGCAACTTACTGAAAGTAGTTTGAATGACAATAGTAATTTACAAAGTGATAAACAATCATTCAAACATATATGCTGGGAATGTAAGAGATAAGGGAAGAGAATATGCAAACTATGATTTATACTGGTTCGACCCAATCCTTAACCTACGTTCCGTCCCCAAGCTCCGCTTGAGATTTTCAATCCATTATCTTCTTTCAACTTGATTACACGTTCTGTACTTGAAGTAATCCTCTCACTAGGATTCACTCCCCCTTACAAACTGTAATCAATACACCCGTTTGATTACACACTTTGTACTCGAAGTAACCCTCTCACTAGGATTCACTCCCCTTACAAGCTGTAATCAATACAATGGGTTTCCCCTCTCAGAAGTGAATGGATAAACACTGAAGCACAATACAACTCATTTCACTCTCTATGATAAGCTATGTAGACATTGAAAACAGAGAGTAAATGATAAGAATATCAGAGTATTAGCATGTTGATTATGGGAGCTTGTATCTCTGCATTTTTCTCTTGTCTCTGTTTTCTCTTGTGAATTGGAGACTTCAAACCTCTGGGTATTTATATTGATTGAAGCTTGATGACAATTGGAGAATATAGTTGAATTAAATAATGATTTATTTAAAAAGGGAACATAAGTTGTCCTAGGATTTTTAAATTAATGCATGGAGCGTAAATGACCAAGTAAAACCCAAAAGTTGTGAGAACATAATTAATCCAATTAAAGAAAATTGCCAACAATTAGTAGATAATTAAATATCCATTTATTAGATTAATTTCAAGAACCTTCATGATTAATCTAGGAACCAATTATATTTTAATCACATATTAGGGATGTTAATTAAAAATTATATATGGATGGCTAGGATTAAACCTTATAAAGCTAGATCTAAAGGTTTAAATTCAACCATAAAGCTAAATCCTTGTAAACCCTAATCAACCAATGAGGAATTTTTGAAGTAATATAAGATTAAATCAATCACAACAAAATTAAAATAATTAGGGGAGGGGGACGGTTTTCGAACTTGGTTATTTTGGGAGACACGGCAAATCTCTTTCCAAAAATTGGGGGGGGGGGTTTTGATTCAAACAGATTAAAAACGATAATAAACTGAAACAGAACGAAATATGCAGAAACAGATTAAAAACGATCAACCCAACATCTAGATTCCAAAAAATTCCATCATTGAACGAAATAGAACTAACTCACGTTTGGTTCTGGATGAACCGAAATCTCTGCATTCATCCAGAGCATCCCTCGAGTAGACGATCGCATAGCATATGTCCGAACAGTGGCGTCTCATTGTGCAATCGCACAGCAACGCTATAACCTAGTTCGAACTCAGTCCTTGGGATGAACCAAACCGAATATTAAATCGAACATTTGAACTATTTCCAGAAATCGAATCCGATAAGATGAAAACAGAATCGAGTAAAGTTACCGATCAAGCACAAGTTCTCTGGACGAATCATGGAATCCTCAACGTT
Organism: Acacia pycnantha; assembly: GCA_025563575.1. Taxonomy (NCBI): domain Eukaryota; kingdom Viridiplantae; phylum Streptophyta; class Magnoliopsida; order Fabales; family Fabaceae; genus Acacia; species Acacia pycnantha. The sequence continues at coordinate 95,819 of JAMWYP010000050.1, read as the reverse complement.
GGGTTGATCACAGAAGTTTAGCCGAGCATGGCTGGGAAAAACGAAGAACAGACGAAGAACACGAAGAACGCGAAGAACATATGAAGAACATTTGAGAGAATTTCAAAACTTCTATTTTGATCCACTCCTTAACAAAAACGTGAATGAATGTATGTTTGTGCTGCTGCCTCACTTAAAGTTAACCTAAAAACGAAATGGGCTCCAATGGTTCAGCCCAAAACAAAAATAAAATAAAAGTGGACTTTAATTACAAAATTCGAGCCCAAATAAAATCCAGAATTGTACATCTGACTTCGGCTCCAAAATTGACCGCCCTCTTGTCCGAATTCGCTCTTTATGTCTTCATAACAATTGTAGCTCTCTGAATCATCTGAAATATGAGACAAAATTGAGGCAAATCCGATGTCTGGTTCAAGAGTTATGGTAAAAATAGTCAAGCAATGTAAAACTGGAATTTTATTATTAAAAATGGCTAAAATGTAATCAAAGGCCCAAAGCCCAAATGAACATAAAAGTCATTATTTATTAACTAAAGAGTCCTAAATTATTAATCAAGAGATAAAAAGAAGTGTATAAAATATTCAATTTTCAAATTCCCCCACACTTATCTTTTTGCACTCCTGAGCAAAATTCAAAGAAAAAGACCTAAAGGGGAAACTCTTTACTAATAATTGCTAACAATGCAAACATTGAATCAAGGGACAAAAAGCTTCAAAAGACCAATCTTTCAAGACCAAAATCCTTTCATCTCAAATTACAAATCATGCTAATCTCAATCAATGATGCTAACCACAAAAGATGGTCTCTCAAAGGATGCTCTCAATTAATCTCTCAAGTGCATAGGATAAATTAGTGTATCGCTCAAATTCTACTCAAGAAAATTGTTCTACCATAAGCTTGCTCAACTTCTACGTCTCTACTACTCATAACACATACATGCACAAATATAGAGAGCTTGTTATTAAAGGTTGTAATGGGGCTAGGGTGAAGGTAGGTAATAGTATGGAATGAGAGGCTAAGCACCAAAGAAATAAAAAAGAGCACTGATTAACACAATCATTCTCTCTTTGTATGAAATTTGTTTTTTTTTTTCTTATATATCTCCTTTCTTTCTATGTATTTTCTTTTCTTTTTCTTTCTTTCTTTTCTGTTTGTTTTCTCTTCTTCTTTTTCTCTTTTTTTTTTCTTTCTTTATAATCACAATGACAAAATCAAATATCTCCCCCCACACTTAAACTGTTGCACTCCTGAGCAACCCCCACACTCAAACACAAATCAAGGTGAAACCAATGCTCAATAAATTTTCAAGGTGCGGAATAAAAGGGTTTTACGCTTAGGCTTGTAATGTGGCTTAGAAAAGAATGGGTCAAAAGGCACAAAGGGGCTAGCAAAGGAATCATAATGCAAGGGAAAGGCTATTTGGCCAAAGTGGGGAAAATAAAAGAAAGAAAACAAGCTTCCATCATACTTATGCATGTAAGTGAAAAATGTAGTTTCAAAAAGAAAAGGAGCAAGTTCTAGAGAATACAAATCGTGAGAGATGCACACATGAAAGAAAGAATGGCAAAAGATGAATTCCATTCATGCAGGCCCAAAACCTCACAAAGTCAATACCAACTTAGGCAATCAACAACATCAAATCAACTAGCAAGACATGTAATCGAAGAGTCAAGAATTGTAGACCAAACAGAATGATCCATTAGAACCAAAATGTCCACGTTCATAATATGTAGCAATCATAGAAAGAGAGACTGTATTATTATTATTATTTTTTTTTTTGAAAAGCAAAGTGCAAAAATGAAAACAAATAAAAGAGAAAGAGGGGGAAGAAAGAAGAATACTCCCCAAGGGTTTATGGAGGGTAAGTGGCATCAATGAGGAGAATCTCTGCTTCTTCAGGCTGCTGCTGGGATCCCTCATGAAATTGCTTGAGGCGATGCCCATTTACCTTAAAAGTTCGTCTTGTGGGAGGATCACATAGCTCAACAGCACCAAAGGGAAATATGTTAGTGATCACAAAAGGGCCATTCCATCTAGATCGAAGCTTACCAGGCATATGTTTCAGACGAGAGTTAAACAAAAGAACTTTCTGGCCCACAGAAAATTCTTTCCTCAGAATATGCGTATCATGGAATGCCTTAGTCTTCTCCTTGTACAACCGTGAACTCTCATAGGCATCCAATCTAAGCTCATCTAACTCTTGCACCTGTAGCTTCCGTTCGATCCCAGACTTAGCCAAATCCATGTTACATTGCTTAATGGCCCAATAGGCTTGATGCTCCAACTCAACCGGAAGATGACATGCCTTACCAAAGACAATCCGATAGGGAGACATCCCAATCGAAGTCTTGTAGGCGGTGCGATATGCCCATAAAGCATCATCTAGTCGCTTACTCCAATCTTTCCGGGTAGAGTTGACAGTCTTCTGAAGGATTTGCTTAATCTCTCTATTTGAGACTTCAGCCTGATCGTTGGTCTGAGGATGGTATGCTGTGGAAACCTTGTGAAGCACTCCATACTTGCGTAACAAGGCACCCATGCTTCGATTGCAAAAATGGGAAACCTGGTCACTAATAATAGCTCTAGGAATGCCAAACCTGCAGAAAATGTTAGACCTAACAAAGTCCACCACCACAAAAGAATCATTAGTCCGGGTGGCTTTTGCCTCAACCCATTTCGAGACATAATCAACAGCCAACAATATGTAAGTATAACCATATGAAGCAGGAAATGGACCCATAAAATCAATACCCCAAACATCAAAGATCTCACAAAACAATATAGGGTTTTGGGGCATCTCATGCCTACGAGAAATACTCCCGCCTCCGACGCTTATTACATGACTTGCAAAACAAATGGGCATCATGAAACAAGGAAGGCCAAAATAAACCACATTCGAACACTTTCCTAGCAGTTCTTTGGGGTCCAAAGTGACCACCATAGGAAGAAGCATGAGAAAAATGCAATATGGAGTGAAATTCATGATCAGGCACACATCTCCTAACCACCTGGTCACTACAAAACTTCCACAAATAAGGGTCATCCCAAACATAATATTTAGACTCACTTTTCAATTTAAAGGTTTGGGCCCTAGTGAGTCTACAGAAAAACACCAGCTACCAAGTAGTTAACCAGATTAGCATACCATGGGATCTTACTTTGCAGCTGTAGAAGCTGCTTATCAGGGAAATCACCCCGAATAGAAGAGGGGTGAGATGGAGAATGGGTGATGCGACTCAAGTGGTCAGCTACCCAGTTTTGTACTCCACTTTGATCTTGAATCTCTACATCAAACTCTTGGAGCAATAGCATCCATCGGATGAGTCATGGCTTAGCATCTTCCTTTTTCAAAAGAAACTTTAAAGCCGCATGGTCAGAGAAAACAATGACTCTACTAGCTAGCAGATATGACCTAAACTTATCAAAAGCAAATACAATAGCCAACAACTCCTTTTCACAGAAGGTTGGACAAGGGTCGAGCAGTCTTGCTGAAATCCCGAATGAAACGCTGATAGAAAGTTGCATGACCAAGAAAAAAGCGAACTTCCCGCACAGAAGCGGGGTAAGGCAAAGCAGTAATTACATCTATCTTAGCAGGGTCTACCTCAATCCCTTTCTTAGACACTATGTGTCCCAAGACTATACCTGACTCAACCATAAAGTGACACTTTTCATAATTCAACACAAGATTAGATTCAATGCACCTATGCAAGACTTTAGACAAATTAGCTAAGCATGCATCAAAATCAGACCCATATATAGTGAAATCATCCATAAAAACCTCCATGCGAATCCTCTAGAAACTCGTAGAAAATACTTACCATACAACGAAAGGTGCCGAGTGCATTGAGGCCAAAAGGCATCCTCCGGAAGCATATGTCCCAAAGGGGCATGTGAAGGTCGTCTTCTTCGATCCTCGTGAGCAATATGGATCTCGAAGTATCCGAGTAGCCATCCGAGAAGCGTGTGAGACTTACCAGCCAATCGCTCTAACATCTGATCAATGAAAGGTAGAGGGTAATGATCCTTGCGAGTGGCTTGGTTGAGTCTCCTATAGTCGATGCAAACTCTCCAACTATTTTGAACTCGAGTAGGAATGAGCTCATTCTTCTGATTGGCTACCACAGTGACTCCGAATTTCTTAGGAACCACGGACCGGCTAACCATCGGCTATCGAAATGGGATAGATGATGCCAGCTTGCAGAAGCTTAGTGACCTCTTTCTTTACCACATCAAGGATAAGAGGATTAAGGCGTCTCTGGGGTTGCCTCACCGGCTTAGAGTCCTCTTCCAACAGAATTTGATGCATACACATGGAAGGGCTCATGCCAACTATGTCAGCTAATGTCTACCCATTGGATTTCTTGTTCGCCCTTAATAAGCTTAGCAGCTTCTCTTATTGATCAGGCAAAAGATTATTTGCCACAATGACTGGAAACTGTTCATTCACCTCCAGAAATGCATACTTCAGGTGATCTGGAAGGGATTTCAACTCTAGTTTGGGCGATTGCTCAGTGGAGGGAAAAAGTTTGGATGGTTGTTGCAACAACTCTGATGTCATCACACTAGAAATGCCTGAAACCACATACAAAGAAGCAGAAGAAGAACTGTGGCTATACGACTCAATGTTAACATCGAAATTCAAAGCTTATCAAAATTAGAAGCAAGCTCATCAAAATCGAATCGGGATGCACATCAGATCGGGATGAAGCTCAAATTCGTAATCAACATCGGAATCCACAAGTAATGCGTAATCACTAAGCAAGTCGAATCACCAAATAATGCAGCCTTAACCAAGTTAGTGCAAACAGAGCACCATTCATTATCAGCACATGCACAAATGGGAGAATCACTCACAGATGCAAAATCAGGATAATCAGCACACCAATCAGTAAGAACATCATCCACAACGTCATCAATCACATCAATACAAAAAACATAATGCTCTTCCCTAGGATGTTTCATGGCATCAAAAATATTGAAATTCACAGATATATCACCAAACTCCATGGAAAGAGTACCAGAATGCACATCTATCTTAGTCCTAGCTATTTTCATGAAAGGCCTCCCTAGAATGATTGGTGATCTACTACTAGGAGACTCACCCTCCATATCTAAGATGTAAAAATCACCAGGAAATATCAAGTCATCAACTTTGACTAATACATTTTCAACTAAACCAGAAGGATAAGCACTACTCCTATTAGCTAACCGAACAATAACACAGTAGGACGCAAGGGACCAAGACCAAGAGATTTATAAACAGATGCAGGAATGACATTAATAGAAGCACCTAAATCTAGCATGCAATCATCAAATCTATAATTACCAATAAGGCAAGGGATAGAAAATGTCCCTGGATCTTTGCATTTACGAGGCACATTCAGGTTCAAACTCACTCGTTCATTCCCCTTCAGTCGCCTCTTGTTGGTGCACAACTCCTTCAGAAACTTGGCATATTTAGGAATTTTTTTGACTGCATCTAAGAGAGGAATGTTGATCTCTACTCTTCTGAATGTCTCAAGTATATCCTTCTCTTGTGCTTTTTCTGCCAACCTCTTGGATTGAATTGCTTTCTGAGGGAAAGGAAGAGGAATGGGAATGTCTTCCTCTTCACCTTGCTGCATTGCCTTTTTATTTTTAGAGTCAATCTTCACATTTTCGGACTCTCTCTCTCTCTGATGTGGAAGTCACATCTGCTGCTGGTTTAGGTTCCTCCAATTGTTTGCCAGACCGAAGGGAGATAGGACTCACATTCCCCTTAGGATTAGGAATTGTTTGGGAAGGAAGAGTGTTGGATCCCTGAGGTTGATGTTGCCAGTTGCCGTCGGTTCTTTGTTGGAACTGCATATTGGTCAGTGACAAATTGCTTCATCATATCTTCAAGTGAGGAACCACCACCACCACCACCACTAGCCTGCTGTTGTGCCGCCTGTGGAGGTGGACATATGGCTGGTCGAGGAGGTGGTGCTGACAAAGGCAAAGGAGGTGCAGACTACTGCTGGAAATTCTGTGGTCTGTACTGCCTCTACTGGTAATTCCCAGAATTCTGTTGATACTGGTTACTCTGGTTCTGATTTTGGTTCCAACGAAAGTTAGGGTGATTTCTCCAACAAGGATTGTAGGTATTGGGAAAGGCAATATTCTGCTGGTATTGTGGCTTTCCTGGAAAAACACCCACTGCAGCTACTGACTGGTCTTGGTAAGTAGGATCATGCAAGGTAGGGCAAGAGTCAGTAGAATGATAAGGGTCAGAACAAAACCCACGGGAGTACCCATGCGAGGAGGGGAAGAGCATGTACGTGCGTGGCACCGCCACCGCCTCACAAGGGAAGTCAGATCATCAAATCTAGTCTCTAATCTCTGAGAATCATACTAGACTGGAGGTGCTTGAATATGGTAAGCAGGAGTACTATTGGCCCTGGTGCTGAGAGTTATCTGCCATAATGGATATCAAGTCTCGAGCTTCTTCAGGTGTCTTGTTACTCATAGCCCCACCGCTAGAAGCATCCACCAACCCTTTGTCTACCGGCGATAGACCATCATAGAAATAGGTAATCAAGTCTTTTTCAGTTATCTGATGGTGTGGACAGCTTGCACATAACCTTTTGAACCTCTCCCAATACTCATGCATAGTCTCCCCAGTAACCTGTTTAATGTTGCCAATTTCCTTCTTGATCGCAATTGCTCTTGAGGAAGGGAAATATTTCTCCAAAAATAACCTATGAATATCAGTCCAGCTCCCAATAGATGAGGGCTGCAGGTACAACAACCAATCCTTGGCTCCACCGTCCAATGAGAAAGGAAAAGCTCTCAGCTTGATATGATTTTCATCAATGGCATGTGGTTTCATTGTGCTACATACTACATGGAATTCCTTCAAATGCTTAATGGGGCACTCACCTGCAAGACCATGAAACTTAGGCAACAAGTGTATTAGACCATATTTAAGCTCAAAGTTAGCAGCAAGGTCAGGATATTGGATGCACAAAGGTTGATAATTAACATCAGGTGCAGCCAATTCCTTTAAAGTATGACGATCTGCCTGTTCTTCTGCCATAATGTCTGAGTTAGCAAAATTGCTACTAGAATCAGTGAAAACAACAAGACTATCAGAAATACTATCAGAACCACAATCAGAAAGATCAACAGAATGAACACAATCAAAATGGTCACAATCAATCTCCAGTTCAGTGTCCAGTTCAGTATTAATCTTATGACTTAGCCTAACAACTCTTCTAGCAGTAATAATTGTTCTTTCTATTTCAGGATCAAATGGCAACAAGTCTTCTGGATTAGCAGTATTCCTGGTACTCATGCAGCATACACACAAAGCGTGAATTGGCAAGCACACGAATTACGAAGCCGCCACCAAGAGTGGTAAAAGCATAATCTCGAATTACGAAAATGCCACAAGAAGTGGTAAAAGTAGAAAAACACTACAACATGAAAGCAAAAAACACAAAAACAAAAACCTATGCTAGAAATTGACCAAAACAAGTCCAGAAACACTATCAAATGATTTATAAAATTTTTGGGACTTGGATAGGGCAACTCCTAGACCATTGAAGAACCCAAAAATGGAAAAAAAAAACTTCAAAAATTGAAAAAGTTGTCTAAACGATGGAATTTGGCGAAACGAAGATTACCCCTTTGAGATTGGCCATTTTCTATCACTGTACCAATTTTCAACCAAATCAGAGATACTCTAAAAAAATTATCGTAGTAGAAATCATAGAATCAAAACTTAAAACAACGAAAAAGTGGTCTAAACGTTGGAATTTGGGGAAAATAGGGTATACCTCACTCCTAAGGAGAGTGACTATTGCTTAGAATGCCCAATTCCTTGTGAATAAGACCTGGTTTGAGTGATCTGGGTCAGAAAAATTTCTGTCCGACCACCCGAACCACCTAAACTACCGAAATGAAGCTATTTACATTACTGTTACTAATCAAACCAATGCAAATTCCCCAAGTGGCGCCATTTTGGAAAGAGATTTGCCGTGTCTCCCAAAATAACCAAGTTCAAAAATGATTTGCAGAAATAGGGAACCTGGGTCGTTTCCCCAACGAACTTGCAGCGCGTTTGATTAACAACAACAGCGAAACAGAAACAGCAAAAATGGGGGGTGTTTTTTTGATTCAAACAGATTAAAAATGATAATAAACTGAAACAGAACGAGATATGCAGAAACAGATTAAAAATGATTAACCCAACGTTTAGATTCCAAAAACTTCCATGATTGAACGAAATATAACTAACTCACGTTTGGTTCTAGATGAACCGAAATCTCTGCATTCATCCAGAGAATCCCTCGACTAGACGATCGCCTAGCATATGTCCGAACAGTGGCGTCTCATTGTGCAATCGCACAACAACACTGTAACCTAGTTCGAACTCAGTCCTTGGGATAAACCAAATCAAATATTAAATCTAATATTCGAACTATTTCTAGAAATCGAATCCGATAAGATGAAAACAGAATCGAGTAAAGTTACCGATTAAGCACAAGTTCTCTGGACGAATCATGGAATCCTCAACGTTGCGTTAATCACAGAAGTTTAGCCGAGCATGGCTGGGAAAAACGAAGAACAGACGAAGAACGCGAAGAACATATGCTCCAAAATTGACCGTCCTCTTGTCCGAATTCGCTCTTTATGTCTTCATAACAATTGTAGCTCTCGGAATCATCTGAAATATGAGACAAAAATGAGGCAAATCCGATGTCTGGTTCAAGAGTTATGGTAAAAATAGTAAAGCAATGTAAAACTGGAATTTTATTATTAAAAATGGCTAAAATGTTATCAAAGGCCCGAAGCCCAAATGAACATAAAAGCCATTATTTATTAACTAAAGAGTCCTAAATTATTAATCAAGAAATAAAAAGAAGTGTATAAAATATTCAATTATCAGTGTGTGTGTGAGTTGTGAGTGTAGTGGGAGAGAGTAAAGGTGAATTGTGTGGTGTGTGAGAGTTGTGAGTGTGTGTGTGTGTAGTGGACCTTGTATGTAGGAGAGAGAGAGGGGTGATGTGGAAGAAGGTGAGCCTAGCAATTGGAGAAGATATTTTGAGTTCAAAAAGCTGTTAGGATTAATTTAGGACACAAGTAAATGAGAACCGATAGAAAATAAATTGTATACTGAAATATATGAACTATAGATGAAATATAAGGACTTATTATAAACAAGTGTATTTTTAGCGTGAAGTAGGTTATCTCCGAAGTCATTTCCGTAACCTTTGGAATTTATCCTAAAATGACTAAAAGGCTAGTAAAACCCCCAAATTGAACCATAATTCTTGTTATTTCAAGTGCTTCTCAAGAGACTACATAAACTTCAAACTTTACCTCTAAGAATATTTGTGAGCACATGCTAATTGAAACATGGAGGAGATTTGGCCAACAAAGCAAAAAGATGAAAGATGTGGAGTTGGAGTTGGCCAACAAGGTGAGGAAAAAGTAGAAGAGATAGGAGAGAGAGAGAGAGGACGGTTGGAGGGAGTGTAGGGTGAGGATGAAAGATGAAAAAAAACCCTAGATCTAATGGCCAGGATTCGAGTAGAGAAAGTTCAATGAAACTACCAATGTGCCATAGCTTTTGCCTATAAATAGCCCTTTGATTCATTTAAAATTTCACACCAAAACTCATTCTAAAGAGTTAGAGAGAAGTGGGAGCAAGAGTGAGGAGGAAGTTCTGCAAGAGGCAAGTTAGCTTTTACATTCTAGTCTTTTGTTTAGTAGTTCTTAGTATATATGTTAGTTAGATCTAGGAAGTAGGAAATAAAATTCCTATTCGTGTTTTCATGCCTCATTGCATTGAAAGATGCCTGACAAGGTAAAAACATGATAGGAAGTAAGTTTTTGAAAGTTGGGAGTCGGAGTAGCGAAGCTCTGGCGAAATTTTATCAGTTAGCGGTTTTCTAAAGTCAGGGATAAAATAGTCATTTATGACTAAAAACATGATATTGATTATGAATTAATAAATACGATATTATCCTTATAGGATATATGTGATCACGTTCCGACCGACAGACGTACCGCATTCATCGACGCAGGTACGTTCGCGACGTACCGTAACACTGACTCTGATGCTTATAGTATTATTATATGTGATGGATACTTTCATAAAATCATGGATGAGACTCTGTCTTGGACATGCATCGTAACTAAGTATGGGCTTAGATCACTACATATACATTCAGCTTTACACAGGTTATAGTCTTGTCAATACCGTTAAGTTTTCCTAGCGCTGAGGACACGACCGTACATCGTGGCACAAGTGAATAGTGCAGACTAAATAAATTTACATTTGATTGTACTGTTATCGCCTTAGGTTTACATCTGATTGTATTGTTATTGCCTTACATATATGATTATGTAACTCCTACATCTGTTATGGGCTTTTGTGGAGATTATGCTGAAATGTCATGAATATTTGTTATATATAGTGTTTATATAAGCAAGAGGTTAACCGTTACCTGAGATCCGGTGGGCATTGGACCTCAGCTTTTAACATAGCTTCGAGTCGAAGGACCGAGGGCCGAGGATAAGGGCAAGCGGACGCTTAGAGACCCGGCTGGAGACTTTCTTTTGTTAGGTTTTTACTTTTATGTTAGACACTCGGATGAATGTACTGCCGTATGAACAGCCAGATACACCGCAAGCTATGTTATTCAGTTACTCTTTATATTGAAAAAAATTCCGACGCTCATCTCTGATCAAAACGTTATGAAAACATTTACGAAAATGGGGTGTTACACTTTTGGTATCAGAGCGTTTTACCTGGCATGACTCTGACTAAGTTATAAACAAACCATTGGTGCCGAAGGAAGGGCTAGTCTATGTGGGTAAGTCAATCAGTTGCCGTGAACTCGATGAGACTCCCATTATAGACACCTACCTGGCCAATAGGTTTGAGTAACGGAGTTAGGCTCTACATCTTTTTAAAGAACATGTTTTGAAAATGAGTACTGATATAATCCTTGTGGTGTGATACAGTAAAGATGGACGGAGAAGGACCCTCCTACGTAAATTACCATGGGAAAATGAGACGTACTGCTCGGAAATCAGCGAACCCTAGATATATAAGGATCAAGATTAACTCTAGACCGACCTACAATCCTAAACCTGAGTATTTTCCTAAACCTGAATACCAATTTCTACCGCAATATAACCCTGATAACCCTGATAAATCCTGATAACCCTGATAAATCCTGATAACCTTGATAAACCCTGATAATTCACATCACTCATCGGTAGGTGACAACTTCGACTACCCGGAGATCAGAAATCTTGATATCAACTCTGACGCAGACTCTGATAATCTCAAGTTTGTCCTAGACAATAACACCATCCTAACTCGGTATACCATCTCAAATTAGTGACTACTTGAGTCGGTGCATCACCCTAGCTTAGGGGAAAAACCCCTACACTCAGTCATGACCATAAACCTATGAACGTATACCCACTTGAGTCGGTATACAACTCTGAACCCGTACAAGACCCTGATTATGTGTACTATCTCGACTCGATAGCTAGTATACCTTCTAAGCCGGAGAGACCTATCGGATTGGATCATTCATCCAATAACAAACAACCATGAACATTATCAGCGGTTGAGCCATCAAGATGACTCGGAGAATGAGTCTTTCTACGAACCAAATTTTCATCGACATGTCCCGGGAAATGCCAATTGTTCTTATTAATTGGTCTATGTAGTTGTGATCATTCTCAAAATTAGTGGTAGGGTTCTAATTCTTTTTGAAATTCAATAGACTAATACTCTTTAGAATGTTTATAATTCCTTTCCTTCTCTTTTCCCTTCAAATACTTCTAGTTTTGCAGTCCAGAACATCCCTCTTTTTGAGCACGTGCGCGGTCCATGCTTAGTGGTGATAGGAAAACATTTAGAGATTTTGCTGATGACGGGGCTACATCAAGGTTCCTGCCTTTATATTTCCATTTTATAGGCTTCTACTCTGATATATAGTTATAAGGTATATGTCTTTTGAAGTCTCATACTCGTGATTAGGTGTTAGCTACTTTAGTTTGTACTTCAATGTTTGTGTATGGGTTGTCTCTATGTTTTATTTAATACAAACCATTTTCTCTCATGAGTTCTCCAACCTCATCTATACCAAATGTCTGGTTTGCTCTGTCATGATTTTCCTATATTTGTTGGATCCATGAGCAATTGAAGAGAGCTTGTGATTGACTTGGTGCCATTAGGTGTTTAGGATTATTGTAATACCCTAAAAATCATATTTATGATAAATATCATAAATTAGAAAATAATACCTATTAAAAATAGGTGTATATGTGGTGTCAAATTTATAGGGAATTTCTAGGAAAATTTCCCTAGGAAATAAGAAGTATATAAATACTTAAAGGTTTAATTAGCAAATGGGATAATTACTAATTAAGATGATTAAGGCATAATCTAAGGGATTAAGAAGAGGGTTGAAAAGTCAACAATTGGGCAAATAGGAGGCAACATCTTTTGTCAAAAAGATGCCCTCATTTTCAAAAAATAATACAAGAAAAAGAAGAAGAAAAATTGAAGAAATCTTGGTAGAAAATTTAGAAAGTAAGTTGTTGAAAAGTCAAACATAAAACACAAGCCAATGAAAACACAAAGCATGGGATATTTGGAAGCATATTCTTTGGTCAAATGGAGACCATGTATTTCGAAAATCATTGTGTGGATGGAGGGAGTTTTAATTAATATCATGATATTGAAGAGCAAAAAGGGGAACACACACACGATTCTATAAACTTGAAAAAGAAGAATATAACTGTTTAATAATTAAATGCTTCATATTAAATTGCCATAAAGGAGAGCACATGGGCATTAATTGGGGAAGACTTTTGGGGACGAAATTTTGCAAGAAAGAAGGGAAGGAAAAAATGAGAAAAAGTAGTGTGAAAGCATTAAGGGATAATATCATGATATTTTGCAAAAAATAGTGGGATATTTGTATAAAAAGAAAATAGGATAAATGACCACGGATAGAGATTAAACCCTATCTAGAAAACCATGAACAAGGTTTCTAAGGTCAGAGTATTTTATAGACAAGTATAATTTTATCTCGGAATAGACTGTCTCCAAAGTCGTTTCCGTGACCGGCAGAGTAATTAGGGGATCCGGCAAAGAGAAAAAGGCTAGATATTGGAAAAGTGAGTCTATAGAAAATAAATTATAACTCAAAATCCTTGAACTAGTTGGAAAATATCTGGACATATTCGGAATCAGTGAATTTTTGTCCGAAGTTGATGATTCCGGAAGTTACTTCCGTAACCGACACGTTTTTTCGTAAAACTTCAGCAGGACCAGAGAAGAACTGAAAGGGATAAAAAATTTAGTTAACCCAGACATTTCTAATGAGTAGGAAAGGATCTTCAAAGTTGTGATTCCAGATTCCTAAGATTTTATAAGATTACGCGATTCGGACACCGATCAGAGATTTTATCAGTATAAAACCTTCTAGATGAAGGCAAGGTGGCACCACATTGATTGTTTTTGTTGACTATGGGGCATGGTGCAGGTCGGCCAAAATGGTTTTGTGGTGGAGAAATGAGTTCAAAATTGTGTGGTTAATATTCAAGAAGGAGGAGTTGTGAAGTTACCAAAATACCCTTACAAAAAGTCTATAAATAGCCTCCAAGTTCTCTTCACAATTCACACCATCTCCTCTTGAGTATTTCGAATTAGAGAGAGTTTAGAGAGAAGGGAGAGCAAGGAGGAGTCCGGGGAAATTTGTAGCGAAGCTCTGGGTAAGTTTTTCGGTACCGAGTCTTAAGTTCTAGTTTTCGATTCGGTAGTTATAGTAGAGATGTTGTTTTGGTCTTTAATCTTCCAAGTATGATTAGATATCATATGTTAGGGGTATTTTAGTCATTAATTTCGAAATTCATGATGGGGTCGGAGTTATGGCAAAATTTTGGAAGATTAGAGTCAAAGTAACGGTCTTGGCCAAATTCCGCCGATTAGGGGTCAGGGGTAAAATGGTCATTATGACTAAAAATTTCCTTCGTAATGATAGATCCTTAACAAATACGTTGTTATATTGATAGGATATCTCTGATTATGTTCTGATTACGTTCTGATTACGTTCTGACCAACCGCCGTACCGAAATTCCGTCAATGAAGGTACATTCGCGTACTATAACACTAACTCTGATGTTTATTGTATGCATATATGTATATTGTATGTACTCCGATTGTACTATTTTCTGTCATGCCTGTACTTTGACTGTACTATTGTCTGTACTCCGACTGTACTATTGTTTGTACTCCGACTGTACTATTGTCTGTACTCCGACTGTACTATTGTCTGTCATCCGACTGTATTGTTATTGCCATACATATCTGATATGTATACCTTATGTCTGATCGTAGTAAATGTTGCCAAAATTCTATGAATTTTTGTCGTACATATATGATGTATGTAATCATGAGGTTAACCGTTACCTGGGGTTCGATTCATGGACCTCAGCTTTTAACTTAGCTTCAGGATCGGAAGGACCGAGAACCGAGGATAGAGGCAAGCAGGCCGCATAGAAGACCCAGTTGAAGACTTCTTTCTGTTATACTTTTGAAACACTCTTGTACCATTGTTTAAACAAGACATGCTTGGGTATTTTAACACTCAATCGCTCGGTGCTAGAATTATGATGTTTGATGAAAAAAAAATTTATACTGCTTGTAAAAATGGGATGTTACAATTATGGGTTTAATGGCGAAGCAGTTACTTGTTACAATTGTGTTATCAAGGAGAACTACCGCCTTGTTCACCTTTCTGTTTTCTTTGCATTTTGAGGGCAAGAGGCAGTACTTTACTATATCATGATTTTTGGTTGTATGATTTAGAAGATGAATTTATTCATTTTTGAAGTGCAGCTATAGGTCAAATGGTGCGCCCTCAACAGACAGTTATTGATCAAGGGAAAGGAATTTATTGATATTTTTCCCATTGTTTTGCAAGAAAAACGTACTTCCTTTACTTACAACTTGTGCATGGGAAATTTATGTGCATTCCATAACCAGTTGTTCAGTTCTCTGAGGTATCAGTTTTGTGATTTAAAGGTCAATATATTGTTTCCTCTATTACCTGATTGTTTGATTTTGTGTTTGCCTTGCAAAATTTTTCTCTGTAATTGTTTTTCTTTCCTTCTCTGTTTTTTGTTGAGCTTATATAGCATTAAGTTTGCATGTTCTTACATTTGTTTCAATTTCATAGTTCATATTATACCTCTTTACCTTCAGGGTTCTTGGCACATTAATCTGCTGATAAGAGTGTCAACTTTTTGTCATATTATATGTCATACTCCCATTTTGTTAATATATATTTGCACACTGTTAATTTTAATTAAATTATTTGAGTAGTGTGATTTGTTTTTCTTTTAAATTTTTCTCAAAAGACAATATTTTTGGTGTTGTACTTGAATTGTTAATTAATCCATTCACTTGATTGATTTATCTTGTACCTTATTTTTCAATTTATAGATTCTTCGTCATGATGAGGCCTACTTGTAGAAAGACATCAATTTGATTCGAAACCTTTTGGCTGGACATCTTCTTCAACATATAGATGAATAAAGTTTACTTTTATATTACTTCGTAGCTATGTAGACAACTTTTTGATACTTTGTGGTGATTCTTGTACATAGTAGTAGTAGTTACCACTTTTATTAGCTAGAGCTGGATGTTTCTTTACAATTGTTGTACATAGTAGTAGTAGTTGCTACTTTAATTAGCTAGAATTGGATGTTTCTTCTTGTAACAACATTTTGGTTTATGATGATCTAAATATATTTTGGTTTATGATGATCTGGTAGATGGTATTTGTAGGGTTTAAATTGTTGGGCGGTGAAAAAATATGAAGCAAATTTTTATTTTTATTTTTAGAAAAAACTTTTCTACATCCCTAATAAAAAACAAACATAGTATGGTGGTTGTATTTCACTTATGGAGTCCTAAAATGAAATAGGAAATCCGTAAGTGGCACTTACGGCATCCCAAAAAAGAAATAGAGACTTCGGAAGTAGCACTTACGGCGTCCCAAAATTGAAATAGGGACTCCGTAAGTAGTACTTACAACATCTCAAAATTGAAATAGACACTTTGTAAGTAGCACTTATGGCGTCCCAAAAGAGAAATAGGAACGCTGTAACTACCACTTTCGGCTTCCCTCTTTTTTGGGGACGTCATAAGTCTAACTTACTATGCCGCCCAAATTAGTGCTCCCCTGAAAAGGGACGTAAAATAAGCCAAAAAAACAGATGCCGTAAGTGTTTTTTGTAGTAGTGCCATAACAACAAGATAAGCAAGGATAGAAGCATTTGTTAGGATATTTTGTATGTTCGATTGCAAATCTAATAAATTCTTTCACCCCATCTATATATTCCTTTGAACACCGATTAGATGACATCCATTTTTGTTCTACCTATACCTTCAACCTATTTTAATATCAAGATGTCTTGTTTGAGTTTTATTTTTAAAAGGACTACTTTATATTTATATAATTCCCAAATTGTCTGCAAAAGTTAATACAATATTTACAATCCACTTGGTAGCCACAGTTTAAAAACAACCTTCCTTCATTAACATATCAGGCTGATTTAACAATGAAACATATATAAACTAGTGCACTATTATATATTTGAAATACATGATAACCATCAACAACAATATAATGTCAAAATGAAATACATTAGGATGAACACAATGCCAAATTCGCACTAAACATTTGAACTAGTGCACTAACATTTGAACTAGTGCACTACAACAATGTCAAATTCACATTAAGATGTCTAGCCAAAACGTCTCGAACAGTATCAACTTCTTCATCCGAGAACGGAGCAACACTATCAAAAAATTGTAAATTGGAAAACAAGCCATAAGATAAACCGATGAAGTGAATGAAATAATTAAAAACTCAAGTGTGCAATCTACAAAAATATCATAATTTGAGAATCATGGAGCGATCACGTACATAAGTGTGCAATCTTCATATGGTTTCCCATATTCCTTCACAATGATCCTTTCTTGCAGCATATTCTTCATCATCTACCAATTCTACTTCATATGTTGTAGGTGGATTTGTTGTGAAAGGGAGTGTATCATCAGTGTTCAAGGATTCTTCACCATACTTCTGTTTTTTACTTTGAAGTACAATGGACATTTTTTTATATGCAGGGTCTGTTACATAAAACACTTGTTTCGCCTAGCTTGCTAGAATGAATGGCTCATCTCTATGACCAAGTCTTTGAAGGTCAACTGAGACAAATCCAAATTTAGGATCTATGACAACAGCATTATTGCTAACCCACTTACATTTCAATAAAGCAACTTTGAACTTGTTGTAGCTCATCTCCCATATTTCTTCAATAACTCCATAATAAGCCATTGATGCTAAAACTGGGTTTTTGTCTTTCAAACTCGAAAAGTGCATGGATTCAGCTTCAACCATCACCCCACTATTTTGCACAGAACTTCTGTCATCTTGGTCTTTTGTGTAGAAAGTATATCCGTTTATATCATAACCACTCCATGTGATGACCTGAAAAGAAGGCCCCCAGGCTAACTGGAAAGATTTTTGCCGTGTCTTCCAAAATAAACCAAGTTCGAAAATGATTTGCAGTAATAGGAACCTGGGTCATTTCCCCAACGAATTTGCAGCAAGTTCGATTAACAACAATAATAGCCAAACAGAACAGTAACAATGGGGGTTTTGTTTAACAGATTAAAACGAAAGCTAATAGAAATAGAAACAGAATGAAATGAAGATTAAACAGATAAACAGAAGATTAACCCAGGGTTTCGAATTCCACCAACTTCCTTCCTCGGACGAAAAACAGAATTGAACAAACTCGTGATTGATTCTGGACGAACCGAAATCTCTGCGTTCGTCCAGAAATTCCCTCAACTAAACGATCATCTAGCGTTTATCCGAACAGCGGCGTGTCACTGTACGATCGCACAGAAAACACTTAAACCCAGTTCGAATTTAATCCTTGGGATTTCTCAATCTGGGCATTAAATCTAACACCCAATCCGAATGCAAATCGAATCCGAAATTACAAAACAGAACCGAATTTTTTACCGTTAAGAACGAGTCCTCTGGATAGTGGAATCCTTAGTCCGTGGGCTAATCACCGAAGCTTAGTCCAACATGGCTATGCAGAACGAAAATGGAACAGAAATGAAGAAGTTCATGACGAACACGAAGAACGCGAAGAACGGATGAAGAACAATTGAGAGAATTTGAAACTTGTGTTTTTGATCCACTAATATGGTAAAAACGTGAATGAATAATGTTTGTGGCAGCTGACTTACTTAAAATAACCTAAAAACGAAATGGGCTCTAATGGTTTTAGCCCAAAACATAAATAAAATAAAACTGGACTTTAATTACAAAATTCGGGTCCAAATAAAATCCAGAATTGTACATCTGACTTCGGCTCCAAAATTGACCGCCCTCTTGTCCGAATTTGCTCTTAATGTCTTCATAACAATTGTAGCTATCTGAATCATCTGAAATATAAGACAAAAATGAGGCAAATACGATGTCTGATTCAAGAGTTATGGTAAAAATAGTGAAGCAATACAAAATTGGAATTTTATTATTAAAAATGGCTAAAATGCAATCTAAGGCCCAAAGCCCAAATGAACATAAAAGCCATTATTTATTAACTAAAGAGTCCTAAATTATTAATCAAGAAAAAAGAAGTGTATAAAATATTCAATTATCACTAACCACTCAATTGTATCCGACACACCAGTCTCGTGCAATACCTTCTGCTGGAACCACTTTATGAATGTCTTCTTTTGCTCATTAGCTATGTGCATGTCGTTCTTCCTTGGATTCATATTCTTCAAACTCTTTCTGTGTTCATCAATGTATGGTTGAACTACTTCCATATTATTCAGGATGTACAAGTGTGCTTGCAACACCTCTTCATGAGGCATATTCTTCAGTCTGACTCCTCGAGTTCCCTCGCTTATCTCCTCGTCATGCTGAGATTGTATCGTCGCCCCTGATAGATAATCCTTGCAGAAGTCCATAGCCTCTTCAACTACATATCTCTCAACTATTGAGGCTTCCGGTCGATAAGGATTTTTAGAATATCCTTTTAAGATCTTCATGTATCGCTCGAAAGGGTACATCCACCTTAGATAAACTGGACCACAGAGCCTTACCTCCCTTACCAAGTGCACTATCAGATGCATCATTATATCAAAAAATGCAGGAGGAAAATGCATCTCTAGTTGGGACAAAATAATAGAACTCTCATTTTCTAATTCATCCAGCTTTTCAATGTCAATGACTTTGTTACAGATAGCATTAAAGAAAATGCTCAATCTGGTTATAGTGGTTCGCACTTCATCTTTCATAATGCCTCTAATTGCTATTGGTAATAGTTGTTGCATCAACAAATGATAATCATGGGACTTCATTCCCACTAACTTCAAATCGTCCACTGAAACACACCTTCTCAAATTAGAAGAATATCCTTGTGGAACCTTAATGTCATATAGACACCCACACAAACTTTTTTTCTCCGCTTTTGATAGTGTATGAGCTGCTTCGGCTCCATATATGCCCTCTTACCATCTTCCATTACTTGTGGATGTAACCGTTCTCTTATTCCCATATCAACCAGGTCTAGTCTCGCATTAATTCCATCCTTAGTCTTCCACAGTATGTGCAAAAGAGTATCGACAAGGCTATCGCAAACATTTTTTCCACATGCATCACATCGAGACTGTGTCTCACATCAAGACTACGACAATATGGAAGATCAAAGAAAATTGATCTCTTCTTCCATATATTCTTCCGACCCGCAATCCTTTGCTTCTTACCCAATATGACATTGATATGTTTCACCCGGCTATAAACTTCCTCTTCGGTCAATGCCTTTGGAGCCGTTCTATGATCCGGTAAGCCGTTAAAACACTTTCTTAACTTACGATATGGGTGGAACCGATGAAGAAACCTCCTGTGACCGAGGTAGACCATTTTTTTCCGTGCTTTAGTTTATGGAAGTCCGTGTCTGCTTCACATATTGGACATGCTTTATGCCCCTTCACACTGTACCCTAACAAATTTCCGTATGCAAGAAAGTCGTTTATCGTGGTAAATATCATTGCACGCAACTTGAAGGACTCATTCTTATATGTATCAAACACATCTACGCCTTCCTCCCAGAACTTCTTCAAATCCTCAATCAAAGGCGCCAAGTACACATCGATATTGTTCCCGGGCTGTTTTGGTCCAGAAATCATCATAGAAAGCATCACGAACATGCGTTTCATACATAGCCAGGGAGGTAAGTTGTATATTACAAGGAGAACAGGCCATGCACTGTGGGTGCTACTAAGAGTTCGATACGGATTGAAGCCATCTGTACAAAGCCCCAGCCGAAGATTTCTTGGCTCACTGCCAAATTGAGGGAACATTTCGTCTATTTTCTTCCATTGTAGAGAGTCAGCCGGGTGCCGAAGATATTTTCCATCTGATACTCTCTCATCAGAATGTCATCTCAACTTCTTCGTCGTTGCTTCACTAGTAAACAGACGCTTAAACTGCGATATTATTGGAAGATACCACAATGCCTTCAAAGGTTGCCTTTTTGTTGTCTTATCTCCAGAACCACCACCTTTTTTCTTCACTTTGTATCTTGAAGTTTTACACTTCGGACAATTACTAAGGTCTTCATACTCATTTCTGTACAATATGCAGTCATTAGGGTAGTTGTGTATCTTTTCATACTCCATGCCCATGGTAGACAATATTTTCTTCGCCTCATACATACGATTTGGAAGTACATTATCATCTGGCAACATATCACACAACAATTCAAGCAGCGACGTGAAACTGCTATCGGTCCATCCACAAGTTGCCTTTAAGTTGACCAAATGTAAGGTCCCAGTCAACCGTGTATACTTAGTACACCCAAAGATTCTACCTCAACATCATGAATCATCCTCTCCATTCCATCATCATCTACCTCTAGTTCATTTTGATGGGGCGACTTGGTACTTACTTCCTCACCATGCCATATCCACGTTGTGTATCGAAGGTTTATTCCATCACAAATTAGGTGATCCCTTATATCAGGAATATCCTTGAATCTCATTTAAACAATTAACACATGGACAATAATACATCCCATTTTTGTAGCCACATTCCTTATAGCAAATTCAATAAACTCTTCCACCCCATTCTCATATTCTTCACTAGTTCTCAAAGCATTCATCCAACTATGACCCATTTTATTATCACCTAAGATATTTCCAACAACAGTAAAGTTCATAACAACTTCATGAATGACATGATTCATATTCTTAATCTTGTAAAAAAAAAATCGGCAGCATTTCCCCTTAACAGTAAGACATCCCAAAATTTCAACAACAAATCATTTCAACATAATTAAACAAAACTTACTAACTAAGGAAATTTCGACGCTTGAAATTTATTTGCTCAATTCAACCTAAAGACAACAACAATAAAGACAACCTTAGAGGGATATTCTTGCATGTTTTCTAACTATTATTTAAGACCAAATGCTCCCTCAGTAAACTAAAAAACCAACAGCAATATAGAAACCAAGTGGCAAAACAATTATAACAATTAGCCAATAATTACCCCAGTAAATCAGTACGCAGCAATATAGAAACCAAGTGCTAAAAGCAAACCCTTGATATATAAAAGCCTATTCAAGCTAAGAATGGCAACAAGCTAAGCAAAAGTATTAAGGTTTTGATTGCGTACCGCTAGAGCCGATGGCGAGAGGGAAGCGAAGAGGGAAGAAGGAGAGGAGATCGACGGACAGTCGCGCAAGGGAGGGACGAGACAACGAGAGCCGACAGACACCGCCACGAAGAGGGAAGACGGACACCGCCGCGAGGAGGAGATCGACGGACTACTGTCGCGCAAGGGAGGGACGGCAATCGCTATTAGGGGAGAGTGGCTGATAGCGGTTAGGGCTTACGTCGTGAATGGATTTCGACCAAGATGAAGTGCAGAGGAAATAATAGATTAAGAGTGTGGTCGAGTAAGCGAAAATATGGGGTTATATGGTTTATTGGGCAATTTAGGCAACCTGATATACTTTCAGGACGCCTTAAAACTAATTAAGGCGTCTTGATAATATATCAGGACGCCTAAAAGTTAATAAAGGCGTCCTGAAATTATATCAGGACGCCAATAACTTAATTTAGGCGTCCTGATATAAAATCAGGACGCTAATAAATAAATTTAGGCGTCCTGATCCTCTGTTCAGGACGCAGAAAAAAAAAACCCTAAAAAAATTAATTGGCACCAAAAAAGTTCGCAAAATAGCGCCATGGCGAAAATTTTTTACGCTAAAAATTAAATTTTAGGCGTTCTGAAATTTTTTTAAGGACGCCTTATCTTCATATAAGCGTCCTAAACATTGTTTTAGGACGCCACATGCTTAGAATTCAACTATATAATTACAAGAATGCCACTACCTTTACTTTTAACTTCCTTTTAAAAAATAATGACGTTTTTTAGGGAAGTAGTAACCCTTTTTTGTAGTAGTGAGCTTGACTAGAGTGAGTTGAAACTTCAAGCACAACACTTGAAAAAGAAAAGTTAATAAAGGAAAAATAAAAAGAAAAGGTTGCATGTTGCTTTAAAAATTACCAAAAAAAAAAAGAGAGAGAAAAGAAAAGTGAGTGTGTACTTACGCGATCTTTGGGAAAGAGATGGGTGGAAGAAATGTGACCAAAGGAAATAATGGAAGTGGGGATGAAGTGTGTGTGTTGGGGTCTATATATGGAGAAGGAGAGGGGAGTGGGGACAAGGATAAGGAAAGGAAGAGGCCAATGGGAGTTGTGACCAAAGATAAATAAAGGAAGTGGCCAATAGGAGTAGAGAAAAGAGGGTAAGGAAAAGGAAGGAGGAAACTGGTGAGACAAATGCAAGAAAATAAGGGATACATTGCTGCTAAAGTGGGAGCGGATGAAGAAGGGTTTGGAAAAAAATTAAAAAATACTTTGTGTAGCGCTTCCTTAACACAAGCACCACACAAAGTCATTAGTAGTTGTGGCACTGTAGCTAGTGTTTTTTATTAATTTTTTTTTTAAAAAAAAACCTTATGTGGTGCTTGATCAAGCAACCGTCACATGAAGCTCATAAGCAGCTGTGCCGCTTGCCTGAAAAAGTGCATCCTAGTTTTTTTCTTTAATTACATTTCTTTAAAGAAATGTCACAAAATGTGCACCACTATTCCCTCTATTTGTAATAGTAAACTATAAAGACTTCGTTAAAAATGAGGTAAGAACATAGGGGCATACATAATTTTTCCTTAATTTAAGGTTTGGAGAGTGAAATTTTAAGGGTGTTAAACGAATAAATAATCAACGGATATCAACTATATCACGTGTCAAGTACTTACTGTTATGAATGCCATGTGGGCTATGTTTCTGTTACAGATTCTGTTAAGTAGCTTTACCTTCTGCATGTTACTCACGTGACCAACTCTATATAATGTAATCGATACACCTCACTTCAATAGATTGATTCTTCTCAGTTGAATCATTTCTCTATTCTTGGCATGGTATCAGAGCCGTGATACACCGGCGATGCTCTGTTTTCCGGCCAACTGCCGAAGACAAAAATTAAAGGAATTGGCGGTGGTTCATCTCTAATTTTCTGGATCGATCTACCACCATAAACAATGTCCGTTACAGCTCCTCCGGTGTCAGTTGATCTCGGCCTGAACAGTAGAATCTTCACGAACAAGAAAATCACAGTGAAGCTGGATGACTCGAATTATCTTATATGGAAGCAACAGGTATATTTTATGGCTAAACAGCATCGCCTATTTGCTTACTTTGATGGTTCTATATCTGTACCACCAAAATGAGTTCGCAACACCGAAACTGGTTCGGAGTTTGTAAATCTCGAGTTTGATGTCTATGAGCAACTGGATTCTGCTCTTGCTTCTTGGTTGCTAGCGTCTGTAACATCGTCTGTACTACCCGATCTTGTTGGTTTAGAAATTTCAGCTCAGATCTGGGCAAAACTCAACAGGCTGTATTCTGATAAATCTGACTCCAAGATTTTGTATTACAAAAACTTGTTGACTAACCAGCGCAAAGGAGAATTAAGCATGAGAGACTACTTGGCAAACCTGAAGTCCATATGTGATCACCTTGCACTACTAGGTGAACCAGTAACCGATCCAACAAGGATATCACACATCCTTAATGGACTCACCATGGAGTATGAATCGGTGATTGCAATCATCAATGCTACCAAACAAAAGTTTGACTTAGATACAGTGACAACAATGTTACTGGACTCAGAAGCAAGGCAAAAGTCGTTCATAGCTAATTCTGCATCTCAGGCACATTACACTACTATATCACCAAAATATGCTGATTATACTCAAGATGATCAAATGGTTTTTGCTGCTCAGTCCAACACTGATAATGTGTCTATTGGCTCAAACAATAGAGATCAATCATATGCACCTCGTGGTCACTCATATACACCATCCTTTCGTCCTCAATTCCATAACAGTAGAGGAAGGGGTCGTGGTCGTGTGTCTTTCTATCAGAACAAACCTTCCTGCCAGATTTGTCACAAAATTGGACACCTAGCTGACGTCTGCTATTTCAGGTATGAGTCTTCATCATAAAATCGATCCGCTGCTCAAGTACACTATGCTGATACAAGTGATCCACACACTATGTCCTATAATACATATGATGCTGATACTCAACGTCACTGGCCTGAACATTACACTGAGGTACCTATGACAGTAACACAAGCATCTGGTGCCTCCTATAATCAAAGATCTGGCACTCTCTCAGCCAAACAGCAAACTATGAACTCACCTGCACCTACATCAGTGTCACAGGCACCTGCAGACAGTGCAGTACCTCAAGCGTATGTTGCATCACCTGAAATCATCACTGACGAAGCATGGTACCTTGACTCTGGAGCTACACAGCACATTACTCACTCGGCCAATGCACTTCAGTCATCTGCAACTCCCAAAGGTAAGAGTACTGTTATTGTTGGTGGTGGTAGTAGTATTCCAGTCACCTACATTGGAAATACCTCACTTACTGATTCAACTTCTACATTAAGTCTAAACAAAGTGTTGTGTGTTCCGACAATGCAAAAGAATCTGATATCCATTGCACAAATAACTAAAGAAAATGAATTCTCAATTGAGTTCTTTCCTCATTACTGTGCTATAAAGGATCTGAAGACGAATCATGTCCTTATGACTGGTGCTGAGATTGCTGGAATGTACAAGCTGGATGCATCCACCTCTACTGCTGTTCACAGATCTGCAAAGAAGTCTGAAGATTGTCATCAACCTCACTGTCATTACATCACTACATCAGCTGATTTTACCTTGTGGCATAGGAGACTTGGCCACCCACAAGAGGCAACTGTTAGGCATATACTCAATTCACTCAATATTACTATAAATAAAACACACACTGTTGACACATGTGCTTCGTGTAAAATTGGGAAAAGTCACAGACTTCCCTTTGTATCTTCCTTTACTGAATACAATAAGCCCCTTGAACTAGTGTGTATGGATCTTTGGCGTCCATCTCCTTTTTCTTCAAACGGATCAGTCTATTATATTGCATTTGTGGATGCTTATAGCAGGTTCTCTTGGGTTTATTTGCTCCATAAAAAATCTGAGGCACTAACAAAGTTCAAAGAATTCAAGTTGTTTGCTGAGAAAAGATTTGACACACAAATCAAACAGGTGCAAAGTGACAAGGTGGTGAATTTCTTGCATTCTCCACGTTTCTTACTCAATGTGGCATTGAACACATATTTACATGCTCGTACACCTCACAGCAAAATGGTCTAGTGGAAAGGCGCCATAGATCCATTCTTGAAACAGGTTTAACATTGCTATCTACGGCATCATTACCTCTCTTTTATTGGGGAGATGCCTTTTTAGCTGCTGCATTCTTGCTCAATAGGCTCCCAACATCAGCTTTGCAAGGTATCACTCCATATGAAAAATTGTTTGGAAGAAAACCAGACTACACTCTTCTCAAGGTGTTTGGTTGTGAATGCTTTCCACATCTCAGACCTTACAATCAACATAAGATTGAGTTTAGATCATCCTCTTGTCTATTTCTTGGTTATAGCTCAGTGCATAGAGGGTATAAATGTCTGGATAGAACTACAGGCCGCATGTACATAACTAGACATGTGCAATTCCATGAGAATGTGTTTCCTGCACAATCTCAATTTAATGTTCGACATATTTCCAAACCCTCCTCTGATTCAATTCCAAGCTTCAAACCACCTTCATTAGCTACTGCCCAAAGTCTCTCACTACCTACACCTACTCCTACATCACCTACCCTTCCTTTGACCTACTCTCATACTCACACAGATACTACCTCTCCCGGCATTAACACTAATTCTTCCCCACCAGCTTCCCCCCAAAACCATCGCCCACCAAAACCCCTTTCAAATCATCACTCCATGGTAACTAGAAGTAAATCAGGAGTCTTCAAGCCAAAAGTATTCACTGTGACAGAAGATATCAGCATACCATCAAATATTGATGAAGCTCTTGCCAACCCCAATTGGAAGAAGGCTGTTCAAGATGAGTATGATGCTCTCCAAAAATTCCAGACATGGGATCTGGTTTCTGCTCCAACTGATCGGAAGATTATTGGCTGCAGGTGGCTTTGTCGGCTCAAAACACATGCTGATGGGTCCATAGCTAGATATAAAGGTAGATTAGTTGCAAAAGGGTATGCACAAGAGGCTGGTACTGATTATAGAGACACCTTCAGCCCCGTAGTCAAAGCTACAACCATGAGATCATTGCTGACCCTTGCTGTTACTAAGCATTGGAAGTTACATCAAGTGGACTTCAATAATGCCTTCCTAAATGGTGACCTAACTGAAGATGTATACATGGAACAGCCACCGGGCTTCATTCAAAAGGGTTCAGATGGTCAACTGCTGGTCTGCAAACTCAAAAAGGCCCTATATGGCTTGAAACAAGCACCTAGAGCATGGTTTGTTAAACTAAGCTCATACCTTAAAACCTTGGGTTTTATTTCTGCAAAGGCTGATTCCTGCCTCTTCATTAACAAAACAGAAAATGAGATTTTGTACCTCATTGTTTATGTTTATGATCTAGTAATTACTGGGTCAAATGAGGCCATGGTTCAAGATTTGATTACCAATATCAGTGAAGTGTTCTCACTCAAGGACTTAGGTGAGCTCTCCTTTTTCTTAGGAATTGAGTTTCACAGATCCCCTAGAGGAATCCATTTAACCCAAAGGAAATACATTCACGGTTTGCTCATGAAAACCAAGATGCTTGAAGCTCATGCTTATGCTTCACCTATGGCTGTTAATGTACAATTATCTAACAATGATAGTCTTCCTTTTTCTGATCCACGATTGTACAGGAGCATAGTTGGCTCCCTTCAATACCTTTGCTATACCAGATCAGACATTTATTTAACTGTTAACAAACTAAGTCAATTTTTACAAGCACCCACAGTTAAGCAGTGGGAATGTGTCAAGCGCTTACTCAGGTATTTGAATGGAACCAGTACTCACGGGTTGTTGATTCGACCAGTTCAGCAATTTAACATTCAATCTTACTCAGACTCTGACTGGGGAGGCATCACGACTAAGAAAAACAAAGATGAGAAAGTAGAAGTAAATCCTGAGAACAAGAGATCAACCAGCGGGTATTGTGTCTTTCTTGGTTCAAATCCCATCTTGTGGATATCCAAAAAGCAGCAAGTAGTCTCAAGGTCTGCTACAGAAGCAGAATACCGTAGTGTTGCAGACTCTATTCAAGACTTAATGTGGGTTCTTTCTCTTCTAAAGGAAATGCACATTGAAGTAGTTAATATGCCTTGCATCTGGTGTGACAATACAGGCACTGTGGCATTAGCTTCCAATCCTGTTCTTCACTCAAAGACGAAACACGTTGAGCTAGATGTCCACTTCATACGTGAAAAGGTAGCTGCTGGTATAGTGACAGTAGGATATGTCCCTGCTGGTCTACAACATGTTTTCATACTGCAGAAGCAAACTGAACATCATGGCTCAAGAAGAAGTTCATAACGGAGAAACAAGATGAGCTGCTATTCAGTAGGGAGAATGTTAAACGAATAAATAATCAACGGATATCAACTATATCACGTGTCAAGTACTTACTGTTATGAATGCCATGTGGGCTATGTTTATATGCATTCTGTTAAGTAGCTTTACCTTCTGCATGTTACTCACGTGACCAACTCTATATAATGTAATCGATACACCTCACTTCAATAGATTGATTCTTCTTAGTTGAATCATTTCTATATTCTTGGCAAAGGGGCCATCTTGTCAAGTTTTTTTTTTTTTTTTAGGTAGTAATTTTACATACAAATTAATATAATTGACATGAGTTATATTGGCCAGGGGGTCCAGGGGTTGGAAGTCAGCCTCCCCATGGTGATTATGCTCCGTTGAGTATTTCGGAAGACGTTATGCAGGAATTAAAAGTGGAAATAGAACGGAACTAAGGTTTTAAAACACTCTTGCTATCCTATTAAAAATTGCTATTAATCTTTATTAATTTAAATGTGTTTAGAATCTGAAATTACCAAAACGTCCTTCCAAGAAACTCATTCTCTACCACAAAATTAAAAGCATCACCAGCCGCCATGATCAAAACAACCACCACCACCGAAGCGGATTGCAATCATAAACGATGAAGCCATCAAAATCATGAAACCAAGTAGTAGTAGAAATTACAGAAATCATAAGAAAGTACCCACCGATATATATTTTTCAGAATTCTCATGGTTTTACCTACTTAATTATATTTTTATTTAATTGTGCTAAAGTATGAAGAGAGGTGTTACGGACCTAGTCTAGGCCCATTATCTCAATACGAGAGGAAGGAGACGGGCGCCGTACATTCATTCTAAGCCTTGACTTATCTACATACAGTCACGGCACACACAGCACCCCTTGGCAGCTTTGCTTGTGTGCGTGATCATACCCTCTCTGGGCTTGTCCCATAAGCATACGGGAAGGGCACCTGAATCCTATATCAAATCACCGGACCTTGATAGGCGGACATCAAATTCTACACCGAACGGTGGCGCCGACCGTAGGGATCAATAAATTTCTATTCCGTGACCATGAGGATAAGCACTCGTGCTTCGGGCCAAAAAGACAATCGGAGGCGGATCAAGCGGGGACAGCGAGTCAACCACCGCGTCAACCACCCGTAATGAGCGTGCGTTAACCCGTGCGATGGAGACCATCGGGAAGGAAAGATCGGCTTTCTCGGCGAGAAGAACCATTGATTCCAACAATGAACGACATCAAAGGACCTTTGTCAGGCACGGAGTCCTCGGCTCCACGAAACCAAGGCAAGTGGACCACGAATTCCAGTGCAGGAGGCGGGACATCCCACATGCTTGAGCCGAGACTTTCGATCTCTTCAAGCGGGATGCTTGCGATAATGAGACGGGTGGACAACATAGACAAAGCGCCATACCCTTCCTTATCGGCGAGCGGAAGAGCGGGAGAAAACGGACCCACGCCCCTTTCCGAGGGTGGGAAGATAAAACTTGGAGAGGGCGGCGATGGCGAGCTCGGCTCATCGCAGCACGGGCGAAGGCGGAAGCTCGACAGCGGGAGGCCAATAGGAGGAAGCAGGAGGCAGGGGTGAGAGGGTCGACCTCGGGCGATGAACCATCGATGGCAGGGGCGGTTCCCCAGTGGTTTCCGAGGCGGAGATATGTCGGCCAAATGCACAATAGCTTTTCTCGAAGGAGATCCCGAACGCGTTTCTTTTCCACAAAGTTTGAATTTGGGCGAGTTGACAAAGTATGATGGCACACAAGACCCGACGACTCATTTAGAAGACTTTGGCGTTCACATGTCGGTTAGAGGTCTCAAGGAACCAATTGTGCCCGGATCTTCGCCGAGACGTTAAAGGGGCCGGCGTTGAAATGGCTTCACCTCTTCCCTTTGGGTCGATCCACAACTTTGAAGACTGGCCGAGGCCTTTGAGTTGCACTTCGCGACTAGCAACGGCAACAAAATCCCGATATTCTCTCTCAAAATCGGGCGGCGGAGAGGCTGCTCCAAAGTTACACAGACCGCTTCAATCATGCGATGCTGCGAGGTGCGCGGACTTAACGAAGACGTACGTTCACTTATTGGTGGGCGGCCTCGATAAGAGTCACTTTGGCGGAATCTTTTTAAAGGAGCGGGCAAAGAATCTCAACGACTTCATATCTCGCTCAAAGGAGTACTTGGACGTCGAGCGGTGCGAATGGCAAACAATCCCAGTTCGGCGGGACCAGATAGAACCTCCCTCCCGGGGGTCGAGACTTCTCGACAACGGGAATAGGGATTCTAGGAGAAGGGGAATGAAAACAAGAGCCGAGGTGGCAAATTTGATCGGCGGAGCAAGTACGAGAAATATTCGGCCACGACGGTGCCTCGATCTCAAGTTTGGAAGGAGGTATCAACGTAGAGATGAAGAAGGTCGATCGGCCTCAATCTGTCTAGAAGATCAGGGATAGACCGGTCTAAATATTGCTCGTTCCATGATGGTCGAGGTCGCACAACCGATGAATGTTACGAGCTCGGGATGCAATGAGCGATTTGTTCGGGAAGGCAAACTTCAACGGTATGTCATAGAGCATCAAGGAAAAGGTGGGGAAGCGAAAGACCAGAACCGCGGTAGGACCCCCCTCGAAAGTTCAAAAGCGGGAAGATAAGCGAAAGGCTCCTGAAGCCCAGATGTGGCAATTTCCGAGGAATTCGGCGCCAACGTGTCAGCGGAGCAATGGGCGGTGGCGGAGATACTATAAGCCGGCGAAGGAAATACCTTCGAGAAGTCCTGTCCGTCGGGGGGCCGACCTAAATTCAAGGAACATCACCTTGAGGTAGCACGACCGCCTTTGTTTTCACAAGAGACGACCTCGGGGCGTTGTCCCCGACCATCAAGATGGGCTAGTGATACTTAGAACGGTCGTCCCCTGCCTAGAGTCAGCGGATATTTGTGGATGCGGTAGCTCGGCCGATATACTAAGTGGGAAGCGTTCAAAAGAATGAGCACGGACAGGACGACTTAAAGCCTTGCAAGACAACCCTCATCGGGTTTAATGGAGAACAATCTCGTCAGAAGGGGTTTATCGACCTCGGGTTCACCCCTTGGAGTCAAAGACGCCTTTAAGTCAGAAAGAGTGCGGTTCATAGTGGCCGAGAGTTCGTTTCACCTTATAACATAATATTGGGAAGGCCAACCATTCACAAGTGGGACATCTTTGGTGTCTACAAGCATCAGCTCAAGGTGATAGGCAACCAAGGCAGTGGTCACGGTAGCCGGGGATCAAAGAGAGTCTCGACGAGTGCTATTTTGAAACCGTCGAAGGT
This sequence comes from Acacia pycnantha, assembly GCA_025563575.1. NCBI lineage: Eukaryota > Viridiplantae > Streptophyta > Magnoliopsida > Fabales > Fabaceae > Acacia > Acacia pycnantha. The sequence goes on along the minus strand of JAMWYP010000050.1, from coordinate 64,377 downwards.
GGGGAGGCGGATCTTCGTCGCAGCCCCAAAGAATCAGCTATCCGGACCGTTCGGACCAGAGATTCTCCCGACCGAGAAGTTATCTTTGTGGAATTAGACATCCGAGACGATGAGGCTCGCCCGAGAGCCGGCGGGGAACTGGAAGATCTGGTGATCGGAGACCTCGGACCACTAAGATTGGCGAAGCACCTATCTTCCGAACTTAGAAGTCGTTTGGAGGAATTCTCGAAGGAAAACGAGGGATGTCTTCGCACAGGATTCATCTCGGGTACGGAATAGACCCAAAATTTTGTTGCAAGACTAACTCCTCGTCGGGTAAAGAGCCACGGACCGGGAAGTGGAGAGTGTGTCACGGATTACAAGAACTTGAACAAGGTATGCACAGAAGGACTCTGCCCAATGCCAAACATCGACCAGGGCGGTCGACCAACGCCTCGAGATTCAGGCTCCTATCCTTTATGGACGCGTACTCGGATATAATCGAGATAGCGATGTACCCGAGAGGATCGGGAAAAACAGCCTTCATTGCGAAAGAGCTAACTATTGCTACAATGTCATGCCTTTCGGATTGAAGAATGCGGGAGCTACATATCAAGGATGATGAATAAGGTCTTTGCGAGACCAGATCGGCGCAATGTGGAAGTATATATAGATGACATGATCGTCAAAACCACGGACCCCGCAACGTCATATACAAGACACAGGCGAGACATTTGCCAAACTTCGAGACCTACGAGAATGGCGAAACCGGCCAAATGTGCCTTTGGCGTCCCATTGCAGGAAGTTCACAGGTTTCATGCGACTACTTAGGGGCATTGAGGCCAACCGGACAAATGTAGGGCGGTGATGGAGATGAAGGCTCAGAGTAATAAAGAAGTCAACGGTTAATAGGAAGATTGGCCCAACTAGAGTTTTTGCCAAAATCGGCGGAGAAGGCTTTACCCATGTTCGGGCTCTTAAAGGAGGCATCGGTGGAATGGAATTCAAAGTGCGATGAGGCATTTGAAGACATAAAGCAATGTACGGCCAATCCTCAGTCCTCTCAAGCCTCGGCTGGCGAGAGTCTTTTCCTTTACTTGTCGATCGGCGGAAGCCGTCGCGCGGCCTTAGTAAGGCGGAACACGGACAAATTCTGTGTGTATTTTGTCGGCGAGAACCTACTGAGAATGCCGAGATCAGATACCGAAGCTAGAAAAAGTGGCATTCGCTGCACTTTGTGCGGCCGTCGGTTAAGACCTTATTTCCGGGGTCGCCATGCTCGTTGTTAGAACAAACCGACCAATTCGACAAGTCTTACATAAGCGGGACCTAGCGGGGAGGATGACTAATGGGCGATAGAACTCTCAGAGTTCGACATCACCCTCTGGCTTCGCCATGCAATCAAGTCACGGGCGTTGGCGGAGGCTTCATCGAAGAGCTCGCCCAGGCTTCTAAGTCAGATGAGACACGGCGGGCGAATGGAAGGTGTATGTCGACGGATCGTCGAACACGAAAGGAAGTGGAGCCGGAGTCATTATTGAGAGTCCGAGAGGGTTACAATTGAGCATTCGTTGCATCTCAACTTCCCAACTTGAACAATCAAGCGAGAATACGAGGCCTTGATAGCTAGGGCTTCTTCAAGCCAAGGAAAATGAGGCCACAAGAGTTAAGGTTTTCACTGAGCTCCCGGCTTGTGGCGGCTCGGATCGAGGTACGTATCGGGCTAAAGGCCACTAATGGCCAAGTATCTCCTAAAGGCTAAGGACTTGATGTCGGGTTTCGATGAAGCAAGCTGTTACTCGCATTCCCAGGGAGAACGCAAGAGCGACATTTTATCAAAATTGGCAAGGCACTAGCGGTGGTTGTCATCGCACGGTTGTCGGCAAAATCTCGAAGATCCGGTATGCATGATGGCTATTTCGGTCGAATCGTTTGGAAAAAGCCGATGAAGACTACCTTGAACGTGGACTCATCCCGGACGATGCAAATGGAAGCAAAAATGTTGATTCGTGACGCGGACCAAGTACCACGATGGTGGAGGATCAACTTTAAGAAAGGATTACATTCTCCATCTAAGGTGTTTGAACCCAAATGAAGCGGGGTATGTCTGGCCAGAGATTCATGGAGGGGCCAATGGTCGGCATATGGGGGCTAAGGCGCTCGCAAGAAAAACCCTTGAACGAGCTACTGCGGCGAAGCGTTGGAGCGGATTCAAGACCCTTGTAAGACAATGTGATAGTTGTCGAAACATGCCGGAGTTATTTGGGCGCCCCAGGAGCTTCATTCCATCACGGCCCTGGCCATTTTACAAAATGGGGCATGGACATTCAGGGCCATTCAAGACGCACCAGGAGCTGCGATGGCTAATCGTGGCGGTGGACTACTTCACCAAGTGGATTGAGGCCGAACCTCTCACAACGATCTCCTCGGCTCGTGTGCGGCGATTTGTTGAAGTTAATATAATTACGCGCCCGGAGCACCAGTAGAGATAGTAACAGACAACGGAACTCGGTTCCTTTGAGTCGGATTTCGTGATTTGATTTATGAATACGGAATCTGACATCACTTTGCAGGTTGGAACACCCGCAGTCCAACGGGCAAGGCGGGCGCCAATAAGGTCATCCTTGATGGTTTGAAGAAACGTATGTTGGAGCGGACACTCTTGGGGTGATCAACTACCTTTTGTCCTTTGGGAAATCGAACAAGCTGCTCGAGACATCCCACCCAGAAACTCCTTATAGGCGGCCTACGGTTGTGAATCTATGATTCTGTGGAAATAGGGATGATGTCTTGGCGCGGGAAGAGCATTTTATCACAAGGCGAAATGCCAATAGTGAGGCGTTAGCGATTGAGTTGGATCGGCGATGAGGCCTGGTCACCTCCCATTGTCGGGATATTGCAATGAAGCGGCTGATCGCGGCTCGTTATAACAAGAAGGTTAGACCAAGAAGATTCCGCCAGGTTGCTTGGTACTTAGAAGGGGCGACATCGGGAACAAGAACTCCAGACGGCAAGCTTGCGGCTAATTGGGACGGACCTTATCGCGTTCGGGAAACTCTTGAGAGAGGAGCTTACATTCGGAAAATTTGGATGGAACCCCATCAAGCGAACATGGAATGCGGACAAATTAAAGGCATATTTGATTAGGCTTATCTTTTGTTTTTCTTAAAGCATCGTTTTCCATTATGTTCTTTGTTCAACGTTGGCTGTGGCTTTTCCCTTCGCAACAATTGCTATGTCGAATATGAATGAAACTCTCGTTCGAGGGTATCTATTGAATTCCAAACATTGTCTTTTTCAAGATTCAATTGTTATTAGCTTTTCGTCGAAGAAAACACGTCCGGATAGCTATCGCAGACCTGCAGACACGCTAATTGACTCCGGGTATCAATAGAAAATGTCATGCCGACCACGATCAGTCAAAATGCTCCTGACGCTATCGGGACAAAACCGAACCCGGCAGGTGGCAATTTTCATTTACCTTTGGATGACCCGGTTACTATACCAGAATTTTATAAAACAGGTGCAAACACTAGCACTTTAAAACATTATGGTCTTATGACCAAAAGCGCGTTCGCATAGATTCGCTTACCTTCATATGACCTTGGCCGTCGACCGCGATAACCTGGTAAAGTTATATTCTTATACGATGCATTATGGTTGCTAAGTTACCATCTATTGTTAATCGTAGCCAAAAGTGGCCATATTGGCCAACTGCTCAATAAAGTCATTGCCGGTAAGAAACAACCTGGGATAGATTATACAAATTAAAAGAGAAAGAAAAAAGAGAGGAAATCAATCCACGTGCTTGGGGCGGTCGAGACTTCCTCACCCCCCGCTCAGCCTCCAAAGACCAGACGGCATCGCCATCTATCCGGTCTCTGAGCCGCGGGAGGTTCCACATAGGGACACCGCTCGGGCAACCACATAAGACCGAAATGATGCCTGTGGTGTTGAGCTCGATCCCGGGGTTCAAAGCCCGGATCGGGCAAGAGAATTCTCAAACGCCTCCACCACCGAACCCAAGTAGCAACTTCTGCAGTAGGGTTATCTCCGCGGACAGATGTGTTGAGGACGCCTCCCCTGGGCTTTGATCCACGTCCACACGGCCCGAACCCGTCCTCTCAGCTGTCATGGCTTTTAACTGCTCTTCGCTTCTAGCTTGAGCCGCCTTAAAGCCTTCAATTATTACATTGGAGTCCGCCAAGAGCCCCTCGGTCTCTTTTAGTCGAAACTCCACTTTCTCCACCGTGGACCTCACGAGCCCGGAACTCGTTCGAAGCGATTTGCCATTGTTTCTGAGCTTCATCGCGGTCTCGTTCTGGCACGCTTCGGCTCCCGTGGCACCTCCGCATATTTGTGGTGCAGGTGGTGAGAAAAGATTGGGTCAAACCAAGCACCTTTCGTGAAAGCATTTCCCAATGCTCGGACTTCTCGTCGCCTACTTCCCGCAAGGCTATTGGCTCTTAGTAACGGCCGAGGCAAGGTGGAGTGCGACAGCTGAGTTCTTCTGGTGAATACCCTTACTCCACAAATGTGAACGGGGAATGACGGTGGAAGGACGAGGGGAACCGGGCATCGTGCAAAGAGAGGGGCTCGACGCTCGGTCGACTTAGGAAGCGGCGATTTCGGGACGGGGAGGCTCTGATAGAGAGACAGTGGCTGACTTTGCTCGGGGCTTGGACGACTCCGACCTTAGCTTCTTTGGCTCGCCCGCTTTGCCGAAGACTCTCCGACCTTCGACTTGCCCGCCTCCTTGGCCGACCTCTTTCTCCCCTTGGCGGTGGGCTCGGGGATCCCAGAAAGATACTGCGGCTCTTTCATCTTAAGACCTGCACGAAACACATACACCATGTTAGCTACTAGGAAAGCAAAGACGATCAATACAGTACTAAGACGCGGAACAACGCCGATGTTAAATAACAGAAATGCCATACTCGGCCCTGACGCCATCTCATCTTGACGCTGAGCCTCGGCCCGATATTGAGCTACTAAGGAGCCGGCCCCTACAGTCAAGTTTCGCTCGAACGTGGTCTATTATGGCATCGATGGCTTTCCTTTCGGGCTTTAGCGAGATTTGACCGCTCCACCTTATAGGCGCTAGGGACACATTGTGGTGATCTTGACCTTAATACAAGTTAAACTCCCACCGACTTTGCGAGTCCCGCCCTTTGAGGAACCAAGGAGTTGTACCAGTTTTAGCAACGACTTTGAAAAAGTTGCCCTTGAAGCGTTTGAAAGAGTCTGAGACGGGGTAAACAAGCGCCGATTGGCTATTCCCGAATGGATGTCCAGCCCTTGAGCTCGGCGGTTCTTTCCCAGAGCGAGAGGTGTGGGGGCTGAAGAAGTAGAAGAACATAGAAGTGGTGCAAGGCAGTCCAAGGCTCAGGCAAAACCACTCAAAGGCAATCAGGTAACCCCATCCATTGGGGTGTAATTGCGAGGGAGCTATACTAAGAAATTGAAGGGTGGCCATTTGAAATTCGGAAAAGGGAAATCGAATCCCAAGCCTGGTGATATAGTCAGCATAGAAAAAGAAAAAGGAGTTGTGGCTCCCCTCCCTCACTGAGCACACGGGCTCTTCCTCTTCAGTAGCAAGGCCCGATGTAGGAATCAACCTCGGCCCTAGGACCCGAGCTGGCCACTTTGTTAGACTGGCTATTCGGAAGGCCCGGAGAAGTGGACACGTCGAAACTCGGGTTAAACTCCCTTGGATTAGGAAGAAGCGGGAAGGAAACATTCGGATTTCCCTAGCCGAGCGATGCATCGTCTCGGATTTTCGTCGGCCCACCACCGAAGTTTTCCCTTGCCTCCACGGTGATCGGTTAAAGCAACGGTTTGCAACGTTGGACGGAAGACTCATCGCCCCAAAGCCACCAACGGCTTTTTCCCTTGACGGTGTGGCGTAGTTCCGCCAGTTCTTCGGGGGTCATATTCTTTATGTCCTTCGACATTGGGAGCCACTCTAATAAAGGTATTAACGAAAAGGAAACGGCTCACTCGAAAAACAGGGGGAGTTTGCACAAATGAAGGAACTGAAAACGGGACTACGCGAAAACCCACTCAACAAGGGACTTTACCAGAATTTCAACTAAATACGGACGCAATCTTACAGGGAAATGGCAGATCAGAGCAGAATAAAAGAAAGAGGCAAGGAAACAAGAATACCTACCTAAAATATGGAGATGATCAATGGAAGTTGTGGAACGAAGATGGTTCACAAAAGTTATCCTCCGGAAGCGAGAATCGTCGGGAGAGAAGTTCTTCAAAACAACTTTGATAAAATGACAAGGAAGGAGGCTTGGCGGGTATAAACCTTTGAAACCCAATCGACGGGGCAAAAGCGCCTTTTCCATCCGTCGAAAGGATGACGTGACCTTTTCATTTAATGCGCGTCTGTCGGGCATTAATTACGCCTAAAGCCCGTATAGGCCAGCACCCCTCAATTCGGCTTCACGACAGTCGAGGACGCCCGGTGGCATAGGCAAATGATAACGTAGAAGAGGAATCGACAGCCCAGTCCGGGCACAAGGAGCGGGAGTCACAGTCAATTATCCGGCTCACTCGTTAGGCTAATCGGCCTCGAGAAAGGACCCGCATTTGGAGTCTTCGGCCAGTGCAAGAAGCGAGCCGGAGGGTCGAAGAACAACAAAATTTAAACAAACATAACCCGGACCACATGTAAGGGGCAATTCAACGAGAAGACTTGTAGTTACGAGGTTGCTTGAAACTCGATAGACACCTTATCAAAGTAAGACGGGGGGCGGCTCGATACAACTAGAGGATCCACAACATGTCCACCCCGGTTGACCAGAGACTGGACAACCCAGTGAGGGCAAGGACATCATGTTACTTCAGCGATCAACAAAGACTCGGACTTCAACAAAGACTCGAACTTGCGTTCTTCGGTCAAGCGAACATCTAAACTCGGCTTGCTCGGCGGCACGAACAACCGAGCTTGGGGCAGCTGTTACGGACCTAGTCTAGGCCCATTATCTCAGCTGGCTAGTACAGGGGCAACCCACCATCCGTGGGACCCAGCCATGACCTTGGACATGCACCCGACCACCTGGACATGCACCCACGATCACAGACACGCACCCACGATCATGGATATGCGCACACGATCCCGGACACGCACATGACACGTATGGTGTAGCGGCCAAGGACTAACTAACCGGTATGCTCTATATATACGAGAGGAAGGAGACGGGCGCGGGTACATTCATTCTAAGCCTTGACTTATCTACATACGATCACACGGCACACAGCACCCCTTAGGCGCTTTGCCCTTGTGTACCGTGATCATACCCTCTCCTGAACGCTTGTCCCATAAGCATACAGGAAGGGCACACAGATCCTATATCAAATCACCGGACCTTCAATAGGCCGGACATCTGAGTTCTACACCAGAACAAGAGGGTAATTCTGGAATTTTCGAGCTTTTTTTGCATACTTTGAATGGATTTAATCAATTATTTTTATTCCCTTGATTATTTGTTCTCACTTGGCTTTTTATCATTTTGTAGGTGACCTACATATCAAAACTGAAATCCCGATAATTAATAAGAAGCGACAACAAAATACCATGATGAGTTCCCTAGCTAAGCTAATCAGAAAGTAGAAACGGTAAGTAAAAATCAAAACTAGAAATCAGAAATCACAATCAACAAAACCCTTGAAATCAAAAATTAAAAACTGAAACAAGAGTTCAGGAGGTGATGTCGCTGCTTTTGTCGCTAAAGCAGTCAATTAAACTAGGTCCTAAATTATTATACAATATAGGGTCAACCTAGGTCATTCTCCCAAGGAGCAATCTGTGGGTTTTTCTATAGGTTGAATTTAGGTGATGAAAAATGCAATGGAATTGAAGTAAACTAACTAAATGCAAGATGAAAATGATTTTAAAACCTATATGAGAATGAAACTAATCTATATGAATTTGAATGCAATTTTGGGGGTGTTTTTGTTATGAGAGAATAATTAAAATCCTAATCGAAATATTAACTAAAAGCAAATCAAACAATCTAGTTCAGTTAAGATGATGAAGGGGACAACTTAGGATTCACATGGAGTTAACTTTCTTAGCCTAAATTAATTAATTACCAAAGGGGGATTAATGAGATTGGAATTAATGAATTTAATTAACTAATTGGACATGGGAAACCCTCAAGTCTAATAACACATAATCCATTAGAAAACTCATAATGGAATGAGCGCTAGTTAATTAAACTTATTAAAACCCAGTGACATTTAATTTCAAAATATTTTAGAAATCTTGTTTACAATTATCCAATTGAACAACTAGACAATTTATCAACCTAATTAAACAATTAAGATGATAAACCAAATTGTCAATTAAATTAATAATGAAAACTCATTTAATAATTTAATTGACAATCCAAAGGTTGCAAACAAAACTCTAGCAATTGTCTCAAGCATAAAAATTTCAAATCATCAATCTAATCCAATAAAAATATGTTTACAATCTAAAACTAGATTGTTTTCAATTAACATAACTTGAAATTCCTTAAAACTAAATTATCTCAAGTCTCGAATTAAAAAGATTAAAGAATAACACTCCCTTGTGGTCTTCAATGGTAAGTCCCAGGCTCTAGCTTCCTCCATACTTCTCCCAAGTTGCCTCCCAATAGATCTCAAGCTTTCATGACAATACTTCCTCCTCCCATTATTGTGAAACCCACGGCCATTTAAATTGGTGAATGGAAGAATCAACTGAGGTACAGGGAATAATGGTGGGTCCCGTCAGTGGATGCTGGATCAATGTAATGGATGAATAAATCTATTGAGGATTGAATCAATTCAATCCCGTGAGTGAGTGCGTTGCTGCTTCTCGATCTACTGCGTGCGTGAGTGCGTTGCAATTTCCTTAGCGTGCGTCTGCGTCCTTTTACGTGATTCGGCTCTCAATGAGAGCGTAAGTGTGTTGCGGCTCTCGACTCTCTCTCGGCTCCAAATGAGAGCCTAATCTTATCTGGCTGCTAGGTTAGGTTAATTTATAAGAGGAGAGAACTTTTTGGGTACCAAATTCAGCCCATTAAAATTCCAAAATTAGATTTTCTTCCAACTTTCCTGTAAAAATTCTGCACCATAGGATATTCTAATATGATAAGATCATGATCTATCATATATTAGGAAATATTATTTAATCATAAGATAACAATCAGAATATTAATAATTAAAGTCCAATAATCTAATAATTAATTCTGATTTATATTGTTTTCTAAAATTGGCTAACAATCCAAATATTATCTAATATATTCAAATTAGCCTAAAGTTGTCCCCAAAATAAATGAATAAGGTGAGATAAAATATATAAAATTACGGTTTATCAAGAGGTGTCAAGTGGTCCTAAACTAGAAATCCCTTAATCAAACGGGCGAAATTAAAGGCATAAAAGTATCTCAACTATCTGCTAGGAATTGATAATCTCACTCACTAGCTATTGAAAGATGTTGAAAACATATAATTAAATAAATTCCCAATAATCATAAGTAGGAACAATAACATACTGATCTGAATAATCTTGCAAAGAGAGAATGATGAAGTATAAATACTTGAGATAACTAATGAAGGCTGCAGGAGGAATGAACAAAGTGCAAAGAACTAGTAGGAAGACTTCGCCATAGAAAAACATGGATTCCCAGTGATGTAGCATTGATCACTTAGCTTTTGCTTGAAGCACTCAAGATACTTGAAGATGTTGCTAAAATCATTGCCAGGGAGATCATTTAAGAAGATGAAATATTTTGGAGATTCCTGGTTTAGGTCTCTATATAGCATCTCTACAATTTGGATCAGTTCACAAGTGACAAACAATGAGTTTGGTCCAAAAGAACAACCGAAGTCTACAATTGCTATGCTTCGAGGGAGCTTTTCTTTGTGGAAGAAGCTTATGGCTTCCTCTCCTATGGGCTTTGTAAAAGAAAGCACCTTTTTCTGTCCATGCCAATTTTTTGCGTTTTAGTAAGTACATGTTGTAGCTAGTACGTAAAAGTCCTCACAATTGAAATGTTAGAAATGATTAGATGAAGCAAAATAGACCTCTAAAGTGTAAAATGAACTAATGTTACCCCTTACTGTTAAAAGGTTATGGTCAACGTCATTTTTTTAACGGCTAATGTTAGTTTTTTTAATGGTATATGGCAAAATTGCTATATTTTGAAACGTTCAAGATGACATTGAACCTGAAAAAATTTGCGGGCAATATTGGTCCTCATAAAAAACTTGCAAGATAAATTTGCACCTTAACTATGTATGCATGCATGGATGTATGTACTATGTCCTACATATGTATGTCCCTGTAATAAGGAACTGTTAGCATAACTTGTTTCTCTGGTGCCTCCATTCATGTGAACCACTCGAGTCATGTTGCTCACTCGCTCGATCGTGAATCAAATTCCATACATCCATTTGAATAAAATGCATGACTCGGGCATACAAATCCGGCCACGAATCCACAAAACATGAACATTTAAGGCATATATAACAACACAAGGAATCAGAGATTAAGTTACCACCTTTAGCATGGATTCTCCTCCTTTCCCTTTCTTCCAGTTCAGTAAAGTTACTTGGAACTGTTCTCTTCCTTCTTAACTCATGACCCTAAGCATATAATTACACTATTAGAGTCTGGATAAATTAATATCCTCTTTGGCTACATTAGCCATTAAGGTAAATTCCATAACTTTGGACTCATACATGTCCAAAATTACTTAAATGTCACTACTTTCTTATTTTTGTACACCGTATATGTAAATAGTAACTCTACTATAATACAACGTTTACACGAGAAGTGCCGTTGTATAGTTACAATTACATCACATATCCGATTTCTCTTTTCTAGCGAAAAAAGTCCGGATGCTACAATACCGTATACATGAATAGTAGATTGCTACAGTACTTCGTATACATGAACAGTGAATTGCTATAGTACCACACTGTACAAATAATAAAATAGTACGTAATCACTGTACCAATAGTAAATCACTGTATGCATAGTAAGTACTGTGCAAATAGTAAACTACTGTACACATAGTGAATCACTGTGCAATCACGTATTCTGTTACTGTGCAAATAGTGATTTGAGAATAGTACTATTCATTTTCAGATTTACTGAAGCAAACTCGTAAGTTACTGTAGCAACCGATTCTAATGAACAATAACATGCATTTTCCGTCCAATTTCCATCATATGCGCTCTCAATTTCTCAGAAAATACATAAAACTAAGCTAGAAAGAGCATTATAAGCTTTACCTTAATCTATTCTCTAGTAAACCTTGCAGATTTCTTTTTCCATAATCTCTTTCACCTTTCACCATATCTCCCAAAAATACTTACTCTTCACGGATCTTTGCTTCATCTTCTTCCATTTAGCCTTCTTCTTCCTCCCTACGGCCTCTCAACTCTCTCCTTCTGTCTCTTCCTCATTGTTCCTCAGAACGAACAAAATGAAGAAAGGAATGCGTCATGCATTTTTAAAGAGGAGGAAAAGGGTATTTAAGTGTAATTTTCACCTCTGGGTCATTCTACGTAATTTTCTTGTGCCAATTTTCAAACCCTTCACGTGAAAGCACAGAAGCTGGGGAGAAAATATTTGCTCGTGGGTCCCACACCTTTAAATATTTTATATTTTCAAATAGTAATTACTATGCAAATAGTAAATTACTATTACGTGGGTCCCGTGTGACATTTTATTCAAAAACACGGGTCAATGTCTGTCGGCAGAGAAGAAATAATTTGACGTGGGTCCCGCATAAATAGTAAATACGTATTTGTAAATAGTAAACACTATTCATGACCCATAAAATCCTGATTCCAAATTTGTCACCCCAAAAAATAAGGCCTAGAAGACTTCCAAAAATAGGCTAATTTTCAAGTCTTTAGACTCAAAATTCAGGATATTACATCTAATGTGTGGTTTTGCCATATTCTCATATTTACTCCCTCCAGTGCTACCTTCTACATTCTTATTATAAATGAGCGGTCGTATATATTGAAAGAGGTTATATGCCGGAATTAGAAGTGGAAATAGAACAGAGTTAAGGTTTGAAAATACTCTTGCTATGCCCATTAAAAATTATTATTAATCTTTATTAATTTAAATGAGTTTAGAATCTGAAATTACAAAAATGTCCTTCCAAGAAACTCATTCTCTCCGACCAAAATGCATCACCGGCCGCCATGATCAAAACAACCACCACCAGAAGCAGTTGGAACCATAAACAATAAAGCCATCAAAACCATGAAACCAAGTAGCTAGTAGTTGAAATTATAGAAATCATGAGAAAGCACACACCGATATATTTCAGAATTTTCATGGTTTTACCCACTTAATTCTAAACTTTTAGCACTCTAGTTTTATTTTATTGTGCCAAAGTATGAAGAGGGTGTAATTTGGGAATTGTCGTGCTTTTTTGCATACTTTGAATGGATTTAATTAATCATTTTTATTCCCTGGATTATTTGTTCTTACTTGGCTTTTTATCATTTTGTAGGTGACCTACATATCAAAACTGAAATCCTGATCATTAATAAGAAGCGACAACAAATTACCATGATGAGTTCCCAAGCTAAGCTAATCAGAAAGTAGAATCGGTAAGTAAAAACTAGAAATCAGAAATCACAATCAACAAAACCCTTGAAATCAAAAATTGAAAACTGAAACAAGAGTTCAGGAGGTGTCAAGAGTTGTGTTGTTACACACCTACCGGCCTCGTCTTTTCGGGTGGCGGGTAGTGTGATCCTTTACTTTTATTCAATTCTAAATTATTTTTCCTAGGTTAATTTACGTCACACATCAGAGTATAAACAGCAGAGCACGCATCGATTTGGACAATAATATACTGATAAAAATACGGAAAGATAAATTTTTCCTCGGAGGGATCAAAATATACAGTCATTCGGATAATGGTGCTTGACAGACCAAAATAAAATTCTACAGTTATCCAGTAACCAAAATAAATATCCAAAAATAATAGTCACCATCGTCCATCACCACAAAATGTATGAACAATACATGTAGAAAAACCATAAATAAACAAATACCACATAACATTCAGTATCAAGGCACACAACCAAATCCGGAACTAGCAGTCCTAATAGCACACAGCACAGACTGCAGTGGTCCTAATAGCACACAACACAGACCATTGGGCATAGCGCACAACACACAACAAAGCCTTTAATGCACACAACATGTTCCGGTTCCATAGCGCTTAGAAATAAATGATAACTAAATGTATGTAACATAACATGGTAAAACATACATAGACAAGTCACAAAAAGTATATGAGTATTAAGTTTATTATCTGGCAGTCGACTACAGCTAAAAATTAATTTCCTTGGCGCAAAATACAATTAGACCTAAAATAATAAAATATAAATATAATTAAATCCACCTCAATAAATATTACATTTAATAATTTTTTAAAAAATAAGCCCAATCCATGTGTCAATTTTCACTAGATCCCTTTCTTTATTAAGGAATTTAATATGGGCATAAATTCCTCTCTTTTTTGCCCAAATTCTGAAATTTGCAAAAATAAAGGCTCAACTTCAAATATTCATAACTAATTCTAGGAAACTCTTTTTGGGGTGGTTCAAAATATCAATTGACCCTTAATATGTATATTTTCAACAAAAAATACTCATTTGGGCCAGACCAAGTTGAAAATCCAACCATGGGCCGAAAATCATCTCTGGTCCGAAATAAATTCCAGAATTCAGGGGTGATTTTCAAAAATTAATTTCTCCCAATCCAGAACTTCAAAAATTACAAATTATATACCAAAATAATATTTGAGATGTCTACTTTGTCGCTGTAAGATTTCATAATTGTCCAAGTCCATTCACTAGGTCAAAATCCATGAAAACCCCAGCTGATTCCACATAAATTTCATATAACAACAATCCAACGTTTTTCAAACTTTCATCTAGGGTTACAAAAGTTTGATCCAAGTTCACCCTTATACAAAATCTCATTTTAAAAACTTATAGCCATCAAAGACACCAAAATCCACTCTAAAACACAAGTATATTCAGCTGAACGGAAGTCATTATTATTAAACCAACAAAGTATCAATCTTCCATTCTAACCTCATATGCCCCATATATTATGCTTGTTTCTCCATTTTAGGCCATGAACACTAGCTTTAAATATGTATTCACATTTTTCATTATCCAATCAGACCCAAGAAAAATATGCATGCTCAGAGAAACATTCATTTTCAAGCTTTACAACTAAAGGAAAACATAATGTGGTTCATAGATGTCTTATCACTATTGATTTTTCTTACTGAACCAATTTTTAGGACAATTCATTTCTCGTTTTGCATTTCATTTGCTTAGACCATAATTAATGCTTCCTTTGGGTTTTACGACAGACCTTTTAGTCCCTTTGACCAGTTCGACTACACAAATTCTGGCCGCCATGAGCTCAACGTTTCAAGGATCTCCCTATCTGACTCCAAGTTCGACCTTTTCAAGGCATGACATGTGGGTTTTTTGACTGATTTAATAGACAAATTTAATATTAGAGATAGAAGGGAAAAATTGCTATGTTTTGTAAACTTCCGGGGCAAAATTACTTCTCAGCAAAAACTTCCGTGGCAAAAATGATACAGAACTCTTATTTGATTGATGAGGTGGCATGCCACGTGTGATGGGTGGCATGCCACATGTGCACTCAGTTAAACTTAGCGGTCAAAATTAACGGAGGGGAAAAATTGCTACGTTTTGTGAACTTCCATAGCAATTTTGGTCGAAAAAAACTTCCGTCCACCTAGTGCTCTTCAGCGAAAACTTCCATGGCATTTAAGACCTTTATCCCATTAGTGTTCTAAGACCATGATACTTACCTTTGCTTCAACTTTTCTCTTCTTGCTCAAGCACTCTTATACTCTTATGAATGGAACCAGTTGCTCCCTCTTTTCCTCTCTTATCAGCCGAACAAGCAACCAAAATGAGGGGGAGTTGGTCCTTTTAAAATGCTCAAGTCTTGTGTTTTTGAATAATTACCTTTAGGCCCATAAGTTCTCTAGATTTTTCCTCATTTTTCATGAGAACTCTTCTCTTCTGCTATTTTTTATGCTGGTCGAAATTTAATGGGTTGTTTGGGGAGGGAAATTTGTTCTGAAATTGGCTTGTTTAATGTGCTAAAAATATTTAATTAAAGGTTGATATATTTTCCTCTTACAAGCCATAATTACCCCTAGGTGATAGGCACATAAGATAACTTCATCTACTTATTATATTTCTCATGATCTCTCATGTCCGGCGGTTTAAAAAAATATAGGAGAAAAATATATTTTTGTTATTATTTTATTTCCTTGCTCGACGTGCACTTCTACACCCATACTAGGTTATTAGATCCAACCTTTCCCTTCTTCTATGATAACCCTTCGGGTGAAATTTTGAAGAAAAATCTTGTATTCTTTCCTTGCCTCCCTCAGCGAGCAATCCGTCCCTTCTGTCTTGTCTCATCCATCAATTCTCTATGTCATAAATACACCTAAAACTAGATCATTAATTCCTACTTTTTTTTTTTCCCCTTCTCACACGTCCGACACCAAACGGAGAAATATGGGAAAATTTGTTTGTGTTATATAAGTTTCATCTAATGTCCACCTTTTTGAGGTAAATTAGACTTATATTGAAACTCCACTAATTTTTCATCAAAATTTTCCCCCTCCTTTATTGGACGAAAATTATAGAAATAATGAGGGAAAAATATATTTTTACCCTCTTTGACATTGTCATCTCAATTTATTTATAACCAAATTTATAAACCACATTTTTAGATAATTCCACCTTATTTTTCAATAATTAATTTATCCTGTCAGAAAAATAATATACCACTAACCACTACTTGATGAAGAATTCATATATTCCATTAATTGATTTTCATGAAAATTGAGGATGTTACATGTGTCACTTTATAAGCCTACATATTGGATGTTGGAATGATAATATAATGCGCAAATGTCAAAGAGATTGTAAAGAAAGTTCGATAAGTATATGATTATTTTGTTATTGAATCAATGTATTGAATTGATATTTGGTATTTGGGTAGTAATGATAATTTAAATTATATCTCAATTTTTTATTTCCCACTACTTTGGGCCCCTGGTTGACTCTAAGTTGACCCATTGACCTCAACTGATTAGAGGTTACTCTCTAATCATTTTTTTTAATTTGTTCTCTCCCTCTCTTATATAATTATTGTTGAGAGAATATCAATATGGTTAACTTGAAAAAATTGATAAACATGAGAAATAATAGAAATTTGGAATACATAATTTAAGGTTTTTATATGGTTTTGTTAGCTATGCCTCGGAATGTACAATGTTATTTGTCGTATATGTAATAAAGTTGCGAGAAGACTAACAAATAATATGTTCATAAAATTATAAAGATACAACATCACTTAAACTCGGGATTACTCAAATCGAACATACACAATATTGGAAAAAGAACAAGAAGACTGCCAATAATTTATTCATTACATTCATGGATGCCCAATATATGTATGTGGTAGAAACATGTATCTGCTGGTTGCTTCAAGGTTTTTTGGTCAAAGATACAGCAAGATTGAGGAACACAGTTTTTTCTTTAGACATACGATCAGCTAATATATGTTGGTACCGATGAAAAACATCGTCAATGATAGCTTCTCCAAAGTGACTCAGTAGAAGAGGTTCAGCCACAGCTCTTATCATTTGTGAAACTTTGTATCCGTCGCTATTATCATTGTGTTCCTCACCACATGCAGCCTTCCAACTTACTTCAAATACCTCCAAGCGATTCAAAGTGAACGAGCATTCTTTTTCAATCTCTAATTGCAATTCAAATGAGGATGGATAGTATAGAGGAATGTTGAATGAATCTATCTTATCCTCCTTTATGATTCCCTACACCAAAACCAAAACAAATTCTTATGTCACAAATTTCGAACAAATTTGTATGTTTAAAACTCTAAGTGTGTGTAGTCAACAATGACTATAAGTCTAATTCTACTAGGTGGGGTCAGTTACATGGATAGCAAGGAACCATTGTGCTTTGTCAATGATTAAATCTTTGGATATATTACAAGAAACTATGTTCGTTACGTACCTCCAAAACCATGTCATTGAGTGCCTCAACTAAAAGCTCCCAAACGTAGCAAGATGCACTGCTTGATGGGCCACTAGTGCTCCTTCCAACGAGGGTAAGAACCATACGACCTCCTTCAACTAGTTCTCTAGCACGACATTTCAGAAACAATGAAAAATCTCTTTGAAATTGGTGGTAGTAAGAATTACGAACATCTAAAGGGCTTGTGCTTGCCATGGAAATATTGCCCTTATTGTTTTCTATTCCTTTTGGAACCTATATGGGAATAAAATGATACAAATTAGAAAGAGGAGGAATAAATTATGCCTAATATAAAAATAATTACTTAAAAGTATTTAAAAGAAAGTAACCAATTAAATACTTGAGACATCCAATGAAGACTATAGGAGGAATGAACAAAATGCAGAGAACTAGTAGGAAGAATCCTTTCATGGAAAGAAGCTGGAAGGCCAGTGATGTAGCATTTACCAATCCCACCAACAACTTGAGTGCTTAAGTTTTGTTTGAAGCATTCAAGAGACTTGAAAATGTTGTTGAAGTCGTTGCAAGGAAGATCGTTCAAGAAGATGATATATTCTGGAGATTCATGGTTTAGCTCTCTACAAAGCATCTCCACAGTTTCAATGAGTTCACCAACCATAAACAAAGTGTTTGGTCCGGAAGAGCAACCCAAGTCTGCAATTGCTAGGCTTTTAGGGAGTTTTTCATTATAGATACTCTTTACTGCTTCATCTCTAATTGGCTTTGTTATGGACATCACCTTTTGCTGTTCAAATATATATTATCAGTAAGTATATGTGAGATAAAAGTAAAGCTGTCAAAACAGGCTAGTCCGACCCTAAAGGTTTTGTCCTTAATGGGCCCAGGCTTAAAAGGGTCTGGCTTGAAAAGCCCAGGCCCGCGTTCCATAAATTCAATATATTATTGAAGCCCGACCTTTAGACATGCAGGCTCAAAGCGATGGCCCATGGGCTTTCATGTATTTTTATTAATTTCTATTTTTTAAATTATTTTGAAATATCTAAAAATAAATTAATAAATCTCTAAAAATTTATAACTTAACTCATATGTATTAATAAAATAAAGTGACTAACTATTGTTTATATTTTAACAACACATACAAATAAAACTTCAAACACTAATAGACTTTTGTCCCAACTCAAAAATAAGAAAAACTAAATAATTTACCTCCTTTTTTATGACATATAAACAAAAATTATAGTTAAAAAGACAAAGAAAATATCATAGTTATTCAATATTTAAAAAAAAAATACCTGTGACTATGAAATTTTCTTGGTTATAATATTATTTAATTTAACATTCAATTTGAGAAAGTCTCTAAAAGAAATTTAAGAAAAGTTAGGCTAAGATTATATTGTTTTAAGAAAACTACTATGCTCTTTTACTTTAAAAAGTTCAACTATCCTATGTGTAGAGTGACGTATGGGAAGTCACTAAAGCTAAACAAATTAACCTGAACCTAAACCTTTAAAGTTTAATTAGGGTACAAGTGTATATATACTAGAGTACCGAAGAAATAAAATTCAAGTAAGAGGTGTTGCATAACAAGTGAAAACTGTTATTTTAATGAATACAAAATAGGCAGACAGATCATTGACCTTACTAGTTTGACCCTTTTATATTTGAGCACTAATGGGCTAACCCCATGAGATTGAGTTTCTGTTGCACCCCATAAAGTACAAGCCCAGCCCTCCACTTAGACGGGCTCGGCCTGTTATGTATATATGTACACACACATACCTGTAACAATGAATTGTTGGCATAACTTGCTTCTCCAATGCCTCCATTCATGTGCAACACCGAAGCCACACCCATCCTCAGACTAATGTTTATAT
Organism: Acacia pycnantha; assembly: GCA_025563575.1. NCBI lineage: Eukaryota > Viridiplantae > Streptophyta > Magnoliopsida > Fabales > Fabaceae > Acacia > Acacia pycnantha. The sequence continues at coordinate 45,409 of JAMWYP010000050.1, read as the reverse complement.
CACTATATATGATACGCACTCGTAGAATCAAATATTTTGTAGTCATAACACCAAAAGGGGTGGAGAAATATATTGGGAGAGTGGTGATTGACAGTCCCAAAAAGGAGTGGCTCTTATTAGCTGGCTGCTTCCCATTGTCAATGGATCTACTTCTGTGGTAGGAGCATCACATATGAGGCAATGTTGGCCCTACCATCCTTTGTTTCTAGGGATCATGACCACACGTAGGTCCTTTTTTTGTCTTTAATTATATGGAAGAATAGTTAGGGAAGATAAAAATAGGGACAATCACAGTGAGTGTCGGTAGATAAAAAACTACAAAAAAGTCTCATATCAAATTTTCATCACAAAAAAATCCCTTGTGAATAAAAAACGAAAAAAAAAAACTATTAAATTCTCCTCACAAAAAAAGTCTTTAGGTAAAAATGGCATTTTATATTGTCAAAATAGTTTTATTAGTTTTTAAAAACCCTGTTAGCTACTGATCTGTGGGTTTCGTTGCCATCATAGTCTCTTCTCCGGATCAGTGGGTCTTTTATTTTGGCGAGATTTTGAAGATTTCTTGATGCAGCAATTCTCGACTTACGCTCAACTCTGTTTTCTTGTGGAGTTGTTTTGCGATTTCAGTCCTAGAAGTCAAGACGCTCCAGATTTGTGGTTTGGTTGCCATCACCTTTGAACCCCAATTTGTCCAAGAATGAATTATTATTGTCCACCTGTTTCGTTTGATTTCCTGCCATGCTTTTTGATTTCTTGCGTTGCTTTGGTGTTGGTGTGAGAAACTAGCGTCTTGGATCCCCAACTTGTCCAGTACTCCTCCAGTCAAGAATCCTAGCCTCCAATTTGTGCATTATTCAGTGTCGTTGTTGCTTCAATGTCTGGTCAACTAACAGCCCGTGATATTTTTGCTCCCAAAACGTAACCACATATGTACTTTTGCTCCAAAAACAAACTCGTGGTGTTGGGCACTCCGGGGGTAAAAACACATGTGTAAAATTGCTCCCTTACCCTATAAAAAACCATTTTGATAATATTACAAAGACATTGTCACAACAAGTAAGTATAGAATTTTAGAAAACTGGAAAATTTTTGACAACATGAAAAGTCATTTTGACAATATGAAAAACCATTTTCACAACAAGTTTTTCATACGTGGAGAAATTTGTAAACTTCAATACTTCATGGTAAATTTCACATCAGAAGGTAATACGTATTTTAACAACTACTTATTCTTATTTTGACAATATGAAAAGTGATTTTGACAACGAGTTTCTGATACCCGGACACATTGTGACAACTTCAGTACTAATTGTCTCAAGATATACATTCAGTAGCTAATAGGGTTTTCAAAAACTAATAAAATCATTTTGACAACATGAAAAACTATTTTTACGTAGGGAATTTTTTGTGCGAGTAATTCAGTAGCTTTTTTCGTTTTTTGTTTTCACAACTAATTACAAAAGGACTTTTTTGTAAGGGGAATTTGGTATGGAACTTTTTTGTGGTTTTTTATGTAAAAGTGCCCCTATCCAGAACTCTTGTTAAACGTGCATCTAGCACCTTCATGTATTTGTGGGTCCAACTTTGCCCCTAAATACTATATGGCATTTTTAATGCTGGCGTGGCAATGGGAAAAGCGTTCGTTTATATTTTTGTTAGTTACTTTGAGCTAAAAAGACTTAAAGGGTGAAATTGGACCACTTTAAATATATTTGGACAAAATTGCAACCCTAAATACTTTATGATATTAAATACACCATTACGAAACAGTTGATAATGATGGGTGCAACATACCCTCCCTTCTTAATACTAAGGTCAGTAGGACTCTTTCATCAACAATCCAGCGATGCGAGTTTTTCTTTCTCTTTTATTATTTAGAAGAAAATGAAATTTTTATTTTTGTCTCTTCGTTGAAGACCTGCTTATATACACGTTTTTTGTGACAGTCCCAAAAATGAGTGGCTCTTGTCACTTCCCATTGCGAATGGATCTCCTTCTCTTCTGTAGCAGCAACACTTAAATTCAGACTAAACATCTACATCTCTATTATTGAATATCATAATGAGATCCATATTGCACACACTATCCTGTTCATTGCATTATTGAACACTATATGAGCAGAAGATTCGTGTTCAATACGCTAATAAAACTAGGCTGTTCTAAAAAATATCCAATTCACTGTTCTTTCCAATTTCTCCTTGTAACCCTCAGCTTCAAATCTTTCTTGTCTCCTCAAAAAAGAAGAGCTATGTTTCTTTGATGAAGTAGCCATGGATCTACCGACACTTAAAACTATGCTTCAAATGTTGCCCTTATTGTTCTCAACTCCCTCAGGAACCTATATATATAACAATGAAACAAGAAAAAAAATTAGTGAACAAGCGGAAAACAATACCTATAAAAAATATGGATATTTTCTAGAGAAATAAAATTATGATAATCAATATTTAAATCAATATAAAATATAAAAAAGTGTGTATCAAAAATCATAGTGAATAATCAAAAATAATTAAAACTAAAGAGGGAAATGAAAGTTTTAGCCAAAAACAGAATCAATCATCTTTTAAAGATAGTGATGAGGTAAAACATACTTGAGATAAAAAATGAAGACTGTAGGATGAGAATTTGGAAAAAATATATATATAGATATTAAAATACAACTTGCAATATTATATATTATAATTAATTGTGATGAATAGTAATCAAATAAATAGGAGACGGATCCTATCTAGAGATCTAGGAATGTGAATTCCAAAGTCAAGGTAAAATATTGATCAGTGAGTTTTTACCTTCAAGTGACCTCTTCCGGAAGTTAATTCCGAGGCCGTTAGTGCATTTTCCTAATAAAACAAAATTGAGAAAAATGTAGATAGGCATATTTTTGGATATGAAGAAAATAAATTCTAACTCAATATCTAGATGTGAGTTTGAATTTATCTGGACATATTAGGAATCAGTGAATTTTTCTGAAGAAGTTGATGATTCCAGAAATGCGTTACAAACCTGGGACGCTGCGTTCGGACACGTTTTTCGAGAAAACTTCAATTGGACTGTTGGAACCCTGTAAGAGACCAAAATCTAAGTTAAATTAGATATTATTGATGAGGAAGAGAAGATCTTCAGAGTTATGAATTCAGAAGTTTGAGATTTCTCCGAAATCACGCGAATCGGGTACCGATCGGGGAAATTCTATTAGACCGGGCTTAAAGCAAACCAAGTCACCATTTTTTGGACCACTCCAAAGCAGCCACATCACCCATGCATTTCGGCCAAACAAGCTCCCATGGACAAGAATTATACACCATTTTTGTTTGATTTTCCATGGTTGAAAACAACTTGCAAAATTCCATTTGTGTCCTTCCAAAATTCTATAAATAGGTAGCATGCTCTTCACAAATTTTCACACCATTTTCACTCCTCCTTGGCCGAACCTAGAGGGAGAAAGTAGAGAGAGAAGCTGGAAAATTCTGAAGTCTTCAACGGGTAAGTCCTTCGGTCTTTAGCTTTTAGTTCGGTAGTTAGTAGAATTGTTAGATAGATTTAGTAAGTAGGAGTGAAATTCCTACTATTGTTTTAGGCCTCATTGCATTGAAAGATGCCTAACAGATATAGTATCAAATCACTAATAAAAGTGATATTACTCTTATAGGACGTTAGAAATCCTAATTTGCTGCCGTTACGCTGCCCAACGTGCATTGTTGGACAAGCCGCTTTTTAGTCAAAGTACGTTTTAGCGAAATGCCTAACGTCGTCAACGAAGGTACGTTCGCGTCTTGTAACACTAACTCGATGTTTATGGTATGCATATATGTGGTATGTGTGTAGGAGTGTTATCTTGTTTGAGTACATATAGTGGTTAGAGGATATGTGCGTATCTTTGGGTGCAATATGTCGTATCTTGGGTGCAATACGTCTGCGTATCTTTGGGTGCAATCTGTCAGTATCTTTGGGTGCAATATGTACGCATCTTTGGGGGCAATACATATTCATGGGTTGTGATAGAGTGATGTTAGTATTGTTAATGTCTGCATGCTCGTATACATCAACATGAGGTTAACCGTTACACGAGATCCGGTGCGGGTCTCAGCCTTAACATAGCTTCGGGATCGGGAGGCGAGAGCTGCAGAGAAAGACAAGCAACTGCGTAGAAACTCGGCGGGAGACTTGCTTGAAGATCCGTGAAGATTTCTTTCGGTTGTTATACACTTTTGAACCACACGGTTTACGTACTGCATTGTATCCAGCCAGACTTACGGCACTTTATATATACATATCAGTTACTCAATTGCTCCGTTGCTCTACTCTGATCATTTTGAAATGATGTTTGATAAAAAAAAATTATTCTGCTTTTAAAAGTTGGGATGTTACAGAAGACTTGCTTAACATGCAACCTGGAGACTCTAAACTATGGAAATTCATCTGCGAACAGAAAGATATAATTGAAAAGGGAACGAGATGACAAGTTAGAAATGGTGAGTCAGTTAATTTTTTCACTGATGTTTGGCTATTCAGAGATAAAAAAAAAAAAAAAATTTATTGATATGTGTAAAAGAACACGGTCAAATGAAAGAGAAACAAAGCACAGTTCTTGACTGGGTAAAGCATGGCCCATGGGATTATGATGGGCTTGCAAATATAGTGAAGGTCTTTCAAAGGCTTCTATCCACTATACCACCACGCCAAGAGTCAGGTAGTGATACTATGATATGGAATGCGACTTCCAATGGAATGTTCGTCATCTCCAAATAGGCAGAGACACATGTACAAAGCTTACTTGACTGTTAATATGCTAAGCAACTATGGATGTCACTCCTTAATCCCAGGTATTACACTGGCTTCTTCGCTGCATCTTTGTGGGATTAGGTACCCTAAACCTATCCAAAAAATTATCCTTGAATGCGAATGGTGAGTGGAGTATGATCTGGGGAGTAGCTGTCTGGTGTTTATGGACATGCAGAAATAAATCATGTTTTTATGAGGGTTTTTAAACACCGCATGATCTCTCTTCAGTTGTTCTTAATACATGGAAACTATTTGCTCAATTTGAAGATTGCCTCTTACCCAACAGTCAAAGCTCACCTTCGAGAGCTTCTTCTCTTTGGCAACCTCCTCCATATGGTTAGGTTCAGATCAATGTTGATGGCGCTGTTACTGTGGTTAAGATAATATGGGCCGATGGATGGTGGGATTTACCCATCTATTTGGTAAGAGTACATTGTTTAAAGCGGAAGAATTCGCTGTCTTTAAGGGACTAAAAAGAATAGCATGGAAATTTGGTTGTCGAAATGTTTTATTGGAATCTGATTCGAAGGATCTGGTAGACAAGTTAATCAGTAGTGATACGACCGGAAATGGCAGCCTTGTCGTTTGCGAGATCAGAAGCATAATGCAGTTTGATTGGCAGTTAAGAACTAGACTTATTCCAAGAGAGCAGAATATTGTTAGATGCGTCTCCGGCTCATTATTTAAGGACACTCTGTTACCATGATTGACTAACACACACATATATATCATATACATATATGCAGATACATATACCTACATATACATACATACATACATACACACACACACATATACATATACATTTACATATATGTGTGTGTACACAAAAAGATCAACAATCAAACTTAATGGTCAACTAATAGTTTGGGTGAATGGAAATAGAATTTCAAAATATAAAGGAAGTTTGTATAGCATACACTTTTATTTTAATGGAGATCTATACGAGTTTTCAAATCAGATGGGAGGTATGTGTAATTAATGGTCTATTTGATTTTAGGGGAGAAGAAGGGAATCTAGGATTTTCCTCCCCTCCCCTTGATTGACAACACAAAAAGTTAACTACGAACCCCCTCTCCAAAAAAAAAAGCATGCCCCACCGCCAAAAAACCAAATCAAGATTTGGAGGGTAGGCTAGAAATCTGGGGAGCACATTTGATGCTCATTATTCTAATATGCTATAACCGTTAGACTAATTTTGAACGGTCTAGATTTGATTTAATTTAATTTTTATATTTTAAATAAATTTTTATTTTATTATATGCAGAGCTATAGATAAAAATAATCTTATAACAATCACTTCTTACAAAAATGCATTTATGATTTTTAAAAAAACAAAAATTTAAAATTGAAGCATTTAGATAAAAGTTTTAATGGTTGAGATACAAGGATGAGAAATTAGGTGCTCATCACAGTGATAAGCATAGAATGCAGATCAAAAAATTTGTCCCTCACCTGACTAAGTTGCCCATGAATTTCTTTGATAACTCGAAAACACCCTTTATATCACCTTGAAAGAAAAATAGCAAACCCTACTATGTAAGCCGCTTTGCGTGTTTAGGAGAGATCGATCAAAGGGGGAGCACGAACAAATAGGTAGCATGATCGAACAGGAGCTGTAATACCCTAAAAATCTCACTTATGATAAGTATCATAATTTAGTAAATAATACCTATTGGAAATAGGTGAATATGTGGTCTCAAATTTTATAGTGTATTTTATGTTATTTTCTAGGATAATTTCTCTTGAAATTAAAAGGAATAAAGTGCCAAAAAGCCCTAAATGCACTTATGGGTCATAAAATGCCCTGAGAATATTATGATAAATCCTAAGAGGCAATTAAATATTTATTAAAAATAAGAAAGTATGTTGTCTCTAATTTAGATAATTTATGGGATTATTTTCCTTGAAAAATAATGAGGCAAAATTTAATATTATTTTGGAAACCATAAGTTACCCCATGATTTTTAATATAATACATGATGCATAAATGACCAATGTCAGTGAAATAGTTGTGAGAAAATGATTAATCCTAATTAAGAAAATTGTCAACAATTAGTAGGGGATTAGATAAGTAATTAATTGCTAATTGTTTAGGCATGAACAAGGGTAATATTCAAAATTAATCATGTGAAACCTCTAATTAAGGGTTATTAACCAATGAAAGGCCAAGATTGAATCTAATAAGGTGAATCTAATGGTTCTAATTAATTGAACCTTAATCCATGTGATAATGAATCAACCAATGGGAGAATTTTCTTTTGAATAATATAATAGAAATTAAATAAACAAAACAAGAAAAATATGGGGAAGGGGGAGCCAAAATTATTGAAGAAAAAGGAAGAAAAATGTGTGTGTGTGTGTGTGTGAAAAGGGTTGTGGATCGAAGCTATTTAAAAAGAAAAAGGAAGATATTTTGATAAAAGCAAATAGGATAAATGAGAACCGATAGAAATTAAATCATACCTTGAAATCTATGAACTAGGTTTCTAACATCAGGACATATTATGAATAAGTGAATTTTTGTCCTGAAGTTGGTGTTACCTGAAGTTATTTCTGTAACCGACGGCGTTTGTCTTAAAATGACTAACAGGCTGGAAAATACCCTTAATGGGATCATAATCTTTGTTAATCCAAATATTTCTCAAGTGATATCATAGGCCTCCAAAGTTATGTCAAGGAGTATTTGAGATTTTTTAAGATTACGCGATTAGAACACTGAAAAGGGGATTTTATCGGTTAAATCCATAAAGCAAGGGAGTGACATCATGGGGATGACATTATCTTTGGAAGGATGACATAGGGGGAGGTCGGCCAAGGGATTTGAAAGGTGGGGATGAAGCCTTCAAAAGAACCCTAGATCTAATGGTTGTGGTTGAAGCAAAAAGTTTGGGAAAATTGCAAAGTTGGCCACAACCTTTGCCTATAAATAGGCACCATCTCTTCACTTCATTCCTCACCAATTCAAAGAGTGATTTCAAATTTAGAGAGATGTTAGAGAGATGGGAGAGCTCTGGAGAAGGAGTAGCGAAGTTCTGGGTAAATTCTTCGGTCCCTAGTTTTAAGTTCTAGTATTTCATTCGGTAGTTTTAGTATAGATGTTAGTTTATCTTTAATCTTCCTAGTATAATTTTGATATCATGTTTTAGGATTAAATATGATATTTATTTTGAAAATATGATAGAGATAGAGATATGGCAAAATTTTGGAAGATTAGAGTCAAAGTAGCGAAGCTCTGGCGAAATTTCGTCGGTTAGGGAAGTCAGGGGTAAAAAGGTCATTTTTGACTAGAATTCATGTTATAATGTTGATTATTAATTAAATGCGATATTATCCTTATAGGATAACTGTGATTACGTTCCGACCGAAAGACGTATCATATTTCGTCAACGAAGGTACGTTCGCGTACTAGTAACACTAACTCTGATGTTTATCGTATGCGTATATGTGTTATGAGTGTTGTATGCGTATATGTGGTTTATGATCTGTTATGTATTTATGTGCTTTTGGGAAACATTCATTAAGGGTGACACATCTGTAAGGAAACATTCGCTGCGTGCGGTACATCTTCATTCGCTGCGTGAGGTACATCTTCATTCGCTGCGTGCGGTACATCTGCATTCGCTGCGTGCGGTACACCTGTTTGTGTGCTCATATACTGTTAATGTTGTGAATATCTGTAATCCATATGATGTGTATGTAAACATGAGGTTAACCGTTACCTGAGGTCCGGTGCATTGGACCTCAGCTCTTAACATAGGTTCAGGATCGGGAGAACCGAGGGCCGAAGAGAAAGGAAAGCAGCACGCTTAGAAGACTCGGCTAAAGACTTCTTTTGTTTAGGAAGTTACGTTTCCATTAGACATTCGAATCAATGTACTATTACTGCCACTAGCCAGACATACGATAGTGGTTATTTTGAATATATATCAGTTACTCTCTTGCTCCGATGCTCTACTATGATGTTTTAATGAAAGAGAAAAAAAATTATTCGGCTTTTGAAAATGGGATGTTACAGGAGCATCATCTAGTAATACCATTTTTTGTCTACTTGTAGTCTCTTCATCCATCTTCTTGTTTGTCTCTGCCTTCATCTTTGTGTCTTCCAATGTTGTTGTCCCCCTTTGCTCCTACTTCCGATATAATGAAAATAAGGTCTCTCACATTTATTGATTCATCATGCATGATGTTAGCAAACTCAATACCGTGATTCAATGCCCCTCCCAATGTGTAAGCTAGTTATTATGAAGCTGGTTTTCAGTAGTTAGATTAGCATGTTGTTGCTTTGAAAAATACTTTTGAAGATATTTTGTTTTGTGCTATGATGGCTTTTGAAGACACCTTAGATACTAATTTTCCCGGTGATGGCATTTGATGACACTGTTGATTTTTTTTTATAACTTATGTAGCCAAACAAAAACACTAAGGAATATCCATTACAAGGAGTCTCTGAAGCTCTAAATTAGCATTATGAATAATGTGAATCCCCGGATAAGCAGAAATACTCGCTTTAGCCAGGTGATATGCGACAGCGTTGCCCCATCGTCTGGTGCGGTGTATTTCAATGTTCCATTCCCTTCCAAGCAATCCTTTAATTTCCACAGTAATACTGCAATCAGCATGCGCCTCGTTAACCTCATTCGTAATCAGATCCATGGCTTTAGCAGAGTCTATTTCTAGGATTACCGCTCTGAATCCCAAGTCCCACGCCAATTTGAGCCCATGAAGACATCCCCAGAGCTCAGCCGAAAGACTGTCACCACCATCTCCTCTGAACACAAACCCTGCAATGAAGTTACCATCTTCCCCCAGAAGGACTCCACCACTCCCGACTCCAGGAACCAATTGCGAAAATGCTCCATCTGTATTTACTTTAATCCAACCGGCGGCGGTGGATTCTAATCTGGCCTCTGATCCTCTATAGTAGGTCTCGTAGCAGCCATCGTCCCGAGCCTAGTGCGAGCTTCACGAAGTGAGTGCATTGTGGCCTGTACGTGGGTCTATAAGGCGAAGTTCGAGAGTTTCGTACCTTCAAACACAGCAGCATTACGTCGCCGCCATATCCACCAGTAAGTGATTATGAAAGTCTGCCTCCATTCCTCCATCTTCTCCGTCCTTCCACTGTAGCTTATCCTCCATGATAGGGCAAAACTTTAAGCCTAAAACTCCGCAAGTATACGGGTTGTATCAAGTAATAAAGTGATGATAAAATTATCATTTCCACGAGGACTCAATCTAACTAATGATTAGATATTAAATTTCCTTATTCCGTTTAAGTTGAGCGAGTTATAATTGTTTTCAAGAATAAAAAGAAAATCAATAAGAACTAATAGTAGCAACAGAGAGAATTCTAATATCGAGAAGTACAACCTAGAGTCACTAATCCCTTGTTGGTTTCTTAGATTTTATCCCCACCAAATTACTTTTGACTTAAATTAATCAGCTAATCTAGAGTATTAATGTTTATAGATGCCTTCCGGTCCATCTATATACCTATCTTAATTAATTATGTAATGTCTCACACAATTAAATAAGACGTTTTCTAGAACGGGCTCACTCTAATTTGATTATGTAGAGTTTCTAGGTATATGCCTATCGTAGACGCAAATTAGATCAAAACCTAATTCTACATTAAATCTAAACCTAATTCCACATTATTTAATCCCATGGTCAATTTAGGATTCTCTCTTCCAAGTTCAACCCTAAATCCCCAAAACATGCTTACTAATGGCCAATTACTAAGCAATAGCAATAAATACGAGAATAAATAAACTGAACTAAAATTAATCAAAAATAATCCGGGAAATAATAACTAGAACCCAAACAAGTTCATAGGTTCTCTAGGTTGAAAAGAAAAATTAGCCACACATGGCAATAATAAAATCCATGAAATCAAAATATTCAGATTCAAAGAGAAAGAAAGAAGAGGAACACATATAAGATATAGCACAACTACTACTGCGGAGCCGTCCTTTGGTGATTCGTTCTTTGCGTCTTGATCTGATTCGTGAACGTCTCCTTCTTCTTGAAATTCTCCTGTGTTGTGTTCGTCTTTGCTGCCTCGTTCTTTTTCTCCTCGGTGTCTTCGTCTTTTTCGTGCGTCAATTGCTCTCCTTCTTGAATAATTGTTCTCTCCTCTCTGTGCATGTCCGTGATTCGTTCCTCTGTCCCTAATATATATATTATTGCTTGGGCTCCTTTTGCAATGGTACGTCTTGGTCCATTCTAATCTAATCTAATATTATATTATATTATAATATAATATATAATATAATAATATATTATATTATATCTTTTTAATTTAATTTGTTGCATCCCTTAGATCACATAATATCTCCTGCACAATAAAATAGGATATCACACGTCCTCTTGATCCCACTCCAGATGTTTGAGCCAGGCCTGTTCATGTCAATGCTAGGAATCATATCAGGGCCACAGTTATATTTATTATGAACAACTCTTACCCAAAAACCATTCATTTTGTTTGACAAATTAAGTGATAATAAATCGTAACTTATAAAAACACTGAACTACTATAGGTAAATTGCCATTGCCTTCGGGGAATAATTTTTTGAAATTGGTGGGCTGGAATGACTCACTCTCATAGGCGATATAATCACCATCACTCATGTGCTTAGTGAAATTAATCAAGACATGTCTATGTGCTTGTTGTCACACCCCTTTAAAAAAAAAAAAAATCATGTGATGAAAACAATTTCCATGCTTTCACACTTGTGTTGACAAAAAATAGTAGTGAATGAAGCTTGGAACTTGCACTTCTTAACCAATGGATTGAAGCTTAAAGTTTATACTTGTTGACCAATGAATATGACCATTTTAAAATTCCCAACTTGTTGCTTAAGGTGTACATGGCGTCAAGAAGAAGCAAGGAAATGGATGATGACAATTTGACAATTTTCCTATACTTATTTACACTTGCAATCCACCAATAGGAATTCTCCATCCCCCCCATTCAGTTAGCTTCTACAATCCATAAAGTGTTGATTCCAAAATTATAGGCTAACATTTATTTTCTAATTATTTCTCCTTAAACATCCGGGAAATTAGATCCTAAAATCCGAATAATAGTTTTAAAAATATTTAAGCCCAACTCTTCATAATAAATTCTCATATAATATTTCTAAGATTTAATATCACACTTCCTGAACTGGGTTTAGTCAATTGCCTGATACAAGCTTAACCTATCGGGTATTCAACCCGCATCTCTTAGGGAAGTAAAAAATATACATTTTGCTTCCTCAAAATGTATATTCGACCCTATAGTGTGTCATTTGTCTCACCGTGCCTTATCTATCATGTACATGTTTGATCAATTTCATGACACCCTAAATGATCTAATAAATCAAGTGCACTAATCGGCTTTCCACACTACTACAAAATATACATTATGCTTCCCCAAAAAGCATCTCTATTTTAAAAAGAGAAGTAAAAAATAAAGGTAGGTGGTATTTTCATAATTATTTGTTGGAACTTTGATATATTGGACGTCTCTTTTAAAATTAGGACGCAGAAAGTGGACTTTAAGTGTCCTAATTAATTTTTAAAAGAGTTTGTCATTAATAATGTTTTAGGATACCTAAAATTGCATTTAGACGTCCCAATTTTGAGGAAGACGCCAAAATCAAGAGATTTTGGCAAAAACAATTTGCCAGGAGAAATGTTTTTGGCGTCCTAAGTAGTGTAGTGGAGTATGTTGTAACTTCACGGGCCCTAAAACACCATTTGGACGCCTATATTGAACACTTGGCATCTCAGGCTTTCGAACACCAAAAGTTTCCTTATTTCACAGCATTTTCCGTCGAGCAGCAGCATCTTCCCCTGGCATTTCTCAGACGCTTCTGTCCATTTTCAGTCAAGCGTTTCTCCGTAGGTCTTCCCCTGGAATTTCTCCCTCCCTCTCCCACCGTTGCACCTCCGTCCTTCTTCTCGAAATCCACCGTCGTTGTTCGTTCCTCCCTCCCTTTTCCCGTCGTCCATCCTCTCTCGGTCTATCGGTCCTTTGTAATCGCTCCATCTCCCACGGTCGCTGTTTGTCCCTCCCCGTTCTGTGTCTTCCCTCCTCTCTCACTCCGGAGGACCTCCATACGTCCTCCCACTGTCGCTGCTCGTCGAACCTAGTGAGGTATGCTTCCTTAATTTTTCATCTCCTTGTTACTTGATTAAATGAACTCACTTCAAACATAAAAGGGAACGGGTGTGGAACCTCTGAGGACTTCATTCTGGATTTTGTTGGTCTCATAGTGAACCCAACATTGCAATTGCGTTTGGTCGGTGTAGTTAGAGATGAGTCATTGCTGAACAGAGGACAACTGGTTCAAGGTTATATATAGTTACCTTGCCTTCTAGATTGATATAATTATACCAATGTGGTTCTGCATTAATCATCATATTGGTTTTGGAGTTTGACTTGTTGGATTTTACTATTTCATCCTTTAATTTACCTTGGATGGCGTAATGGAAATTTTCGGCTCTGGAATAACTTTTTCTATCTTTGCCTCTGTCTGTTCTATTACGAAGTTTTAGGATATCGATAAGCTAAGTGTTCAACACTATAATACATAGATCACATAGTATTGTTTGTGAGAAAATCTATACATGTAGGGGCAAGTGTGAATTGTGCTACGAGATTATATTATACTCAAAATGCAGTATCTTACTATTCTTCTTTATCTATTGGATAAGTGATTCTTGGAATTACCAGAAGTGGTTGTTTCTATTTACCGTATCTCTTTCATAAAAACGTAGATATGCTTGGTCTGCTCTAAAAGATTGAGAGTTACTATTAGAAGTAACATAGAGGATGTGAGGGAGGTGAAGAATGATATCAGGATTTAGGAGAAAATTATGATAAATGTCAGATGGTTATATAACAATGGCTGGAGAAGTGGTCCTTGTTGAAATTGCAATATTGAAAATAAAAATGAAATTGGGCCCAATGTTATTAGGAGCAGAGTAATGTTTTGTAGTCATGTTGTGATGAGCAAATCTCTTTGGAAATAATTATTGCTATCTTTGACTCTATACTGTTGTTTTAGATTGCTTTGGTTTTGGTCTACTGTGCTTAATTGGTTGATTCGCTGAAGCCTTGGGGTCATATAGGATGTATCTGTAGCATGCCAAGTTGCCAACTATCGCGTCTTGCATGAATGGCCATTTGTTTTGACATTAAATCTTAACCACATATTGCAAGTGCTCCTAGTTCCATGGTCAACCCTTGTTTTCAACATACTTTCCCACCAGTGAATGTAATACCTTCAGTGTTGTGAAAACACCGTTCAGAAACGTAGAAACGTCTGTTTCTACGTTTTCTGGCTGGAAATCGTGGCGAGACGGGTGTAGGAACGGATTTTGAGTTGACACGGTTGAAACGCCGTGTCAACTTGGTAAAATCGGTGAGTTTACCGTGTCGGACGCTGGCTGCTGCTTCTTCTTCGACCGTCACTGGCTGCTTCTTCTTCATCTTCGACCGTTGTCGGATCTCGCGACTGTGGTGGAGGGTGAAGGAAGGAGGTCGCCGGCGGTGATGGTGGTGAAGGTGAAGACCACCGGTGACTTCGAGGAGGTGGAGGTTGATGATGAAAGATGAAGGTGGCGCAAGAGTCAAAGCTTCTCGTTCGCGACGTTGGATGTTTAGATTCGCGGGTCCCTATTCACGTGAGGAAGGTGTGTTTCACACAGGGACCTAAGTGAAAAGCTTAAAACGTTTTTGTAGGGGGACTAAACTGCAACTTATACAACTTGAGTCCAAACTTCTATTTTCAAATTTAGTCCAATTTCTTTAAGCACCTACAATTTAAACCAATCAAACCAACAAATAGTTTGACTTTAATGTAAAAAACTCGTATGTTTCTTTTACGTGTTACGATTTTACGTTTTTGCTCACCTTTATCGCTTCTACGTAAACTCTACATCCTAACAACACTGAATACCTTCTCTGTTGGCTCAACAGTAATGTACCCTCATCGCTACTTGATCCCAGGAAATGCCAATTATTCTTATTGAAAGTGGAGCTGAATCACCAAGAGGGGGGTGAATTGGGGATTCTCAAAATCTTTTCGGATTGCTCTGTTTTTGTGTGGTAAATTGAAGTAAAACAGAGTATAGAGAAGAGAAGAAAGACACAATGATTTATACTGGTTCGGTTCAATCTCTTGACCTACATCCAGTCCCCAGACTCTCTGGGATTTCTCACTGTCAAGATTGATTACACACTCTGCACTCAAGAGTAATTCTCCCTCTAGAACTTACTCCCCCTTACAAGTTGTAATCAATAACCCAATCTCCAAGTCCCCTTGACTTGAGATACTTTACAATAAATGATTTACAATCAGGAAACTCTCTCTAAGAGTAGATAAGATAAACGCTGAAGTATGAATGTATCAAAAGATACTTTACACAAAAAAACTCAAAGAGTAGTTGAAACTTTAGTGATTTTCGTTCTTGCACAGATTGGTTGTTGAGAAGAATTGAATGCATCTCTATTTATAGCTAGAGATCATTAAATGATCGTTGTAAATCCTCATATAACCGTTGGAGACATTAGAGGATGATTAGTGAAGGTTTTGGTCTTCTTCTCTCTCTACTCTTTGGTTAATCCAGCTTTGCAGAAGATCAGAGTTGACTTCCTGACAATTAATCTGTTAGGAGGGCAGTTGCTGGATGTAGAAGGCAAACATTAACTCCAACAAAACGTGTGGAAAATGATTGTCCAAAAGCATGCAAGGTTTCTGCACTTTGCATTTAATGTGCTGACATGCTTTATGCTTTTTGCTCAATCTCCATTTAATCCTGTCTAAATCATCTGAAACTCACTAACAAACTGATTAAACATAGTTAGGAATAGTAATGAGTGATGATATAGAGTATTGAGATCAAACAAAAACGTTTCGCAAATTCGTTCAGTTCGAAATTCAAATTCTGCGATGCAAACTCGAGTCAAATATTCCAAACTCGAGTTTTCATGCTTGATGAACTTCGAGTAAAGGCCGAAACTCGAGTTTTAAATCTGAACTCGAGTTTTCTCATTCCAGAGAAAAACATCGTGATTTTTCATTTGGACATGTTTTGTGAACAGTGCAAAACTCGAGTCATTAAGTGACTAACTCGAGTTTTGAATTTTTGATGAGAAATCATGTTTTAGTCTTAAAGCTCAAAACTGGAGTTTCCAAATCAAAACTGGAGTTTTCAAATGTTCAAAGGACAGCAGAGCTCTCTGCCTGACTAAGACTCGAGTTTCCATATTTTAACTTGAGTTTTCACATTCTTGAAAACTATGGAAACTTCTCTGTAAGTCCGAAACTAAAGTAAATTCGGGTTTTCTCATTTATGAGAAAACATTGAAAAGCTTTGTTGAAATGAACAATGGAGTTTTTACAAGTTCAGAAATGAGCATTGTTCTCTCTAGGATGAAAACTCGAGTTTCCAAAGTAAACTCGAGTTTCCAACAAAGTGTGGAAACATGGAGAACTCTCAGTGTAGCCAAAACTCGAGTTTCCAAAAGTAAACTAGAGTTTTACTAACTTTGAAAACGTTGATAGCTCTCTGTCTTGTCAAAACTCGAGTTTTCATTTCTTAACTCGAGTTTGCTTTGTCTGTGGAAAAACTCAAAAGCACTCTGTATGGACAAAACTCGATTTTTCAATTCTTAACTCGAGTTTGCCTTTCATTGCAAAAACATGAGCTTTTCTCTGTCAAGTCAAAACTCAAGTTTCCAAAGTGAAACTCGAGTTTACCTTTGATAGTAAGTTTTTCAAGTTACAAATACAAACTTCATTTGTGTTTACAATTGTCTGTTATCATCAAAACCAATTATAGAACTAACATTCTCCCCCTTTTTGATGATGACAACACTTGTAAACCAGATTTGCTATTTGTTTTGAAAGATTTGAGTTTTATGCGAAAATTTTCACAAGCATCGTTTAAAAAATGTCATGACAGATATGCACTTGTTAATACAGAGTTTAAGCATAGCAGAAGCAAATCAAACATAACAAGGCATTGCATTGCAATTTAAAGCTTGTTCATAGGAACACCATACACATAACCGGAATGCTAAGAAAAACATAAATACAAATCAAACTGAAAAATAGAAACAGCAACTAAACACTAAACTCCTGCAACTCAAGACTGCTCTTCTGTTTTTTCTTTCTCTGGTTCTTCTCCCCCTTTGTCATCAGCAAACAGGGATGGAGCTGAGACAGATGGTTTATCTAAAGGGGTAGAGAGCTTGACAGTTGAGGCAGGGGACGAAATTGGGATTGGAGAGGCAAGTGGGGCAGTTGAAGTGGTTTCTGTAATAAGCAAGAAATTGTGAATGGGAAATGAGTAGAGGACCAGAGGAATATGAGGATGAGGATGGACCACTGGAGGAACTGGGGCCTTCATGGTTAACATGTGAAGATCTGGAGTCTTCATCGAAATGGAGGCCAAGGAGAGCAAAGAGTGGTCGGTCAAACCATGGACAATGTTGCGGCTGATCATATATAGGTAGAGGCCAAATTTTCTCATGAAACAAAATTACTGAGATGAGACTGGGAAAAGGGATCTGAGGGGAATCTCGGAGGGGAAATCGAAACTTGGTAATCTCTTGATAGATCCAATTTCCAATATTTAGAGGAACTTGTGCAATGATGGAGGCAAAGGTAGAATAGTCTTCTTTTGAGAAACATGAAAATATACCATTCTTCTGCTTGAGGTTTCTGGCATAAACATACCAGATGGCCTGATACTTATGAGGCATGGATGCAGGTGAAAAGGTCAAGGTGGATAAATTCTCAGGGAGAGGTTCATGTGGATGTAATAGCTCATAAATCTGTTCATTAGTAAGGTGCACCGGTCTTATAGGTGGAGGATTAGAAATTTGCATAATGTAGTTGATATAGGCAGGAGACAAGATAATTTTATGATCCCCAATAGATGTAGTGAGTCTTTCAGTGAGAAAACCACCATCCACAAATTCTTCATAACGCATGTGGTGATAGAACAAACGAACAAGAGTGGGACAATAGGAGGCTTTAATGGAAATTAGAGGGTCAAATTGTTTCAGCCAGGGAGAAAAATCTAAGTGACTCTCAGATAATTGAATATTATTAAACTTATTTGTATCTCTTGGTGAATAAATTTAGGATTGTTTAGTTAATAAATAATGGATTTTATTACTTAATCGAGCTTTGAGCTTTTAATTGGATTTGATTCATTTTTATGATTAAATTCCAGATTCTGATGATTTAGTATTTTCGCCATAACTTTTGATCTAGATATCCGATTAGCTTGATTCTTCTTTTGTTTTTTAGATGATTCAGATAGCTACAATTATTATGAAGACGCAGAAGGCTGATTCGGACAAGAAGATGGACGAAATTGGAGCTAAAGACATATGCATTTTTCTGGATTTTTATTTTGCCCGAATTTTGTAATAAAAGACCAATTAGAGATTTCCTATTTATTAGAGATTTCATATTTATTAGAGGTTTACTATTATTAGGGGATTCCTATTTTTTTTTTAGTCATCTCTCCTATATAAGGAGGTTAGATGGTGGCTACAAACATATTCTCACATTCTCAATATTCTGAATATTCTCAATTACGCTTTATGAGATTTTTTGATTAAATTAGAAGATTTTTATTTTCTTTGAGTTGTTCATCATGTTCATCTTCATCTTTTCTTCTGCGTTTTTCCTAGCCATGCTTGGCTAAACTTTTGTGGTTGACCCATGGATTGAGGATTCTGTGAATCCAGAGGGCCTGCACTTCAATCGATAACGTAATTTGTTTCTGTTTATTTTAATCGGATCCGATTATGATTGCAGAATGAGTATTAGATTTAATACCTAGATTGATATCCCAAGGACATAAGTCGGACCGGGTTACGAGAGCGTTGTGCGATAGCACAGCGAGTTCGCCATGAGTTCAATCAAATGCTAGGCGATCGTCTAGTCGAGGGAGTTTTTGGATAAATGCAGAGATTTCGGTTTGTCCAGAATCAATCACAAATTCGATTATTATGTTTTTGCCTGATGAAGGTTATGGAATCCCAATTCTGGGTTAATCGTTTGTTTATCTATTTAATCTGTGTTTCATTTTGTTTTGTTTCTATTATTTCTTCTCTAATCTGTTTGAACCAAACCCCCCCCCCCCCGTTTTACTGTTTCTATTTCACTGTTATTCCAATCAAACCCGTTGTGAATTCGTTGGGAAAACGATCCAGGTTCCATATTACTGCAAATCTTTTATTGAATCTGGTTATTTTGAGAGGCACGACAAATCTCTTTCACTCTCATCCTTTAACTTTAGTAAATCAACATAGACTATAGGACAAAAATCTTTGAATGCAAATAGTTCTCTATAGCGAGTACCATCTTCCCCAGATATGTGGTGAGAGACGTTCAGAAAGTTTTCAGGGGCTAAGTGATGATTGTAAATTTTAGTTAAGGCAGGAGAGCTCACAGATTCTCTGAAACTAGGTAGTTCCTGAGATAAAAAGGAAAAAGGAGCTGGAGAACTACCCTGGCCCGACGATTGTCTGGCATAGAATCTGGTTTGAGATCGAGCTTGAGAGTTAGTTTGAGCATATGTGTGTTCCTCAGTGAATCGAGATATTTCCCTTGAGATTCCAGATGTGAAATGCCGAGGGAAAGACCTAGCCCTAGGTTGAGACTGTGGTGTAGCGCCAGGTGCTAGATTTCGGATTGAGGGTTCATATCCTTCCTGGTCAGGATTAATATTGGGCGAATTTGAACTGAAAGCTGATAGCGACTTCGGCAAGTGCACCGATCGTTACAAGTAATAAAGTAGTGAGAAAAAGATCGTCCCACAAGGAATAGTACTCCAACCACTAATTCGTTATTTCAGCTTTAGTTGGATCAATGAGTAATAGGGGGTGAGTTGAAACCAAACAGAATTTTAAGGAATTTAATCAAGAACAAGCATTCAATATTAAGAATCTCAAGAACGATTGTTTAGAAAAGATGATCAATAGAGAAAAACACAGCTAGGGCATAGAATTCCCTATGTTCCTCTAAGTATTTGAATTAAATCCCTAATTGATTATTATTCCCATGATTGACGATCAATTCTCTAAAATTAGACTAAGTCTCAATGTCTTGACACTACCTTAGTCCGTTATCTTTGAAAACAACCTAATGTCTTAGTATTGTTTGGAAAGATTATATAAACCAGAATTATGAGATCGCATAAACTCGTAAGCCTATGTCTAGGTCATGCAACTCTATGACGAATTAACGGTTCTAGTTAAATGCACCAACATCTCTATTGTCATACACCAACCTATGAACAAT
The DNA here is from genome assembly GCA_025563575.1 of Acacia pycnantha. Lineage (NCBI taxonomy): Eukaryota > Viridiplantae > Streptophyta > Magnoliopsida > Fabales > Fabaceae > Acacia > Acacia pycnantha. Next base: position 25,310 of record JAMWYP010000050.1, on the reverse strand, counting down.
CTAAAAGGTGATCAATCTTTAAGAAAGCTTTAAGCAAAGATAATTCATTCAATCATGGTAAATAACGTTCAATAGAGAATTCAAACAAATACTCAAATTCGCATAGGGTTCATCCTTGCCCTAACTACTAAAGAAGACTAGCCAAGCATGGCTAGGTTAACAGAATAAAAGAAAAGAGATGAAAATCAGAATTGTTCTTGCGTCATTCTTTCTTTCTTCAGCCGTCACGTCCTTCTTTCTTTCTTCAGCCCTTTTCTCTCTAAACCTTTGGTAAATACCGAAATTTAGAGAGCATAAGGATGTTTTTTTCTTTCTTCCGTGCTTCCTCTTTTGTGTGCTGCCCCTTCCTTTATATAATAATTCCCTTAGGCTGACTTGGTCCGTGATCTGCTTCTTTCTTAAATAAAGGATATGCAATATCCTTTTGAGATCTCCAATCACCTCCAAATATTTTTTATTCACTCTATCATACCACAGAATTAATTCAAATTTATTTCCTTTTTCTGCTCCTTTCTCAATCATCTAATAACTCCTGCAAGATATATACAATAGTAATAAATTTAATCCAATATATCTCGAATTGATACTCATTTAATTATAAAATATGCACTTATCAAAAGCCATTGTCCAGGCATAGAATCGGTTTGAGATCGAGCTTGAGAGTTAGTTTGAGCAGATGTGTGTTCCTCGGTGAATCGAGATATTTCCCTTGAGATTCCAGATGTGAAATGCCGAGGGAAAGACCTAGCCCTAGGTTGAGACTGTGGTGTAGCGCCAGGTGCTAGATTTGGGATTGAGGGTTCATATCCTTCCTGGTCAGGATTAATATTGGGCGAATTTGAACTGAAAGCCATTAGGGTTTCGAGAATGAACAAGGATGAGGAGAAGAGTGGAGAATACAAGAGGTTCAGAGAAAACCTTAGGGCAAACTTGAGTTTTAAGTGAGTTTAGACGAACAATGAACAATCAAGTTTAAGTAGGGCGCGAAAACACTAACCTGGACTTCAAAAGTGTATTGTGAACTTTTGAAATTTCGTGACCAAAACTCGAGTTTCCACTTACTGACTCGAGTTTTGTGGATACTTCAACAGGTGTGTTGCTCTCTGTCTGCCCGAAACTTGAGTTTCCATTTTATGACTCGAGTTTCCAATCTTCGAAAACTCATGTGTGGCTTTCTGTTTCTCCGAAACTCGAGTTACTCACTTAACGACTCGAGTTTCCAATTTGCTCGAGAACCTCATTTCTCTTCTGGCCCCGACAAACTCGAGTTTTGAAATCAAAACTCGATTTTGCATCTTGTGACAACAAACTTCAGGATTTTAGCATCCTGCATAAAACATTGCTATGTACTCCGAAGCTTAAGTTAGTAACCAATATTCATCAAAACCATAACTAACATTGAGAAGAGGCATACTTACAGTTCATTGGGATTTACCATTCCCAATTCTTTTCTAATGAAATTGAATTGTTCTTTGGCTAAAGGCTTCGTGAAAATGTCAGCAAGTTGTAAGTGTGTGGGGATGAACATCACTTTTATATCTTTCTTTTGCACATCATCTCTGTAAAGTGATGTCTCACATCAATGTGCTTTGTTCTTGTGTGTTGAACTAGATTTTTCGCAAGACTGATTGTGCTACTGTTGTCACAAAGGATTGGGATATCTTTCAAATGAACTCCTAAGTCAGATAATTGTTGTCTTAGCCACAGGACTTGAGCATAGAAGCTAGAGACAGCAACATACTCGGCTTCAGTTGAAGATACGGCCACAGTGGTTTGTTTCTTGCTAAACCATGATACTAGTGAACCTCCAAGGAATTCACATTGTCCACTAGTACTCTTTCTATCAGTCTTATAACCAGCGTGATCAGAATCTGAATATGCAACCAGAAATTCTTGTTGACCCTTTGAAAACCAGAGACCAAGCTCCTTAGTATCTGAGAGATAGAGAAAAATCCTCTTTACATGCTCAGCATGTGATTCCTTTGGTGCAGCTTGGAATCTTGCACACATGCCCACACTGAATTGTATATCTGGTCTACTTGCGTGAGCCGATCATCCCTCGATATTTGGTTATGTTGAAATATTTTCCTTTCTCTTCATTAGCATCTAGCGAAGCGGTGGAACTCATTGGTGTGTCAACACCGTTGCAATGCTCCAGCCCAAACTTCTTGAGCAAATCCCAGAGATATTTCATTTGTGAGATAAATATTCCATCCTTCCGTTGTTGGATTTGCAGACCGAGAAAGCACTTCAATTCTCCCATCATTGACATTTCGAATTCATTCTGCATTTTCTTCAAAATTCATTATTGTGGATGAAACATTTGCAACCAAACACATGTAAATGTGCTATATTAGGCTTCCTTCCTTTGTACAGCTCATAGGAGTTTTGTTCAACTTCTTCTGGAGATAAGCCTGATTCGAGATGTAGCAGGCCGTACTCATGGCATCAGCCCAAAACACTTAAGAGGTTGAGTTTTCATTCAGCATTGTTCTTCTAACTCTTGCTGGTCCAACTAAATCCATATGAAGTAGTTGAAGGGGTCTAGAAGTTGAAATCTCATTTTTTAATTTAAAAGAGGATTCAGTTTGTTTTCCTTTTTGGCATGCATCACAAATCATATCATTTTTATAATGTAATTTTGGAACACCAATCACTAAATCCTTTTTGAGTAATTTGTCAAGTTGGATCATATTAACATGAGCTAGACGCTTGTGCCATAACAAACTATCATCCAAATTACTAACAAAACATTTTTCAAATGTAGAGCCATCTCTAGAGATGTCAAGAGTGTAACAATTGCCTTCTCTAGGAGCTCTAAAAATAGCTTTTGATTTTATATTATCTAACGATAGAATATATTTACTTACTATTAAGCATTCCTCAGAATCGAAGATAACTAAGTTACCTTTATCAGTACTTTGGCTTACACTAAGGAGGTTGTGACAAAGTCCTTCCACAAGATAGACGTCTTTGATTTGTGGTCCATCGTTGTTTCCAACTTCACCAATTCCAGCAATCTTTCCAGATTGATTTCCACCAAAGATTACTTTTCCATCATCCTTGTGCTTGATTGTAGCAAATTTGGACTGATCTCCCGTCAGGTGTCTAGAGCATCCACTATCAATGTACCATTTGTTGGACTTTGATGCTCTTAGACATACCTCTTTATCATTCTCACATTGCTCTTCTTGAGCTACTAGACATATGTTTGTCATTTCTTTTTCATCAGCTTCATCTTCATCAGATGAACTATCTCCCCAAATTCCTGAGACATAGGCTTTTTTTTTGAATCTGTTAAACTTCTTCTTTTCTTTGTCCTTGTTCTTCAGCTGGGGGCACTCAGACTTGATGTGGCCAAGCTTTTCACATTCATAGCGTATAATCGGCTTCTTCGCCTCGATCTTGGTGCTACCCTTGTTGAATCTTTTATATCCATTGTCCTTCCGAAAGAACTTTCGAATCTTCAACCATCAATCCTAGCTCTTCTTCTTCATCTTCTTCAGATTCCTTAGCTTCTTTGTCTGCCTTGAGAGCAATGTCTTTATTCTTGGCGTTTATCTCATCAAGTCCTTTTCTGAACTTGATCTTCCCTTCATACTCAGACAAGCTACCGAATAAAGATGCTACTGAGCTCATTGATTCAACACGGGATTCCTCAATGGCAGTAACTTTGGCTTCCCATTCCTTGCTGAGGATATTTAGAATTTTTCACACTTGAGCAGTTTGCTCATATGTTTTTCCCAATGCAGCAAGCTGGTTGATGAGATGAGTGAATCTCAGCAAGAAGTCGATGATGGATTCGCCCATATGCTTCTTCTGGCTTAGGAACTCGAAGACCATTCTCCATGACGGTTGGATTGTAGTTGCCTACTTCGAATACTCTCCAAAGTCCGTAATCACTGGCCATGACAAACACTTTAAATTTTGATTTCCAGAAAGAGTAGTGTTCGCCACTGAAGCTGGGAGGCCGGTTGATCGAAGCTCCATCATGTAGAATACCTTCCATTGGATCCTTCTCGAGATGTTAAGCCCTTAGGAGAAGACCTTGCTCTGATACCAAATGAAAGTGGAGCTGAATCACCAAGAGGGGGGTGAATTGGGGATTCTCATAATCTTTTCGGGCTGCTCTGTTTTTGTGTGGTAAACTGAAGTAAAACAGAGTATAGAGAAGAGAAGCAAGACACAAGGATTTATACTGGTTCGGTCCAATCTCTTGACCTACGTCCAGTTCCCAGACTCTCTAGGATTTCTCACTGTCAAGATTGATTACACACTCTGCACTCAAGAGTAATTCTCGCTCTAGAACTTACTTCCCCTTACAATTTGTAATCAATAACCCAATATCCAAGTCCCCTTGACTTGAGATACTTTACAATAAATGATTTACAATCAAGAAACTCTCTCTAAGAGTAGATAAGATAAACACTGAAGTATGAATGTATCAAAAGATTTACACATGAAAACTCAAAGAGTAGTTGAAACTTTAGTGATTTTCGTTCTTGCACAGATTGGTTGTTGAGAAGAATTGAATGCATCTCTATTTATAGCTAGAGATCATTAAATGATCGTTGTAAATCCTCATATAACCGTTGGAGACATTAGAGGATGATTAGTGAAGGTTTTGGTCTTCTTCTCTCTCTACTCTTTGGTTAATCCAGCTTTGCAGAAGATCAGAGTTGACTTCCTGACAATTAATCCGTTAGGAGGGCAATTGCTGGATGTAGAAGGCATACATTAACTCCAACAAAACGTGTGGAGAATGATTGTCCAAAAGCATGCAAGGTTTCTGCACTTTGCATTTAATGTGCTGACATGCTTTATGCTTTTTGCTCAATCTCCATTTAATCCTGTCTAAATCATCCCAAACTCACTAACAAACTGATTAAACATAGTTATGAATAGTAATGAGGGATGATATAGAGTATTGAGATCAAACACAAACATTTTGCAAATTCGTTCAGTTCGAAATTCAAATTATGCGATGCAAACTCGAGTCAGTTCTTCCAAACTCGAGTTTTCATGCTTCAGTGAACTTTCAGTAAAAGACCGAAACTCGAGTTTTAAATCTTAACTCGAGTTTTCTCATTCCAGAGAAAAACATCGCGATTTTGCATTTGAACATGTTTTGTGAACAGTGCAAAACTCGAGTCATTAAGTGACTAACTCGAGTTTTGGATTTTTTATGAGAAATCATGTTTTAGTCCAAAAGCTCAAAACTGGAGTTTCCAAATTAAAATTGGAGTTTTCAAATGTTCAAAAGATAGCATAGCTCTTTTCCTGACTAAGACTCGAGTTTCCATATTTTAACTCGAGTTTTCACATTCTTGAAAACTATGGAAACTTCTCTGTAAGGCCGAAACTCGAGTTTCCATTTTATAGGCTTCTACTCTGATATATAGTTATAGGTATAACTTCTTAAAAATTGAAGCATTTCAAGTCTTAAACCCTCTCTTTTAGTTCATAAATAATCAATGAATTGATCCTGCAACATTATAATAATTTTTTACCGCTTATAACGATAAAAATCATATTTTCCAACACATTTCATAGGTAAATTAAAAAGCCTTACAAGCCAAAAATAAATAATTATTTTACTTATGCAGCTCATCAATAACAATTACTAGCTAGAACAACTAAAAATTATAACTGCTATATATCCTCACATACCATAAAAATTCTACCAGTTTTCTTGGGAAGAGGTTGGGGACACTCTGGTTTGTATGGTCAAAAATTTCTTTGAGCAAGATCTTGACTTGGAAAAGATCAATGGTACAAATATCACTCTCATCCCAAAGGTAGATAAGCCAGAGGATGCTTCTCAATATCGCCCGATTGGCCTTTGTAATTTCTCATATAAAATCATTTCTAAAGTTCTGGCCAATCGAATGAAAAGGTGTCTTAACCTCTGCATCTCCCCCAACCAGGGGGCCTTTGTCCCTGGCCGATTAATACAGGATAATATTATCATAGCTCATGAAGTTTTCCACTATTTAAGGCGGAGGAAGACTGGTTGTAAGTTTGAATTTGCCTTAAAAATGGACATGAGCAAGGCCTATGATAGGGTTGAATGGGATTTTTTTAAGAAATGTATTATTGAAATTTGGCTTTTCTCAAAAATGGGTTAATCTTGTTATGAAATGTGTGGAATCGGTGCATCTGAATCTTTGCATTGCAGGTGAAAAAATAGCCTCCATTACACCAGGAAGAGGGCTCCGCCAGGGAGATCCCCTGTCACCCTATCTGTTCATCTTAACACTTGAAGCCCTCTCTTGTATGATTAACAAAGCTGTAGTTCAAGGGCAGCTAGCGGGAATTAAACCGAGCCATAATTGTCCCACTTTATCACATAGTTTTTTCGCAGATGATGCCTTGTTTTTCATGAATGCAGATATCCAGAATTGTCATGTCTTGGGGAGGATCCTTCAAAGCTACTGTCTAGCATCTGGCCAACAAGCTAACCTGGAGAAATCAAGCATTATTTTTTCAGAGAATATGCCAGGCCCTTTACGGAGAATCATATGTGATACTCTCGGCATCGGTGAGAGCGCGGACCAGGGCAAATACTTGGGTATCCCAAGTGTATGGGGCAAAACCAAGCACCAAGCTCTTGCATATGTTCGTGAGAAAGTGAGCAAAAAGGTCCTTGGCTGGAGCAGAGAAGCACTTATCCTTCGCAGGAAGAGAAGTAATGATTAAAGCTGTTATTAATGCAATCCCAATTTTCTCCATGACATGCTTCAAGTTCCCAATGTAACATGTAAAGAGCTAAACAGTCTGGTGTCGAATTTCTGGTGGGGCGGCCAAAATACAACGCATTGGGTGGCATGGGACAAGCTTACACGTCCTAAATCTGAAGGGGGCATGGGGTTTCGAGACTTTATCAAGTTCAATGATGCTCTACTTGCAAAAACTGCTTGGCGATTGACACAAAATACAAACGAGCTTTGGGCACAAGTTATTAAAGGTCTCTATTTCCCTAACGACACATTTCTTGAAGCAAAAAAGGGGCATCGGGCCTCATGGTGCTGGTATAGCATCCTTGAAGGAAGAAATATTATCAAGGATAATTTGTGTTGGCAAATAGGTAATGGAAGATCGGTCCGCGTATGGCAAGATAAGTGGCTCCCCACATTACCGTCATGCAAGTTAGCTACGGAAAATGAGGCATTAAAAAAATCCAACCAAAAAGTGGAGTCCCTTTTATCAAACGCAGAAGGTAGCTGGGATGTATCTCCTCTAAGGCGGAGTTCGGATGACAGTCAGAAGCTATTCTAACCATTCCTATCCCTAGGGCACCTACTGATGACATGCAGCGATGGCTTCTTTCAAAAAATGGAGCCTATTCGGTAAAGTCAGGGTACTATTCCTTAATTTCTACCCCTACTGAGATTACCCCTACTGTAAGGACATCCTCCCCTCTCTCCAGTGAATTATGGAAAGCCACCTGGAAAGTCAAAACTTCCCCAAAAGTAGTCAATTTCCTATGGAGAGTGCTCTCAGATGCCATCGCCTCAAGCCGTGCTCTAGTAAAACGCAAGAGAGGGACCTCCGAGGTATGCCCTGTATGCCAAATGGCTTCTGAATCTATAGAGCATATCTTCTTCCATTGTGATTGGGTAAGGTGTGTGTGGTTTGGCTGCAAATTATCTCTCCGGTATGATCTGCAAAATATCAACAGCATCAAACTTTGGTGGCAAGAAATCATGCAGCCACAAAGCCCATTCTCTGAGTATGACCAGGCGCATATCTCCTGGATCCTCTGGTTCATCTGGAAGAGCAGAAACGATAAGGTCTTCAACCACATTGAGCCTAATCCTGCTATTGTAATAGAGAAGGCCTCACAATCTTTTCTTGCTTTCTGGAAAGCTTATCCCCCTATTACCACCAAAGACACAACTACTACAACTTCAGAGACCATTTCCTGGGCTCCACCCCCTGCTCATGCTCTTAAGGTAAACCTTGACGGAGCGTTTAATGAGAAGACAAGAGCCGCTGCCATAGGCATCATCTGTCGTGACCGCAGAGGTGATATGGTATGGGCTTTTGTCGACAAAGTTAAATCTATCTCCGCCTTCATGACTGAGGCTCTCGCCCTCAAACGAGCCCTTATGATAGTTCAAGATTTGGGGAACAAAAATGTGATTTTTGAATCAGATTGTCAGAACCTTGTGCGATGTTTGGAAAAAAATAATCCTGATGCCTGTGAATGGCAGGCACGCGGTATTCTCGAAGATGTCCTTGAAGTAGTTCAGTCTGAGTCTTCCTTTGTGATCCAGTTCATCCCTCGCCAGGGAAACCAAGCAGCTGATTCACTTGCTGCAGCCACTAATAAGGGGGTGTGCCCAATTGGGTGGGTGGAACGACCCTTACCCCCTTTGTCTCTTATTTTGGAAGCTGATGTGAAATACTCCAGGAGTCTGAGGAGCAATGTTGCAGCCCACCACAGGCCTCTTGATCCCGGCTGAATTGCCTTTCCTGCTGGGTTTCTTAGCTATTTATCTTTTTGTCTTTTATTTCAATTGCTTCGGTTTTTCATTTGCTTGCTTTGTTTACATTGTTTGTTTCGCTTTTCGTTCCCTTGTAAGTTCTCTTTTGTTAATGAAGTCATAGAATTGTTCAAAAAAAAAAAAGTTATATTGGCCAGCGGGGTCCAGGGGTTGGAAGTCAGCCTCACCATGGTGATTATGCTCCGTTGAGTATTTTGGAAGACGTTATGCAGGAATTAAAAGTGGAAATAGAACGGAACTAAGGTTTTAAAACACTCTTGCTATCCTATTAAAAATTGCTATTAATCTTTATTAATTTAAATGTGTTTAGAATCTGAAATTACCAAAATGTCCTTCCAAGAAACTCATTCTCTACCACAAAATTAAAAGCATCACCAGCACCACCAGAAGCAATTGCAATCATAAACGATGAAGCCATCAAAATCATGAAACCAAGTAGTAGTAGAAATTACAGAAATCATAAGAAAGTACCCACCGATATATATATTTCAGAATTCTCATGGTTTTACCTACTTAATTATATTTTTATTTAATTGTGCTAAAGTATGAAGAGAGTGTAATTCGGGAATTTTCGAGCTTTTTTTGCATACTTTGAATGGATTTAATCAATTATTTTTATTGATTATTTGTTCTCACTTGGCTTTTTTATCATTTTGTAGGTGACCTACATATCAAAACTGAAATCCTGATAATTAATAAGAAGCGACAACAAAATACCATGATGAGTTCCCTAGCTAAGCTAATCAGAAAGTAGAAACGGTAAGTAAAAATCAAAACTAGAAATCGAAATCACAATCAACAAAACCCTTGAAATCAAAAATTAAAAACTGAAAGAAGAGTTCAGGAGGTGTCAAGTGGTCCTAAACTAGAAATCCCTTAATCAAACGGGCGAAATTAAAGGCATAAAAGTATCTCAACTATCTGCTAGGAATTGATAATCTCACTCACTAGCTATTGAAAGACACTAGCTTTAATTAATTTAAAGATGTTGAAAACATATAATTAAATAAATTCCCAATAATCATAAGTAGGAACAATAACATACTGATCTGAATAATCTTGCAAAGAGAGAATGATGAAGTATAAATACTTGAGATAACTAATGAAGGCTGCAGGAGGAATGAACAAAGTGCAAACAACTAGTAGGAAGACTTACGCCATAGAAAAACATGGATTCCCAGTGATGTAGCATTGATCACTTAGCTTTTGCTTGAAGCACTCAAGATACTTGAAGATGTTGCTAAAATCATTGCCAGGGAGATCATTTAAGAAGATGAAATATTCTGGAGATTCCTGGTTTAGGTCTCTATATAGCATCTCCACAATTTGGATCAGTTCACAAGTGACAAACAATGAGTTTGGTCCAAAAGAACAACCGAAGTCTACAATTGCTATGCTTCGAGGGAGCTTTTCTTTGTGGAAGAAGCTTATGGCTTCCTCTCCTATGGGCTTTGTAAAAGAAAGCACCTTTTTCTGTCCATGCCAATTTTTTGCGTTTTAGTAAGTACATGTTGTAGCTAGTACGTAAAAGTCCTCACAATTGAAATGTTAGAAATGATTAGATGAAGCAAAATAGACCTCTAAAGTGTAAAATGAACTAATGTTACCCCTTATTGTTAAAAGGTTATGGTCAACGTCATTTTTTTAACGGCTAATGTTAGTTTTTTTTTATGGTATATGGCAAAATTGCTATATTTTGAAACGTTCAAGATGACATTGGACCTGAAAAAATTTGCGGGCAATATTGGTCCTCATAAAAAACTTGCGAGATAAATTTGCACCTTAACTATGTATGCATGCATTGATGTATGTACTATGTCCTACATATGTATGTGCTGGATAAAAAGCCATGCAACATTATCATATAAAAACAATAATACCATACATCCATTTGAATAAAACGCATGACTCGGGCATACAAACCTGGCCACGAATCCACAAAACATGAACATACAAGGCATATATAAACACACAAGGAATCAGAGATTAAGTTACCACCTTTAGCATGGATTCTCCTCCTTTCTCTTTCTTCCAGTTCAGTAAAGTTACTTGGAACTGTTCTCTTCCTTCTTAACTCATGACCCTAAGCATATAATTACACTATTAGAGTCTGGATAAATTAATATCCTCTTTGGCTACATTAGCCTTTAAGGTAAATTCCATAACTTTGGACTCATACATGTCCCAAATTACTTAAATGTCACTACTTTCATATTTTTGTACACCGTATATGTAAATAGTAACTCTACTACAATACAACGTTTACACGAGAAGTCTCGTTGTATAGTTACAATTACATCACATATCCGATTTCTCTTTTCTAGCAAAAAAAGTCCGGATGCTACAATATCGTATACATGAATAGTAGATTGCTACAGTACTTCGTATACATGAACAGTGAATTGCTATAGTACCACACTGTACAAATAATAAAATAGTAATCACTGTACCAATAGTAAATCACTGTATGCATAGTAAGTACTGTGCAAATAGTAAACTACTGTACACATAGTTAATCACTATTGTGCAATCACGTATTCTGTTACTGTGCAAATAGTGAATCACTGTGCAAATAGTAATTTGAGAATAGTACTATTCATTTTTGGATTTACTGAAGCAAACGCGTAAGTTACTGTAGCAACCGATTCTAATGAACAATAACATGCATTTTCCATCCAATTTCCATCATATGCGCTCTCAATTTCTCAGAAAATGCATAAAACTAAGCTAGAAAGAGCATTATAAGCTTTACCTTAATCTATTCTCTAGTAAATCTTGCAGATTTCTCACTTCCATAATCTCTTTCATCTTTCACCATATCTCCCAAAAACACTTACTCTTCACGGATCTTACGGACCTTTCACCATAAATGAAGAAAGGCATGCGTAGGAAAATGGGTCTTTAAGTGTAATTTTCACCTTTGGGTCATTCTATGTAATTTCCCGTGCCAATTTTCAAACTCTTCACGTGAAAGCACGGAAGTTGTGGAGAAAATATTTGCTCGTGGATCCCAAACCTTTAAAAATTTTATATTTTCAAATAGTAATTACTCAAATAGTAAATTACTATTACGTGGGTCCTGTGTGACATTTTATTCAAAAACACGGGTCAATGTCTGTCGGCAGAGAAGAAATAATTTGACGTGGGTCCCGCATAAATAGTAAATACGTATTTGTAAATAGTAAACACTATTCATGACCCATAAAATCCTGATTCCAAATTTGTCACCCCCAAAAATAAGGCCTAGAAGTCTTCCAAAAATAGGTTAATTTTCAAGTCTTTAGACTCAAAATTCGGGATATTACATCTAATGTGTGGTTTTGCTATATTCTCATATTTACTCCCTCCAGTGCTACCTTCTACATTCTTATTATAAATGAGCGGTCGTATATATTGAAAGAGGTTATATGCCGGAATTAGAAGTGGAAATAGAACAGAGTTAAGGTTTTAAAATACTACTCTTGCTATGCCTATTAAAAATTATTATTAATCTTTATTAATTTAAATGAGTTTAGAATCTGAAATTACCAAAATGTCCTTCCAAGAAACTCATTCTCTCCCACCAAAATGCATCATCAGCCGCCATGATCAAAACAACCACCACCATTGTAGGTGACCTACATATCAAAACTGAAATCCTGATCAATAATAAGAAGCGACAACAAATTACCATGATGAGTTCCCAAGCTAAGCTAATCAGAAAGTAGAATCGGTAAGTAAAAACTAGGAATCAGAAATCACAATCAACAAAACCCTTGAAATCAAAAATTGAAAACTGAAACAAGAGTTCAGGAGGTGTCAAGAGTTGTGTTGTTACACACCTACCGGCCTCGTCTTTTCGGGTGGCGGGTAGTGTGATCCTTTACTTTTATTCAATTCTAAATTATTTTTCCTAGGTTAATTTACATCACACATCAGAGTATAAGCAGCAGAGCACGCATCGATGTGGACAATAATATACTGATAAAAATACGGAAAGATAAATATTTCCTCGGAGGGATCAAAATATACAGTCATTCGGATAATGGTGCTTGACAGACCAAAATAAAATTCTACAGTTATCCAGTAACCAAAATAAATATCCAAAAATAATAGTCACCACCGTCCATCACCACAAAATGTATGAACAATGCATGTAGAAAAACCATAAATAAACAAATACCACATAACATTCAGTATCAAGGAACACAACCAAATCCGGAACTAGCAGTCCTAATAGCACACAACACAGACTGCAGTGGTCCTAATGTAACATCCCATTTTAAAAGCGGATTTTTTTTTTTTCAATCAGAGTAGAGCAATGGAGCGAAAGAGTAACTGATACATATTCAAATATAAACCATAGTGTAATATAGTATTGATAATACAGTCATCCTACTGTTTCAAAAGTAAGTACAAAAAGCGGAATAAAAATTCTCCGGCCAGCGGCCTAATCGTGCTGCTTCCCCCGGTCTCCAACTCTCGGTCCTCCGGACCCTGAAGCTACAGCTGAGATCCAATTTACCCCATTGGATCTCGTGTAACAGTTAACCTTATGCTCAAACAATACAAGATACGGACAACAGATATTCAAGACAATACAACAGTATATCAGTACATAAGCATACAGCAGATGCATGATCATAATGACGGCAGAACATAAGCACAGAGCAGTATGTAAAGCCTCATAACATAACAACAACAACAACAGCCTGCACATAAACCAGTGCCACGATACCCACTCGTGTCCTCAGCGCTAGGAAAACATAACGGCATTATTATGACTATAACCCGTGTAAAATATGTATGTATATTCGGTCTATGAACGTATCTATCACATATATGTATTTAATCAACACAGGATTAGTGATCAAAGATTTCCTATAGGAATAATATCACATTTTTCAATATTTGACATCATAACAGGCATTTTAGGTACAAATTACCATTTTGCCCCTATTCCCCTAATCGCCGTAATTTCGCGGCTAACTACTTTAACTCTATATCTCCAAAATTTTGACATATATCTTTCCCCAATATATTTTTGAAATAAATATCATATCTACCCCTAAAACATGATATCTAAATCATACTTGAAAAACTAAAGATCTAACACTCCTACTATAACTACCGAAAGAACTTTGAAAGACTTGGCTATCACCCAAGAGGGGGGGTGAATTGGGTGTTTGATTAAAAACTTAGAACTTTAAGAAACTTTCTGCACCTTATTGAAAGTAGTTTGAATGATAGTAATATGTTATAAAGTGATAAACAATCATTCAAACATATATGCTAGAATGTAAGAGATAAGGGAAGAGAATATGCAATCTGTCTCTCTCGAAGTGTATGGATAAACACCGAAGTACAATACAAAACATTTCACTCTCTATGATATATAGACATTGAAAATCAGAGAGTAAATGATAAGCAGATCAGAGTAATAGCATGTTGAAGAGGTAGGCTTGTTTCTCTGCTTGTTGTTCTATTTTTCTTTCGTTGCTCTTTCTCTATTTATAGACAACTGACTTCAATTCGTTTGGAGCATTTTCCTGTTGAAGAATATTACCATTATGAACAGTAACCGTTGCATATCCATTCAGATTTGAATCCATTCGAAATTCTAGCCATTGGGAACATTTATGTTGGATATAGTTGTTGGGAATAATTCTGATTCGAATCCATTCGAAATTCTAGCTGTTGGGAACACTTATGCATAATTCCCATTTCTGCATAATCTTTATTAGTTGGAGACTTTCTGTTGGAGCATCCTGAATATTTGCCCATGATGCGGTGTTTCCTAAAATAGATTAAACAAATCATGTGTCGTTGCTTTCTGACCGTTTGAGGATAATTATCCTCCTTTCCAAATAATGTTGCCTTTCTTGCTTCGTTTTTGAATGTTTGAATCCATTGGTGAAGCATTACAATTGAGTAGACAACTTCGTTTCTTCAAGTTTCTAATTGAATTCATCCTCTTCGTGTTTCGAAAATCGCGCAAGTTCATCTTCTATACCTTGACTTCGTCAAGATTGATGTTCTCTCAAGCTTTAATAATCTGAAACATGTACACAAATGATATAAATAATGTTAAGAATAAGTATAAGTCATTTGGGTAATCATGTGGATGTTCTTTGATGAGAAACGAGACTTTCGAATCGCTGATTTTCTGCATCGAGACATGAACTCGAGTTTGCTTAAGTAGGCTCGAGTTTGCAAGGTGTCGTGTTCAGCTTCGCAAGGTGCAAACCGGAGGTTCGAGCAAACTCTAGAGTTTTTAACATTTTTGGGATCCAGGCTCGAGTCCGCACTCATAGGCTCGAGTTTGGGTCTCTTCAAAATCATCTTCTGCTCTCTCTCTTGTCTAGGCTCGAGTTTGTCACTTATAGGCTCGAGTTTGGATGATTTTCGTGACCTGATAGCTCACTGTGACCCGCGAACTCGAGCTTGCCAACTAATAGGCTCGAGTTTGGCTTTTTCCAACATTTTCATTTCCACTGATACTCTCGAGCTCGAGTTTAGATTTGTAGGCTCGAGTTTAGCTTCTTTGACAGAAGGTCCACTTTCGAGGGCCATATCTCCCTGGTCTGAACTCCGTTTTGGTTGGTTCAACTATCGATGGAAATCCCTTTGAGTCTACTTTCCAATGCCACCAAGTTCAGCTCAATTTGATTCTTCGTTTGTGAGATACACTCAAAACATTGAAGGTTGGTCATTTGTGTGACGTGGATTTCACTGTCAACTTCATAAATTCATAGCTCCTTCATATTAACTCCTTTTGGCTTGAATTATATATCAACATGACGCCTTGGGAGTCCAGTTTCATATTCCACTAGTTTCACCTCAATCCGATCTCTGGTTTAGGAGATTTCATCGAATTACCAGAGGTCGCCCAAGTGAAATGCTGAACAGAGTAGCTGAAATGCTGAAGACCGCTACAGGCTCGAGTTTGTCAACTAATAGGCTCGAGTTTTCCTTGTCCAGAGACACCAGAAATGTTGAAGACACTACAGGCTCGAGTTTGCTAATGATGGGCTCGAGTTTGGAGTTCCAAACCCGAGGTTTGAGTTCTAAGCTCGAGTTTGACTTGTCCAGAGGCGCGGAGTTGCCAAGACATTACATGCTCGAGTTTGCTAATGATGGGCTCGAGTTTGCTCATCTTGGAACTGATTTTTGCTGGTTTTAACTCTAAATTGATCCGTTCCAATTCCCATATGATCTTGGAGACTTCTAGCATCAATATAAGAACTTGAGTACAGATATTCCACTGCATTGCAAGTTCTTCCTTCTTCAATTTCTTCTGTTCTTCTAGATTATCCCCCAAAATCATTTGATAACTTCTTGCTTCCTTGATATTATAATATTATCATTATATTGAGCAAGAACTTCTTTCTTCAATCAACATTCTCCATCATAAAACTTTGCATCCAACATATTGAGCAAGAACTTCTTTCTTCAATCAACATTCTCCATCATAAAACTTTGCATCTACATTAAATATAATAATTAGTCAAAATAAAAGATAAATGTAGTATGCAACCTTTTTGCTATTAAGAATGACATCTATATAAGACATCATCAAAACTAATCAAAACTAACATTCTCCCCTTTTTGATGATGGCAAATACTTTAAGGAAAATATGTATGAATATGAAAAAGTATTAAACCCAGCATATTTTTCTTGCCATTCTCTCCCCCTTATTTGTCATTAGTAAAAAGTTGAGTTTAAAGAAGAGATGCTTGTAGCGAGACAAGTATATAACTAAATTATACAGAATCAAAGAATTGATTTTCTCTCCCTAATTTGAAATTGTTTTCATTCTTAATATGATGCAATAATGTTTTTATGAAAACAAGTTTGAAAGAGTTTGGAGAGGTTTTGAAAACATCTTTCACAATTAAAGCATATAAATACCAAACATGTGCAAGGTTTCTAATGAATATAAAAGATAGAGATTAGAAATGCTCATGTTGATTTTGCAAATTGATGAATGATCAATGAAGTCCATTTGCTTGCTTTCTTCTTGTATGAGATCATTTACATCCTTCTCTTTTCCTTCATACGACTCTTACGAACATGTCTCAGCTGGCTTCAAGAAGTTTTCTTGTACTTCATATCACAGCTTCAACATCAAAATATATTTCCTCAATGTAATAGTTTTTCCTTGTAGTATGTTGAGGAATGTCCTAACACATAACAGAATCTCCTGCTACAAATTGTACACTTTCTTTTCCAAAGAGATTTGTTAGTGCAATATGATATCGAAATATCCCTTGATATTTTCAAATTAAGATAACCAATTCATCATCAAAACTAATACAACATAGTAGATGTAGATGAGAATACTTAAAGGGATTTTCTCAAATAAAGGAGATGAGCTTTTAAGATATAAAACACATGTGAATGTGAAGCTCCCCCTTAATGAATGCATGTAAGTTTGATTAATGAGCATAGAAAATCTTATCCATAATGATAAGCATTTATCAAATCATAGTTCATGAATGAAATCAGATTTTTTAAGAATGATAGTGAACTATGCAAATTGTTTCAAATCTTGAATGTTCTTTCAAATCATGATAATGAATTATGAAATCAAAATTTTGATGAATGAAAGAGTCATTTTTGAAAGATTTTTGAAAAACAATGCTCTCTTTAAAACATGGTGGAAGTCAACATGTTTAATGAATAAATCGAATGCTTCAAGATTAAGAGAACATGTGAAACATTGAAGTTTACATGTAGAATAATTTTTCAAGAGCAAAAGTCATGAAGATAAAGCATTATCGAAACATGCTTAGCACAATAGGAATGTATGAGCACAATGACTTTGCTATTGACCAAAAGATAATCTTGCATCTTAGGATTAGAAGAGTATGAATGCTCAAGGCAAGACTATGAATACAGCTTACTCAAAATAAGGATTGAAGACAAATGCTGATGTATTTGAGCAACTAAGTGAATGCTAGGATTCATGAATGATGAAGCACAAACTCATTAGTTCAAATGACTAGAGTTCCGAATATTTTCCTAGTAAGTTATTCCTTTAATGGTTAATGCATTATCATTCAATGCACTAATGAACATTTATAAATCTTGGAATAACTTGGCCAATAACATTTCACAAATTGAGTTCTTTTCTTGAAGATAAGATTGAAACTCATATATGGATAACTTATTAGACATGAAGTCCAACTAGTTAGAGAATTAGACAAAGGAGTTCAAGCAACACATTGAATATCAAAGATCAATATGTGAATGATAGGAAAACTCGACTAGACAAGTTTGAAGCATATCCAACATTCAGAATACGTATTAACTTCCAATTTTGAAACATCATTTTGAATGCAATCAAAGTATGGATATGTTTTCAAAACATTTGTTTGCATTTTCACAAAATAGTGTGAATTGAAATCCAAGCAAACTTAGAAAGTTATGCACAGAACCACTTGTTTGATCAATAAAAACTCACTAACGATTTGACTAAATAGAGTTTAGGAATATTAGTGATTGATGATATGGAATATAAAGATCAAACAGTAAGATTTCACAAATTCGAGCAAGTTTAAAATTTTTTCTCAGGTTTAGCTTCTGCGAAGAGTAAACTCTGGAGTTTAGTGTAAACTCTGGAGTTTAGTGTAAACTCTGGAGTTTAGTGTAAACTCTGGAGTTTGTTAATTATGGCAGCTTCTGCGAAGAGCAAACTCTGGAGTAAAATTGTACACTCTAGAGTTCGTTATTTTTAAACGTCAGGTTAAGCTTCGACAAGAGCAAACTCTAGAGTTTAAATGTAAACTCGGAGTTTGTTAATTTTTTTTTCAAAGGCGAACTCGAGTTTATGCAAAATAGGCTCGAGTTCGTATCACTGTAGAGCATTTATCGCGAAAGCCATCTGAAATCAAACTTCACAAAATTGGCAAACTCGAGTCCATTAGTGAGCAGGCTCGAGTTTGACACTATTCATGCCAAAATAAATTAGTTGTTTAAAAACGTGAATCGAGCATAAACACAAACTCGGAGTTTGTAAAATAATTTTTCTCATTTTCAAAGACCAGGCTCGAGTTCAGAAATTTAGGGTCGATTTTTAGTTTTTGAACAGTGACAAACCGGAGGTTTAAAATTAAACTCTAGAGTTTGCGAAAATATAAAAACTTGGAAGCTCTCTGCCAAGGGCAAACTCTACACAAAAACTCTGGAGTTTAAACAAACTCTACACAAAACTCTGGAGTTTAAACAAACTCTACACAAAACTATGGAGTTTAAAGAAATGGTTTTTAATTGGGAAACTTTCTCGCGGAGGCAAACTCGAGCTTACATTCAGCAGAGCTCGAGTTTACATACTTGTAAACTCTTTAAACTCAATTTTGGGGAGTTTGCATTTCTAAACTGAAGTTTGGTTTTGACAGAAAAATTGCTGACTGAAATTGATTAAGTTTCAAATTCTTTTAACCAAAAGCAAACCAAAAATGAATTTTATATAATCTTAGTAAGAGGCAAGGATTAGATATCACCGTAATTCCTCTTGTCCTCATAGAAGCTTGCTTGGTTGAGATGGATTGATGTAGATAACTCCTTTTCCAATGTTCACCATCAACATCCATCAACTTGTTTAGCTTTCTCAAGACTTGGATCATTTCTCTTTGTTCCATCTTTGAGAAGCTTTCCTTGATCCTACAAAACTGTATAAATCTTTTTCTTTCTTGGTATCCAACCTTCCTTGGATCCAATCATTGTTAGCTTGTAGAAACCAAAGATTCACATGCTCTTATGAATATAACCAATTCAGCATAATTGAGCACAATGAATTAATCATAACTTTATGCATAAAAGAGATACTTTCTTTTCAAATCATCATATATGCATACAGAATTAAGTTAATAACATTGCAATCCTTTTGAAGAATAAATCAGGATGTTAAAGCCCAATTTTAAAAACATTTTGCAATGTTCATTCCTAAGGTTACAGAATATAAAACCTCAATGAATATTTCAAATGATAGAAAAGGAGGTTTTACCATTGTATACCTTTACCTTAGGTACTTGGTGTGTTGGCTTTGCTTACCCATTTGTTCTTCATATGTCTTTCCATGGGTATACGCAAAGTTCTCTCGAAAAATGTAGACTTCAAGAGTCTTCTATTTGATACTTGAGAGATTCTCCTCTTCTTGTTCTCCTCAAGATAGTTGAATGGTACTCTATGGTAGTTTGTTCTTGAGGTAGATGATACTCTTCTTGCTTGTATCCATTGCTTCTTATGATTTGACCATGTAGTTCCAAGAATGGCTTTTCCACAAGTTCTCCTAAGCGATATGAGTTTCCTTGTAGGTTCATGAGAAACTATTGGATTCTTCTTCATCTTCTCGGTACCCTTATGTCCATTGTTTTCAAATGATCCCGCATACATGGAGTACTAGATGGACATTTTGGTACCCATTTATACTTGGGTCCTTGACTCATAGTAGTGGACCTTACTTGTCTTTTAGGAACCCAAACAGATTTATTTCTCACATTATAATTTCTCCTAATATAACATGTATGAGAAATATGACCAGAATTTCCACAATAATTGCAAATAATAGAATGATGCATATTATGTTCGGTTTTGCAAGAATTGTATTGATCAAGCGAGATGCAATGTCAAATGGCCCATATTTGTATATTCTTTCTTCCCACATGATTTTCCAAAGATGATTTTCGAAAACATGTTTGTTTTTCAAAATAGAATTAGTAAATGGTTGCGAAACAATTTTATGCAAATGTTCAAAATCATTTTCTTAACTGCACAAGAAGAATTGGAATTGTTTAACACATGTGCATCTTGAACTCTAGATAATGATTGATCATAATCTTCCATGAGTTCTTCCTGGGAATCCTCTTCCTCTTGTTCTTTTGTGTTGTCTGGACCATGGAAGTGTACTAAGATTTCTCCTTCTTTATTCTTCACTTCCAATTGTTCATCAAATGTGGATACACAGCTGATAGTTTCAGATGAACTGTCAACACTTTCAACTTCAACACAATTGTTAGAAGCATAAATAGAATCAAGAGAATCCCAAATATCTTTAGCACTAGAGCAACATTTGATTTTCTCAAAATCTTTTCGGTTAAAGACACGTATAATATGTTCATTGCTCTAATGTTCAATGAAAACATTTTCATATCTGTTTCTGTCCAATCCTTTCTTGGAGTGAAGTCAAAACGTTTGTAAAGACTTTCCACATATCAAAATCAGTTGCTTTGATAAAACTAGTCATTCTAGCTTTCCAAAACCAAAAATCAATATCTTTGAAAAGTGGTGGAATGGTAAAGTCAAAGCCTTTCAAAAACGAGCAGCACCCAAAATTAGCCATTTGATAACTCTTGAGACAGTTAAGTCCTTTAAACAAGAGCCTAGCTCTGATACCCAATGAAAGACTTGGCTATCACCCAAGAGAGGGGGTGAATTGGGCGTTTGATTATTAACTTGGAACTTTAAGAAACTTTCTGCACCTTATTGAAAGTAGTTTGAATGATAGTAATAAGTTATAAAGTGATAAACAATCATTCAAACATATATGCTGGAATGTAAGAGATAAGGGAAGAGAATATGCAACCGTGATTTATACTTGTTCGGCCCAATCCTTGACCTACGTCCGGTCCTCAAGCTTCACTTGAGATTTTCAATCCACTATCTTCTTTCAACTTGATTACACGTTACGTACTTGAAGTAATCCTCTCACTAGGACTTACTCCCCTTACAAACTATAATCAATACACCCGTTTGATTACACACTCTGCACTCAAGTAATCCTCTCACTAGGATTCACTCCTTACAAGCCGTAATCAACACAATGTGTTTCCCACTCAAGATCACCCAATCTTGAGTAACTCTAAGGTAGAATGATAGGATGTTTACAATGATTCTTCTCTCTCAGAAGTGTATGGATAAACACTGAAGTACAATACAAAACATTTCACTCTCTATGATATATAGACATTGAAAATCAGAGAGTAAATGATAAGCAGATCAGAGTAATAGCATGTTGAAGAGGTAGGCTTGTTTCTCTGCTTGTTGTTCTATTTTTCTTTCGTTGCTCTTTCTCTATTTATAGACAAGCGACTTCAATTCGTTTGGAGCATTTGCTGTTGAAGAATATTCCGATTATGAGCAGTGGTTGATGCATATCCATTCAGATTTGAATCCATTCGAAATTCTAGCCATTGGGAACATTTATGTTGGATATAGTTGTTGGGAATAATTCTGATTCGAATCCATTCGAAATTCTAGCTGTTGGGAACATTTATGCATAATTCCCATTTCTGCATAATCTTTATTAGTTGGAGACTTTCTCAAAAATAGATTTAACAAATCATGTCTCGTTGCTTTACGACCGTTTGAGGATAATTATCCTCCTTTCCAGCGTGTTGCATTTCTTGCTTCGTTTTTGAATGTTTGAATCCATTGGTGAAGCATTACAATTGAGTAGACAACTTCGTTTCTTCAAGTTTCTAATTGAATTCGATCTCTTTCGTGTTTCTAAAAATCGCGCAAGTTCATCTTCTAGATCTTGATTTCTGTCAAGATTGATGTTCTCTCAAGCTTTAATAATCGAAACATGTACACAAATGATATAAATAATGTTAAGAATAAGTATAAGTCATTTGGGTAATCATGTGGATGTTCTTTGATGAGAAGCGAGACTTTCAATCTGCTGATTTTCGCATCGGAGACATGAACTCGAGTTTGCTTAAGTAGGCTCGAGTTTGCAAGGTGTCGAGTTCAGCACGCAAGGTGCAAACCGGAGGTTCGAGCAAACTCTAGAGTTTTTAACATTTGGGATCCAGGCTCGAGTCAGCGCTCATAGGCTCGAGTTTGGGTCTCTTCAAAATCATCTTTTGCTCTGTCTTGTCTAGGCTCGAGTTTGTCACTTATAGGCTCGAGTTTGGATGATTTTGCGACTGATAGATCTCTGTGACCCGCGAACTCGAGCTTGCCAACTAATAGGCTCAAGTTTGCTTTTCCAACATTTTCATTTCCCCCATACTCTCGAGCTCGAAGATTTGTAGGCTCGAGTTTGACTTCTGAAAGAAGGTCCTCTTTTAAGGGCCATATCTCCCTGGTCTGAACTCCTTTTTGGTTGGTTCAACTATTGATGGAAATCCCTTTGAGTATACTTTCCAATGCCACCGATTTCAGCTCAATTGGATTCTTCGTTTGTGAGATACACTCAAAACATTGAAGATTGGTCTGCTGAGTGACGTGAATTTCACTGTCAACTTCATAAATTCATAGGTCCTTCATCTGAACTAATTTTGACTTGAATATTATATCAAAATGACGCATTGGGAGTCTCGTTTCATATTCCACTTGTTTCACCTAAATCCAATGTTTGGTTTAGGAGATATCATCGAATTACTAGACGTCGCCTGAGTGAAATGCTGAACAGAGTAGCTGAAATGCGAAGACCGCTACTGAGCTCGAGTTTGTCAACTAATAGGCTCGAGTTTGCCTTGTCTTGAGACACGAGAAATGCTGAAGACACTACGGGCTCGAGTTTGCTAATGATGGGCTCGAGTTTGGAGTTCCAAACTTGAGGTTTGAGTTCTAAGCTCGAGTTTGACTTGTCCGGAGCGCCAGAGTTGCTGAAGACATTACATGCTCGAGTTTGCTAATGATGGGCTCGAGTTTGCTCATCTTGGAACTGATTTTTGCTGGTTTTAACTCTGAATTGATCCGTTCCAATTCCATATGATCTTGGAGACTTCTAACATCAATATAAGAACTTGAATAAAGATATTCCATTGCATTGCAAGTTCTTCCTTCTTCAATTTCTTCTGTTCTTCTAGATTATCCCCCAAAATCATTTGATAACTTCTTTCTTCCTTGATATTATAATATTCTCATTATATTAAGGAAGAACTTCTTTCTTCAATCAACATTCTCTATCTTAAAACTTTGCATCCAGCATATTGAGCAAGAACTTCTTTCTTCAATCAACATTCTCCATCATAAAACTTTGCATCTACATTAAATATAATAATTAGTCAAAATAAAAGATAAATGTAGTATGCAACTATTTTTTATACAATAAGAATGACATCTATATAAGACATCATCAAAACTAACAAACTTAATACTAAAGGCCAAAAACTTACTCGGAGCTTCGGCTGTGAACTTCCCGGACTTCTTCCTCCTTCTTGCTTTGCTCCAAGATTTGAATAGAGTAGAGAAGAATGGTGTGAAGAATTTGAATGAAAGGTCAAGCTATTTATAGAGGTTTCACGGGTTACTATTCATGCTATGCATGCCTTGATTCACGACCCAGTAGGATCTTAGGGTTTTGAGATGGCAAAATCTTGTACACAAAGGCCCCTTGCCGACCTCCCCCTAGGTGGCGACTTGTGACATCATCTTTGATGATGTCACATGTGCCACTTCCCACTTTGATAAATTTCCCCATTCGGTGTCAGAATCGCGTAATCTTGCAAAATCTCAAAAATCCCAGGAATAATAACTTTGAAAGATCTTTTCTTACTCATTAGAAATATCTGGGTTAAATAAATTTTGATCCCTTTCGAGTCTTCCCAAGACTGTCGAAGATTTTCGGAAACGCTTAGTCGATTCACGAAAATAACTTCGGAATCATCAACTTCGGGACAAAGATCAGCGATTCTTAAAATGCCCGAGATGTTTACCAACTCATTCCTAGAATATTGAGTTATAAGCTTCGTTTCTATAGATTTTCATTTATCGATTTTAGCTTTTTGAACATCAAATAAATTCACGATCGATCTAGTATAACCTTTTCGGTCACGGAATTAACTTCGAAACTGACCTTACTCAGGATAAAAATTCACTTGTTTCTAATATACTCTGACTTTAGAAACCTTGTTCATGGTTTTTTCTAGTTAGGATTTAGTTTCTATCGGTTGGTCATTTATCCTATTTTCTTTTAAAACTTGACTACTCTTTCAACCAAAGTTGCATGTTTTTAACGGCATTAATATCATGATATTTTTATCCAATCTTATCCATTTAAGCTCCAAAATTTCGGTCAACCTGGTCCTCCTTCGTTTTTTTAATTATTTAATTAATTAATATTATATAAAATAATTTTTTTATATAATTTTTTTTACAAAATTTTCCTATTGGTCCATACATGTTTTTAGGCTTAAAATTACTTAATCTCATATATTTTTCTTTATATTTTCCAATTATTTAGCAATTATATTTTATGTTATTTTTAGCCATAAACCACTACTTACAGGGTTTTACATAATTATCTTTGGATTTTCCTTTGTTTAAGCTCTAATAATTAGCCAATAATTATTTAATTAATTACCCACTAATTTTTGATAATTTTATTAATTAGAATAACTCATTACCACACAACTTTTGCACTGACATTAGTATTTTATGTCTCATGCATTATTTTAAAATTCACGGGGCATTTTGGTCATTACAATACTTTTTATTTTTCCCCCTTTATTTTTCCAATGTTATATTTTTATTAAATTACCCAAAATTAGAGACAATATACTCTCTTAATTATAATAATTATTTTACTGCCTCCTAGGATTTTTCATAATTCCCTTAGGTCATTTTATGCACACAAGGGCATTTTAGTCATTTTGGTACATTATTATTTTTCCCAAATTTCTAGGAGATTTTTCCTTTATAGATACGATATCTATAACAAAGAAATTGAAACCACATATTCACTTATCAAAAATAGCCATTTTATTTATCCGGGTATTACATTTCTCCCCCCTGTTAAACAAAATTTCGGGACAGAAATTTACTCTATCGTAACTTAAACTCAGTGCCATGAACTCAGGATATTTCTC